>JALAZF010000070.1:16422500-17622500 GCA_022829125.1 Lathyrus tuberosus | reverse complement strand
ATAGTTGTCTCCAACTAACCCTGCTTGCATACTGAGCGGATGCTATGTGAAAGTGGGGCCTCTTTCTGCTTATTTTGTTAAGACTGAAATGACGGGACTATGCTATTGGTAGGATGTTAGGACTGATGCTTTTCGATTGATGTATGAAGGTACGAGATTTTGGGTTTTTGATTAGTGTGCTCGCTAAGATTTCTCTTTCAATCTTATGCCTACGTATTCCCGTTTACCGAAACAGGAAAATCAGAGCAATCGTAGTTCCTCCTATTCTATGGGAGGAAATGGTGTTTTGGTGTCTTGTTCAAAGCCCAAGACATGAAGCTAAAGGTGGTTTGTATCTTGTTCAAAGCCCAAGATGTGAAGCTGAAGGGTCTATTTGTATCTTGTTCGAAGCCAAGATATGAAGCTAAAGGGTTTTGACTTTAGAGAGAATTTGTCATCTCTAAAGAGGGTCTGTTTGTCACAACTGTTGGGTGACTGATTATAAAGGAGAATTACTTTAACTGGGATATGTGAATCCAGCAATGCCATAATTTCCTTTATAGGGGATTTTTAACCTGAAGGAGAAGACTTTAACTCAGTTTAGAGCAATGCCATCTTTCCTTAGGAATTTCTCATGCTAAAAGAGGGACAGTGGCGTGGATGTAAATAATCTAGAGGCTTGCCCCTTACAGCCAATAGATGAAGGGGAAAGGAGTTATTGATGTTTGTATACTATGAACGAGGCACAACTTTGATGCTAAAAGGTTGATTGACTCAACCGGGGTTTTCTTATATAAAGCCTAAGAGGAGGCTATTGGCCCAACAAGAGGGTGTTTTTATGTGTCTCGTACAAAGCCCGAGAGAGAGGCTAAAAGGGTTTGACTCAATGAGAGAGTCTTTTTGTGTGTCTTGTACGAAGCCCAAGACAGAAGCTAAAGGTTGTTTGACTCAACAAGAGAGTCTTTTAAACTCAACAAGAGAGTGTTTTGGTATCTTGTACGAAGCCCGAGATGGAGGCTGAAGGTGTTTGACTCAACAAGAGAGTCTTTTATACTTAACAAGAGAGTGTTTTGTATCTCGTACGAAGCCCGAGATAGAGGCTGAAAGATGTTTGACTCAACAAGAGGGTCTTTTATACTCAACAAGAGAGTGTTTTTGTATCTCGTACAAAGCCCGAGATGGAGGCTAAAAGATTTGCTCCGCTGGGGAGAATCATTTGTACAAAGCCCAAAAAAAGGCTAGGGCAACTGTTTCAGTTGAGTGACAGGTCCAGCATGTTGGTTAAAAGAGAAAATCAGTTCTTATATGGGTAATGTTGTACTCATGGATTTGATCTGAGGATCGGGATTATTTCCTGTTCTCTAAGGAAACGGGGAATCCAAAGGAGCTTTAGACTGTCCGAGTCTACGGGTTTTATCTTTTGTACTATGCTTAAGAAACAGTAGTAGTAAGATCCAGACTCTTTGAAAGACTGTTCTATTAAGATGACTAATTTATGTTCCTATACCTCTAGGAGGTCGTCGGGACAATTTGTACAAAGCCCAAGAGGAGGCGAGAAAACTTTTAAGAAGCCGAGGGACAATTTGTACGAAGCCCAAGAGGAGGTTATCTTCCTGGAGGAAGAATCATTATACGAAGCCTAAGAGGAGGCTGTGAAAACTTATAAGAAGACAACGGGTCCTTGTACAACGCCCAAGAGGAGGCGGGGATGCTTTTAGGAAGCCTGTGGGTCCTTGCACTAAGCCCAAGAGGAGGCTGATGAACAGTTCCAGAAGGGGATTCACTAGGAACAATGGCCTTCTGTATATCAACTGTTCAAAGGGGGAACTTTCTTAGATCTAGTTATATAAAATTGTTGTCAAAGAAAATTATCATGGTTTAGGTTATGTTGAAATATCCGAGAGAACGTCAGAGGTAAAGAGACGAGGTTTTGTATAGTTCTAGACGTAGTTGCCGGGGAAACTCTAAATATCTATACTAGTATTACACAGTCGATATGAGTTTATGAAAGAAGACTTACAGTGAAACAGCCCCACAATACAATTATATACATATGAAAGCGGTAAATGAAAATGGGTAAACACTTACTCGGTTGTAGAGCTTCCATGTTGTTTGGTTAGTTTGTTCAACAAAGAAAACTTTGATAACAATATTATATTCAAAATCAAAGGAGAAAGTGCTTTTGAAAGGAAAATTGGGGCTTACAGCTCAAGGAGAGGCCCAGGGTTTTATCAGTGACCGTACTATCATTTTGTACAGAGACTTATACAAGTGACTGAGGCCCAAAAAGGTTTTCTGTACAAAGGGATGGGTCTTACACTCTCTCAAGAGGCCCAAAATGATTGAAAGAAAAAAGAATGGGGCTTATAACATGAGGGTAGGCCCAGATGATTCTTTTGAACTAGCGATCGCGCCGAGCTTTTCTTTTAACACAGAGGGACTTATACAATATCTGAGGCCCAAAATTGTTTTGGTTAAAAGGGGATTGGGTCTTACACTCTATTAGAGGCCCAAAAATGATTTTGAATGAGTCTTATAGCTCGAAGAGAGGCCCAGATGGTTTGTTTTAAACGGACGATGATCGCGCCGAACTTTTAAAATACAACGAGACTTATACAATAAGTGAGACCCAAGAAAGGTTTGTATTTATAAAGGATTGGGTCTTACACTCTATTAGAGGCCCATGAGTGTTTGTAAAAGTTTGATAGGGAGAAAATCAATAAAACCCTAATTTCATTTTTTTAAAGGCATTTTTCAAAGAAAAATCAAGTAAAAAATGATAAAAATATCAAATAAAATCACTAATCATGTTATAAATAATGATTAAGGTTTATAAAAAAGTATTTTATCCACATGAATATTTAAAATCATTTTGGTTTTAAAAATCAAGAAAAAGAAATCATTTTAAAAGCATTTAAAACAATATTTTTGAATATATTAAAAATATATCAAATAATAATATTTTTTTGTGATTTTTAGTGGATTAAAATATTATGGAGTATGAATAAGAAGTGTGCAAAACAAAATTGGAAAATGATGATTTTTGCTATGTAAAAGAATTGGTTGAGTTTTTGAAAATAAACTAAGAAAAAGAGGAAAGATGTCACAACATCACATTCGACATCTTTCATGAGTTTTGAAGATAAGAGAAAAAGGAAAGATGTCACAACATCACATTCGACATCTTAAAAAAATCAGAACTGAAACTTTAGTTTCAACATCTTTTTTATCAAACTTCAAACATTCATAACTCTCTCAATTTTTAACAAAATTAAAATCCGTAAGAACCTATCTTGACCGATTTTTCGCAAGGAATCCAATGGTATTACTCATGTACACTAAAAATTAATGTACATAACACGCAAAGTAAAAAACCAGAACTGCACATGTAGTTTTCGACATCTTTTGTCGTCAAACTTCCAACACGCATAACTCTCTCAATTTTTAACGAAATTAAAATCCGTAAGAACCTATCTTGACCGATTTTTCGCAAGGAATCCAATGGTATTACTCATGCATACTGAAACCTAATATACAGAACACACAAAGCAAAAAACCAGAACTGCATGTTGATTTTAAAACAACAAAAACTCCACATATAAACATGTTAAAGTGCAAAAAGTAGGAGGATCACATCATTCACATTAAGGTCTACATTTTTGCTTCAAGAATTGTTCAATATGATGCATGTATGTGGACAACAAAGGAAAGCATGATTCAAAGAATTCCAGTTGTGAATTTTACCTCTTTTTTGGAGATTTTGTGCAACCTACCAAGTGCTTTGTTCCAGAAATGATTTGATGCTTTGGACACCCTCAAATGACCACTTAGAAGCTTTTAGGATAGTTGGAATCAGCTGGAATCCTCTGGAGCAAGTTGGAGCTCTTTCTTGCAAAATGGGCAAAAGTGGCCAAAATGCCAACTCTCTCAAATGGTGTTCCAGATGGGGGGAGCCATTTGGGACAGTTTAAGGATGATATTTGGAGTGTGTTTGAAGTTTTATCTGGTTTGGAAAGTGACTGAATCAAGACATGGCTTGAAAAATGCAAAAAAGTCCAATTTTTTAGGTTTTGAGAGGTGACTTTGTGATTTTGGTGTTATAGGTCACTTGTGAGAGTTTGGACAACTTAGATATGACATATTGAATGTGTTTGGATCATGAGCTGTGATGGAAATTCTCTCTAACTAAAAAACTCAGAATTACCTTGCTAAAGAAGGCATTTTGGAGTGAAAGATGTGATTTTGAGGAAAACATCTATTTGATGGCTTTGGTGTACTCAAACTGAGCACAAATGAGCTCTATTTATAGTAGAGCAAGTTTGTTTTGCAAGAAACAGTGAATGGTGGCTGCAACAGAGGTTTGGCAAATGTTGGCCAATGAGAATCCAAGTCTCTTCTAGCCATTGACTAGAGGTTAGGGCACAGGCTGCTGGTTTCCTAGTTGTTGGAGGAATCTTGACTGAATTCAGTTAGAGGAAGCTCAGTTCATGCCACCTCTAAGCATCCATTAAATGCTCCAAACCAAAATTGGAGTCTTGTCCCTCTTTTAGGGTTTTCTAGGTTTGGCATGCTACTTTTGGTTCCAAGGACTTTGGAGGCTTGGAGATCAGATCATCCCCCTTGGATTTGATCCTCGGATGTGTCCAAAATGATGACAAGGCTTAAAAATTCGTGTGGCACAAGAAATGTGCAAATCTGTCCTGAAACCTGTCTTAAAAATCAGCTGCAGCAAGCCTTGTTGTAAAATCCATAACTTCTTGCTCAAGAAATGATAAATGGCTGTTCCAGGACTTTATGGAAAGCTGATATGACATAATTCAACTTTGATGTTTGACCCTATACTTGGTTCAACTTGGATCATGGAGAAAAACATCCTTGAAGTTGGGACATTCTTGCTGGAAAAATATTAATGATGTCTAATAACACGAAAACATATCGTATTTTTACTTTGATTTATGTTAAAATCTTATTCCATTTCCTTCTAATCTCCAATTATTCCGAGAATATTTAAGTGTTTTCGCAGGTATTTCAATTTCCAAGTTAAAAGTATGCAAATTGTAGAAAAGAAGCAGAACAAGCAAGAAAAGAGCAGAAAAGAGCAAAAAATAGCAGAAATCATATTTTGCTGGTGTGACGACCGTCACAGCCCCCTCACGATCGTCATGGATTTCAAATGCATCACGACCGTCACAGCTTCCTCACGACCGTCATGGAATCAAAACAGAATCAATACGTTAAGCACAGACGTGGTCACGAAGCTTCAGAATTTTAGTTATTGCACGTTTACATTTTCTCCGAAGATTTCTAGGTTCCAAACCAAGTAACTGACAAAGTGGTGTCCCTACATTTTCTCCAACTACTGCCATAGCAAAGGCTATATATATGAGAAGGATTCCAAGAACAAGGGGTGGTCAATTTTCCTTTCCGAAGTGTCGTATTGCTGCAGAATTATTTCCAGAATTTCATTCTTGTTTTGTTTTGTTTCCTTTACCATTTTCCTTGTCCCCTATTACCGAACAAAGTAATAGTTTCACACATTGAGGAACTATTGCACCTTAGTTTAAGTTTTTGTTTCCTGCCTTCATCATTTTGTTCTTTCCATTTATTCAAGCAAAAGCCTGCCGATCTGTGGAGGAATTTCTTAGACAACATTTACCAGGTTTTTATCATTTCAATTTATAGCCATTGTTTTTCTTTTATTATGTCTGAGTTTAGGTTTAATTGTTTATTCGCATTCATGTTCATTTTAATTAGTATGTCGAGCTAAACCGATTTTATCGGTATGTAATTGAGTAATCGGAATGGATTAAATATTCCCAAGCTAAAATCATAACTTAACTTATTTTCTGGCTTCGATTTCTTAATTTAAAACCAACTTTTATTACGAGAGTAAAAAAGGTAACAAACGTTAGGGTCAAGACCACGAGAGTGTGAGATTTTACCCGGATAGCTGAAATCGAGCATTAGTTTTAAAAACAGCGAGAGTGCTTTAAAGTTAATTAGGACTTATTAGTTTTCAAAAATTATTTTTAAACTCATATGGGCTAGCGATAGCAGACATATTGACTTAAAGGTACAGTCCGAAGCAATAACCACGAGAGTGTGAGGTGAGGGCTTTTAAACTGGTATTTTCTACAGAATTATATTGTGATAAATTTTTATACGCTTAGGTTTAATGAAATCCACGATGGTATACTAAATTATATACCGATATCCTAATCATAACTAGTTTATTCCTAAATTTTAATTTCCCTTTTTGAACCTAAAACCATATCAGATTAGCCTTAGATTTACATAGTAACATTAGATAACGGTGCGTTCGATTTTTAGTCTCTGTGGGATCGATAATCTTTTAAAACTACGCGATACGACTGTATACTTGCAGTCAGAATCATTTAGGCACACTAAATAGCGATCAAGTTTTTGGCGACGTTGTCGGGGATTATTTAAGTCGATATCGTAACTCCTTTGTTGCGCCGTATAGACTAAGGCAAAAACCAAATTTCCCTTTTTCTCGATTGTATGCCAAGTACTCGCTCACAAAGCGAAGACTTGCAACCACCAATCACCGAATTAGAGCGTTTCTTACATTTAAGACGCAGAATACTTGAGTATCAACGCAAGTATAATATTCCCGATCTCCTTGCTCATACTCCTGAACTAGTCAAAGAACGAAACATGGCTGAAGGACCACAGAACCGCCCTCTTAAGTATTATGCCACCCCATCTGAGGAAGAACCACATAACAACATTGCTGCCCCTGCTATCAACCGAAACAATTTCGAGTTGAAACCCTCATTGCTGTCAGCCGTACAACAACATCAATTTTATGGAAATCCTACAGAAGATCCTAACGAACATTTGACCAAGTTTGTGCAGTACGCAGACACAGTGAAGGCAAATGGTGTAACTGCAGACGCGATAAGACTACGTCTTTTTCCTTTCTCATTAAGAGACAGAGCTTGGGCTTGGTTACAATCCTTGCCATCAAACTCCGTTACTACGTGGGATGAGTTGAAAAAGGTATTCTTAGCACGATACTTCCCCCCAAATTAATAGTTTTCGACAGAAGGACAACGAATCTCTTTACGAAGCATGGGAAAGATACAAAGACATAATGAGGATGTGTCCGCATCACGGTCTTGAAGATTGGCTAGTCATCCACACGTTTTACAATGGTCTCTTGTACAATACAAGATTGACAATAGATGCCGCCGCTGGTGGTACACTTATGGACAAACCATATGAAGAAGCCTGTCAACTGATCGAAAGCATGGCTCAAAACCACTACCAATGGGGAGGAGAAAGAACTGCAGTAGAAAAATCCCAAACAAAAGGTGGAATGTACGAGGTTAGTAGCCTTGATCGTGTCAATGCTAAGGTAGATTCCCTTTCCCAAAAGATTGATAACTTGACCATAACACCTGCAGCCACCGTGGCTGCTGTAGCTCAAAATTGTGAATTATGCGGAACACCCGGACATGCCGCCACTGAATGTCAAATTTTGGCAGGAGTCTCCAGCGACCAAGTGAATTATGCTCAAGGGAACCCTTATGCAAATACCTACAATCCGGGCTGGAAGAATCATCCAAACTTCTCTTACAAAAACAACAATGCATTATATGCACCTGGTCAAGCACCTGCTACACCACCAGGCTACCAAAAGGCTACCGTAACTGCCCCTAATGTTCCTAGGAAGTCCAACCTTGAACTAATGATGGAAAACTTTATAGCTACCCAGGCTCAAATAAACAAAGACTTCCTGAATCAAAACATACACACTAGTGAGCAAATTAAGCAATTAGCAAACAAAGTAGACGCTTTAGCCACCCACAACAAAATGCTTGAAACCCAAATTTCACAAGTGGCACAACAACAAGCACCTACTGCTGCTCCTGCTGGAACATTTCCGGGACAGCCACAACCTAATCCAAAAGGACATGCAAATGTCGTTATATTGAGAAGTGGTAAAGAACTAGACGGACCAATTGATCTGAGACTTCAGAATCCAGCCATGTACCAAAGGCCAGATAACACGACAACTGAGAAGGAAAAAGAACCCAAGGAAAAGAAAGATAATGACCAAGAGGCCGTAAACAAAGAAAAACCTTATGTGCCTCCACCACCCTATAAACCACCTATTCCGTATCCTCAAAGATTTGCGAACTCCAAAACTGCAGGGCAATTTAAGAAATTTGTTGAACTTCTGAAACAATTGAACATCACGATACCCTTTACAGAAGCTATCACCCAGATGCCCTCATATGCTAAATTCCTTAAAGAAATCCTATCCAATAAGAAAAAGATTGAGGATAACGAAATAGTTACACTCACTGCTGAGTGTAGCGCAATAATTCAAAATAATATGCCTTCTAAGCTGAAAGACCCAGGTAGTTTCTCCATACCCTGTGTAATTGGAAAGTTCGTCATAGACAAAGCTCTATGTGACTTAGGAGCCAGTATTAGTGTAATGCCCTTATCCATATGTAAGAAGCTTGATATGGGAAACTTAAGACCAACTAAGATGTCTGTTCAATTAGCTGACCGCTCTATTAAATACCCAGTTGGTATACTAGAAAATGTTCCAGTTCACATAGGACAATTCTATATCCCCACCGATTTCATAATCATGGATATTAAAGAAGACTCCACTACTCCTATCATACTAGGAAGACCATTATTAGCTACCGCTGGAGCCATTATAGACGTGAAGAGGGGTAGGCTAACTTTTGAAGTTGGTGAAGAGAAGGTTGAGTTTATTTTGACACAATTCTTACAAGCTCCAACTATAGACGACACATGATATCTACTAGATGTCATAGATGAGTGCATAAAAGAAATAGAGATGGAACCAACCACATACTCAGATATTCTAAAAATTCCAATACCTCCAATTTTTGAAGATGATATTTGGCGTGAAACTTATCAGGACGATAGCCTAAGCGAATGTTTAGCAGTTACACCAGATCATCTGCCTTGCCCGAAGAAACCAGGTCTAGAACTGAAAACACTACCCAATAATTTAAGGTATGAATTCTTGGACGCAGAACTCAAACGACTCATGATAGTCAATGTAGACTTAGGACAGACCGAAACTAAGAAACTTTTAGATGTCTTAAGAAAATACCCAACTGCGTTGGGCTATAACATCGCTGACCTTAAAGGAATAAGTCCTTCTATTTGTATGCATCGCATTATGCTAGAGGAAGACTGTAAATCCTCTAGAGAACATTAGAGAAGGATTAATCTAATCTTAAGCACTGTAGTCAAGGATGAAGTGAAAAAGCTTTTAGAAGCAGGAATTATATACCCGATATCGGACAGTAAATGGGTTAGCCCAGTACATGTCGTACCAAAGAAGGGAGGTGTTACAGTTAGGCTCATACTTGCATCTCACCTTACCCTAACCCAAATAAAAACAAAAAAACAAAATGTCCATGTCATCATGCATTTAAAAAAACATTTTTGCATATACGCATTTTTGCGGGGAATTTCAAGACGTGTTGTAGGAACATTGGAAAGATGGATTCTAACAAAAGGGCTACCCTACGCATCAAAGTGCTAAATGCTGATTCACAAAGTCTCAAAGACCTTTAAGACTTAATGCCAAATATGCTCAAAGGATGTTTATACACAAGGGTGGAAGGATCCTCGACCTCTTAGGGATCCCTATGAAGGTAGGGGCCGTAATCGCTTTTGCACAATCTTATGATCCTCCTCTAGGGGACTTCCTCTTCAAGGATTTTCAACTAGCTCCTACGCTGGAACAATTTGGACTATAGTTGGATTTACAAGGAGAAGGGAAAAAACCTCACAAGGGGCATGGGGGCAAATAAAAGGAAAAAAAAACAAACAAAAAAAACATAAAAGGAAAATGGTCAAGCTAAAAAAAAACTCAGCTATACCCCTTGAAGATCCATCATCTCACTACAAAGAGGATAGGAAAATGCAAGGGCTCAAGAAATGGTACTTGGAGGAGTTCAAAGCTCATTTGAAGAAGGCATTGGGGGCATCTATTTAGTTTCACCTTCTAGGGTTCGGGAGTTTCCATTTTGGGATTATTGTTTTGGGTTAGTCCTAAGGAATTATTTTTATTTTCCTAATTTTTTATTCATCTCTAACTACAATGGATTTTGGAATTACCCCCAAATAAATTTTTAAAATTATTTAGCATACATCATGCATATTCATACATCCATGCATCAACATGCATTCAAACAAGGAGAAAGGAATAAAGGAAAAATCATCTTTTTTTTTAAACTTCACCTCTGGGTCATTAAGCATAACAATCTGACTTCCCGACCTCACACTCGAGCATACCGAAGGGATGCTATGGATCATATGGAGAAGGATCTTGTTACTCTAAGAGGAGAAATGGATGTTGTCAAGGAGAACGAGGAAGATATGAAAAGCCAGATTGATCAACTGACACTTGCCATCCAGAATTTGATAGCCAGAGGAACCGAGTCAAGTCGTCAAAGGAAGGTTCTTGCTCCTACCCCCATGTTGAAGACAATAACCCCCTACTAGGGTTTGTCCATGATCTGGAACGTGAGGAGACTGAAACTGCTAAGCACAAAACTGTTGACCAACCTCTCGAGGGAACCGTCTCTCCACCTATTTCCAATGGGGCACCTCTTACTACTCACATACATATTCCATGTGAGAATTGCGCAGATTGGAACATCCAATACGAGGGTGAAAATCCAAGGCAAGTGGACCTCAAAAATAAAGGAACCGCTGTTATAGAAAGGAGAGGGATTGACGATAAGTACAAAGCACTTGAGGAAAGGTTAAAGGTCGTGGAGGGACTCAATGTTTTTGGAGTGGATGCTTTGGAAATATGTCTGGTGCCCGATGTGGTCATACCTCTCAAGTTTAAGGCTCCGAAGTTTGAGAAATACAAGGGTGTCAGTTGTCCAAATTATCACCTTAGGATGTTTGCTCGAAAAATGGGTGCCCATGCTACTAATAAGAAGCTGATGATGCACACTTTCCAAGACAGCCTTAGTGGGGCATCCTTGGAATGGTACGTGCAATTGGAGAGGATTCACATTAAGACTTGGGAAGACCTTGCAAGCGCCTTTCTGAAGCAATACCAATACAACGTGGACATGGCTCCTAACCGCATGCATTTGTAGAACATGTCTCAAAAAGGGAATGAGTCCTTCAAAGAATATGCCCAAAGATGGAGGGAACTAGCTTCTCGCGTGCAACCTCCATTATTGGAAAGTGAACTTGTGGATATGTTTATGGACACCCTACAAGGAACATACTACAAGAGGATGATTGGGGCAGTCTCAACAGGATTTGCTGACTTGGTTATCATTGGAGAGAGGATTGAGAACGGTTTAAAGACAAGAAAGATTGGGCAGTCATCCTCCGATCAACATAACAATAAAAGGTATTCCGGAAATCACGATGTCGGTGTTGTAGACCTTGAAGGACTAAATCTGGGAGATAATGCATTACTGGGGCACATTAGGGCAACAGTCAACGCCATGGAAGGGATGGAAGATGAACTCCTTATTAAGAAGGGAGACCTAACGAATTGGGGCAAACAATGGGAGTCACCTAAGGAGAAGGGCTTGTTCTGGCTGGGTTACAAACCGACTAATGAAGGGTTAGAAGACAATTTTCATAGTTTTGGGTTCCAGGATAAGACTCAAGTGGCTGCAATGGAAGAGGAAGAAAGTAATGCCTAATATCGATAATTGGAGAACCATCGGGATTCCTGAGATGATTTCTGTTTCGAAGTAATTTACTTTTTTCTTAAAATAATAATAAGTCCCTTGCTATGCCCAAGGCAAGTGGACAAAGCTTTGTAGGGACACCTTTTATTTCATTGGATTATTTCTATCAATAAGATTGCATTTTGTTTTCAATCAAGATCTTTTTCTTTCATTTTCTGTTTGTTCAAAATGGCAATATACCTTCTTTCAATATTTTCATTTCTAGCACTTCATTCTAAAAATGGATACTAATAAAAATATTCTTCGTACAAATTTAAAAATGACACCGCTATAATCTTGAATGACTTCAGATTACCGATTAACCAAGCGGAAGAGGGTGATGAGGACGAGTGTGAGCTTCCCGAAGAGTTAGCCAGACTGTTAAGGCAAGAGGACAAGGAAATATAACCTCACCAGGAACCAGTGGATGTGATCAATCTGGGAAGTGAGGAAGAGAGGAAAAAGGCCAAAGTCGGTGTTTCTCCGAATAAGGATATAAAGGAAAGGTTGATCGAGCTATTGCAAGAGTACCCAGATGTGTTCGCCTAGGATATGTCTGGACGTGATACGAACATCTTTGAGCACAAATGACTACTCAAACTAGAATGCACGCTAATTAAGCAAAAGTTGAGGAAGACTAGATCATATACGATCCTCCAGATCAGGGAAGAAGTCAAGAAATAATTTGACTTTTTGTCACAAGGTAACGCCTGTTGGGTTAAAGAACGTAGGAGTAACTTATCAAAGGGTTATGGTAATATGGTGCATAAGGATGATATGATTACCAAGTCACAAAAGAAGAAGATCACATAACTAACTTGCAAAATTTGTTGAATCAGTTAAGGAAATTCAAGTTACGACTAAATCCTACAAGGTGTACTTATGGTACAATATTAGGGTCCATGGTCAGTCAAAGGGGAACAAAAGACAAAGTGAAAACCATTCAATGGATGCCAGCTCCAAGAACAAAAAGGAAGTTCATTGATTTTTGGGGAGATTAAATTATATTACGATGTTCTTCTCACACCTTACAACTACTTGTGAGCCAATCTTCGAATTACTCAGAAAAGGATCAAGTCATTGAATGGAATGAAGATTGTCAAAAGGATTTTGATTGGATCAAGGAATATTTGCAAAAGCCACCTATATTGGTGCTACCAGTCCCAAGGAGACCACTCATAATGTACTTAACAATACTTGAGGACCTGGACCTAGAGCTCGATGGAAATTTCTATTTGCTTAAGGATATGGGCTTCAAAGAGGGGCTATCAATTGGGGTGAAAATTCATCGTCTAGGATCTTAAAGGAAGCTAAACTGGATAAGGCATAATGGGTGCAAACTAGGCTCGATCAGCTAAACCTCGTATAAGGGAAACGTGTGGCAGTGGGCAGTTATACCCACATGGAATTAAGAGAGCGTTTGACAAAGAAATTCGTCCTCGCCTACGCGAAGAGGGAGACTTAGGGTTAAGGAAAATATTACCCATCCATAAAGACCACCACGTCAAATGGACCCCACTCTATGAAGGGCCATATGTCGTGAAGAGTGCCTCCTCTGGCGGAGCACTAATGTTAACAACCGTGGATGGAGCGGATTTACCGCAACCGGTGAACTCCGATTCGGTCAAAAATGATATGCCTAGAAAAAGAGGATAAAAGCCCGTTAAGTCGAAAACCCTAAAGGGTGACTTAGGCAAAAATTAGGGCGTCCCGGTGGATTGAAAACTCGAAAGAGCAATCCAGGCAAAAATTAGGGACTTGGATGAAAATGATACCCAACAAGTCGAAAACCCTAAAGGCGGCTTAGTCGAAAAAATTGTATATCATCCCGGTGGACTAAGACTCTAAAAAGAGCGGTCCAGGAAAAAGTTAGGGATATCCAAAAGGAATATGCCTGAAAACACTCAAGTCACCCCGTAACAGGAATTAAGAAGGGAACGATTATTCCAGCCATCATCTTCAGAAGCGAAGTGTCGTGATCTTGGAGTCTTAGGGATATTAGCTGGTGTTAAATTTAATAGGAACATAAATAAATTTGTTTTCTTATTGCTATTTTACATCTTTTCTAGATTCATGGTAATATCTCCTTATGGTAATTACCCTCCTTATGTATTGTTGCCCGTTCTCGGGCTCATTCTCAGTAAAATTTGTTTTTCAAATATATTTCTTTGCCTCCTAAATAATTCCGCTTGATTACATGGTGTCGATTAATTGTGAAATAATGCATTGAAATATCAGGTATAAATAAAAGCGTTAAAAAGGGAAAACGGATTTTACTTCGGCTTTTGGAATCAACAAAGGGATCATATTCTTCCAAAGCAGGATATAGGGTCTATACACTGACAGGAATATACGTTACAATCTAACCAACATGGGAGGTTATTTAACGGCATGTTAAACAGGAATCAAGGATATCATGGCTTACTATAATTATCAAAGTTTCAAGGGTCAGGGAGTCAGGAAGTTATGAAAAGTATTATTTCAGACAAAGACATACATTGCATATCATAAAAGAGGTGTTAGCCCAAATAATGCATCATACATAACAGCACGCATACATGCACTCATATACAAAAGCATGCATATATGCATAGGGTTCATAATCACCAAAGGGATTTCCCCAAGGGATTTTATCAGGGGATTTTATCAAGGGATTTTTATTTAAGGGGTTCCATCGGAGAGTTTATCAAAAGGGTTATCGGGATTTGTCATCCAAGGAGTCTATCAGGGGGTGTTGCGATATTTCATCATTGGGTTTTATCAAAAGGGGTTTCTCAAAAGGATATCGATCAAGGGATTCGATCGGATATTTCGCCAAGGGGTTTATTACCAGGGGTTTTAGGATGTCAACTTAGCATCTATTGGGTTCTGCGGTCAAAATTAGGGTCCTTCTTGTATTTAATCATCTCTTCCTCAGATGGAGGAAGGCTCATCGACATCATCCTTCTGATTCGAAGACGATTAAAGAGGGGCAACTGTAGCATCCTAAATTTTGACTAGATGTTAGTTGCTCTTTTTGGATTTTTGTGCCATCAGGGGGTATCAGTTAGAGGCCATTGGGCTTCTAACTTTGTTAACACGTTTTAGACCCATGTTGGATTGGGTTTGGTATAAGGAGTTTTTATTTGTTTAATTTAAAAAGGAGCTTGTTTTTTTTTTATATTGTTGTTAGGATTTATTTTATCTATTTTAGAGGTTATTATTTTCAATTAGGGATTGGGGCCTTTTTTAGTTTAATAGGACAATAATCAAGATTTTTTTAAGAATTGGTCATTTTATCTTTGGGATTTGTTTTAATTTATTTTTGAGAGGTTTATTTTATTTTGTCTTCTTTTAGGGTTTTTAGAATTATTTAATCGAGTTTAAGTTTAATTATATTAGGGTAACTTTGTTTTTATATTAGAAGTATTTTTCATTAAGTTTCAGAAATTTAAGTATTAGTTTAACTTAATTGTTAATTAGGAATAGCTTGTTTTTTTATTTATTATTTATTTATTTGTTATTTTGAAGTAATTGTCTAATATTAGGATTTTTATTATTTTTTATTATGGTTATTAGCATTTTATAGTTATTAATTTTTTGGTCATTGGTTAATTATTATCATTGTTATTTACTAATATGGTTGTTATCAATTATTATTTATTTTCATTATTATGTTTATTTCTGGTCAAAGTGGTTGACCCATTGGTGCGTCAGCTTCTTCCCCATTTCATTCAAACCCTAATTTCGCGCAAGTGAGGAAAACAGATTTGGGTCATATCAGAACAAAATCAAAACAAATCTTTTACGTTAATATTTTTCAATCAATTGGTATAATCTACAACCAGATCAAGGATTAGAAATAGAAACCCTAATCCTAAAAGTTACAACAAAATCAGAAAAATCAAATCGGACAAAAAATAATTAAGGAACATCAATTAATTCTTAATACAGATCTAAGCAATTTAAATCCTAACCCTAAATTTGAAGCCTATAAAAACTGAAGGAAATACAAGAAAAGTTTTTTGAGACTCGGGGACGGACAAACACGGACACGAATCTCCAAGTTGTTAACACCTGCGAAAATAAAGAAGAAGGAGATTAGAAAACGAAATCAGAGAAAGAGAGGATAACAAAGTACGATGAGAATCACTGCACAGAAGGTAAAAATCTAAACACTTAGCTTTGATTGTTGTACGGCTGTGATTTTATTGCGATTGTGGGTTGCTGGGTGTAAAATAGGGTTAGGGTTTTCGTGTTTAGGGTTAGGGTTCGTAGCCAAGAACCCCAGGGTTCATGCGTACAGGGTTAGTGTTCATGTAACCCAATTAGGGTTCATGGGGGATTAGGGTTTATTCATGTAGGGTTCTTACGAACCCTGAAGAATACGGGGATTTCTGGGTTAGTTTAGGTTTAGGGTTCTTAGTTGATGAAGTTGCCGGTTGATTATCAACCGAAATTCTGGGTTTTGCGGTGGTTGGGGGATGTCGTACGGTGGCCGAACGGATCACCGGCGACGAAAACTTAGAGAGAAGGGAGAGCGTCTGAGGATAGAGTGAGAGCGAGAGAGTTAGAGAGAGAAAAGAAGGGATCAAATGACCCGCTTCTAAAGGGTTTGGACTTATATACCTTCTCCATAGCGCATGCGATCGTCCCACGTGGCCTTTCGTTGGCCACAGGATCAGGAGACATTGACCTATCTAGGAAGCATGTGCCTCATGTGGTCCTTGTTTGAATCATCAACTGAACCGTTGATTTGCATTACTTTGAAAAAGTATGTAAATCTATCGCTCCTGGTTCAATCACGTGTGATGCGTTAGATGAATCTGATGCTCCACAGAGAGTCAAACGGCTGACTCTCTCCCGTGGACTCCCAGGCTGAGCATTGGACCATTGAGGTATTTGGGCCTTGCGCCCAAATACTATTTGCGCCCCCCAATCTGGCCCATTACTAAATTCAGTAGGAAATCACACCCCGTTGTTAATTACATAATTAAGTTAATTACTTGATTTAATTATGTAATTAGGTTTTAAGTTTTATTTCATTTTAATCTAATTTTTTGATTTAGGGTTTTTATAAATAATTAAATCAATAATTTGATTTATTTATTCAATTAGGTTAATTGTTAATTTAAGGTTTTAGGGTTAATTCAATCAATTAAATTAATAACTTAATTTAATTGCTTAATTAGGTTTATATTAGGGTTTTTTTATCAATTAAATTAATAACTTAATTTAATTGTTTTAATTGGGTTAAATTTTTTAATTTAGGGTTTTTTATACAACTAAATTAATAACTTAATTTAATTGTTAAATTAGGGTTTTATTAGGTTTTTTTATCAATTGAATTTATAACTTAATTTAATTGTTTAATTAGGTTAAATTTTTATTTAGGGATTTTTAATAATTAATTTAATAATGTAATTTAATTATTTAATTGGGTTTTTATTTAGGGTCATAATAAATAGTTTAATATATTTAAAACAATTTATTTTTTAAATAGGGATTCAATTTTGTTTAGGATTTTTATTGAGGAATTTTTGGGTTAATTGTGGGGTTGGATTTAAATTCATATTTCATATATTCAACATATTTGGTTTTTCTTTCTTTAAAGAAAATAGGAATTGAATTTTATTTTTTTGGTTTTTTATTTGGAAAATTTGGGCTTTGGGGCAAAAATAAATTTAATTTTATTTTTGGGGATTAAAATTCTGTTATTTCAGGATTTATATTGAATTTAAGAATCATTTTTTTGGGATAATTTGGGGGAATTGTTTTTGCTATATTAGTAGCATAAATGGTATTTTGGGTCTTATTAAATTTTATGGAATTTAAGGATTTTATTCTTCTTAAAAATAAGGGATATAAAGGGATTTTTTAAGGATTTAAAATTTGGGATAAAACTCTTTGTCCAAGAGTCTAAATAAAGGATGGGTTTAGGGATAATACTCTTAGGATCCAAGAGTTAAAATATAGGCCAAAGGGGTAAGTGATTAAGGGATAGAACTCTCCATCCGAGAGTATAAACAAGGGATAAGGGATTTAAGGGATAGAACTCCTAGTCTAGGAGTATAAATAATATATATGGGGATAAAACGCTTAGGTTCCAAGAGTATAAATAAAGGCCAAGGGATAAGGGATTAAGGGATAAAACTCTCCGTCCGAGAATATAAATAATGGATAGGGTTTTTAGGGATAAAACTCTCCGTCCGAGAGTATAAATAATGGATAAGGGATAGAACTCCTTATCTAGGAGTATAAACAATAGATCAAGGGATATAACTCTTTATCCAAGAGTATAAATAGTGGATTAGTTTTGGGATTAAGATTAGGGGGTAGGAATAGGGGAGGTGAACTACGGTTACTCTGATCCTTCAAAATTGAAGGTACGTAGGCATAGGGTTGTAAACCCTAGTGAGTATAATAATAAAAAACTTAGGATTCTTTTGTAAATAAATAAAGAAAAGAAAACAAACAAACATACCCTAAAATCTAAGGAGGATCCCATTGAGTACAATGGAAGTGAGGGGTGCCTAACACCTTCCCCTCGCTTAACCGGCTCTCGAACCTTAGGAATCTCTACCCTTAGGATTAGGATTTTAGGTTTATCATTTATTTTCCTCAGAAAAATATGATGGCGACTCGATATTTTTGCCGGCCGCGACAACATGAATGAGGGCTGAAACATTATCCTTTTAAGGTGTATGTTTAAGTTGAATGAGGGCTGAGACATTTCTTCCCATGTTCACTATCTCATTTCCCTTCATCCTCCTCTTGTGTGTGCAGAAATCTTTCAGAAGTTTTGCATACTTTGGAACCTGCTTAATCACATCAAGAAGTGGAATGTTCACCGCCACTTTCCTGAATACATCCAGAATCTCTCTCTCTCTCTCTCTCTCTCTCTCTCTCTCTCTCTCTCTCTTTGTCTCCCTCTTCCATCTTTTTAGTTTTAGCTACTCTGTGTGGGAAATGGATTAGTGGCACATACTCTCTTTCAGCCTCAATAACAACAGAAGGTTCATGTGTTACCTCAAGAATTTTTTTATTTTTTTCTGGGGTTGGTTCTGCAACTTTTCCGTATCTCAGGGAGATTGTGCTCACATTAGGATTCACTACGATTTGAGCAGGAATTTGGTTCGATCCTTGAGCTTGCTGCATGGCATTCATTGAAGTGACAAGCTGTCCAATTTGTGTCTGCAAGGTATGAATACTAGAATTTGTTCGTTGCTGAAATTGGAGATCATTTACAGCCATTTGCTTGGTAAGGTCCTCTAGTGAATGTACGAAAGGTGCAGAGGTGGTTACTTGTGGAGGGTTTTGTGGTGGTGGTAATGGTAACATCAACTGTTGTTGGGTGGGCTGTTGATTTCCATATCGAAGGTTTAGATTGTTCCTCCAATTGGGATAGTATTTGTTAGTGGAAAGGTCAGGAATGTTGTACCTATTATGATTGTTACCTTGATTGTAAAGGCATGCTGCATATGCTTGAGGCAACTCATTGATCTTTTCATCTTGCAGAATAGGACATGTATCGGTCCAGTGGTTAGCAGAAATACAAATACCACATAACTTTGTTGTTGTTTGAGCTTTACCAATTGCCAATTGTTTCACTAAAGAGGTCAGCTAGTCAATCATATTTTCTAAAGCCTTGTTGGAAGAAGAAACATGAACCTCATTCACACCTTTTTTCTGGACAAAATTGTTTCTAGTTGTGAACTGTTGGGAGTTGAGTGACATATTCTCAATCAAAGCTTTGGCAGCACTCGAAGTCTTATAAAAAAATGCTCCACCACTAGCAGCATCTAAAATGTTTCTTTCCATTGGTAACAATACCTCATAGAAATTTTGGATAAGCAACTATTCAGTAATCTGGTGATGGGAACAACTGAACAATAACTGTTTGAATTTTCCCCTATATTCAGTCAATGATTCATTGTCGAGCTGTCTAATACCACATATATCTTTTCTGATCAATGCAACTCTAAAGGCAGGAAAGTATCTTATAGGAAGACTTTCTTCAAATCATTCCAGGTTGTGACAAAATTAGGCTCAAGATAGTAAAACCAATCTTTGGAAGCTCCCTGTAGTGAAAACGAGAATGCTCTGAGCTTGATATGATCCTCTGTGATTCCTTAAGGTCTCAAGGGTGTAGAGCACACAACCTGGAATTCCTTGAAATGCCTTTACGGGTCCTCACCTGCAAGACCATTAAACCCTGGCAACAAGTGTATTAAACCAGATTTCAATTTGAAGGGTACAGTAACAGCAGGATATTCAATACATAAACACTACGCCAAACAAGGGAAAAGAGGGCGCTTTTTTTGGCCTATGACAGCGCTTATAAGCGCTGTCTAAGCCTGCGCTGTCGTAGGTAAAGACAGTGCTTTTATATTTATGAAAAAGCGCTCTCTAAAAGGGGACTTTAGACAGCGCTGTCTAATGTATACGTTTAAAATTTTAAAGAATTTTTTTATATACTTTAGAGAGCATTTTTTTCTTCAAAGGCGCTCTATAAATGGGGACTTTAGACAGCGCTTTTGAAAGCGCTGTCTAATGTATACGTATAATGATTTTTTTATATACCTTTAGAGAGCGTTTTTTCCTTAAAAGCGCTCTCTAAAGGGGACTTTAGACAACGCTTTTTTCTCAAAAGCGCTGTCTTTTGTCTACGTATAATTTTGAAGATTTTTTTTAAAAATCCCATTTTAACCATTTTTTTATGCAGAAACCTGTATAATTCACATTTCCATAAACCTGTATAATTCACATTTCCATAAACCAGTATGGATACGCATTTCCATCAACAAATTCTATTTCAAAACTAGAATTTACATTAATGCAGAATTCGCACAAATTCTATAAACTAGAATTTGTACATTTCAATAAACTAGAATTTACATGCAGAATTCGCACAAATTCTATTGTATGGTTTCAAACCTGTATAGAATTTACATTTCAATAAACTAGAATTTACATTCACAAAACTATACATTCAAGAAAGAATTCTTCTTGCAATAAAAAATTCGCACAATTCCTCCTTAGTATCTTGCAATTGTTTCCTCGTGTAATAAGGACACACCATATCATCGAAATACTACATAACAAAACAAAATACGCATTATTTAGTTAAAAATAATAAATTATATGACATATCCGATAAATATTAAAATAAATCCTAAGTTATAAAACCATGCATACCGTAATAGGAATCTCCAATTGTCCCATTTGAAGGATTTCTCTCATGAACCTCAAAACGAAGTACCCGCAGTCTATGCCATTATGATGACGAGGGCACTACACATAGACAAACAAATAAGAAATAATATATAGATGTTTTGTGTTATCAAGTAGCATCACTAATAAGCAATATTGTGAAAATTAATATACCTCCACTTTGACCCATGTAATATTGGTTGCTCTAGCCCGTGCTACTCGTGCGTATCAAAGAAAAAAACAGAAATTAAATGACAAATATAAAAATACATAATCCTAATCCATTGAATGATATAAGCTATATTGAATGATATAAGCTATAATTTTACAACTGGTACCTTTTTCACTAACGTCTCTTTCTTTTCTTGTTTGGAGTATGTTCTACCCGTCTCTTAACAACACGGACGGTTGGATTGATCCAAATACCCTCATTATTTCATAGACACAAGTCTTCTAATATCTGAAGAGTATCCTTCTGGAACTTTAACTTCACTTAGAAACTTACACAATACGTTTTTCTCCTTTCTAGATAGAGTATACGCAGCAGGTGGTAGATATGTACGTTTTCCTTTCTTCAAGGGTCCTAATTCAGTTCTTATCCCCATATGTACCAAGTCCTTTCTTGCTTTAAGGCCATCCTTAGACTTTCCTGGTATATTGAGTAACGTACCAATAACACTGTCAAATACATTTTTTTCAATATGCATAACATCGAGAAAATGTCTTACATACAATGACTTCCAATATGGTAGTTCAAAAAAAATTGACCTCTTCTTCCACCCACTCTTGACAAGTGTATGTGCAAAAGGCTTTCGAAACTGAGTTCTCACATCTTTCACCTTTTCAAAAATTTGATCACCTGTCAATATAGTTGGAGCTCTACCATGTTCTGGCTCTCCATTGAATGTTTTTCTCCACCCACGATAGTGATGATTAGAATTTAAGAATCTACGATGACCGAGAAATACATTCTTCTGACCAAACTCCAATTGTGTCCAATCTGTTTTATCTTCAAAAATAGGACACGCACATTGACCTTTTATGCTGTACCCTGATAGATTTCTATATGCTGGAAAATCATTAATTGTGCCAAACAACATCACCCTCAAGTTGAAACTTTCTTTCCTATACCCATCATAAACCTCCACACCGTTCTCCCACAAAAATTTTAAATCTTCGATTAAGGGTGCCAAGTATACGTCTATGTCATTCCCTGGTTGTCTAGGCCCAGAAATTAACATAGATAACATCATGTACTTACGCTTCATACATACCCATGGAGATAGGTTATAAATCATTATGATCACAGGCCAAGTGCTATGTGAGGTACTTTGAATATCGTGTGGGTTCATTCCATCAGTAGATAATGCCAAGCGAAGGTTTCTTGCTTCCTTTCCAAATTCAGGATAATCGTCATCAATTTTCATCCACTGTGGTGAATCTGCCGGATGTCGAAACTTTCCATCAATAATTCTTTCATCTGCATGCCAAGTCAAGTGTCTTGAATCGGTCTCACTACGAAACATGCGTCTAAATCTCGGAATTATAGGAAAATACCATAAGACTTTTGCTGGAGACAACTTTTTCTTATATCGAGAGACACCGCATTTAGGACATTCATTTAACGATGCATACTCATTTCGAAACAATAGGCAATCGTTTGGACAGGCATGTATCTTATCATAGCTCATGCCAATAGAGCACAACATCTTTTTGGCCTCATATGTTCGATTGGGAAGAGCATTATCCTCTGGAAGCATATCTTTCATAAGGGCCAATAACTCTGTGAAACTTTTATCCGACCATCCATTGCCTGTCTTTAAGTTGTACAACTTTAATACCGCAGACAATCTTGTGAATTTGGTGTAACCATTATACAACGGTTTCTCTGCATCACTTACCAACCTCTCAAACATTTTGGGACAATCCTTAAGATCTTCTTCAAGTGCTTCTGCAATCTCTTCAACTCGATCAGAATCGTATGTATCTGTGCCATTGTCGTATGAAGCGTAGGTCGTATTATCCCCCGATTCAACATTCCCGTTAATTTTCTCACCATGCAAATTCCAACATGTATAACTTCTATCAATTCCACTCCTCAATAAATGCGATGCCAACTGAACCGCGTCAACCCGACTCCCAAAACAGCAACCCAAGCAAGGACATATCATTCGACTGGGGTCTTTGGCGTGCGCAACAACAAACTTAACGAATTCCGATACCCCATTGTCGTACTCTTTCGACAATCGACTTGAAGACATCCATTTCTTATCCATAGTTATACTAATTAAACTAAACAAAAACAAAAAGAAAAAATGTTATACCTGTAGGGAAACGATCCGACTTGCACACTTTGAACACAAGTAACCCCTATACACGTATCATAAAATGAAATATCATTAATTGACCAATTATGAGTCATAACTTGATAAGTGGCAACATGTAATCACAAACAAGCAACAATTAGAGGTAAACACCTACATATTCCAAGTACTCAAGAGCAAAATAAATACTTTAGAATCACTAAGTTTAGAGAACAGATCAAAATACAAGAAGAAAGGTGAGAGACAACCATTAATATAGGCTCATTGACTTATAATATAACTTTAAAAACCACGAAAAATTATAATTTAAAGTATCAAAAAAATTCTCTCCTCAATAAGTATAAAGTAGACAATTAACTTATAACAAAAAGTCACAAGTTCTAGAAAATAAAAGAAATGAACTTGGAAAAAAAGGATAGACCAAACACAATCAATTGGAAAAACAGTACAACACAACTAGCGAAATACAATTTCAATCAATACTAGGTTGTTTATACTAATCAACTTTGCCAAATATACAGTAGAAAATATTTAAAAGTAACCTTCCACAAAAAAATTATGCAAATTACTTGAGATACATTAAACTATTTAATAAGAGGTCTCAGGTCATTTAAGTATAAATACATCATAATCTAAGTAATCAGCCAATGTAGGCAAATGAAGAGCATCACTGACCTCAAAGTTATTAAAACTGAATTTACATTAAAAATACTTCAAATAAATATATTAAATTTCAATTCACATGAAAAATAAAAGCAAAAAATAGTTTGGGAAAAATTCACTCAGTAGTGGCTAGATTAATTAAGGTTCGATTCTGCCTGCAAATTTCCTCAACTTGAAATCAGAAGAGGGAGCTTTGTATCCTCATCGTGAAAACTTTTTCCCCATAAAAATCAAATCAAAGACAAAAATTAAAAACAGAGAAATGAATAATAAAAGAGATCACTCAGTTCAGCAACAATGTACCTTATTTGTTTTCAGAGGATAAGTGTAATACCCCGTAAATTATTTTACTTTGGATAATATTAGTTGGGATGAACTGAGTCTCAGTGTACTCTGAGAAATTTTCTGCAGAGATAATTAGAGTAACTGTTGAACTTAGAGTAAATCCAAATAATAATATCTGACTCTGAGATATTTGAGTATTTGGACTTAAGTGACTTTTTGGACATTTAGTAGTATTATTTATTAATGATAGTTACTATATATTTTCTTTTCCTCCCATTTTCCGCATAAAAGAAAAAGATAGTAAGAGAAGTAAGAAAGAAAGAAAAGGAAGGAGAGAAAAGTGTAGAAGAGGAAAAAGAGAAGAAATTCAAGTTTCAAGAGCAAATCATCATCAATCCTTCATCAATTCATCTCATCTTCTTCACCATCATCTTCATCTTCATCTTACTAGAGGTGGGTTCTAGTTAGAACTTTAGTTTTAGAGTTTTGGAGATGTTTGAGTTAGGTTAGAATCTTTGAAATATCGATGATCTAACGGTTAAAAATCGGTATAAATTATGTAGTATGATCACTCTATGCTTATGAATATTTATTATGCTTGTTTGTGCTGGTTGGAATCGATTTAGGTTGAGAAATGATGAATGTGTAACTTTGGAACCATGGAACTCGTAAGGGGAGAATTCTGGTTCTGGTGCAATTCGCCAGGCGAATTCTAGGTTCGCCTGGCGGATTAAGTCTCGCCACCATCTCGCCAGGCGAAGTACTGGCGGAAGGGATTCGCCAGGCGAAATCCAGATTCGCCAGGAGAATTTGAAGAGACAGAATTGTGTTAGCTACTGGAACTTTTAATTTTTCTAAAATTGGGGTTTCGCCAGGCGAAGTGCTGGCGAAGGGATATTGGCCAGGCGAAGTACTGGCGAAGAGCTGGCGAATGCAGACTCGCCAGGCGAAATACAGATTCACCAGGCGAATCTGCCTGGGATCAAATAATTTTCTTTTCTTCAAAAATCGGTAACTTGTGACTCGTTTGTCCGACTTAAGAGTTCTTTATATCATTGTGAAGCTAAGAAAATATTCTACGCAATGGAGGCGAAAAATGGTAATTTTACTGCCCGATTAAATAAATCAGAGGGAACCGTTAATCGACGTAATATGCGATATGCGGAATTATGTGTTTTAATTGTGTGATTGATGAATAATTTCCTATGTTCTTATTGTTGAGCATGTTGAGTATGTATGCATGTTAGAATATGAAATAGGTAGAGTGAGGAATATCCCCGTGAACAATTATCGGATAATGTGGAATAACATTATGACAACGCTCGTGCAAAAGAGGCCGAGGCGTGTGTCTAGTAAAAATAACCAGTTTATCTTGTGGTGTAGTTTCATGAGACTCGAGCACCTCCTCTGAAACGTATGCACAATTACTTGGCAGGTTTGATTCCCGCGTATAGTATGATTGGAACCTACGGGTAAAGAGACTTGTGACGGTGTACGGGCCGTGTGAAGTGACGGATCACGGTGTACGGGCCGATGATCCCGAATCCAATTCATATGCCAAGTAAATACAAGGATCCATGACTCGAATCGTCTTCTAGACGTAGAAGCGAATGGGAATAGGGGATAACTTGGTACGATTATTGATTTGTAAGATTCTGGAGTAACATGCTCAGAACTTACTGTGGTACTATTGTGAGTTAATAGGCTCACCAGTGTGAATGCTTATATGGCGCGTGTGTACTCAAAGTCTTTTCCCTTCCCTTTTGACTTGAGTTAGGATGTTAGAACCTTGTAAAGACGAGAGGAATTTAAGATAGGGAACTCACTGAGATTTGATGTATCTCACCCCACTGTTGTTGTTTACATCACAGGTTCTGCAGGTTCGGCGAAGGGTAAGGACAAAGTGGTTTGACTTTTCCTTACGGATCGTGGCTTTTGAGATGGCATGGCTTCCGCTATGGCATTTTATTTTGAGATCATTGTATTGATCTAGTTCTTAGTTTTGTCTGTGGAACATCTTGTAGATATACTATGCCATAGTTGGTTGTATTTAGTCTTTTGGGCATGTATATGTATAATGTGTTACTAGGAACTTATTGTTATTTCAGTACCAAGCGTGACATTCATGTATAATATATGCTTTGATGTATGTATGTATATATGGGCTTTATAGTTGGTATCAGAGCAGGTCGTATCCTCGACCTAGCCATGAAATAGTATAAGTGTTTCTTTCCGTTTCATATGTGTTGGGTCGCCATTGGTCTTACGTGTTATATTTATGGTATTGAGCCTGATCAACTTAATCCTATTTGTATGACATTTAGGAACATGGCTGACCGGTGCAGAAACAACCGTGGTAGACCGAGAACTACTCCAGCATGGATAAATCCACCAGGGGACAAAGGGAATGCCCCTCTGTACCAATTCATGCAACAGATGCAGCAGCAGCAGAATCAGTTCGTGCAACAAATGGTACAGCAAATGGCTGGTGGTGTTCATCCTCCGGTGGTTGTGCCAGAAGCTGTAGGGGGAACCTTTAGGGATTTCATTCACATGAATCCTCCGGAGTTTCAGGGAGGATTAGATCCGGTAAAGGCGCATGAGTGGATATCCGGGATGGAACGGATTTTCTTGATTATTCAGTGTAGTGAAGAGAATAAGGTTGTTTTCACTTCTCACTTGTTAAAGGGTCCTGCCATGAGATGGTGGGAAAGCGCTTCAGCATTAATGACAATACAAGAGGTACCGAAAGTATGGGAGCAATTTAAGATAACTTTTATGGAGAAATATTTTCCAAGTTCCTTAAGGTCTCAAAAAGAATTTGAATTTCAGCAGCTGAGACAAGGTAACTTGACAGTGGCTTCTTATGCGGAAAAGTTCGAGGTTATGGCTGCTTATTCTAGGCAAGCCATGTATGCTCCTGATGAAATGTAGAAGATTGATCAGTTTTTTTTTTGGTTTAAGGGCTGAAATTTCACATAGTGTGTCCTAGAGAGAATTTACTAGCTATGCGGAATTGTTACGACAGTGTTATGTGGCAGAGCATAGTTTGAAAAAGGTACAAGCAGAAGGAGAATTAAGTAGGGTGAATCAGAGTGATCGTGGGAGATTGAATCAACAAGTGAGAGCAAGGCAACAACCATTCAAAGGGAAGCAAGTTCAGGGTTCTAGGGCTAGTGTACCTCTAGTGTGTCGCACATGTGGTAGGAATCATTTTGGGAGGTGCAATTGGGAAGGAATAAGATGTTATCAGTGTAACAAGGCGGGTCATTTATCGAGGGATTGTCCTCAGAAGAGGAATCGGATGCATGAAAAGAATACCAGACGAGTGTATACCTTGGATGCAAGGAAGACATAGGGTGATAACTCCTTGATTGCGGGTACGTGTTTTGTGAATGGAAATCCTTGTTTTCTTTTATTTGATTGTGGGGCAACGCATTCTTTTGTGTCCACACGATGCGTGAAGCGACTTGGGTTGCAAGCTGTTCCTTTGACTCCACCCATGGTGGTTACTACTGCTATGGATGAAATTGTTGAAACACCGTTGATGTGTGAAAATTGTGTATTGTCAGTGAATGAAAGAGTCTTCCAGATTGATCTTATTTTTCTTCCGCTTAAGAAAGTGGATGAGGTTCTGGGAATGGATTGGCTTTCAGCTAATTCGGTTTTTATCGGGTGTAAAGAAAAACTAATCATTATTCCATCTACTGAAGCTACTCCGAAGGATGTGTTAACTACTATTTTAGAAGGTACGGTAGGAATGATTAATTTCTTGTTCGAGGAGGAAAAGTCTGTTCTTATGATTCTTACTAAGGAGGAGAGTAGTAACCTCCCAGTTTCGAGTATTCTGGTAGTTTGTGACTTTCCTGAAGTTTTCCCCGAGGATATCACTTCTCTTCCTCCGGAGAGGGAAGTGGAATTCTCTATTGACCTGATACCGGGAGCGGCTCCAATATCCGTTTCTCCGTATCGAATGGCACCACTTGAATTAAGAGAATTAAAGGACCAATTGGAAGAGTTGTTGGCTAAGCATTTTGTTCGACCAAGTGTTTCGCCCTGGGGAGCTCCAGTGCTATTGGTAAAGAAAAAGGATGGTGGAATGCGGTTGTGTATTGATTACCGTCAGTTGAATAAGGTCACCATCAAGAACAAATACCCATTACCAAGGATAGACGACCTGTTAGATCAATTGAAAGGAGCCTGCGTGTTCTCGAAGATTGATTTACGGTCGGGTTATCATCAGATTCGGGTGAAGAGTTCAGACGTACCAAAGACTGCATTTAGAACCCGTTATGGTCATTATGAATTTTTGGTGATGCCTTTCGGTGTGACAAATGCTCCGGCAGTTTTCATGGATTATATGAATCGGATATTTCAACCTTACTTGGACCAATTTGTGGTGATTTTCATTGATGACATTCTTATCAATTCTCGTGACCCTCAAGAGCACGGAGAACACCTAAGAATCGTTTTATCCAATTTGCAAGAGAGACAACTTTTTGCCAAGCTAAGTAAGTGTGAATTTTGGATGTCGGAGGTGATTTTCCTTGGACATGTCATATCTCAAGGGGGTGTTGCGGTTGATCCATCTAAAGTTGAAGCCGTGATAAATTGGGAGAGACCGAAGAATGTGTCTAAAGTTAGAAGCTTTTTGGGACTAGCAGGGTATTATAGAAGGTTTATTAAAGGCTTTTCCCAATTGGCTTTACCGATGACGAGACTTACTCGAAAGGATTGTTCTTATGAATGGGATCCGGCTTGTGAGCAAAGTTTTATGAGTTTGAAGGAAAGATTGACGACCGCTCCTGTTTTGGTTATTCCTGATCCTAGCAAGTCGTATGAGGTGTATTGTGATGCATCGAAGAGGGGATTAGGAGGTGTGTTAATGCAAGATGGACATGTAGTGGCTTATGCTTCACGACAGTTGAAAGTCCATGAAGAGAATTATCCAACGCACGATTTAGAATTGGCTGCAGTTGTATTTACCTTGAAGGTGTGGCGTCACTACTTGTATGGTGTACGTTTTGAGATGTTTAGCGACCATAAGAGCTTAAAGTACCTCTTTGATTAGAAGGAATTGAACATGCGTCAAAGGAGGTGGATGGAATATTTGAAAGATTATGACTTGGAACTAAGATACCATCCGGGTAAAGCGAATAAAGTGGCGGATGCATTGAGTAGGAAGGTGTTGTATAATGTCGAGTTGATGACGCTAGAGTATACTTTATTGGAAAAATTTTGAGATCTAAATCTTCAATTTAATTGGACTCCTAATTGTGTGATTTTGGGGAATTTGGATATCAATTCTACTCTTAGGGAAGAAATCCAACAAGAGCAAGGGTTGGATGAGAAGTTGCAAGGAGTGTTATTGCAACCGGGGTTTATGCGAGCTACCGATGGAGTCATTGTATTTAACCAAAGGATTTGTGTTCCGGATAACGCGGAGTTAAAAAGGAGGATTTTAGATGAAGCGCATAAGGGTGCTTTTACTATACATCCGAGATCTTCAAAGATGTACCAAGACCTAAAGAGGGACTATTGGTGGTCCGGGATGAAAAAGGATATTGCGGTGTATGTGTCGGAGTGTGCAGTGTGTCAACAAATGAAGATCGAACACCAAAGGTCGGGTGGCTTGTTGCAACCTTTAGAAATTCCGGTGTGGAAATGGGATAGTATTTCGATGGATTTCGCCGTGGGATTACCCCGTGCCCAAGGTGGTTATGATTCAATTTGGGTGATTGTGGATCGGTTGACGAAGTCTGCTCACTTCTTGGCCGTAAAGACTACTAATAAGGCGAGTCATCTCAGAAGGTTATTCATTTCGGAGATAGTGAGGTTGCATGGTATTCCTACTAGTATCGTTTCGGATAGAGATCCGAAGTTTACTTCGAGGTTTTGGAGAGCTTTTCAACAAGTGATGGGAACGAGGTTGTGTTTGAGTACGTCGAATCATCCACAAACGGATGATCAGACGGAACGAACGATACAAACCATGGAAGACATGTTAAGAGCTTGTGTCCTTGAAAGTGGAGGAAATTGGATATAACTCTTACCGTTGATTGAGTTCTCTTATAATAACAGTTATCATGCAAGTATTGGTATGGCACCTTATGAAGCATTATATGGAAGGAAGTGTAGGACACCTCTGTGTTGGGCGGAAGTAGGGGAAGATAGTATGTTGGGACCCGAGATTATTCACGAAACTACGGAGAAAATTAAGATGATCCGTGATAAGATCAAACAAGCCCAAGATCGTCAGAAGAGTTATGCGGATAACCGTAGAAGACCTTTAGAATTTGAAGACGGCGATCACGTGTTTCTGAAAGTTACTCCGAGATTGCGGTTAAAAGGACCGTTTCGGTCGCGAAAGTTAAGTCCGAGATACGTAGGACGGTAACAGATTTTGGAAAGAATTGGAGAAGTAGCCTACAGACTAGCCTTACCGCCTTCTCTGTCCGAGATGCACGATGTTTTTCATGTATCTCAGCTTAGAAAATTTGTCCCAGATCCTCTTCAGCCAATTTTACCAGATACAATTGAGATAGAAGCAGATTTGACGTTTGAGACTCAACCGAGTCGTATCACCGGAAGAGAAACTAAAGTGTTAAGGAATAAAGAGATTCCTCTGGTTAAGGTCCAGTGGGACGAGACGCATCCGGACGATGCAACTTGGGAATTGGAATCAGAGATGCGAGAAACTTATCCTCATCTTTTCAGGTAATTGTTTTAAATTCGTGGGAGAATTTCTATTTAAGGGGGGAGGATGTAATACCCCGTAAATTATTTTACTTTGGATAATATTAGTTGGGATGAACTGAGTCTCAGTGTACTCTGAGAAATTTTCTGCAGAGATAATTAGAGTAACTGTTGAACTTAGAGTAAATCCAATTAATAATATCTGACTCTGAGATATTTGAGTATTTGGACTTAAGTGACTTTTTGGACATTTAGTAGTATTATTTATTAATGATAGTTACTATATGTTTTCTTTTCCTCCCATTTTCCACATAAAAGAAAAAGATAGTAAGAAAAGTAAGAAAGAAAGAAAAGGAAGGAGAGAAAAGTGAAGAAGAGGAAAAAGAGAAGAAATTCAAGTTTCAAGAGCAAATCATCATCAATCCTTCATCAATTCATCTCATCTTCTTCACCATCATCTTCATCTTCATCTTACTAGAGGTGGGTTCTAGTTAGAACTTTAGTTTTAGAGTTTTGGAGATGTTTGAGTTAGGTTAGAATCTTTGAAAAATCGATGATCTAACAATTAAAAATCGATATAAATTGTGTAGTATGATCACTCTATGCCTATGAATATTTATTATGCTTGTTTATGCTGGTTGGAATCGATTTAGGTTGAGAAATGATGAATGTGTAACTTTGGAACCATGGAACCCGTAAGGGAAGAATTCTGGTTCTGGTGCAATTCGCCGGGCGAATTCTAGGTTCGCCAGGCGGATTAAGTCTCGCCACCATCTCGCCAGGCGAAGTACTGGTGGAAGGGATTCGCCAGGCGAAATCCAGATTCGCCAGGCAAATTTAAAGAGACAGAATTGTGTTAGCTACTGGAACTTTTAATTTTTCTAAAATTGGGGTTTCGCCACTAGATTCGCCTGGCGAAGGGAGATTGGCCAGGCGAAGTACTGGCGAAGAGCTGGCGAATGCAGACTCGCCAGGCAAAATACAGATTCGCCAGGCGAATCTGCTTGGGATCAAATAATTTTCTTTTCTTCAAAAATCGGTAACCTGTGACTTGTTTGTCTGACTTAAGAGTTCTTTATATCGTTGTGAAGCTAAGAAAATATTCTACGCAATGGAGGCGAAAAATGGTAATTTTACTGCCCGATTAAATAAATCGGAGGGAACCGTTAATCGGCGTAATATGCGATATGCGGAATTATGTGTTTTAATTGTGTGATTGATGAATAATTTCCTATGTTCTTATTGTTAAGCATGTTGAGTATGTATGCATGTTAGAATATGAAATAGGTAGAGTGAGGAATATCCCTATGAACAATTGTCGGATAATGTGGAATAACATTGTGACAACGCTCGTGCAAAAGAGGCTGAGGCGTGTGTCTAGTAAAAATAACCGGTTTATCTTGCGGTGTAGTTTCATGAGACTCGAGCACCTCCTCTGAAACGTATGCACAATTACTTAGCAGGTTTGATTCCCGGGTATAGTACGATTGGAGCCTACGGGTAAAGAGACTTGTGACGGTGTACGGGCCGTGTGAAGTGACGGATCACGGTATACGGGCTGATGATCCTGAATCCAATTCATATGCCAAGTAAATACAAGGATACATGACTCGAATCGTCTTCTAGACGTAGAAGTGAACGAGAATAGGGGATACCTTGGTACGGTTATTGATTTGTAAGATTCTGGAGTAACAGGCTCAGAACTTACTGTGGTACTATTGTGAGTTAATAGGCTCACCAGTGTGAATGCTTATATAGCGTGTGTGTACTCTGATAACACGAAAATGTATCGTATTTTGGCCTTGATTTACATTCAATTATTATATCATTTTCGTCTAATATCCGATTTTCTCGAGAATATTTAAGTGTTGTTGCAGGTATTTCTATTTCCTAGTTAAAAGTATGCAAAGTGGAGAAAAGAAGCAAAACAAGGAAGAAAAGATGCAGAAAAGAGCAGAAAACAGCAGAATCCAAATTCTGCTGGTGTGACGACCGTGGCAGGTCAACCACGACCGTGGAAGTTGCGAAATCCACCACGACCGTCACAATCCATTACGATCGTCATGCGTCCAAAATGTGTTTAATTCGTTAACAGAGACGTGGTTACGAAATTGCAGAATTTCAGTTATTGCACGTTCAACATTTTCTCCTACATTCTCTCCACTACTTCTCCAACTTCCCACTACTCCCACTTTCTCCACCACTCATTTATGCTCCATGGAAGTTGGAAAACGAAAATCCCCTCTAAATATAGGATTTCCCTTGTCATTTTGGACCATCCAAGTTTCTGGGCGCGAAAGCGCTGTTCATAGTTTTAGGCAGTAAATTACCATTGTAAAAGTGGTAGTTTTCTCACATTGAGGAACTACCACACCATTAGTATTTAGGCCTTTAATTTGTAACGCTTGGATCAAAGCTTTCCGTCATTATTAAAATTAATTCTAGTTCTTTATTTCCGCATTTTACTTCAAGTCTTTACAGGTTCTTTATCGCATTGCCTATTATTATTAGTATTTATCGCTTTCATAAATTAATTATCGTGATGCTTTCAAATTCAATTACCATTTCTGTGTTGTTTTCATTTAATTCCATGTCCGGCTAAATGTTTTGAGTCTGGTGTATGAGGACCGTCGTTACCGACAGGACTCGGTAGAAAATAATAGGTGCGAACTTATGATTAAAAATCCTGTTTTGGTTTTAATTTCCAAGTATAATTTAAATAACTTTGTCACGAGAGTGAGAGGTTATTTAACATGATTTTCTCACGAGAGTGAGAAATTAATTAAGGTTAGAGCCGACACAGCGAGAGCGTGGGGATCGAACCGGATAGTGGAAATTAGGCACCATATCTAAATACAGCGGGAGCGCTTTAGATGTTGGTTATGATATTATTGGCTTTCAAAATGTATTTCTTAGTTACCGGGCGAGCGGGAGCAAAATCTTGGGATTAGGAAGTATGGCTTTAGTTAATACCGCGAGAGCGTGAGGCAGAGTCTTTAAGTTGGTATATTCAACGGAACTAAGTTATAGTCGAAATTAGTACCCGAATTCTACAAAGTCCCTTAGGAGCGCGGAATCCATATTCCAGTCTCTCTTTCTCTATTATATTTACTTAGTTTTATTTTCAGTTCTAGTTTTAGTTTCCCTTAAATAAAAAATATCATTAGCCTTAGCTTTACAAAGTAACGATAGATTACGGTAGGTTGACATTGGTGTCTGTGGGTTCGACAATCTTTTATATTACTTCGATAAATCCGTGCGCTTGCGGAGCATCAAGTTTTTCGCGCCGTTGCCGGGGACCAACAGTCAATATTGTTATTCCGTTGTTGCACCGTATAGACTAAGGCACTCTTATAAAAAAAATATAATAATAAAAAAAATATAAAAAATTAAAAACTATGTATCACCCAAATTTTCTCTATGATAACCACTCACAATATCTTGAGGAGCCGCACCCAAATTTTTTCTACAATTATCAACCGCAATATTCCCAATATTTTGAGGAACCGCAACAAAATTTTTCCTATGATTACCATTCCCAAAATTTTTAGGAACCCCAAGAATCGTACAATTCCAATCTCGAAATACTAATGGAAGATTTCCACGCGACGCTATCTCATTTCCACCCGAATCACCACTCTCAATATTTTAAAGAACCGCAAGAATTCGTTCAGTCCAACCTCGAAACATTAATGGAGGATTTCATTGAAACATCAACCAATGCTAGACTAGAATCTATGATGGAACACTTTGTGGACGCACAAACGATCCAGAATGAAGAGCTTGAAAGACAACATCTCGATAATCATGAAACCCTTAGGCAGATGAACACTATGGTCGAGTCCCTCGTGACTCACACCGAGGCATTGGAGACCCAAATCTTACTACTTGCACTGACACCTATAGGACCCCTTGAGGAGCATGTGGATGTTGTAACAATCATTAATGAAGAACAAATCGAGAATCCCGAGGAGAGTGATATTGAGGTTGAGAAGAGTTTTGGTGAGGAAGAAGTAGAGATTGAGAAAAATTCACCATCCACAAACGAGGTTATTGAAGAGGTAGAGAATGAAGCACGAATTGTTGATCACCCTCCATATACCCCACCATATCATTTCCCGTATAAGTTTGCAGACTCCAAAACGTATGTGCATGTATGGAAAATTATCCACGCACCCTTGTCTGAGGTCTTGCATAAAAAGAGAAAATTTGAAGACCAAACTAAGGAAATCATTAGTGTTAAGAGGGTAAGGTTAAACTTTGAGGTGGTGGATGACATAACTAAGCCAAAACTTGAAAAGCTGATACTTAGCATAGATCCAGAACCACCACCACAAGTTCAAAAGAATGAACCACCCCACAGAAGGAAGAAAAGAAAAGGCGAGGGATATGTGAGATGGCTTGATAAATGGCAATGGAAACCTCAGATTAACAATCCTAACCGTCGAGCTATCGACGTTAAACAAAGCCCTGCGTGGGTGGTAACCCACGAGTTTTTAATTTAATGTTTTCCTTTTATTGTTTGTGTTTGCAGAAAATAAAGAATTGTATCGCTTGTCACGTCTCAGCTACATTTAGGCAAAAGATCTTTAGATGACAATCCCTTGAGATGACCTAGTGCCCACGCACATTCCTGCGAATGTCGCTGCTGGTGGTGACACCAATGACGAGTATGATAGGAGACAGCATGTCTCTCCCATTCGTAACTTACATCCTCCTTGTTCTTTGCATGGTCAGGTTCCACCTGCACACACCGCACCGTATTTTTCTAACAATTTTTGCAGATACTTCCTTCGGAAATAGGCAATATAATGAGCGGCTTCAAGAAAATGAAGTTTCAGCAAATTCAGATAACTCGTAGTACAAGACGCCGGAGTAGAAGTGGCCAGCGAAAACAGGGACAACAAGGGAAGAATCAGCGCGAATTTGGCCGTGGTAGCACGCAATGGTATTCATACAGGTTCTATTTTTCCTTTACCACCTTTTATCAAAACATTGAGGACAATGTTTGGTTTAAGTGTGGGGGAGGAACTCTACCTCTTTCATTTTAACGCATTTTAGTTAGATTTATTGCTTTCTAGCATGATTTTAAACAAAATTTCTATTTTCGTTGAGTCTTTGCATGTGCTGTCAAGTCTTTATATGCGATTTTGTGTTTATCGATTTCCCACTCCCTTGAGCCACACCAAATATTTTGAAAATTTTTGCGTTAAAAATAGGGTTTCTTTTGAAAATCTTAGGTTACAGACGAAATTAAGGTTAGATTGTGAGTCGTGGGAAAAATTCCGCAAAATCGATATCGTCTTAACACCGTGAGCCTCCCTATTATGGAAATCGATTTGAGTACTTGCTATAACGTAGCCTTAAGTTCTCACCCCTTTAGTAGTCCCTAATTAGTTTATGTAGCAGTCAGCATCATCCTAAGCATGCACTAAGTAGGAAGCCGATGCAAATAAGTGTATGATCTTAAGCTTAAAAGGTAAATTGAGAAAAGGAAAAAATGAACGAATGAAAAGAAATGCTCCTTCTAAGTTAGGTGATCCTCACCCGATCATTTAGCCCAATGGTGCAAACTTCTTTATTGATATTTAAGCCAATGTGCAAAAGAAAAAAAAATTGATAATAATAATGAGATCATAGTCACTAACAGGTTATCCTACCATGAGTGTGAAAGGATAACGGGCTTAATGTGATTGCTCCAGAATGAAAAGGGATGAAAGAAGGATGAGTTAGTTAGGTTTAGGTATAATGACATGATTCAGATTGGTTTGTATAGGAGGGAGGTTGATGACCGCAAAAGCGGGATTGTGTTGTTACGATATCCTTAGTGTGTAAGCTAGTACCTATGACACAAACTCAACCGAAGTAGAGTTGGTAGCCTAGGATGAGTATCCGTATGCACTATTTTTCTTATGAGTCATGGTTTGCTTGAGGACAAACAAAGGTTAAAGTGTGGGGGTGTTTGATAACACGAAAATGTATCGTATTTTGGCCTTGATTTACATTTAATTATTATATCATTTTCATCTAATATCTGATTTTCTCGAGAATATTTAAGTGTTTTTGCAGGTATTTCTATTTCCTAGTTAAAAGTATGCAAAGTGGAGAAAAGAAGCAAAACAAGGAAGAAAAGATGCAGAAAAGAGCAGAAAATAGCAGAATCCAAATTCTGCTGGTGTGACGACCATGGCAGGTCCACCATGACCGTGGCAGTTGCGAAATCCACCACGACCGTCACAATCCATTACGACCGTCATGTGTCCAAAATGTGTTTAATTCGTTAACAGAGACGTGGTTACGAGTTTGCAGAATTTCAGTTATTGCACGTTCAACATTTTCTCCTACATTTTCTCCACTACTTCTCCAACTTCCCACTACTCCCACTTTCTCCACCACTCATTTATGCTCCATGGAAGTTGGAAAACGAAAATCCCCTCTATATATAGGATTTCCCTTGTCATTTTGGATCATCCAAGTTTCTGGGCGCGAAAGCGCTGTTCATAGTTTTAGGCAGTAAATTACCATTGTAAAAGTGGTAGTTTTCTCACATTGAGGAACTACCACACCATTAGTATTTAGGCCTTTAATTTGTAACGCTTGGATCAAAGCTTGCCGTCATTATTAAAGTTAATTCTAGTTCTTTATTTCCGCATTCTACTTCAAGTCTTTACAGGTTCTTTATCGCATTGCTTATTATTATTAGTATTTATCGCTTTCATAAATTAATTATCGTGATGATTTCAAATTCAATTACCATTTCTGTGTTGTTTTCATTTAATTCCATGTCCGGCTAAATGTTTAGAGTCCGGTGTATGAGGACCGTCGTTACCGACGGGACTCGGTAGAAAATAATAGGTGCGAACTTATGATTAAAAATCCTGTTTTGGTTTTAATTTCCAAGTATAATTTAAATAACTTTGTCACGAGAGTGAGAGGTTATTTAACACGATTTTCTCACGAGAGTGAGAAATTAATTAAGGTTAGAGCCGACACAGCGAGAGCGTGGGGATCGAACCGGATAGTGGAAATTAGGCACCATATCTAAATACAGCGGGAGCGCTTTAGATGTTGGTTATGATATTATTGGCTTTCAAAATGTATTTCTTAGTTACCGGGCGAGCGGGAGCAAAATCTTGGGATTAGGAAGTATGGCTTTAGTTAATACCGCGAGAGCGTGAGGCAGAGTCTTTAAGTTGGTATATTCAACGGAACTAAGTTATAGTCGAAATTAGTACCCGAATTCTACAAAGTCCCTTAGGAGCGCGGAATCCATATTCCAGTCTCTCTTTCTCTATTATATTTACTTAGTTTTATTTTCAGTTCTAGTTTTAGTTTCCCTTAAATAAAAAATATCATTAGCCTTAGCTTTACAAAGTAACGATAGATTACGGTAGGTTGACATTGGTGTCTGTGGGTTCGACAATCTTTTATATTACTTCGATAAATCCGTGCGCTTGCGGAGCATCAAGTTTTTCGCGCCGTTGCCGGGGACCAACAGTCAATATTGTTATTCCGTTGTTGCACCGTATAGACTAAGGCACTCTTATAAAAAAAATATAATAATAAAAAAAATATAAAAAATTAAAAACTATGTATCACCCAAATTTTCTCTATGATAACCACTCACAATATCTTGAGGAGCCGCACCCAAATTTTTTCTACAATTATCAACCGCAATATTCCCAATATTTTGAGGAACCGCAACAAAATTTTTCCTATGATTACCATTCCCAAAATTTTTAGGAACCCCAAGAATCGTACAATTCCAATCTCGAAATACTAATGGAAGATTTCCACGCGACGCTATCTCATTTCCACCCGAATCACCACTCTCAATATTTTGAAGAACCGCAAGAATTCGTTCAGTCCAACCTCGAAACATTAATGGAGGATTTCATTGAAACATCAACCAATGCTAGACTAGAATCTATGATGGAACACTTTGTGGACGCACAAACTATCCAGAATGAAGAGCTTGAAAGACAACATCTCGATAATCATGAAACCCTTAGGCAGATGAACACTATGGTCGAGTCCTTCGTGACTCACACCGAGGCATTGGAGACCCAAATCTTACTACTTGCACTGACACCTATAGGACCCCTTGAGGAGCATGTGGATGTTGTAACAATCATTAATGAAGAACAAATCGAGAATCCCGAGGAGAGTGATATTGAGGTTGAGAAGAGTTTTGGTGAGGAAGAAGTAGAGATTGAGAAAAATTCACCATCCACAAACGAGGTTATTGAAGAGGTAGAGAATGAAGCACGAATTGTTGATCACCCTCCATATACCCCACCATATCATTTCCCGTATAAGTTTGCAGACTCCAAAACGTATGTGCATGTATGGAAAATTATCCACGCACCCTTGTCTGAGGTCTTGCATTAAAAGAGAAAATTTGAAGACCAAACTAAGGAAATCATTAGTGTTAAGAGGGTAAGGTTAAACTTTGAGGTGGTGGATGACATAACTAAGCCAAAACTTGAAAAGCTGATACTTAGCATAGATCCAGAACCACCACCACAAGTTCAAAAGAATGAACCACCCCACAGAAGGAAGAAAAGAAAACGCGAGGGATATGTGAGATGGCTTGATAAATGGCAATGGAAACCTCAGATTAACAATCCTAACCGTCGAGCTATCGACGTTAAACAAAGCCCTGCGTGGGTGGTAACCCACGAGTTTTTAATTTAATGTTTTCCTTTTATTGTTTGTGTTTGCAGAAAATAAAGAATTGTATCGCTTGTCACGTCTCAGCTACATTTAGGCAAAAGATCTTTAGATGACAATCCCTTGAGATGACCTAGTGCCCACGCACATTCCTGCGAATGTCGCTGCTGGTGGTGACACCAATGATGAGTATGATAGGAGACAGCATGTCTCTCCCATTCGTAACTTACATCCTCCTTGTTCTTTGCATGGTCAGGTTCCACCTGCACACACCGCACCGTATTTTTCTAACAATTTTTGCAGATACTTCCTTCGAAAATAGGCAATATAATGAGCGGCTTCAAGAAAATGAAGTTTCAGCAAATTCAGATAACTCGTAGTACAAGACGCCGGAGTAGAAGTGGCCAGCGAAAACAGGGACAACAAGGGAAGAATCAGCGCGAATTTGGCCGTGGTAGCACGCAATGGTATTCATACAGGTTCTATTTTTCCTTTACCACCTTTTATCAAAACATTGAGGACAATGTTTGGTTTAAGTGTGGGGGAGGAACTCTACCTCTTTCATTTTAACGCATTTTAGTTAGATTTATTGCTTTCTAGCATGATTTTAAACAAAATTTCTATTTTCGTTGAGTCTTTGCATGTGCTGTCAAGTCTTTATATGCGATATTGTGTTTATCGATTTCCCACTCCCTTGAGCCACACCAAATATTTTGAAAATTTTTGCGTTAAAAATAGGGTTTCTTTTGAAAATCTTAGGTTACAGACGAAATTAAGGTTAGATTGTGAGTCGTGGGAAAAATTCCGCAAAATCGATATCGTCTTAACACCGTGAGCCTCCCTATTATGGAAATCGATTTGAGTACTTGCTATACCGTAGCCTTAAGTTCTCACCCCTTTAGTAGTCCCTAATTAGTTTATGTAGCAGTCAGCATCATCCTAAGCATGCACTAAGTAGGAAGCCGATGCAAATAAGTGTATGATCTTAAGCTTAAAAGGTAAATTGAGAAAAGGAAAAAATGAACGAATGAAAAGAAATGCTCCTTCTAAGTTAGGTGATCCTCACCCGATCATTTAGCCCAATGGTGCAAACTTCTTTATTGATATTTAAGCCAATGTGCAAAAGAAAAAAAAATTGATAATAATAATGAGATCATAGTCACTAACAGGTTATCCTACCATGAGTGTGAAAGGATAACGGGCTTAATGTGATTGCTCCAGAATGAAAAGGGATGAAAGAAGGATGAGTTAGTTAGGTTTAGGTATAATGACATGATTCAGATTGGTTTGTATAGGAGGGAGGTTGATGACCGCAAAAGCGGGATTGTGTTGTTACGATATCCTTAGTGTGTAAGCTAGTACCTATGACACAAACTCAACCGAAGTAGAGTTGGTAGCCTAGGATGAGTATCCGTATGCACTATTTTTCTTATGAGTCATGGTTTGCTTGAGGACAAACAAAGGTTTAAGTGTGGGGGTGTTTGATAACACGAAAATGTATCGTATTTTGGCCTTGATTTACATTTAATTATTATATCATTTTCATCTAATATCCGATTTTCTCGAGAATATTTAAGTGTTTTTGCAGGTATTTCTATTTCCTAGTTAAAAGTATGCAAAGTGGAGAAAAGAAGCAAAACAAGGAAGAAAAGATGCAGAAAAGAGCAGAAAATAGCAGAATCCAAATTCTGCTGGTGTGACGACCATGGCAGGTCCACCATGACCGTGGCAGTTGCGAAATCCACCACGACCGTCACAATCCATTACGACCGTCATGTGTCCAAAATGTGTTTAATTCGTTAACAGAGACGTGGTTACGAGTTTGCAGAATTTCAGTTATTGGACGTTCAACATTTTCTCCTACATTTTCTCCACTACTTCTCCAACTTCCCACTACTCCCACTTTCTCCACCACTCATTTATGCTCCATGGAAGTTGGAAAACGAAAATCCCCTCTATATATAGGATTTCCCTTGTCATTTTGGATCATCCAAGTTTCTGGGCGCGAAAGCGCTGTTCATAGTTTTAGGCAGTAAATTACCATTGTAAAAGTGGTAGTTTTCTCACATTGAGGAACTACCACACCATTAGTATTTAGGCCTTTAATTTGTAACGCTTGGATCAAAGCTTGCCGTCATTATTAAAGTTAATTCTAGTTCTTTATTTCCGCATTCTACTTCAAGTCTTTACAGGTTCTTTATCGCATTGCTTATTATTATTAGTATTTATCGCTTTCATAAATTAATTATCGTGATGATTTCAAATTCAATTACCATTTCTGTGTTGTTTTCATTTAATTCCATGTCCGGCTAAATGTTTAGAGTCCGGTGTATGAGGACCGTCGTTACCGACGGGACTCGGTAGAAAATAATAGGTGCGAACTTATGATTAAAAATCCTGTTTTGGTTTTAATTTCCAAGTATAATTTAAATAACTTTGTCACGAGAGTGAGAGGTTATTTAAAACGATTTTGTCACGAGAGTGAGAAATTAATTAAGGTTAGAGCCGACACAGCGAGAGCGTGGGGATCGAACCGGATAGTGGAAATTAGGCACCATATCTAAATACAGTGGGAGCGCTTTAGATGTTGGTTAGGATATTATTGGCTTTCAAAATGTATTTCTTAGTTACCGGGCGAGCGGGAGCAAAATCTTGGGATTAGGAAGTATGGCTTTAGTTAATACCGCGAGAGCGTGAGGCAGAGTCTTTAAGTTGGTATATTCAACGGAACTAAGTTATAGTCGAAATTAGTACCCGAATTTTACAAAGTCCCTTAGGAGCGCGGAATCCATATTCCAGTCTCTCTTTCTCTATTATATTTACTTAGTTTTATTTTCAGTTCTAGTTTTATTTTCCCTTAAATCAAAAATATCATTAGCCTTAGCTTTACAAAGTAACGATAGATTACGGTAGGTTGACATTGGTGTCTGTGGGTTCGACAATCTTTTATATTACTTCGATAAATCCGTGCGCTTGCGGAGCATCAAGTTTTTCGCGCCGTTGCCGGGGACCAACAGTCAATATTGTTATTCCGTTGTTGCACCGTATAGACTAAGGAACTCTTATAAAAAAAATATAATAATAAAAAAAATTTTAAAAATTAAAAACTATGTATCACCCAAATTTTCTCTATGTTAACCACTCACAATATCTTGAGGAGCCGCACCCAAATTTTTTCTACAATTATCAACCGCAATATTCCCAATATTTTGAGGAACCGCAACAAAATTTTTCCTATGATTACCATTCCCAAAATTTTTAGGAACCCCAAGAATCGTACAATTCCAATCTCGAAATACTAATGGAAGATTTCCACGCGACGCTATCTCATTTCCACCCGAATCACCACTCTCAATATTTTGAAGAACCGCAAGAATTCGTTCAGTCCAACCTCGAAACATTAATGGAGGATTTCATTGAAACATCAACCAATGCTAGACTAGAATCTATGATGGAGCACTTTGTGGACGCACAAACTATCCAGAATGAAGAGCTTGAAAGACAACATCTCGATAATCATGAAACCCTTAGGCGGATGAACACTATGGTCGAGTCCCTCGTGACTCACACCGAGGCATTGGAGACCCAAATCTTACTACTTCCACTGACACCTATAGGACCCCTTGAGGAGCATGTGGATGTTGTAACAATCATTAATGAAGAACAAATCGAGAATCCCGAGGAGAGTGATATTGAGGTTGAGAAGAGTTTTGGTGAGGAAGAAGTAGAGATTGAGAAAAATTCACCATCCACAAACGAGGTTATCGAAGAGGTAGAGAATGAAGCATGAATTATTGATCACCCTCCATATACCCCACCATATCATTTCCCGTATAAGTTTCCAGACTCCAAAACGTATGTGCATGTATGGAAAAGTATCCACGCACCCTTGTCTGAGGTCTTGCATAAAAAGAGAAAATTTGAAGACCAAACTAAGGAAATCATTAGTGTTAAGAGGGTAAGGTTAAACTTTGAGGTGGTGGATGACATAACTAAGCCAAAACTTGAAAAGCTGATACTTAGCATAGATCCAGAACCACCACCACAAGTTCAAAAGAATGAACCACCCCACAGAAGGAAGAAAAGAAAAGGCGAGGGATATGTGAGATGGCTTGATAAATGGCCATGGAAACCTCAGATTAACAATCATAACCGTCGAGCTATCGACGTTAAACAAAGCCCTGCGTGGGTGGTAACCCACGAGTTTTTAATTTAATGTTTTCCTTTTATTGTTTGTGTTTGCAGAAAATAAAGAATTGTATCGCTTGTCACGTCTCAGCTACATTTAGGAAAAAGATCTTTAGATGACAATCCCTTGAGATGACCTAGTGCCCACGCACATTCCTGCGAATGTCGCTGCTGGTGGTGACACCAATGACGAGTATGATAGGAGACAGCATGTCTCTCCTGTTCATAACTTACATCCTCCTTGTTCTTTGCATGGTCAGGTTCCACCTGCACACATCGCACCGTATTTTTATAACAATTTTTGTAGATATTTCCTTCGGAAATAGGCAATATAATGAGCGGCTTCAAGAAAATGAAGTTTCAGCAAATTCAGATAACTCGTAGTACAAGACGCCGGAGTAGAAGTGGCCAGTGAAAACAGGGACAACAAGGGAAGAATCAGCGCGAATTTGGCCGTGGTAGCACGCAATGGTATTCATACAGGTTCTATTTTTCCTTTACCACCTTTTATCAAAACATTGAGGACAATGTTTGGTTTAAGTGTGGGGGAGGAACTCTACCGCTTTCATTTTAATGCATTTTAGTTAGATTTATTGCTTTCTAGCATGATTTTAAATTTTTTTTCTATTTTTGTTGCGTCTTTGCATGTGCTGTCAAGTCTTTATATGCGATTTTGTGTTTATCGATTTCCCACTCCCTTGAGCCACACCAAATATTTTGAAAATTTTTGCATTAAAAATAGGGTTTCTTTTGAAAATCTTAGGTTACAGACGAAATTAATGTTAGATTGTGAGTCGTGGGAAAAATTTTGCAAAATCGATATCGTCTTAACACCGTGAGCCTCCCTATTATGGAAATCGATTTGAGTACTTGCTATACCGTAGCCTTAAGTTCTCACCCCTTTAGTAGTCCCTAATTAGTTTATTTAGCAGTCAGCACCATCCTAAGCATGCACTAAGTAGGAAGCTGATGCAAATAAGTGTATGATCTCAAGCTTAAAAGGTAAATTGAGAAAAGGAAAAAATGAACGAATGAAAAGAAATGCTCCTTCTAAGTTAGGTGATCCTCACCCGATCATTTAGCCCAATGGTGCAAACTTCTTTATTGATATTTAAGCCAATGTGCAAAAGAAAAAAAAATTGATAATAATAATGAGATCATAGTCACTAACAGGTTATCCTACCATGAGTGTGAAAGGATAACGGGCTTAATGTGATTGCGCCAGAATGAAAAGGGATGAAAGAAGGATGAGTTAGTTAGGGTTAGGTATAATGACATGATTCGGATTGGTTTGTATAGGAGGGAGGTTGATGACCGCAAAAGCAGGATTGTGTTGTTACGATATCCTTAGTGTGTAAGCTAGTACCTATGACACAAACTCAACCGAAGTAGAGTTGGTAGCCTAGGATGAGTATCTGTATGCACTATTTTTCTTACGAGTCATGGTTTGCTTGAGGACAAGCAAAGGTTTAAGTGTGGGGGTGTTTGATAACACGAAAATGTATCGTATTTTGGCCTTGATTTACATTCAATTATTATATCATTTTCGTCTAATATCCGATTTTCTCGAGAATATTTAAGTGTTTTTGCAGGTATTTCTATTTCCTAGTTAAAAGTATGCAAAGTGGAGAAAAGAAGCAAAACAAGGAAGAAAAGATGCAGAAAATAGCAGAAAACAGCAGAATCCAAATTCTGCTGGTGTGACGACCGTGGCAGGTCCACCACGACCGTGGCAGTTGCGAAATCCACCACGACTGTCACAATCCATTACGATCGTCATGCGTCCAAAATGTGTTTAATTCGTTAACAGAGACGTGGTTACGAGTTTGCAGAATTTCAGTTATTGCACGTTCAACATTTTCTCCTACATTCTCTCCACTACTTCTCCAACTTCCCACTACTCCCACTTTCTCCACCACTCATTTATGCTCCATGGAAGTTGGAAAACGAAAATCCCCTCTATATATAGGATTTCCCTTGTCATTTTGGATCATCCAAGTTTCTGGGCGCGAAAGCGCTGTTCATAGTTTTAGGCAGTAAATTACCATTGTAAAAGTGGTAGTTTTCTCACATTGAGGAACTACCACACCATTAGTATTTAGGCCTTTAATTTGTAACGCTTGGATCAAAGCTTGCCGTCATTATTAAAGTTAATTCTAGTTCTTTATTTCCGCATTCAACTTCAAGTCTTTACAGGTTCTTTATCGCATTGCTTATTATTATTAGTATTTATCGCTTTCATAAATTAATTATCGTGATGCTTTCAAATTCAATTACCATTTATGTGTTGTTTTCATTTAATTCCATGTCCGGCTAAATGTTTAGAGTCTGGTGTATGAGGACCGTCGTTACCGACGGGACTCGGTAGAAAATAATAGGTGCGAACTTATGATTAAAAATCCTGTTTTGGTTTTAATTTCCAAGTATAATTTAAATAACTTTGTCACGAGAGTGAGAGGTTATTTAACACGATTTTCTCACGAGAGTGAGAAATTAATTAAGGTTAGAGCCGACACAGCGAGAGCGTGGGGATCGAACCGGATAGTGGAAATTAGGCACCATATCTAAATACAGCGGGAGTGCTTTAGATGTTGGTTAGGATATTATTGGCTTTCAAAATGTATTTCTTAGTTACCGGGCGAGCGGGAGCAAAATCTTGGGATTAGGAAGTATGGCTTTAGTTAATACCGCGAGAGCGTGAGGCAGAGTCTTTAAGTTGGTATATTCAATGGAACTAAGTTATAGTCGAAATTAGTACCCGAATTCTACAAAGTCCCTTAGGAGCGCGGAATCCATATTATGGTCTCTCTTTCTCTATTATATTTACTTAGTTTTATTTTCAGTTCTAGTTTTAGTTTCCCTTAAATCAAAAATATCATTAGCCTTAGCTTTACAAAGTAACGATAGATTACGGTAGGTTGACATTGGTCTCTGTGGGTTCGACATTCTTTTATATTACTTCGATAAATTCGTGCGCTTGCGGAGCATCATACTCAAAGTCTTTTCCCTTCCCTTTTGACTTGAGTTAGGATGTTAGAACCTTGTAAAGCCGAGAGGACTTTAAGATAGGGAACTCACTGAGATTTGATGTATCTCATCCCACTGTTGTTGTTTACATCACAGGTTCTGCAGGTTCGGCGAAGGGTAAGGACAAAGTGGTTTGACTTTTCCTTACGGATCTTGGCTTTTGAGATGGCATGGCTTCCGCTATGGCATTTTATTTTGAGATCATTGTATTGATCTAGTTCTTAGTTTTGTCTGTGGAACATCTTGTAGATATACTATGCCATAGTTGGTTGTATTTAGTCTTTTGGGCATGTATATGTATAATGTGTTACTAGGAACTTATTGTTATTTCAGTATCAAGCGTGACATTCATGTATAATATATGCTTTGATGTATCTATGTATATATGGGCTTTACAATAAGAGAATAAGAACAACAACAACAACAACATTTTCACGAATTGAATGCAACAATGACGGCAACAGTGACGACAATGGTGACGGTAACGGTGACGGCAATGGGAATGCAAGAACGACGGCAATGGCAATGCAAGAACGACGACAAGGGTTTCAGTAGAAGAAACGGTCAAGAGAAGAAAATGAATAGAAGTGTCTGAAAATGTTTAGAAATTGTTTTATATTTTAATTCGTAAATGACCTTAGAGGGCGCTTTTAAGAAAGCGCTTTCTTATGTGAAACCTATAAGAGCGCTTCCCTTAGAAAGCGCTTTCTAAAGTGAAAATAATTTAAGACCTATAAGAGCGCTTTTGTGAAAGCGTTTTCTAAGGTTAACTTTAAACAGCGCTTTTTAAAAGCGCTGTCTAAAGTAATACCTATAACAGCGCTTTCCAAAAAAGCGCTTTCTAAGGTGGCATCCATTTATTGCATTTAACAGCGCTTTTTAAAAGCGCTTCCTAAAGCCTGTCTTTTACTGCGCTTTTTTTGAGCGAAATTTTTTTATTCTTTTTAGCAGCGCTTTTTTAAAAGCGTTGTCTTTTTGGTGCTGTCTATTCCTATTTTTGGCGTAGTGAAAGCATTATAATTCACACCAGGTGCAGCAAGTACTCTAAGAGTTCTTTGGTTAGCCATATTAAATTTAATAGGAAAAAAAATCAACAAAGAATGAGAAAACGCATAACTAATTCAACAATGCAGCAACAATTAGGAAAATATCAACAATGTCCCGATTGAGAAAAAGAATGGAAAACTAGAAAAGCGATTAAAATAAAATCTAAAAATTATGAAAATATGACTAAAAATCAAATCAAATCAGGATAAGTCTTTGCATAAAATTTCGGATTTTTTTGAAAATATGAAAATAGAAAATAAATCAAATAAAATAGGAAAATAAAGAATTTGAGATTTTTCCGAGTCAAAATCTTTTAGAATTCTATTCTAAAGAAGTAGTGTTCGTCGATTTTTTTTCTTCTGATTTTCTATAAAGAAATTCGAAGAAATCGAAACAATAGCTTCCAAACTTACTTGATAGGCTGGAATCCTTACCACTGTACTGCAACCTGAAAAATCAAAAGGCAAAAACAAAAAAACAAAGAACAAAAAACTCTAACAAAACTCTAGAATTGGTTAAAATTAACAAAAATCCCCGACAACGGTGTAAATTTGATCTGTTGTCGCGCATGGATAAAAAACGAGTTATTTTAAAAATATAGTTAAAGGTAACGACAACTCGAGTATCGTTCTCAAGGATTCTTGTACTATTATTAACCAACAATTGGAACAATTGGGGGTTAAGTTTCGATTAACAGAAAAATAGTGCAATTAAGTGATTATCAAAATAAGCTGAAACGGTTAATCTGCTGTTTTGGTTTTCCAACTTATCATCAGCCCAAATAATACTCAATTCCTAAGCGGACTCTATTCCCTTTTTTATTATAATATCAACCAAACAAGCACAATTGATATTATACGATAGATATTCCTAATTTCCGAATTAAGCAAACGGATGAGATATAACAATCGTGAATTAAGCAAACACGATAAACAGGCGCGGATTAAGCAAGCATGATTAAAGTATAGGAACATGCAGTCACCGAAATAAATCAATCAACCCTAAGATAAATCGAATTAAGCAAAAAAAAAGTATCAAAGAGAAGAATTGAAAGGAAATAGATTTTATTGGAAATTAAAAGAACCGCAAAGTGTCAGCGGAAACCGATTACAGCAGATTAATCTTTGGGAGTAGTTCTCCATCGTAATCGAACAAAGCTCTATATTTTTTTGTGAATAGTGTAAATAATGGTGAAGATAAACAATGCGCGGCTGCTAGGTATATGCAAGCATCACAAATACCCGTTCTAAACCAACTAGGTCGAAAAACATATTAAACGTGACCCAAAACTAAATATTCCTTAAGGCAGAATTTGGGTCCTGACTTCAACGAATTATTTGACCATCTGTCACTCCGATTCAGCTCTTAGATTCAACATGAATCTTGTAGCTCTCTGTCTTATCTTTCCAACACATATCAGAAAGCGCAAAAAGACATCCCGTGGCTCTAGTTATGATCCGAACAGTGGACATGTATCAAGTAACCGCTAAAGCTGAAAACAACATACGAAAATAGATTAAAAGCAAACAAACACTTAATTTTATAAACATAATAAAACAGTAAAATAAACAAAACAATATTTGTTCATGGCATATATCCTTGGTTTTGATGATAAAAATGTTCTAAAAGAGCAATGGTCTTATATAATGTGTGTTCAAGTATGCAGGTTCTTATGCTAAAAGAAATATATTCAGAATCTGATATGAAGGCGCACTTGAGAGAATCTGAGTTACTTGCTTCTGATGGTACAAAATCTGAAGAACACTCTCTAAGTGATGTCTGGCGTAGACTCTGAAGTTGAATGCCCCAGCATCAGAATAAGCAACACATTGTCTCTACACTTGGTAATTGTATTAGCTTCTGGTGATCGTTCAGAAGTAGTAGCAAAGCTAAAGTTGTCTGTACTGCAGAAAGCAAGTTGCATTGTCAAATCAGTTTATCAGCTAGAGTCTAAGTTCACAAGGCTCAAGAAGAGTTGACATGCTTTACGGATAAAAACTGTCAATGACTCTATAGTACTGGATCTCTTTGAAGACATAACGGTTAAACATGTTACACGATGGATCAAGATCTTTTAGTGTATCTATCTTTAACGTCTCTTGTACTATGGAGAAAATAAAGACACTTGATCAAGTTATATCTTCCAATGACTAGTCTTCTGCAACTGCTATATAAGTAGCTGAAGGTTCAATTTGAATCTTGAAACAAGGAATAAGAAGGAGAAGGAATTCTAAGAAGATTAGAAGTGTTCAACATTTCTATCTGAATGAAGACATAACAAGATCAACAATGAGCAACACTATTGAATATGAAGAATCTTTTGTTACTTGGAAATCTTAAGTGCTTAAGGTATATGTTAAGGAGATTACGTCGTACCTCTGTTCTTGGTATCAATTACATCTTGTTCTCTATTCTACTGAACATGTTGTTTAGCAGTTTAAATCAAAGTCTCTTGCTAAGTGCTTGAGCATATAAATCTCTAGTTAAAAAGCTTGAGCCAAGTAAGTCTCTTTCTATGTCCTTGAGCATTGAAATTCTTGATCTGTTTTGATTAAGGAAGTTAAGTCTTGGATTGAGAGTCTGAGCAAAGAAATCTTAGGCGGTGAGTCTGAGCAGTGAAGTATTGGATTGAGAAACTGAGCAAAGAAGACTTAGACGCTGTGTCTGAGCAGTGAAGTCTTATATCGAGGATATGAGCAAAGAAGTCTTAATGGGTCTAAGCAAGAAAGTCTTAAATATGGAGGGTTTAAGCAAGGGAAATCTTAGGATCTGAGGATCTAAGCAGAGAAGTCTTGATCAGGTGCTGGTTGAGCAAGAAGTATTAAGCTGTAGGTCTGAGCACTAAAATTCTTGTGTTTAAGTGCATAAGCAAGTGTAATCATGAGTTGATTAAAGTGGAAAATATCTTGCGCTGCAAGGGAAGTAGACTACTCTCAAGTTGGGAGGAACCAGGTTAAATTTGCTATGTTCAGTGTTTTGTTTGGTTTGCTTCTGATATATTTTCCACTGCACTTGTTATCAGGTTCTGAACTAATGTTTAGAATCTGAACTCTGTTCAAAAGTAGAAACGTTTTTAGTGAACACAATTCCATCCCCTTCCTTCTTGTGTATTTTCCTCACCTTCAAATATTACATTTCTAGTGAGCATTGTGAGCCAGTTTGTGAACGCTCCTTCTGATAGTCATTGATATGCACTCTATTGAATTTGTAAATATATAAAGAATACACCAGGAAAATGCCTATTATATGAAGATAAGGGTGATGCTAAAATCATTTGTTATTCAGATACTGACTAGGCCGATTAACCATCAGATAGGAGATCCACATCCGGATATTTTGTTCTTATTTGAGGTAATATGAACTTTTGGAGAAGCAAGAAACTAAATGCAATTACACTATATAGTGCTGAAGTTGGATATTATGTTATGGCAGTAACCTCAAAGGAGATTGCATGGATGGAAAATTTACTCTCAGAAGTTATGATAGGAGATCTTCAGAACACAAAAATCATATGTGATAATCAAGAAGTACTCCACATTGCATCTAATCCATTTTCTATGAACGGACCAAGCACATAGAAATATATTGTCATTATGTAAGAGACAAGGTACTATAAAGAGAAATCACCACATATTTCATAAAATCCGAAGATCAATTAGCTCGTCGGGACTCTCGAGTGGATTACATTTGTAACAAGCTCGACTCATATGAAAAATATGATCCAGCTTGAGGGCAATTGTTAAGAGTAATTGTATATAAAATAGCCCCACACCGACTATAACATGTAATTAGTTGTAAACTCTCTATGTATAATACAGTCTCCGTATTGCATTTTAAACATAGTTTATTCAACTGTCTCTCAATCTCTTATACTTCAATAGTCTTAGTTGTGGTTACTCATTGTTTTTTTTATAAGCAATTCAATAAGTGAGATTAAGGAAATCTCCAAACCAATAAGTACAATTATAAGAAGTCGAACGGGAATTTGTACCAATTGTAGAGTCGACAAGGGACCCTACCTTTCCTACCTAGGATTAACCAATTTCATGAGGACACTTTGATCTCGTTAACAATATCGTTTACATTAAAACCGAAATTGCTAAACAGACAATTATTTCGCATCCTCCATATGCTCCAGCAAGTAATGAACCAAAAAGACGAAGTCGTAGCCATGTTACTGCGACCTTTGAGTCTATTAATCCACTCCTTAGCATGATTGACGTAATTCGAAACCGAAAAAGGCTCGATATCTAACCAGTCGCAAATCTGCCTCCAAATCAAAGTAGCAAACTAACAAGTAAAGAAGAGATGATCCAGATCTTCTAAAAAGTGGGAACAGAAGATACACTCCATATCAGAGTCATTAACAATTATCAACCTAGAAGCCAAATTGTCTCTAGTTGGTAATCTATCTAAGCATAATCTCCACCCAAAGATTTTAATGTTAGGAGGAATACCAGACTTCCACAAAAGCTGGAGCAGAAAATGATTATCCAAAACACTATCCAAGTTATCCGAACCAGAATTCAAGATGGAGTAATAAGAACTCACTGAAAAAACCGAAGATTCGCAAGCAGTCCACTTCCAGTCATCCTTCTCATTTTTCTTCGGGGAAAATTCTTCAAGAGCAAAACTGCACTCATTCCATTCCTGCTGCAGGCTGAGATCTTCAAGTTGTAACTGATCAAAAACTTTCCACTTCCATCTGTCTCCATCCCACTCCCCCATCTCACTAATTGTGCAAAGTTTAACCCTGCTGGCAAGGTACAGTGCTGGAAAACTGACTTTCAAAGTCTCAATTCCATGCCACGAAGAATGCCAAAAATCGACGTTGTTCCCGTCACCAATGGAACAATCCAAAATCTCTCTAAAAGAAGAGGAAGAAAATTCAGATTTAGAACTGGCCATGATATCCCTCATCCACTTCGAATCAAGTCTCGAACTACTGACTTCTTCAAACCTTTAGAATTTCAGACTCAAGCTGTCGTACCTTGATTCTAATATATTCCTCTAAATTTCGTCAGCACCTGTGAGGAATTTCCAGACCCATTTAGCAAGAAGAGCTTTATTTAACGTACCTACATGTTTAATGCCGAGGCCTCCCGTATCCTTCGACTTGCAGACGGTTTTCCAAGATACCCAAGGAATGTATCTTTTTTCTGCAGAACCAATCCACAGAAATCTTCTTTGTATCGAAATAATATCCTTCACTATCTTCTTAGGCGCCTTATAGAAAGCGAGATGGTGAATAGGCAAGTTCGCAATCACAGAATTTAACAATGTTACTCTGCCTCCAATGGAAAGTTTCCTGTTACTCCAGCTTGAAAGCTTCTTTTTTAGACAGGATAAAATGGAATCCCAAAAAGATAACCTTCTATGGTTCCCTCCAACCGACAGACCAAGAAAGTTGAAAGGGAAATTTCTGGACTTGCAATGAAGGAAATGTTCTGCAGCAGAAATCAACTCTGAGCCAACTCCAATACCGAAAATGCAGCTCTTGGAATAATTGATCTTAAGGCCAGAAGAAACTTCAAAAGCTCTAAGAATAGATTTAAAAGCCCAGATGTTGCACATAGAACCTTCTCCTAAAAGCAAAGTGTCATCTGCAAATTGCAGAATACTCGGAGAATGGTTATCGTTAATTTTGAAGGGAGACAAAAGATTGATATCAACAGCAGTTCTAACTAAGCTCACCATGCCTTCTGCAACAATCGCAAACAAGAAAGGGGCAAGAGGATCCCCTTGTATTAACCCTCTGCCTGCCTTGAAATCCCTAGACGGACTGCCATTAATGAGGATAGAAAAGTGACTGTTGAAGACGATGCCGCGAATCCACAACATCCATTTAGGACCAAAGCCCAACTTAAGAAGCAAACTATCGAGATACCTCCAATCAACAGTATCATAGGCCCTAGCAAAATCTACTTTGAGAAACAAACAAGCCTTCTTACATCTTTTGGCATAGTCAACGACCTCGTTAGCCAGAAGAACTCCATCGAAAATTTGCCTACCGGGGATGAAAGCAGTCTGTGAAGGAGAAATGATTTTGTGGATAACCTTGCTTAACCTGGTTGCAAGCATCTTAGAAATAGTCTTGGATATGCTGCTCACGAGACTGATGGGTCTGAAGTCCTCGAAACTTTGAGGATTATCTATCTTCGAAATTAACGATATAAACGAAGAGACGAACAATTTAGGCAAGAAACCAACTTTGAAGAGCTCAGTAATACAGTTAAAATACTCTTCACCAACTATATCCCAGTAGAATTTAATGAAGGAAAAGTTAAACCCATCGACCCCGGGGCATTTGTTACTGTCGCAACTAAAAACTGCGTTTTTCACATCTTCAACAGTGAAATCAGACTCGAGGAAGCATCTATCTTCCTCTGCAAGACAAGAAAAATTATCAGAGTTAAAACTTCTGCTATGCACTGACTGGTTCTGGAATTTTGCGTCAAAAAATTTCCTTGCTTCTTCCTTAATCTGATCAGGATCCTCAACAAGAACCTCCCCAACTCTCACAGCTGCAATGTAATTAGTTCTTCTCCTCGATTTAAGGTAGTTGTGGAAGTATTTCGTGTTGTTGTCTCCTTCGCACAACCAACGAACTCTAGACTTTTGAGCTAACATGCTTTCCTTCTTCCTCAAGTTAGACCACACTTCCTCTTGTACTTTAAGTCTCAACTTGAGATCCTCACCATTATCCAAAACCCTATCAATCACTGACTCGTCCTCAAACTTGTTGAGTTTTTGAACCCCTTCCTCTATGCTCAAATCCAACCACCCGAAAATTTTGATATTCCAATTTCGCAAGTCCACTTTGAGAGCTTTGATCTTCTTGGAGAGAATAAAACTCGCAGAACCAGAGAAATGGTAGGACTTCCAAGAACTCTTAACAAACTTGTGAAAATCTTTATGATTCTGCCAACAGTTTAAGGACCTAAAAGGTTTAGGACCCCAGTTGATTGATTTGGATTTCATCCACACCGGACGATGATCGGAAACGTCCCTATCTCCCATAAACTGATTCTTAAGAGACAGGATATTAATGGTTGTATCGTCCACCAGAATACGATCCAATCTACTCCTGCTAAGGCCATTTGAGTTAATCCAAGTAAAACGATTGCCAACGACGGGGAGGTCTATCAAATTCATGTCATCAATAAATTCGTCGAATTCCCTCATCCCTCTGCTGCAAAGATCACTAATTCCCACTCTTTCCTCCCTTTTCTTAACGACATTAAAGTCGCCCCCTACTATCCACCCTCCTCCAGGATATCTTCTCTTAATATCTATTAGATCCCTCCACAATCTCCTTTTGTCCGATAGCCCACACGGAGAGTAAACATTAACCACTACAAGGTGACTATTCCTCCAAAAGAAATGAATCCCTAAGAAACCGTGGCCCCGAAAGCTAGAACATGCTTGCAAAACTTTACCATTCCACATCGTGATTAAGCCACCAGATCTCCCACTAGAATTAGAACCCGGCCATTCCATGTCCTGGTTGTTCCATAAGCTAGAAACCAGGTTGGAATTCAAATTAGTGACTTTGGTTTCCTGGATGAGACAAATATCCGCTCCTCCTCTAGAAAGAGTTTGAGAAATTCTCCTCCTCTTAAGAGAACTACAACACCCCCGAACATTGTATGAAACAATATTCATAATCCACCTGTAGCTACATACTTCTTTCCTTCTCTTCTCGACTTGTCTTCAGAATCCAACTTCCTAAGGGCACTGTCCAACCCTTCAACGGCATTGTCAGAAACTCCCAGCTCCAACAAGGAATCACGAAGTTTCGAAGGGACTTCATCTAAAGTTTTGCGGCATCTCCTGTTACTTCTGATAATATCAGTTTCTGTAATGGACTCGCAACATAACAGAGAATTACTTGACTCAAAAGATTTACTTCTGATAGCTTTTCTTCTAGCCGCTGGCATATCCATAGTCCTATCAGGCTGAATAGCTGGCTCTCTCAAGGCTGAATGGATGAGATTAAAGAAAAAAGAGGGAGTGTAAGCGATTTTGATGCAATTATACACCTCATGTAGAGGTTTCTTCTTCCTGACGTGGTTCCAATCAGAAGGGCCTACAAAACCACCAGATGGGCCTGAAATAGGGATTGGGAGGCCCAAGTCCACGACAAGTTCGCCTTTTTTGAGATTACAATTATCCAACTTAATAATCTGATCTTGTTCACAACCAACAGGGGGAACATAAACGTTTACTTTAGATGAAAAGGTTTCCTCGTCACCTTTATTACAAACTAGCTTAAAGGACCCTACTCTGTTCTCCGTACTAGCTGTGCAAGTCGCAGGTTGAAAATCACCTAAATCGCTATCTTCTGATTGTTATATGTTTAAGTTTTGTTGTAAAAATAGAATGTACAGTGTGCCATTTTAAGTTTTTCCTATTTAGGTTATGTTTAAATTCTATTATGTTTTTTAAAAAATTCATTATTAATTATTTCAAAATAATTAGGTTCGATTTTATTTCAAAAAAATTTAAGTTAAAATGAACATTTTGTAAAACATAAATAAATAAACAAGACTTTTACCATCAGTTGTTACCTAAAATCGAGGTAAAAAAACTCAATCTATTCCCTTGATTCAAAAATCAAACAAAGGGTAAAAGTAAGACGCGCTTGAAAAGAAAACAATATTGTTTTTGGGGATGAAATCCATGACCATTCTAAAATTTCTCTTCGATTAACAAAATAATCGAGGGGAAAAGTGACGACTTTTCAAGACACTTATTTACCTCATCTGCGAAATCGAGGTAAAATATACTCACAAATTGACACAATATTACATATTCATAATAGTGTTATAAATTACTAACGTCCGATCACATGGTTATATACCGAAATATATTTTCCATTTTGAAGTTGGGTTTTATTATGATATTTCATTTTAAAATTGTTGATATGGTTCATTGATAAATATTTTGATGTTTGTTTTCTTGTCAAAGTCATAAACATAGTATGAATCATTTTGGTAACAATAAATTTTCGGTTCCGTCAAAAAAAATGTGCACAAAAATCTAATGAATCTTTAGAATTCAATAATATCCAAAATAGTGACGCCAGTGGTTTTAATGGAATTTTTCTTTTTTCTTTGTGCTCTTCATGTATTTCACAAGTTATGAGCCCACACAATAAAGTTATACAAACATGGAACAAAGTGCTGGTCTATTTGGAAGTTGCGTAACGAAGTTATTTTCAAAGACGGTATAGCCAACTCGAAGCTTATGTTGCAGGACATTCAACTGGCCTCGTGGAACTCGTGGAATTGGAGAAGGCGGAAGAAGTTGAAGCTTATGTTGGGAAGCTTTTATGAGTGGCTGTCTTTTCCCTTGGAAATAAGCTGTTGTATCTAGGCCTTATAATTAGGTTGCATTCTCTGGTATCTGTTGGTTTGTAGCAGTCTGTTTTATGCAGGTTGTTTTAGCAGTTTTATACTGTTGCCCATTGGCCATATTGTCTTGTTTGGTCAAGTTTCAACAGAGTTTTCTTGTCATTTGTATTGGAAATTTATTGACAATATATATGATATTTGATTGTTAAAAAAAAAAAATTTTGACCATATTTTATTTGATCACAATTTTCAATGATCTGTTATTTTTTTGGTAAACTGCGAATAAAGTATGATTTTTTTTGTTGTTTGTTTTTCAATTGAAAAATATTATTACAATAACATTTATTCTATATTTTCACTACTTTAAAAAAAAAAAAAAAAACTTCAATTTTTCTCTTGCATTTTCTACAGAAAAATAAATGCATTGATATCAATTAGACAATGGCAACAACACTTATTTTTACTTAGAAGCATAATTGATTTTGTTTTTTTCTTGAATATTTTTCTACAAATAATTATTAGAATAATTTTCAAGAAAAATACAAATTAAACTAAATTTCTAAGTAAAACAAGCATTGTTTAGCATTGCCTGATTGTTAACGATACATTTATTTTCCTATAAAAAAATGCATGAAAAAAGAAATGAAATTTTAAATTATAAATTTTAAAAGAATAAAAAATAGAGTAAATGATGTTAGAAGATTTTTTTTAATTTAATAAAAACAAAAAGACATACATTGTTCATTTAGTTTTAAAAATATAACGAATCAACACAAACCGCGTTTTAATAAAATATGGCCAAAACTTTGTTCAATTATTATATAATTGTATTGTGATGGTTCATAGTTGAGAAATATATGAAGAGCACCCAAAAAAATGTTTTACACAAAAATTGTTGGTGGCAATATAAGAGTTAATGAACAAATGAACAATGTTATTATGGAAGAGCAGACAATAATATATTATTAAATATATTTTTTTTCTCTAATATTTTTATTTAATATTAATTTATATTTTTTTTTATATTTGTGTCTTTCGCGGCACATTTATTTTCTTTTTAAATTAAAATAGAGAGAGAGAATGGTTTGAATTTTTAGATCAATTAAAAATTAATTAAATGAATGATTTATTTTTGTTTTAAAAAAATAATAAATGAAAACAATTATAAATATAAAATAAATGATATTGTATTGAAAATATATTTAAGCAAGAATATAATATTTTTAATTGAATATCATATAAGTTTTTTATTTTTAAATTTGCCTAAGACACCCTAACTTGTGTTAGGCCACTCTGTTATGTTATCCATTTTTATAATATGATCCCAAATAAGCGAAGTTTAGAATAGTTTTTGGCGTTACCTGCCTCGTGACCTTGCAAGTCCTCTTTACTTTATAAGTATATCTAAATTAACATCAAATCGATTTTCTGCAACATTTGTAGTAGGAGCATAATAAACATTCATATTCTCTTGCATTAACATCAATTACATATTATATAAAAATTAGAGAATTGAAACAATGAAATGAAAGGAACAAATCAATCAATAGTTATAAAGCATGAACAATAATGTTTGCAAATCTAGGGAGACTAATTAGTCATATTATATATATATATATATGCCCAACAAGGCCGACTAAATCAATACCGAGGCCTTGTTTCAATTTAAAAAATAGACCTAAAGTTTAAAAAAAGTACAATTTTATTTATTATAAAAGACAGGCAAGATTACCATTCTCAATTTGCAAAGTATTAAGATTATTATTATTTTTTATAGGCAATGGATTAAAAAGCAAGTACAATGGGTATTCGAATCTTTACACGAATAAAAACACAACCATTGTACAGCGAAGGAAACATAAGATTCATTTTCAATAGGCACACTATCAAGAATTTCAAAATTAATATTATCAACGTAATGATTTTCATTTGAAACTTGTGGTTCTTTGACTGAAAATTTATCAAGAGCTTAGTTTGAGATTGAATTAAATCTTCAATTTTTTTCTTTTTCTTACGCTTATCATTTTGACACTCATACTTTCTATTATGAGGAGAAATCTTAGAAGGCTTAGTAGAAAAAAATACCTGCAATATCTCATGACATTCTTCTTTTAGGTAAATTGAAAGAATGACATTCTTCTATACAGATATTGAAAATAAATATAAAAAAAAATCAAATATAAAAATTATGAGAAATCAATCATTTTTAAAAGAATAATTTCAGACTCAATCAACAATAAAAAACCCTAAATAAACTCAATCAACAATAGAAAATCCTAGATACAAAAGACTCTCATTAAAGTGATTAGAAATTAAGTCAAACTGAAGAAAGAAGGAAAGAAAAAGATCATATCTGGTAGAGAAGAAAAACAACAATCAGTGCCGCTTTCGTTTCCGATTCGCTGTATCTCTGCCTGATGCCCAAAGTATATTTTTCTGTTTCTAATTTTTTTTTTTTTTTAGAATTATACCTATCTCTTTATAGCTGTGAGAAAGTGGATACATGTTTATGTAAATTGATCAATTTTGTCATATATATATATATATATAGTTTTGAAAATGTACCTAACTTATTCCTTTGAAACCATCCGTTTTGTTTTCCATTGAAATAGCTGTTGAAACAGTCCCCACCCCACCAAAGTAGCCACAATTGCTGCCTCATCTCTATGACTCTATCACGTTCAGCCTTACTTGTAGGTGTTTGACTGGTATCCGCCTCAAGCTTCGTAATCCGCCTTATTTTATTAATAATACTTAATCTTAAATATAAACAAACATGAAAATAAATGCTTTCTTCACGGGCTTTCTTTTCTTTGCATTCTTTGCAGCTCTTTGTTTGAAATGGTTTATATAAAAATTTCTCATAGGATTCGAATTTTGTTAGGTGGTAATAATTTATGTATTGCATCAATTTATATAAAACTTTACTCGAAATTTAAATGAGATTTCCTCCGAGGAATTGTGAGATTGACTTTTTTTTTCAAGATTAGTTGCTCTTAGGATCGAATATTGAGTTTAAAACAAAAACTTATCTAAATTTTTATTTGGAAGAGTTTATGAAAGATGTGATATGCAATGACATTGGTCCAATATAATTAAAATTTCAAGGTAAAATTAATTTAAAATGATAAAATGTAAAAAAAAAAAAAAAAGTGATATTAAATGTTTATATGTTAGATATCTTACTTATCAAAGTTTTTCATGTACACAAATTATGGTAACTATTTAAATAGAAAAATAAATAATTGAAATTTTTTATACAAACCTATTAATATTGAATATTTGATGAAATTATATAATTTTTAATAAACAAACAATTGCATTCATTTTTAGATTCACATTATTAAAAGTCAATAAATCTACCTATATTGAATTTTATTATTATTAAATGCATTTTTTCATAAAATAAAACACACTAAACTATTAACCTTAATAAGTATTAAATTAAATAAAATACACTAAACTATAAAAGTAATAAATCAACACAATACATTTAATAAATCAACACATTATTAATAAATTAACACAATACATTCAGCAAAATTACAAAAACGATATATTCAAATTGTATATCATTGTACTTTTCATTGTCTTCATCTGATATGATATTGTCCTCGGATGCAAATTTTTCATGTTCTTCATCCACATTATTTTCTACAACCAATATAGATGTATCAACTTGATGACCCTCAACCATTGTATCACACATATTTGTAACTTGTTCAACTTCAGTTGTATCATTAATTTAAGAAATTTCATCATCTTGGTAAGGAACATCTTTCACTAAATCGTCGGTTTTGATATGACCCAATGATTTTGTTTTGATTACAACACATAATCCTAGTTTACGTGGTTGAATTGAAAATGAGAAACGTAATAAACTTTCCTAACAATATGTGACATTATGAAAGGGTTATACTCTTTCTACCTTCGGTCCATTCGAATCTCAACAATATTATATTTCTTATCTATTAGTGTGCCTCTGACAGATGGATCATACCAATCGATAAGTATATATAAAGAGAATACCTACTTTTGGACTGGCCTATTTTTATTCCATATTTACTCTTTAGTTATTTTTCAAAAACCTCATATAAAATTGATATAATAGAAACCACCACATACCACTAAATGATAATTTTCTAACCGTCTTTTGTAAAAAAAAATTCAAATGCAATTCACCATTCTATTTGAAAATTAAAATACAATTCACAATTAGGATTTGTTCTGGACTGGACCAATGGCTAGACATGACCCAATCCACCTCTGCTCCCAGAACGGCCCAATTGCCTAAGTCCAATCCACAAAGGGGCAAAAGTTACCTTTCTGCCCCTCCAACCGGGCAAGGACTGCATCGCTCCTCCCCGGAAATGTTGTCCGTTCCGCACAGCTTCTTCACTCCCCGGATAGCTAAGGGCATGTGCCCGACACTATGCATATGCCCGACATAACGGCTAGTTTTGGGCACCCTGCCCGAGATAACGGTTAGTTTTTGGCAGTTACCTATTCTTCGGCAAAACGGTTATTTCGCCCCGAAAATAGGACCGTTGGCCACACGCTGGGGGAACTATATAAACCCTCTCACTTGGGAGGGTCAGGTATCCAATATTCACCATACGAACTAATACTTTGTACTTGCCCCTTTTCTCTGACCTTTTCTTACTTGAGCGTCGGAGTGTCTTGCAGATACACCTCCTCCTCCTCTCTATACGCCCAACATCTCAGACGTACTTGGTGGCCCACTTCAACAGAATCTGATCCAACCTTCACGATCAGTGGCGCCGTTTGTGAGAACTCTTGTTTTCCCCATCTTTCTTTCCCCGGAAACCAAAGATCAAAGCAAATTCTCAAGATCATCATCATGGCCTCTCAAGATCACGTCAAAAGTGCTCACCAATCCGCCGTCCTCCCCGTCAACAAGACTGATGTTAACGGTCCATCTGCTCTCCTCGGAGATCCCCGTTTTCTGAGAGACGGGGCCACAGCCTCCCTCTCCCCTACTCCTATTGATCGCGAAGACGACCAGCCCTCGCTGGCAATCCAGCCTATTCCTGCTCCACCCAACGCCGACTCGGCCGTGGTGGCCCTTCTGGAGGCGCTCAACAAGACCAACCTCCTGATCCTTCAGCAGAACAAAAGGATTGGGGCCTTGGAGGAATCCGCCCGTCCAAGATCCCCACCTCCGAGGAAGAACCATCGACGATCCAAGAGCCTGCAGCCTCGGCGAGAAGTCGACCGAAGGCTGCACCAAGAGCCAGAATCTAGTGCTGTTCGGAAACGCGACCAGGTTTCCCTGCGGAACCAGCACTCTCCCGGCCACAAAAGGACCCGAAGAGATAAGTAGTCACCTCCGGTCAGGTCAAAGGGCCGGGCCCGTTCACCTTCTCCTCAAAGAAGTCGCCGACATGAGCGAGTCATCTGGTCCCCGTCACCATCCGATTCCAATAGCGATGATGAGCATCATGGCCCGTTATCCCAAGAAATCTTAGCAACACGCCTCCCTAAGGGCCTGAAGAAGCCCCCAACACTAGGCACGTACGACGGTACGACCGACCCCGACGAGCACATCGAGAACATCGATGCGATATTGGATTACCGTGGCGTCCGGGGCGCCATCAAGTGCCGGATATTTCCGACCACCCTCCGAAAAGGGGCAGTGACGTGGTACAAGCAGTTTCCTGAAGAATCTATTACGTCGTAGAAGCAACTGGGGAGGATGTTTTCCCGGTATTTCACCGCGTCACGGCGTCACCCCAAGACTGAAGCCTCCCTTGGGGCCATAATCCAAGGAAAGGACGAACCTCTCCGGGTATACATCGAGAGGTTCAACAAAGAAGCGGTACAGGTCCCTACAACGGACGAGATGAAAAAATTTCTGTTCGAGCAAGGACTCTGCCCGGGTTCATAATTTCCTAAGGCGATCGGCCTAGCACCTCTGAGGAATCTGGATGCCATCCTCCTCAAGGCACAGTCGCACATCCAGTACGAGGAGAAGGAAGCGGCCAACTTCGTCCGAGCTTCTCGTCACCAGGAGAACGCTCGGGCCTCCAGAGGCGAAGAAGCCTCGCCATCCCGTCGAGGAGAAAGGAAACGCGAAGACCGTCCTCAGGACTCCCGCGACAGCAAGGGACCCTCCGGACGATTCCACGACTATACCCCCTGACCATCTCCAGGGAAAAGATACTGTCCGAGTGTGCAAATTCAGAGTTCAAGCAAGCAGGCATTCGCTTTCCCAAGCAAATACCGGCCAAACCCAATGCCGACAAATTGAAGTACTGTCGTTTCCATAAGAGTCACGATCACACTACTGAAGACTGCATTCATTTGAAGAATGCTATCGAGATACTAATCAGGGATGGCCACCTGAAATAGTTCACTAAGAAGAAAGACGCTCCCCGGCAAGACGCCCAGGAGTCCTAAAAGGTAGAGGAAGAGGTGCCTTCTTCGGAAGAGACCAACATCCAGGTCGCCATGTCCGTATCGCGACCAAAGGACTTCTACGTCCCAGATGAGCTCAATGCTCCTGCCTACTTCGCGGCCCACATCCTGTGGGAGACGTTCCTATCCGCCATGGTTATCTCATGCAGAGGTTTCAATAAAGTCACGGTGGGCTCCGTGAAAAGAAAATTCGAGCACCTAATTAACACGAGCTCCAATAAGGTAACCACGCTCGACCAAGCCCAAAAGGGCTCTGTCTCCATCTCCTTCTACCGGGAAGAGGTCATCGGAGGATCTCCAAACTCGAGCATACCTTTGCTCATCAGAGCTCGAATGGCGAACTTCGACGTTCGCAGAATCCTCGTCGACCGAGGCAGCTCAGTTGACATTATGTACTCCCAGCTGTTCTCAACACTTCAGCTGGACGAATCACACGTCACCCCCTATGTGGGGTCTGATTTGTAAGGATTCAATGGATCAGTGACCAAACCCTGGGGATACGTCGAACTGATCGTCACTTTTGGATCAGCAGAGACGGCCAGATCCGTCAAAATGCAGTTTTTGGTGATCGATTGCTCGTCACTATACCAGTGTATCTTCGGAAGACTAACACTTGCTGAGTTGGTAGTTGTTCCCTCAAGATGAAGTATTACACTTCGAAGGGGATGGTCGCCACCCTCCACGGCGACATCGAAGCTGCACGACGATGCTTCGAAGCAGCTACAAAGGGACTCAATGCCATTGCATCCAAGCCAAGGGTTTCGAACAAACCCGCTTTGCCCAGCAGTTCCGAGGAAGCCAAGCCTCTACCTCAGGTCGACTCCATCGACCTCGACAGCCGCTTCCTCGAAGAGGACCAGCAGGAGGACCAAGCAGCTTCAACCAGCTCATCTACCCTATCCAGCAACAGCTCCTATCCGATGCGCCCAATCTCGGATGGCAACTTCGAGCTCGTTTTGTTCGGCGACGACCCCCAGCGGGGAGTGAAGATTAGAGCGGACCTCCCTGACATCGCAAGGAAGCAACTCAAAGCTTTCCTCCATGAGAACACCAATCTCTTCGCCTAGAGCGTCGCCGAGATGCCTGGCTTGGATCCGTCCGTCGCCTGCCATCAACTCACGATTGACCCGGTCGTCAAAGCAGTAGCACAACGTAGCAGAAAGCAGTCTCCGGAGAAAACGGAGGCTGCAGAAAAAGCTGTAAAGGACCTCCTCGAGGCCAAATTTATTTCGGAGGTTAAGTACACCACTTGGCTGTCCAATGTTTTACTTGTGAAAAAATCTAATGGCAAATGGTGAATGGGCATTGACTACACCGATCTTAATAAGGCATGCCCGAAGGATGCCTACCCCCTTCCCAATATTGATAGACTTGTTGATAATTCTGCCAGTTTTAAACTTTTATCATTCATGGACGCCTACTCGGGATATAACCAAATTCCAATGGCAATGAGCGATAAAAAATACACAGCCTTCATGACCGAATCGGGCAACTATTACTACAACGTAATGCCCTTCGGCCTGAAGAACGCCAGCGCGACCTATCAAAGAATGATGAACAAGGTCTTCCGGGGAGAGATAGGCGATATGCTCGAAGTCTATATGGACGACATGATCGTAAAATCCAACGAGGAAACCGATCACACTGCCCATCTAAGGAAGGTCTTCGAACAGGCCAGAAAGTACAAAATGCGTTTCAACCTGGAGAAGTGCACGTTTGGTGTCCGAGCAGGCAAGTTCCTTGGCTTCTACTTAACGGAACGAGGAATCGAAGCCAACCCCGATAAGTGCCGAGCATTCCCCGAGTTCCCGACGCCCAAGTCAAAGAAATCCATTCAGTCCCTCAACGGGATGCTCGCATCATTATCCCGTTTCATGGCCAAGTCTGCCCAACACGCCCTACCATTCTTCAAACTCCTCCGCAAGGAGGCAGCATTCGAATGGACTGAGGAATGTGACAAGGCTCTTCTCCACCTGAAACGAGCAGTCTCAGAACCGCCAGTTCTCTCTCGCCCGGACAACGGCGAAACTTTGTACCTATACCTCGCCGTGGCAACCGAGGCATTAAGCGCCTCTCTTATTCGCGAAACACCTGACGGGCAGAAGCCCATATACTTCACGAGCAAAGCACTACAGGGGCCAGAGCTGAGATACCAACAGATTGAAAAAGTGGCGCTGGCTCTCATCAACGCGGCTTGAAGACTGAGACACTAGTTTCTAGCCTACACGATTGTGGTTCGAATAGATCAACCCGTAAAGCAGCTATTGGGACGACCAGACATGGCCGGTAGAATACTCAAGTGGTCGCTCGAGCTATCCAAATTCGACATCCAGTATGAGAGCAGGAAAGCCCTCAAAGCCCAGGCCCAGGCCGACTTCGTCGCAGAAATGACGTTCGCGGACTCCCCAACTTGCGGAGCGCGCAAATGGACCATTTTCGTGGATGGGGCCTCCAGTCCGGCGGGGAGCGGGGCAGGCATCATACTGGAAAAGGACGAGGGAATCATCGTTGAAGTTTACTCACCCTGTCCTTCCCCACCTCTAACAACCAAGCGGAGTACGAAGCCTTCCTCGCCGGGTTACGCCTATCCGAAGACCTGGGCGCAGAAGAAGCCGTCATTTGCACAGATTCACAACTCGTGGCCCTTCAAGTTCGAGGAGAATATCAAGCCAAAAATGAAAACCTGACCAAATACTTAGCCCTGGTCAAGAAGAAGATGACGAAGTTTACAGCGGTGGAGGTAAGACATGTTCCTCGCGAACACAATATTCGGCCAGACGTTTTATCCAAACTAGCCAGCACGAAGAAGAAAGGCGGAAACAAGTCCGTTATACAAGAAGTACTTCCTCGACCCAGCTTTGAGAAAGCTTCCCCGATGCTCGACGTACAAGTTATCTGCGACAACAATTGCTGGATGACCCCCGTTTACGACTACCTCGCTAAAGACGAACTCCCGTCCGACCCCAAAGAGGCCAGCGCAGTTAGACGAAGAGCTTGCTCCTACGTCCTGGTCGAAGATAAACTCTACAGGCGAGGATTCTCCATCCTGCTACTCAAGTGTGTCGAAGAAGAAGTAGTCGTCCATATCTTGCGTGAGATTCACGAAGGAATCAATGCCCAACACCTCGGAGGAAGATCCCTTGCCCGAAAGGCCCTCCGGGCAGGGTATTACTGGCCAACCATGTAGCATGATGCTAAAGAGCACTTAAAGAAATGTGACAAGTGCCAACGACACGGGGACATGCACCTAGCTCCTCCTAACGAGCTCAAGGCTATGTCCTCCCCGTGGCCATTTGCCTAGTGGGGCCTGGACATCCTAGGACCATTCGTGGTAGGATCAAGTCAGAACAAATACTTAATAGTAGGCGTGGACTACTTCACAAAATCGATAGAAGCAGACGCTCTAGCCAAGATAACTGCCCTTAACATATTGTGTTTCTACAAACGAAACATCCTCGTACGTTTTGGCGTTCCCCAAGCGATAGTCACAGACAATGGGACACAGTTCATGGCCAGGAAGTTCCAAGACTTCATCGCTCAGCTGGGCACGAAGCAACACTTCGCATCTGTCGAACATCCCCAGACAAACGGGCAAGCTGAAGCGGCGAACCGAGTCATCCTTCGGGGCCTCAAACCAAGGCTGGACGAAACAAAGAAAGCTTGGATCGAGGAGCTGCACAATGTCTTATGGGCATACCGCACAACTCCACACTCTTCAACCGGAGAACCACCCTTTTTCCTGGCTTACGGGACCGAGGTTGTGATCCCCATCGAAGTTCACGTACCCTCCAGGCGGACAGAGTCGCCCTTAGACGAGGAGATGAACGACGAATCATTAAGAGAGGAATTCGACCTTGTTGAGGAAGTTCGATCTAGGGCTGCCCTCTGCGAAGCCTCGTTGAAACAAAAAATTACCATCAGGCTTAACGCCAAGGTGATACTACAAGAGTTCGACGTAGGAAGCCTTGTCCTAAGAAGAAACGATAAAGACTCTCGCAAAGGCAAATTAGCCGCTAACTGGGAAGGGCCATATCGTGTCCGAGCAAAAACGGAGAATGGGGCCTATTACCTAGAACACCTCAACGGGGAAAACTTGCTCGACCATGGAACGCCAAAAAGCTGAAACAATACTACAGCTAAGGCCTTAACTATCGGTTCGATCCGTCACAACGATGAGCATCACCTACTGACCATGATGCACGCCTAGGTACAAGCGTCGCATGCCAGTGAAGCAGAACCCTGCTCAGGAACGAGTCGGGTCTCTGCTCGACAGCGGTCCCTCAATCGAGCACCACCATCGTCAAAGTACCACGACAGGCAGAACACCCAGCTCGCGACGGGAGGTTCACGACGCGAACTCAGGCCTCAAACGCGACCTGAGCTCTGCATCCTCGCCCGGATATTCCCCGACCGCTCGTCCAGTTCCCGTAACTGACGAACACATCTACAAGGAGCAATCCCCAAAACTTGAAGCAAATCAAAGTAACCCCTATTACGGGCATACATACATAAACAAGCATAAATAACAACACTTAGCGAAATTTAAAGCAGATAAAGCCATGCAAATCACAAAACTGGCCACAAGGACCGGACACATCATTAAAAATAATACGTGGCCGCAAGGACCACAATTGTACTTGGTTACATAAACCGGGGGCCACGCCCCCATTCAAAATAAATTACAAATTACACGGCACGCAGGCCGAACAAAATTACAACAACAAGTAAATCCTTTACTCATCCATCCGGTCAGCCTGCTCAGAGTTGGGCTGAGGCTCCTGGTTCTCCATGGGCTGATCCTCGGCATCCTCTTCAAGAAGGGAGTTAGGCATAATGATTCGGCCATCTTCAACGTGCGCCAGATAGTGGGTACCCTCGGTGGATAAGTCGAGTTCGGGGTTCACCACCCGCAATTGAGACACGGCATTCCTGAAGGATTCTTCCTCAATGACGATGTTATCATCCTCGGCTGCCAACATACGGGAAACCAGCTCAGACCTTGTCTTTTACTCCTTCACGTCCTCAGGTTCATCTTCGCTCGGAGCATTGACCGCCCTCAGCTGCTGGACCAGCTCCTCAGCCGCCTTCTTCTCTGCAGCCAGCGTATAATTCTCCTTCTTCAGCCTGGTCACCTCCTCGTCAGCCTTCTTTTGGGCATCTTCAGCACTCTTAACCTTTTCCTTAAGAGATTCCATGGTAGCCCGAGCAACCTTGAGTTCGGACTCAGTTGCAGAATCCCCTTCAGTATAGATGACCTCCATCTCCAAAACTCTGACCAGTGCAGAGGCATCTTGGTCCACCAACGCCCTCTTGCTCGGGCGATCCATGCTTTCCAGCCGAAGAGATTCTTCCCGCGGCACGACCAAGGATGTCCCCTCGAAGAATCTCCTGTTGAGTATGCAAGGAGGAAGCTCGAACCTCCCTTTCTCTGAGGCCCGACTGAGATCCACGACGTCGTTGGCCCTCGGTCGCTTGGGTTGCGAGGCCAAAGTCAAGGGAGATCCACGGGAAGCAGGAGTAGGAGAAGAGGTCCCCGCAACAGGCTGAGGAGGAGTCGGAGCACGCGCATCGAGACTTGGGAGGAGCCGTTCCGGGCTTGTTCCTCACAAGAGCATTCTTTACTATCTTTTCATGAGCCTGAGGCATCTCACCTGCACAAACAGAATAAGAACGTTAGACGACGAAGTAAGAACATGTCGGACAAGTTAAAACAAATAAGACTACCGAGTAATTTATAAGCTTCCGCGGGAGTCTTGCACTTCAAAAGCGCCTTGACATTAATGAAGCGATACTCCACCCTTTGGCTTCCATCCTCCTCGATGATAGGGTCACCCTTCTTCGTTCAACATTCAGCAAGCCGGAAGGAGTTGACGTATTTCACCAGCGTCTCGTAAGCAACGACATCCTGCCCGTCTAGGTTGTTTGGTTGGAGGACGTACTCATTGGGCTCCTTGGTGAAATGGCCAGGTCCCTAGTGGATAGGGAACTTGTATACTCTCTCCCCGATAAACCTCTCAGCCTCATCGCAATGTCGTTGCCCTCCTCATCGACTTCAATTACCCAAGCGTAAGTGCTATCCTGGGCAGCTTCTGACACAGGCTCGACGATGTAGTACCTCTCCTTGAACGTCCGTATCGATTTTGAAAAGGGCTTGAACAGCTTACGTGGCTGTTTCAACGAGACCCAACCATACCTTCTTCCCGTCAGCTGCCGTTGAAGATGAAATACAGTAAAAAACAAAGGGAGAGTAGCCCCTATTCTCAGATACTCGCTCGTCAACTCGAATGCCTGGATGAAGGCCAGCGAGTTTGGGTGCAGCTGCGTAGGGGCCAAATTTAAGTGCACGAACACTGACTGCTGGAAATCAGTGAACGGCAACCTCAGTCCCAGCTCTTTGAAGGCATATTCATACATGGTGAAGCGATCCCCGTAACTTGTGCAGACCCTATCATCCTCAGAGGGAAAGTGCACCTTCCACTCCCCCTCTAGCCCGACTTCCGTAAAGACATCCCCTAGGTACGTGGCAAAGGTGGACACATGCTCAGCTGGCTCGACCACCGTCCACTCCTCCATGGAACCCTCAACAGTGTCCTCTTCCATTTCCTCCTCCTCCCCGGCTTCACTAGGGACACTCGAGGATTCTGAGCTACTGCTTTCCGAGGAACTCGCCTCCTCCTCGGACGGATCCCTTATTATATCCCCATCTGGCCCTATCGCCATATCAATCACCTGAAAAGCAGAGAAAAAAGTGAATTCGAGGAAGAATCAAATCCACCCTTCCACCGCTAGTCAAGTGAAAGGGCGCGCAAAGGGCTAAGGACCACGTCCCCGGCCTAAGCCCTAACATCGAACAAAAAACTCTAAGAGTCTCAGACGAGGAGATGCCCGGAGTAAGCCACTTCCGTACGAGGAACTTCCTCGAGCCACTTCCCAGTTTCCATTTGAAGCTTCACCGGAAACTGCAAAGCTTCACCGGAAACTGCAGAGGCTCGCCGGAAACTTCATCGTTGCTTCGGAATCTGAACGATCACGGCGGTTACGCATGCATCATCATCGCAATGACGCCGAAAACCGTCTGATTCACAAGAATATCCTAAAACCTAGCGGCCTCATCGGCGGCGGAAAATGGCACGACCACCGTCCACCACCAACAATCGCCAGAAATTAATCTATTTCGTCTTCTAAACCTAAACCTAACCGCATGCAAGCTACAAACAACAGTCAAAAGGAATAAAAGAGTGCAAAATCGGCGAACTTACTTGTTTAAGAAGATGAAAAGCAGTTTCCCGGAAGTTGATACGGCGGCCGGAATAGCAAACGGCGGTGACGGGCAAGAACTCTGAAGAAGACGAAGAGAAACAATAGCGAAAAGTTCAGAATGAAACGGGCCTTCCCCTTTTATACAGAGAGGCACGTGCAGTGGCACGCCCTTGTAGGTCATGATGGCTACTAACTAGCCATCATTGCCTAGTAACTACTACACAAGGTTCTAGGCACACGTGGCGCTCGAACGTTTCCAATTCTGACTAACCGTTAGTCTCCCCGTACGACGGGCAACCCGGTCACGGTCATGAATATCAAGGACACCAGGGGTCACGGGCACCACGAGACGACCTTCCTCGTCACCAAACGACGACTTCACGCTAGCTCCCCGAAGCCACGAGCTGTCCTTAAGTCATCACTCCCATGCTCGGGAGCAACGACTTGGGGGGCTCCTGTTCTGGACTGGACCAATGGCTAGACATGACCCAATCCACCTCTGCTCCCAGAACGGCCCAATTGCCTAAGTCCAATCCATAAAGGGGCAAAAGTTACCTTTCTGCCCCTCCAACCGGGCAAAGACTACATCGCTCCTCCTTGGAAATACTGCCCGTTCCGCACGACTTCTTCATTCCCCGAACAGCTAAGGGCATGTGCCCGACACTATGCCTATGCCCGACATAACGGCTAGTTTTGGGCACCCTGCCCGACATAACGGTTAGTTTTGGGCAGTTACCTATTCTTCGGGAAAACGGTTATTTCACCCCGAAAATAGGACCGTTGGCCACGCGCTGGGGGCACTATATAAACCCTCTCACTTGGGAGGGTCAGGTATCCAATATTCACCCCACGAACTAATACTTTGTACTTGCCCCTTTTCTCTGACCTTTTCTTACTTGAGCGTCGGAGTGCCTTGCAGGTACACCCCCCTCGTCCTCTCTATACGCCCAGCATCTCCGACGTACTTGGTGGCCCACTTCAACAGGATCTGATCCAGCCTTCACGATCAGGAATAATTGCTAAAGAAACCACTGAAGGTTGTTCTTCAAGCATAGAAGAGAATGTAAAAGAAAGAAAGGGGGTTAAGTTAATCATTGCTTAGAAAAACACCCCGACCTTGATCAAGGCACATCGTTGGTAAGGTCTACTAATGTTTATATCCGGAACACTGCCTATTGTCTCCCTTATACTCTCATTTCTCCTATCTTAACTGCTACGGAGGCAACGTTTGGAGTTGCATGGATTTGTGATTATGTTTCGTACAAAAAGATATAATATCTTTTCATGCAAAATATGGAGTTGCATGGATCTGTGATTATATTTCATTATATCATTTTGTATATATAATTTAGATGATTTTCTGTAAGTTCTAATACAAAAAGATATAATATATCTTCTTTATATAATTTAGATGATTTCTTATTCAATTTTTAGAATTTACAATTTTTTCTGTCCTTTATTTTATTTTGGCAGGGGAATCAATTGTATTATTATTATCCATGAGCCATTTTGTTTTTGCAAAAAATGGTGAATTTTTGGGTAGTTTATTTAGGTATGCTTATGTAGAATATGTGTTTATTTTCATATGTTTATGAAGAATATGTAGAATATTTTTGGGTAATTTACAATCTCTTTCATTTACACTTTGCCTTAGCATATGTGTTTTTCTATTTGACTTTTTATTTTATAGTTGTGTTTGTTTGTTATAATAGATTAATTGTTTGAGATTATTTAGCACTGCAAGTGATCTTAAAAGATTAATTTGGAATAAGTTTATCCTTCAAAAATTAAAACATACACGTCTACAGCATGAACGTGAGAAAAATTTAAGAGGGAAAGAGAGTACACCAACACATTCATAGAGAAATTAGAAAATGGGAAGAGACATCATTAACCATCATTTATCAATATTTCCAATAGTTCATCTTCTAGGTAAAAAAATAATAAATTTGATATGTTTTATTAGTTTGTTTTGTTCTACAATAAGCAATTCAAAATGTTACTAAATTATAATCTAATGTAACTAATTCCTTTCATAAAAAATGTTGAATAAAGAGAATGGGAGAGGTAGGAACCACTGTCCCACTTGGCATCTTTTTTATCCCTTCTTTTATTACTCTCGATTATATTGATGTTGTGATTAATATAATATTTTTCCTTTTTATTATGTATTTTTATCAAGAGAATTTCTTATCACACCACTCATGTTTCTTAGGTACCACCTGAATTTTCGGTTTTGCCTTCTGATTCCGGATGTGCACATCCAGACGCACCAATTTTTTAAAAAACGCTGATGCGTTCCGGAAGTGCACATCCGGAAACATTCATGATCTGCAGATCCAGAAAACAACAGAACTTTATTTTTTTTTTAAAATCGATTTTGTTGATTGGTCGCATATATTAATATATCGTCGCAACTTAATATACATTCGACAACATCCATATATAAAATAAAATGATATATATATATATATATATATATATATATATATATATATATATATATATATATACATAATAAACCTCTGTCAAAATACAGTACATACATGTACTATAAATAGAATACATCAAACAAAAAACTACTGCGTATGGCGAATGATCTCTCCTGGCTCCCCTGCTCCTCTGCCCCTACTCGCAATCTTGGCTCGATGTCTGCGGTACTGAAGTGCCCCTCGAGCAATCTCAATAATCTTATCCACGGTAAGTCTGGCACCAAAACCCTCAGGGAGGTGACCGTCTGCAATGACATGTCGCGCTATCTGCTCTATCTGACGACAACGAGGTAGGACATCCTGAGTATGGTCCAGCTAAGACTGTCGTTCCTCTAATATCTCCTGATGAGCACGTATGGGTAGAGATCCCTCAGTAGTGGGCACCACGCATGGGTGTGAGACGGTGTAGAACCACACGATGTACCCGACATCAACGTTCCAGTCTCTCTCCGCTCTAGTCGGCCGAGCCTCTTCTGGTACCAAGTGGGACTGGAAGTCAGCATATATCTCATCTATCTGCCTTCGGGTCAAGCCTAGAGGAGCAGACTTATGAGGCATCCTGGGGATCGTCTACATGTAACCAAACTGACGCAAGACGCGCTCCGGCAGGTATCGAGCAGTAATGGTCGAACTGCATGCCAACCATCCTGAGAACAGCGAAACCTCATCGAACGGGCGCGTCACACGGTGATCGGCATAGGGGTGATACAAAACGTCCTCAGCAAGTGCCTCATCTGTGCTAGTCCCAAGCTCTGCAATCAGCATCTCCATCGCGTCCACCTTCGACATCCTACCGTGACAGAGATGGGTACCCATGATCGGTAGATGTAAAAGGCACGAGATGTCATCGAGTGTGATCGTGATCTCGTCGTACGGTAGATGGAATGAGGATGTCTCAGGGTGCCTTCTCTCAACAAAGGCCATCAGCATACCGTACAGGATCTGAAAATACCCAATCCTAGTCAGGCCTCCAAGACCAGAGGTAGCAAGTGCAGACGTGAACCACTAATCCCCTGGCAGCATCTCAAGCATGTCTATAACCTTGCCCCCATGGTTATAGAACTTCTAGGAATCCTTCTCCTAAAAATTTCCAAATAAAACAATGTTACAAATGAAAATATTTTCAACGTAAACAATTCTATAAATAAACCGAGAAAGATTACCTCTCTTAGCCAGACATATCTGGCAGTATGCTCAGAGTACCCCACGAGTAGATGACGCCGATGACGATTTCGATGAGCTGGGCGGTTACCATCGGCGTCAACACCCTCATGTGCTGGGTGATCATCCTCTAGAACAGGAACAAGAACAGGGGAACAAGTAGGAGCAGCTGATGGAGCTGGAGTTTCCCGACGTTGCCTGCGTGCGGGCTGGGACCCTGATGAACTACCAGTAGAAACGCGACGCCTCCGAGATGTAGAATCGGCGGCTGAAGGGGGAGTGACATATACCTGTGATGTGGAAGTGGCCTGAACCTGTGATGTGGATGGGTAGGATGTGGTGTAGGATGTCCCTCAGCTGTAGGGGTTACCCCAACTCCCTCTGCGCCGGAAGCCTCGGCTGTAAACTACATTCGCTCACGTCGGACAGATGCGTGCTGAGCTGTCCGTCCATGTATGATACGATCGTCTCTGCCAGCCATCTAATATGCAAAGCATAATAAATAAATTAGAATTTTTTAAAAATAATTAAACAAAAACAAACAAACTCAAAAAAAAAACCAAGTGTCTTTCGGATGTGCACATCCGGAAATATGCAAAATATTTAACGTTGGGTGTGTTTCGGATGTGCACATCCGGAAGGACACATAATTTTTAACGTTGGGTATTTTCGGATGTGCACATCCGGAAGCACTCAGAATATTTAACGATACAATCTTTTCGGATCTGCACATCCGGTACGTATTTTGAAGTTCAAAATGGCAGCCATGGCTACTGTACCATGCAAAAGGACATTTTAATGCACTGATCGTCCGTTTGAAGCAGAAAACAAGACCTACATGTGAAGACTAAAAAAAGTGGACAAACGGGTATGTGAGGGTCTGTTTGGACGCTAGTCACAATAAAAAAGACAACTTTGTTTTCCGAGTCCAATTAATTGTATACCAACTAGTAAATATGCATAATAACTCCATAGAAGTCTTATTCACCACCATATGTACCTCCTTTAAAAAATACACCATTGTTTATAGTTTTTCTCTTCTATCAATGCCTGAGTGTGAAATTTATATCCATTCATAAAATATGTGTGTCGTTCATTTGTGCTTTGGCCTGGACCTTTAGACATGTTTCTCAAGTGAGAAAAATATTTCAAAAAATAAATATGTGAATTAAACCCGTCAATTGCCATTTATTATTGGTATATTTTTTGTGTCTGATAAATAAAATTGTTTTTTGTTTTCCAATGAACTGGTGACCTTATTATACACCCTTCGGTTATTATTATAAACAAATTTAATTTTTTGTTGGTACATTTGATAATTAATGTATCTAATCTTGGACTAGAAACATTAATTGTCAACTATAGTTAAAAAATTTTTTTTGCTTATAATAGTGTCTAGATGATATAGCTTTTAGAGCCATGTTATCCGTTTGACTCGAAATTAAAACTTATTGTTGTTTCTTCTCTTGCACTTGTAAATGCTAATAATTTCTATGTTGGATCAATTTATACAGAATTTTAATATGGTTTCAAATAAGACCTTCATAAGTGTACGGTGAGATTGGTTCTCTCAAATTAATTTTCTTGAGGTTGGATATCGACTTTAAATTTATTTTTTTAAGATATTAGGTTCATATCTACTTAATTGCTTACAATTTATGTATTTGATCAGTTCAAATAGAATTTTACTAAGACTTTAAATGTAATCTTTGCAAGTGAATGGTAAGATTGATTTCTTTCTAACTGGTCTGCCTTTTAGTTGGATAATAAGTTCTATAAAAGACTTATATAAATTTTGGTTTGAAAGAGTTTATGAAAGATGTAATATATTATGACATTAGCAAAAAAAAATAATTATACTAGTATTTAAAGGTAATATTAATTTAAAATGATAAAATACAAAAAATAATGTAATATTAAGTTATAAGATATTAGATATCACACTTATCAAAGTTTTTTACGTACAAAAATTTGATAAGTTGTTTGAATTGAAAAATAAATAATTGAAAAGTTTTAGTTAAATTTAATATTGAATATTTGATAAAATTAATCTTAGCGGCAACAAGGTTAATATCTTAGCAGCAAAATTAATCTTAAAGACAATATTTGATAAAATTGTTTTTTCTACCCAACAAGGTTAATATCTTAGCGGAAAAATTAAACTCACATCCCTAAACTCCTAATTTTAAAGATGACAATGTTAAATTTCTCTCTCTCTCTCTCTCATGTGTATGTTGATGTAAAAATTTGGATTTTAATTATTTACAATGAATCTAACCAACTCGAACATGGTTTGAAACTCGATTAACTAAATCGTTGAATTAGGTTCATGAATCAAATAAGTTGAATATGAGAAAAAACTAAGTTCATTAACTAAACGAGTTAAAATTATATTATGTATAATTTGACTCATTAGATTTATGCGAGTAACTTGAGAAATCAACACTTTCTCTGTATCATGGATGTTGGGCCTTTGACCGGGCCTAATACAAATTTATTTAATTGAAAAATCTCTCAATTTAACATCCAAATTTTTTTTCTTCTTAATCCTCCATTTAAAATGAAAAAACTCGAGATCTATTGGTCGGTAATTAAAATCTTAGCAAATGTTTATTAACTTATAAAGTCAGACCACTTGGTCATATCCTAATTTATATATTCCATTTTGAAGTTTTCAGTTAAATTACAATAGTTAATTTTAAAATCGATGTGATGGTCCATTAAAAAATATATTAATGTTTTTTTCTTTTCAGAATCATAAAGGAAGTATGACTCGTTTAGATAACGACGAAGTTTTGATTCAGTCAAAAACATTTATTGAATCTTTACATTTCTATAATACCAAATGTTCTGGACTGGGCCGGGGACTTGCCCCACAGCCGAACAGGCCCATCCCACATTGGGTGGCCCATACGAGGGACTTGGTCAAACCTGTGTCGGGCAAGTGTCACACCACCATGTCGGGCAAATAGGGCGTATAGCTTCGGGCAGAAGCATTGAGTCCTCCCCGGACTTCTCCTCTCCTCGACACTAGGGGGAGGTGGCCCCCTGCGAGGAGCCATCCCCCGTCCGAGCAGCAAGTCCTCCCCCTTTGAGGACGCGCCTTCTCCCCGCGAGAATACCGCACATTACTCCTCGACAGACATGTCTCCTCCCCGCGAGGCCATGTCCGTCGTACGGCTTGACGGGTCCTCGACATAGAAGGCTCCTCCCCAGCGAGGAGTGTCTAACGGTCCGTACCACGTAGACACGTTCCAAGTAACCACTCCACTCCCGAAGGATTCGGTCTGCCCTAGTCCTGGAAATCTAGGAGCGGTTACCCCAGGGCGAAGACCACGCGCTGGTCTTCACTACGCCACGTAAGCCCTGGAAGTTACTTGGATTGGGCCTGACAATCCAGCAAAATGCAAGTAACCGTTGGCCCCGCGCTGGGGGTTCTCTATAAATACCCTCTCACTTGAGAGGGTCAGGTTAAGTCACTTTTCTCACTCTTCTTATATTTGCTGTTACTCTGTGCACTCCCTAACTTGAGCGTTGGAGTACCTTGCAGATACACCCCCCCCGGCCGTCCTTCAACCTCACCGGAGCCGGAGCTCAACAGACGTCGTTGGCCACCAGTAACTGTCTGATCCAGGTACGATCAGTGGCGCCGTCTGTGGGAACTCTATAAGCTTCCCCGTTTTCTCCTCGATAAACCAAAGCTTCCTCTGTTCATCACCAACATGGCCAATCCGACCGTCAACCAGGCTCTGGACACCGTGCTCGCGCAACTGGAGAACGGGAACCACCGTGAGGACGCCATCATCCTCCACGGCGACGAAGGCGACATAAGAGACGGACAGACCGCCTCCCCGGACTCCCAGGATGCGACTATCAACATCGTCCGCACGGACGACCAGTAAACCCCTCTCCAGCCAGTGGCTCCGCCGCCCAACGCGGACCCAAGTACCGTGGCCCTGTTTGCATTGATCAACCAGACCAACCAGCTGATCGCGCAGCAGAACACCAGAATCGAAGCCCTGGAGCAAGGACGGGCACAACGACCTTCCCCGCGAAGACGTCACCGTCCCCCGTCACCTCGCCCTCTCCTTCCCCGCGAAGGACCCCTTCCGAGGATTCCCGGACTCCGTCGCCCGTACGCCATGGTCGACGACCTCGTCTCGAGCGACCCCAGCCGGCGATCACCCAGAAACGCCCTCGTTCCCCACCTCGGAAGGAACTCAGGGCCTCCACCATCTCCAAGAAGTCCAAGCAGACCGAAGAGAGACCAAAGAACCATTCGAGGAACTCCCCTCCACGGCACCATCGGTCACCTTCGAGATCCCCGGCTGGTAGCGACGATGAGGACCAAAGGACCCCCTTGTCGTGGGAAATCATGGACGCCCCAATCCCTCCAGACATGGAGAAACCTCCACCGTTGGGGACCTATGACGGGCTGACCGACCCCGACGATCACGTGGAGAGTTTCGAAGCGATGCTCGACTTCCGAAATGTCAGGGGAGCCATCAGGTGCAGGCTATTCCCCACCACCTTGCGGAAGGGAGCCATGACATGGTACAAGGGTCTGGAACCTGGTTCGATCACGTCATGGAAACAACTGAAGCAACGCTTCACCAAACACTTCACCGCGTCTCGTCGACACCCGAAGACAGAGGCTGCCCTAGAAAAAATCTTCCAAGGGAGGAACGAATCCCTCCGAAATTACATTGAGAGGTTTAACAAGGAAGCCGTCGAGGTCCACACGACCGACGACATGAAGAAATACTTAATTATTCACGGACTACACGCCGGGTCGGACTTTGCCAAATCCATTGGCCTCCGAAGACCCCGGCGTCTCGAGGACCTTCTCGCTCGAGCCCAGAAGTACATCGAGCTCGAAGAGACGGAAGCAGACCAGAGCGCTCTTGAGACAAGACGCAGAGAAGGCCCCCGCGGCCACAAAGACGATGACGCTTCTCCCCGACGGGGAGGAGAAAAGAATAAGGAAAACCGCAATCGAGATCCCCGGGAACAGCGCGGGCCAGCTGGCCGATTCACGGAGTACACGCTGCTCAACACTTCCCGGTCTCGGATCCTCTCAGACTGCCAGAATTCCGAGTTTGTGAAAGGAGGAGTTCGCTTCCCGAAGCCCGCAGCTCCCAAACCAAACGTTGACAAATCTAAGTACTGCAGGTTCCACAGAAGCCACGGGCACGTCACCGAAGATTGCATCCACCTCAAGGATGCCATTGAGATTCTCATCAAAGAAGGGCACTTGAAGAAGTATGCCCAACAGAATGACCCTCCTCGTCCCAGCTCAAAGGAATCACAGAACGTCGAGGAGGCAACACCCCCTCCCGGGGACAGCCAGCTTCAGGTCGCCCTCAGCGTCACTCGACCCGAGGACTTCTTCGTCCCCCCAATCATCGAGGGCGAAGAGGCAATCCGCAACATGTGGGCGACTTTCCCCGACGAGGACCCCGTCACGGCCCGTAGTACCTGGGAAGGCTTCCCCAAAGCAATGGTTATCCCCGGAGGCGAACCCGGGAAAGTCTCGGTGGGATCGATCAAACGAAAGTTTGATGAACTGGAATCCGCGACATCCGCGAAAACGACCACCCTCGAGAAAGTGCGGGGTAATTCCAATCCCATCACCTTCTACCTCGAGGAACTCCCCGGGGGAGCCCCGAACGCCACTATTCCCCTCCTGGTCAGGGGGCAAATGGCGAACTTCGACGTCCGAAGAATACTAGTCGACCAGGGGAGCTCGGTGGACATCATGTACTCTCACTTGTTCGGGACCCTTCAACTGGACGAGAGGCATCTGACCCCGTACGTCGGGTCAGATCTACAGGGGTTCAATGGAACCACCACCAGACCATGGGGTTATGTGGAGCTAATGGTTACGTTCGGGGCCGAAGACACGGCCCGGCGGGTGAAGATCCGTTTCCTGGTGGTTGAATGCCCATCCCTTTACAACTGCATCCTCGGGAGGACCACCCTTGCTGAACTCACGGCGGTCCCGTCGACGGTCTACCTCAAAATGAAGTACTACACGAGGAGGGGACGAGTAGTAACGATGCACGGGGACATCGACGCGGCCAGAAGATGCTTCGACGCCGCAGTCAAGGGCCTAAGTGCCATCGGTCCCAAACCTAAGACCGCGGCCAAGCCATTCCCGGACGGCGGACAGGTACCTCTCCCGCGCGTCAACGCGGTCGACCTCGACAGCAGGTTCTCTGGCGAGCCCGACGAAGACAGAGTCGAAGACCCCAACCACCAAGAAGAAAACAACGGGAAGCCTCTCCACCCAGCGCGCCCCATCCCAGATGGAGACTTCGAGCTCGTGGCCCTCGGAGACGACCCAGATCGCAACGTGAAGATCGGCGCCGGGATCCCCGACCTAGCCAAAGAGCAGCTGAAAGCATGTCTGAGGGAGAATGCTGACCTCTTCGCGTGGAGTGCATCCGAGATGCCTGGCCTCGACCCCGAGGTGGCTTTCCATCAGCTCGCAGTAGATCCAGCCGCTAGGGCCGTAGCACAACGTAGGCGTAAGCAGTCTCCCGAGAAGGCGGAGGCTGCTAAAAAAGCTGTAAAAGACCTTCTAGAGGCAAATTTTATTTCGAAAGCCAAATACACGACATGGCTGTCCAACGTTGTACTTGTTAAGAAAAATAATGGAAAATGGAGAATGTGCGTTGACTATACTGATCTCAACCGGGCTTGCCCGAAGGATTGTTATCCCTTGCCTAACATCGACCAGCTGGTCGACAATTCTGCAAGTTATAAACTATTATCCTTCATGGACGCCTATTCAGGGTACAACCAAATTCCCATGGACAAGGTCGACAAACAACACACGGCCTTCATGACCGCGTCGGGCAACTACTATTACAACGTAATGCCCTTCGGTCTGAAGAATGCCGGTGCGACCTACCAACGAATGATGATCAAGATCTTCCGGACTGAAATCGGCGACATGCTCGAAGTCTACATGGACGACATGATCGTCAAGTCTGCAGAGGAAGTCGACCACGCCGCGCACCTCAAGAAGGTGTTCGACACGGCGAGGAGGTGCCGCATGAGGTTTAACCCCGACAAATGCACTTTCGGCGTCCGGGCAGGGAAATTCCTCGGATTTTACCTCACGGAGCGCGGAATCGAGGCAAACCCCGACAAGTGTAGGGCTTTCTCCGAGCTCCCTACCCCGGACTCGAAGAAGTCAATACAATCATTGAACGGGATGCTCACCGCCCTTTCACGGTTCGTCGCCAAATCCGCACAATACGCACTCCCCTTTTTCAAACTTCTTCGACAAAAAGCCGAGTTTGACTGGAGCGAGGAATGCGAGCAAGCACTCACGCACTTGAAACAAGTCCTGTCGCAACCCCCGGTCCTCTCGCGGCCTGAGAACAGTGAAACACTTTTCTTATATCTTACGATCACGAGCGAAGCGGTCAGCGCCGTCCTCATTCGGGAAACCTCGGATGGACAGAAGCCAGTTTACTTCACGAGCAAAGCTCTCCAAGGCCCCGAGCTCAGATACTAGCAGATCGAGAAAGTCGCACTGGGTCTCGTCATCGTAAGGACAGAACAGCCCATCAGGCAGCTCCTCGGACGACCGGACATGGCGGGGAAAATGCTCAGGTGGTCACTCGAGCTAGCCGAATTCGACATCCGATATGAAGGGAGGAAAGCTCTGAAGGCAGAGGTACTGGCCGACTTTGTAGCAGAAATGACCGTCCCCGAACCCTCGACCAACGGGTCACAGAAATGGACGATCTATGTCGACGGAGCATCCAGCCCGAAGGGGAGCGGGGCGGGAATCATCCTGGAGAACGAGGAAGACATCCTTATCGAGGTGTCCCTCGAACTGTCCTTCCCGACTTCGAACAACCAAGCCGAATACGAGGCCTTCCTCGCAGGACTCCGGCTGGCCGAGGACCTTGGCGCCAAAGAGGCCAAACTCTTCACCGATTCTCAGCTCGTGGCCTCACAAGTCCGAGGAGAGTACCAAGCCAAAAACGACAGCCTCATCGAATACTTGGCCTTAGTAAAAGAGAAGATGAAAAAGTTCACCTCGGCAGAAGTGACTCACATTCCCCGGGAGCATAATGCCTGAGCGGATGTCCTGTCAAAATTGGCGAGCACTAAAAAGAAAGGCGGGAACAAGTCCGTCATACAAGAGGTGCTTTCCCGCCCGAGCATTAATAAACCAGGCATGGTGTCGGACATCAACGCCATAGGGGACAGCAACTGCTGGATGACCCCGGTATACGAATACCTCATGACAGGCAAACTGCCCGACGATCCCAAAGAGGCGGGAATGGTCAAGAGGCGGGCATGCTCGTACACCATAGTCGAGGACAAACTGTACCGCTGAGGGTTCTCTATTCCCCTCCTCAGATGCGTCGAGGAGACCAAGGTCCCCGGCATACTCCAGGAAATCCATGAGGGAATCAATGCACAGCACCTCGGCGGGCGATCGCTAGCCCGTAAAGCACTCCGGGCAGGATATTACTGGCCCACCATGCAACAGGACGCCAAGGAGCACGTCAAGAAGTGTGATAGATGCCAACGACACGGGGACATGCACCTCGCTCCTCCCAGCGAGCTCACCTCGCTATCCTCCCCATGGCCGTTCGCATGGTGGGGGATGGACATCCTCGGACCTTTCGTCCAAGGATCATACCAAAACAAATACCTCATCGTCGGGGTGGATTATTTCACGAAGTGGATTGAAGCAGAAGCATTGGCCAAAATCCCTGCCTTCAACATACTGCGTTTTTACAAACGAAACGTCCTCGCCCGGTTCGGAGTGCCCCAAGCCATTGTCACCGACAACGGAACCCAGTTCACCGACAGGAACTTCCAAGACTTCGTCGCAAAACTAGGCACGAAGCAGCACTTCACGTCGGTCGAACACCCTCAAACGAACGGGCAGGCCGAGGCGGCGAATAGAGTGATCCTTCGCGGATTAAGACGACGACTGGGCGACGTCAAACAACGGTGGGTCGAGGAGCTACACAACGTCCTCTGGGCCTACCGGACAACCCCACACTCTACGACCGGGGAGACCCCTTTCCGTTTGACCTATGGAACGGAGGCAGTAATCCCCGTGGAGATCAGGGAACCCTCGAGGAGGACAGAAACCCCCCTCGACGGGGACGCGAACGAGGAAGCCTTGAGGGAAGAACTCGACTTCGTCGAGGAAACACGCTCGAGCGCATCTCTCCGAGAGGTGTCACTTAAACAAAAAATAACACTACGTTATAACGACAAAGTTATCAAACGTGAGTTTCAAGTAGGCACCCTCGTCCTACGCAGGAACCAGAAGGACTCGCGAGAAGGCAAACTCGCCGCGAACTGGGAGGGCCTGTACCGCGTCCGCGGAAAAACGGGGACAGGAGCCTACTTCCTCGAAAACCTGCACGGGGAAGAACTTGCTCGACCATGGAACGCTGAAAAGTTAAAACAATATTACAGTTAAAGACTGACCGCGGCTAACTAGCACTGCGATTACGGGGACGCGCCAGGGTACAAACGCGACACCCCTATAAGAACACGACGATCAGAGACCGCATTGTGTGTGCGCGAGGACCTTTGATCCGGCGGGGATACCTCGACCGAGGCCCACCGTCGTCGTACCAACCGGGCATAACACCCAGCTCGCGATGGGAAGTTCATGCCACGAAGCTAGGACCTCAATCGAACTCTTAGCCTCGTTGAAGGTCGGAGTACGCCTCCGGCCGCCCGACCAGCTCTCCACGCGGTCAAGGACTATCAAGGTCGAGCAAATCCCATAGCCTTACTACTTAGGCAAAAATAAAGTATAACAAATAACACACAATTGAACAAGAGCACATTAAAACGGGCAGAAGCCCAGTGTACGAATATTACAAAACAAGTAGTACAAAAGTGTCAAAAAGCCCCTGGCACATACGCCGGGCACAAATCATTACAAAGAAAACGGCACGCAGGCCAGACAACCAGAAGAACTACACAGCAATATCGTCTTCGACCCGCCCTCCATCCTTTTCCTGCTCCTCCTCGGGAAGATTGAGTTTGCCGTCGACCACACTAAGGAACGGGTTAATCCTGTCGAGCACCAGCGGAACCCCTGGATTCTCGGCGCCGATCTGTTCCACGGCGTTCTTGAAACCTATCTCCAGAGCTTCCAGACTATCTGCTTGAAGCTCCCGAATTTTTCCAATCAAAGCGGCGCGGTCAGCAAGGTTCTTTTCCATAGGGGACTCATTCTCCGCGGGACGGGCAGCGGCCTCCAAATCCTCGACCTTCTTCCTAGAGTGAGCAAGCTCCTCTTGGGTCGCCTTCAGGGCAGATTTGACCTCGTTCAGCTCGCGGAGGGTATTGGCGTGGCCCTCACACTCAGCCTGGGCCTTCAGCAGATCAGTCGCAACCTTGTCCTTCTCCTTCTCAAGGGCAGTATAGTCGTCTTTCAGCTTCTGTAACTCGGAGGAAGAGGGGGCTGCATCGTTCAATATCAAGGCAGTCTCAAAGACCCGCATCATTGCCGCAAGGTCCCCGACGAGCGCTTCTCTCCTCGCCTCCCCGTCCATGCCTAGAACCTCCTTCACTTCGGCATCAGCGATAACAGAGGGGTTTCCTCCGAAGTAGTTCCGCTGGAGATGACAAGCAGGCATCTGAAACTTCCCTGGTGAGGCAGATCCCACGAGGTCAACAAGGACAGGCCCCTCGGTCCTTGCTTTCTTGGCAGGGGTGCTCTCCGGGGGGAACTGACTGCACTGTGGTGAGGAAGAGCCGCTCGTCGCACCAACGGGCACCGCAGTCTGGATAATCTCTCGGACCCGGCTCTTGGAACGCTTGGGTGCCCGCTCAGCGGCCAGCTTCATGATACGCTCGGTGGCGTTAGACATTTGAGCTGCAACAGAAAACATGGAAAAAGTTAGCACAAACGGACAAAGCTAAAGAAAGGCCCAGACAGGGCGAGGAAATCCCACCTAAGAACCTCTTGACCTCGTCGGGAGACTTGCATTCGAGGAGTCCCCGGGTATTTATGTAGCGAGCCTCTCGCACAACCCTCCCCTGGGAGTCGAGGAGCAAGTTTCCATCCCTACCAACGCACTCGGCCCGGTTAAAGCCATGGACAAAGGCGACCAACGTAGCGTACGCCCCCCTGTCGTCCTCCGACAGCGCACTATGTTTCACGACGTAATCCTCCGTGCCAAGCGCGAAGTGGGCATCCTCCCACTCTAGGGGACACTTCGACAGGAACCTCTCTCCCCCGGATCCGTCGGGCACAATGTCGAAAAGCGTGCCCACGGCTGAGTGCGTCGCGGGCATAACGTAGTAGAACCTCCTCTTGAAGCCCCTTATCGAATCCGCGTACGCCTTGAACAACTTCCTGGGCTGCTTAAGAGAAACCCAACTATGTCGCCCCTTATCTGTCGAGCGCTGCAAATGGAAGACGTGGAAGAAGAGCTCGAGGGTGTTCCCGATCTGGAGATAGTCGCAGACGATCTCAAACGCCCGCAGGAAGGCTAGAGCGTTGGGGTGTAGCTGCGATGGCGCCAGGTGCAGACGGTTGAAAACCCCTATTTGAAAACTATTGAAGGGGAGGCGGATACCAGCCTCTTTGAAGGCGAACTCATACATGGGGAACCGCAGCCCGCGATAGTTCGAGCAGATGCGATGATGAACCTGGGGCTGGAAAACCGTCCACGTGGCCTCCTCTCCTTCAGGTACGTCCTCGACGAAGGCGAACGCATCTGTGTCGTCAACCGAGAAACACGACCCGAGACGCAGGGGCTCCTCCCCGGCCCATTCGCTCGCCGGACGTAAAGGCGCCTCCCCGGGGATCTGGGCAGGTCCCTCTACGTCGGGATCAGTGTCTACGTAGAGAATTCTCGGAATCCTCGCGGCCATTTTTACCTGAAAAGCAGAGGAAACAGGTGAATTTGTCGATCGCGACCAAGTCCACCCTTCCACCGCAGATCAAGTGAAAGGGAAGCGAGCAAGAAAATATTCGGGGACACGGCAAGCTGCCCGAGGCCGTCAACCCGTCCTCTCTCTTCGCTCCCATGTCTCCCCGTCTCACTCCCCCGCGACATTCATCGCACATCCCCGGCGCATTCATAGGAGTCCTCGCGACATTCATCTTGCCCTCGGTATGTTCATCCCAAACCGCCGTTTAAGACCGCCGGAACCCTAGAAACGTCCCGCCGTTCCCGGCGGAACCCTAACGGAGCGCCAGGAATACCCTCTACTCGCCGGAAAACTACTAAATAATGAAGCAAAATGAACCACAAAAGATGAAGAACTTACTTGAACAGTGGAGAACAGAGTAGAACAGCGGAGATGGCAGAGCACGGCGGCGGACGGCGGCGGAGCAGCAACGGTGACTAGAAGAGATGCGGAGCGAAAAAGGTGGGAACGTGCAAATGGCTCGAACTCGCCTCCTTTATAAGCCCCTCTCGAACTTCGAGGCGTCCCTAGGCAATCGAGTACGCCACCCTAGGGTAGCCGCCCTATGAGGTGTGACACGTGGCGCACGCTTCCCCAAGCACGTCTGTTCATTCCCTCACACACGTCTCTTCATTCACCTCAGCTGTGACTCCTTGTATCCCCGCGACTTCCCCCTCCACGGCCAGTCTTGCTCGAGCATGCCCGCTTACGTCTGCCCGCTTCATCAACTGCTCCCCTTCGACGTAGCCTCGACCCTTAAGTCATCGCTCTGATGCCTCAGAGCAACGACTTGGGGGGCTCCTGTTCTGGACTGGGCCGGGGACTTGCCCCACAGCCGAACAGGCCCATCCCACATTGGGTGGCCCATACGAGGGACTTGGTCAAACCTGTGTCGGGCAAGTGTCACACCACCATGTCGGGCAAATAGGGCGTATAGCTTCGGGCAGAAGCATTGAGTCCTCCCCGGACTTCTCCTCTCCTCGACACTAGGGGGAGGTGGCCCCCTGCGAGGAGCCATCCCCCGTCCGAGCAGCAAGTCCTCCCCCTTTGAGGACGCGCCTTCTCCCCGCGAGAATACCGCACATCACTCCTCGACAGACATGTCTCCTCCCCGCGAGGCCATGTCCGTCGTACGGCTTGACGGGTCCTCGACACAGAAGGCTCCTCCCCAGCGAGGAGTGTCTAACGGTCCGTACCACGTAGACACGTTCCAAGTAACCACTCCACTCCCGAAGGATTCGGTCTGCCCTAGTCCTGGAAATCTAGGAGCGGTTACCCCAGGGCGAAGACCACGCGCTGGTCTTCACTACGCCACGTAAGCCCTGGCAGTTACTTGGATTGGGCCTGACAATCCAGCCCAATGCAAGTAACCGTTGGCCCCGCGCTAGGGGTTCTCTATAAATACCCTCTCACTTGAGAGGGTCAGGTTAAGTCACTTTTCTCACTCTTCTTGTATTTGCTGTTACTCTGGGCACTCCCTAACTTGAGCGTCGGAGTACCTTGCAGGTACACCCCCGCCGCCGTCCTTCAACCTCACCGGAGCCGGAGCTCAACAGACGTCGTTGGCCACCAGTAACTGTCTGATCCAGGTACGATCACCAAATATAGTGACGCCGAGGGTTTTTGCGAAAAACTTTTTTCTTTGTGCTCTTCATGTAGTCATCAAGTTAAGAACTCTCACAATAAATTTGTATAATAATGAAACAATGTTTTGGCCATGTTTTATTTGATCACAATTTTTGTTGATCCTATAATTTTCTTCTTAAACTATGTGAACAAGGTATGACTTTTTGAGATTTATTTAATTTAAAAATATTCCAACATCAATTACACTATTTTTTTCAATGCTTTAAAAAAATAAAGGGTTAATAGTTATTTATCCTCATGCAATATTAGCGAGTTTTGATTTATTCCTCTTTAAAAAAATAGTTTTGGATTATCCTCCTGAAATTTTGGGGTACCCCGTAAGCGTGTAAAAATCAGGGAGTAAATAAAAAAAAAATTTTACAAGGGGATAATTTTTCTACCTGGGGGGCAAAAGACTTAGAACTTTAAAATTTCAAAGGAATAATCCAAAATTATTTTTTTAAAAGATGGTAAATCAAAAGTCGTCTATATTACAGGGGGTTAATAGTCATTTACCCAAAAATAAATAATACAATCATTGTTGTACAACTTTATTTTTCCATTATTGTACACTTTTGTGAGGGTTCATAACTTGAGGAATATATGAAGAGAAATTTTTTTTTTTACATAAACTATTGTCGGCATTATGTTCCTAATTATAGAGAATAGTAACGATTCATTACATTGTGGTGCATGTGTTTTTTGATAGAATATGTGTGCATCTACATACACACATGTGTGAGAGAGAGAGAGAGAGAGAGTTTAAATCCAAGTCCACAAATTTCCAATTGCATATGTGTGTGTGTTTGGTTAATTCCTTGAAGGGAAAGCTTCAAGGCAAACTTTGATCATCACCATCTCTTCATCAACCTCAAATTTAGGTTTTGTGTTCATAGGTGGGGTTCTATCTAGGTTTTCATTCAGGGGATTAGTAGCAAATTAGGCAATGCATGTTGGGGAAAGGAGTAATCTTATGCTGATTTATCATTTTCTTTATTTTGTGCTAATTACTACTTAATACATGTTTTTAGTGTTATGTGCAGGATGAAACTCGTGTGTACATGATGATCATTACTATTTCTCACAGCTTGTGGTAGAAATATGAATGCTTTGGAAAACTTTGCAAGAATCATGAAAATTCGTGTTGCATGATCCTTGACAAAGTGGTATGTCTTGTAATGTATTTTTGACAAAAACTTTGTGTAAGGATTGTGTTGAAATTTTCTGGTCTGGTTTTTGACTCTTTGTAGGTAGTAAAATAAAAGAGACAAAGCCCTTTGTTTTGGGGCTCTAGTACGACCCATAACAGCTCTCTGGAATATATAGGTGGGCGTGCTCTACTGTGCTATGAGCCTGACACCTACTACAGGCACCCGTAGTAGCCCCCATACTTTTCTACTTTTATGATTTGTGAACACCTAGTTGGTTCATCTTGTTTTGTATTTCTTGGCATACTTAGAGGTGCATGGGTGTAGTTAGGGGTGGCAAACGGGCATGCCCGCCCCGTTTAGGCCCGCCCTGCAAAAGTCCGCAAAAAAATGAGGCGGGGCGGGGCGGGGAAAGGTGGAGATGCGGGCTCATTTTTTAGGTCCGTCCCATTTAATGACGGGCCCGCGGGCATGCCCGCCATTCTCTTTAATTTTTTTTTAATAATAATATATTAATTATAATAATTTATATTAATAATAATAGTATAATGATGAAAATAAATAAAAAGAAAATAGATGTAGATGTAATGTATATTTAAATTTAATTAATAATAATATCAATAATCTTAATTTAATTATTTTTATTTTATTGAAATTATTTTATGGATAATTGAATTTAATTATTGAAACGATATTAATTAATTATTCAATTATTAATTATGTATGTTAGAATAAGTTTTAGTGGGAAGCCTACAAGAATTTAATTATAATTTTCAAACCAAAGCATTTTTCTAGTGGAGCTGAGGAAATAGTCAGTATGAATTTGCTAAGGTGCTAAACAGGAAGCAATTATTAGAAATGAGAAGTATTGTAGCGTAACAAAATAATTTCCCTTACGGTCACTGTAGCGAATAAATAAATAATTAATGAAAGTGAATAGATAATTTATGGTAGCAAATGAGTAGAATAATAATGAAATGAAACTAATAATTTCCTAGTACATGTGAATTGTAGCGCACAACATTTATGGTCCATACTGTTCAAGCTATAATAATAATATAAGATATAATAATAATAATAATAATAATAATAATAATAATATAAGATAGAATGGGTTGTTTTTACCCGCGGGCATACCCGCCCCATTTAGGCCCGCCCCGCAAAAGCCCGCAAAAAAACGGGGCGGGCAAAGGTGGAGATGCGGGCTCAAAATTCAGGCCCGCCCCGCAAAAAATGACGGGTAAAACGGGTTTTCCCCGCGGGCCGGACCCGTTTTGCCACCCCTAGGTGTAGTCTTACAAAAGAGACGTAAACCACTCAGAATTTTACCAATTCTAATTATATTTTCCAAAACCTAGTTATTAGTATATGATGTCTCTTGCTATGCTTAGGAGTTACTCCCTCCGTCCTAAAGTATAAGACGTTTTGGGCTTTTCACACAAATTAAGAAACTTAATTATTACTTTATGGGAAAGACAAATTATGTATAACTTTATAGTAATGACCCTCATAATTATATAAGAGAGAGAAATTAAAAGAGTTGAAAGAATAAATAATAATAAATATTTGAGGGTATATTGGGGAAGATGTCATTTATATTGCATTGGGAATGTCAGGTGACTTATAATTTGGGACAAATTTTTTTGGCAAAGTGACTTATAATTTGGGACGGAGGGAGTATTTTGTATGAGGTTGAATGAACCGAAAACACCCGAGACTTACTTGAAATAAGCGAAAGAGATCATCAAGAAAGGATAACGGGAAAAAGGTAATCAATGTGATTGTTATTGAAAAATAAGAGAAAATCTCTTAGGTTAATCAATTATTAAGAATAATAAAGAATCCTACTAATGTGTTTCCGAATAGAAATAAAAACCATGAAGTGAGAACTCTTAGGATCGAATTAGAATCTGTTCTGGACTGGGCCAACGGCCATGCGCGGCCCAATCCGTGACTGCTACAGTAACGGCCCGAACGCTTGGATCCAGTCCATTAAGATGACAAAAGTATCCTTTTGCCACTACAACCGGGCACTGACTGCTCAGCCCTGCCCGGAATTATTGTCCGCCACACACGAACTACAGCTCCCCGACAGCTGACGGACAGATGCCCGCAACTACCCTCCTGCCCGTCATAACAGTTAGTTTGGGCAGTTACCTATTCTTCAGGAAAACGGTTATTTCACCTTGAAAATAGGACTGTTGGCCACGCGCTGGGGAACATTATATAAACCCTCTCATTTGAGAGGGCGAGGTATCACATTTTCACCCTAAGAATACACTTTGTACTTGCCCATTTTTCTCTGACCCTTTCTTACTTGAGCGTCGGAGTGCCTTGCAGGTACACCCCCTTTTCTCCTCAACAGTCCGAACACCCAGCACGTCTAGCGACCATCATCTACCGAGCACCTTGCCATCTGACGACCAGCGTGTGTGGATCTGATCGAATACTCGAGATCAGTGGCGCCGACTGTGGGGAATCCTTGTTCTCCCCTTCTTTCTTTCTTACTCGGAAACTAAAGATCAAAACATACCTTCGTTAATCCACCCACACATGGCCGCTCAGAACCCCGCAAAAAGTGCTGACGCTACAGTTCTTGTCCCCGTCAACAAGGTGGACGTTAATGGCAGTTCGCTGTTACTTTCTGATCCCCGTTTCCTTCGAGACGGGGCCACTGCTTCTCCAACTCCTCCACCCACCGAGCAAGGAGAAAAACAGTCACCGTTGGGGGAGTGACCAATTCCTGGCCCCCCCAGCACTGATCTAGCCGTCGCAGCCCTCCTAGATGCTGTCAACCGCGCGAACCTCCTTATCTTGCAGCAAGGTGAAAGGATAGGAGCCCTCGAAGAAGCAGCTCTTCCAAGATCTTCTCCTCCCAAGAGGAAACACCAGAAATCAAGAAGCCTACTGCCTAGGCGCCGGGAAGACCGTATGACGAGGCCCGAACCACTACGCGTTCGCAAACACGACCAGATCTCCCCGCGGGACCAGTCGCCACCAAGACACAAGAGAACGAGGCAGGACGGGCATTCTCCCCCGATCAGGCATCGCGACCGGCCACGATCGCCCTCGCCTCGCAGAGACCGCCGTCACGAGCGCAGACAACGGTCACCGTCGACTTCAAGTTCGGACAGCGACGACGAGCCTCGCGGCCCGTTGTCCCGCAGGATCCTGGCCACCCGTCTCCCCAAAGGACTAGAGAAGCCTCCGTCTCTAGGGACTTATGATGGAACCACGGACCCAGACGAGCACATAGAAAACATAGATGCTCTTCTGGACTATCGAGGTGTACGAGGAGCCATCAAGTGTCGCCTGTTCCCGACCACGCTCCGGAAGGGAGCAATGACCTGGTACAAACAACTGCCCGAGGAATCCATCACCTCCTGGAGGCAGCTCGGGAGGATCTTCTCCCGACACTTTACCGCATCACGATGCCATCCTAAGACTGAGGCGTCCCTTGGAGCTGTTGTACAGGGGAGAGATGAACCCCTTCGGGACTACATTGAGCGGTTCAACAAGGACGCCGTCCAAGTGCCAACGACCGACGATATGAAGAAATTCCTGCTCGAGCAGGGATTACGTCCTGGCTCAGATTTCGCGAAAGCCATCGGCCTAGATCCACCAAGGAACCTCAACGCTCTCCTCCACCAAGCCCAGTCGCATATACAGTACGAGGAGAAGGTCGCTGCCCACTCTGTACGGGCCTCCTGTCACCAAGAAGGTGCCCGGACATCCAGAGCTGAAGAGCCCTCGACATCCCGTCGAGGAGATAAAAGACGCGACGATCGGCCTCGCGATGCACGCGAACAGAAGGGACCTTCTGGACGGTTCAACGACTATACCCCCTCACTACCTCGAGGGAGAAAATCTTGTCCGAATGTGCCAACTCAGAGTTCAAACAAGCGGGGGTCTGTTTCCCCAAACAGCTACCCGCCAGGCCAGGTGTGGACAAATCCAAGTATTGCCGCTTCCACAAGAGCCACGGCCATACGACGGAAGAATGCATCCACCTCAGAGATGCCATAGAGATCCTCATTCGCGACGGCCATCTGAAGCAGTTCGCGAAGAAAAAAGAAGCTCCCCGGCAAGAAACCCAGGAGAGCAAGAAGGCGGCTGAAGAGACTCCGCCCTCCGATGACACCAATATACAGGTCGCTATGTCCGTGACTCGACCAGAAGACTTCTGTATCCCTGACAGTCTGCCCGCTTCCACGTTCCTCGGCGCTCACAGCCTGTGGGAAACCTTCCCGTCGGCCATGGTCATCTCTGGTGGCGGATTCAACAAAATCACGGTTGGTTCGGTCAAAAGGAAGTTCGATCAACTGATCAGCAAGAGCGCCAACGAAGTCACCACGCTGGATACCACTCGCAAAGGATCCTCTCCCATTTCCTTCTACAAAGAGGAGCTCCTCGGCGGGTCACCGAACTCAAGCATCCCGCTTCTCATCCGGGCAAGGATGGCGAACTTCGACGTTCGCAGGATACTCTTGGACCAGGGCAGTTCAGTTGATATAATGTACAACCACCTGTTCGAGACACTGCAGTTGGACGACTCTCACCTTACTCCATACGTTGGATCCGACCTGCAGGGATTCAACAGAGCAGTAACAAGGCCCCGAGGTTACGTAGAGCTCATCGTGACTTTTGGTTCAGGAAAGACAACCCGAGCAATCAAAGCACAGTTTCTGGTAATCGACTACCCGTCACTATATTAGTGCATTTTTGGAAGGCCAACCCTGGCAGAGTTGGTTGCAGTGCCTTCCACCGTACATCTCAAGATGAAGTACTACACTTCTGAAGGGATGGTCGCCACCCTCCACGGCGACATCGAAGCTGCCCGTCGATGCTTTGAAGCAGCATCAAAAGGATTGAGCACAATCTCAGCGAAGCCGAGGACATCTGGTCGCCCTCCTCTGCCCAGCAGCTCCGAGCGGCCAAAACCACTCCCCCAGGTCGAATCCATCGACTTGGACAGCCATTTCAACGAGGATCACGCCAAAGCCCCGACGACTTCGGGTAGCCAGTCCCACAACAACGGCCATCTTCTGCGCCCCATACCAGATGGCAACTTCGAGATCGTCCCGTTCGAAGAAGACCCCCAACGGGGAGTAAAAATCGGAGCAGACCTCCCCGACCTGGCCAAAAGACAACTAAAACCGTGCCTCAGGGATAACGCAGACTTGTTCACATGGAGCGCTGCTGAAATGCCAGGATTGGACCCCGCTGTCGCTTGCCACCAGCTTACAATCGATCCGGCCATCAAAGCCGTTGCCCAGCGCAGAAGGAAACAGTCCCCGGAGAAGATGGAAGCCGCAGAGAAAGCTGTTAAAGACCTTCTAGAAGCTAGGTTTATTTCCGAGGCCAAATACACTACGTGGCTCTCAAATGTTGTACTTGTAAGAAAAAATAATGGCAAATGGATAATGTGCGTTGATTATACTGATGTTAACAAGGCCTGTCCGAAGGACGCCTACCCCCTCCCCAATATAGATAAGCTCGTGGATAACTCAGCAGGTTTTAAGCTGCTATCGTTCCTCGACGCCTACTCGGGCTACAATCAAATCCCGATGGCCGCGAGCGATAAAACGTACACGGCCTTCATGACCGAATCGGGCAATTATTACTACAACGTGATGCCTTTCGGTCTGAAGAACGCCGACACTACATACCAACGAATGATGAACAAAGTCTTCCAAGGACAAATAGGCGACATGCTCGAGGTATACATGGACGACATGATCGTCAAGTCCCACGAGGAACTAGACCATGTCGCCCATCTTCGAACAATTTTCGAGCAAGCAAGAAAATATCAAATGCGTTTTAACCCAGAGAAGTGCACGTTCGGCGTAAGGGCAGGCAAATTCCTTGGTTTCTACCTAACGGAACGAGGAATAAAGGCTAACCCCGACAAATGTCGGGCATTCTTTGAGTTCCCAACGCCCACGTCTAAGAAGAACATCCAGTCCCTCAATGGGGTACTCACCTCATTGTCCCGCTTCATCGCGAAATCCGCCCAACACGCCCTTCCTTTCTTCAAGCTCTTGAGAAAAGAAGTCGCGTTTGAATGGACCGAAGAATGCGAGGCGTCCCTCCTTCACTTAAAACAAGCTCTGTCGAAACCGCCCGTGTTATTGCGGCCAGATACCGGGGAAGTTTTGTTCCTATACCTCGCCGTCACCGCCGAGGCCGTGAGCGCTGTTCTTATCCGCGAGAATCACGCCGGGCAAAAGCCCGTATACTTCACGAGCAAAGCATTGCAAGACGCGGAGTTGCGATATTAGCAGATAGAGAAGGTAGCACTGGCCCTCGTTAACGCCGCCAGACAACTGAGGCACTATTTCTTGGCCCACACGATCGTGGTGAGGACGGATCAGCCCATCAAGTAGTTGCTGGGACGGCCAGACATGGCCGATCGAATGCTCAAGTGGTCGTTGGAGCTGTCCGAATTTGACGTCCGGTATGAAAGCAGAAAGGCTCTTAAAGCACAGGCCCTGGCCGATTTCGTGGCAGAAGTAACCTTCTCAGACTCCTCGCCCCACGTAGCAAACAGATGGACCATCTACGTAGACGGAGCATCCAGCTCAAGCGGCAGCGGGGCAGGAGTCATTCTGGAGAATGACGAGGGGACCATAGTCGAAGCGTCTCTCAGTTTATCCTTTCCCACGTCGAACAACCAGGCCGAATATGAAGCCTTCCTCGCTGGGTTACACCTAGCCGAAGACCTAGGGGCAGAAGAAATCGTCATCTGCACGGACTCTCAGCTCGTAGCTCACAAGGTCTCTGGGGAGTATCAGGCCAAAAATGACAGTCTGTCTGAATACCTCTCCCTAGTTAGGGAAAAGATATCGAAGTTCAAGACAGTAGCAGTAAGACATATTCCCCGCGAACACAACGTGCGAGCAGACGTCCTATCCAAGCTAGCGAGCACCAAGAGGAAAGGCGGAAACAGGTCAGTCATCCAAGAGATACTTCCCCGATCCAGCATCGACAAGGGGCCCTCGACCCTACACGTGCACGCAATCGGGGACACCGACTGCTGGATGATGCCCGTGTACAACTACCTCACCAGGGAAAAACTTCTGGATGACCCCAAAGAAGCTAGCACCATCAGACGAAGAGCTTGCTCGTACGTCATCCTCGAAAACAAACTTTACCGAAGGGGTTTCTCCATTCCGCTAGTAAAGTGCATAGAGGAGGAGATTGTCCCCCACGTATTACGAGAAATCCACGAAGGCATTAATGCCCAGCACCTGGGGGGAAGGTCCCTTGCCCGCAAGGCCCTCCGGGCGGGATATTACTGGCCAACTATGCAGCAAGACGCCAAAGAGCATGTGAAGAAATGCGACAAATGCCAACGGCACAGGGATATGCACCTAGCTCCCCCCAACGAGCTGAAAAGCTTGACATCCCCGTGGCCATTCGCCTGGTGGGGCCTGGACATCCTGGGACCCTTCGTGACGGGGTCTAGCCAAAACAAATACCTGATAGTGGGCGTAGATTACTTCACAAAATGGATAGAAGTAGAAGCCTTAGCGAAGATAACAGCACTTAACATTCTACGCTTCTACAAGCGGAATATCCTTGCCCGTTTTGGGATTCCCCAAGCAATCGTCACGGACAATAGAACACAATTCACGGACAAGAAGTTCCAAGACTTCGTCGCCCATCTCGGAACAAAGCAACACTTCGCTTCGGTCGATCACCCCCAGACCAACGGGCAGGCGGAAGCGGCCAACCGTGTCATCCTTCGTGGCCTCAAACGAAGACTGGACGAAACGAAGAAGGTCTGGGTCGAGGAGCTCCACAGCGTCTTATGGACATATCGTACTACTCCCCAGTCCACCACCGGGGAGACGCCTTTCCGCTTAGCATATGGCGTGGAGGCTGTTTTACCCATCGAGATCCACGTACCGTCCAGGAGGACCAAGTCACCTCTAGACGAGGAGATGAATAACAGAGCGATAAGAGAAGAGCTCGACCTCGTCGAGGAAATCCGGACAGGAGCAGCCCTCCGCGAAGCATCTCTTAAGCAAAAAATAGCAATCAGGCACAACGCCAAAGTCTTACGACAAGAATTCGACGTGGGCAGCCTTGTCCTGTGGAGAAACCACAAGGACTCTCGCGAAGGCAAACTAGCGGCCAACTGGGAAGGGCCATACAGAGTCCGTGCCAAAATGGGAAATGGCGCATACTTCCTAGAAAAACTCAACGGGGAGGCACTCCCTCGACCATGGAACGCTGAGAAACTTAAGCAATACTACAGCTAAAGTGACCTTAGGCTTTCTCGTATCAAGAGATCACCTAGCGGTCATCATGCTCGCCCAGGTACAAGCGACGCATGCACACAAAGTAGAATCCCGCTCAAACAAGCAAGCCGGAACTATGCTCGTCGGCGGTCCTCGACCGAGCACCACCTTCGCCCAAGTACCATGATTGGCAGAACCCCAGCTCGCGATGGGACGTTCACGCCACGACCTCAGGCCTCAATCGCGACCTGAGATCCACAACCTCGCCAGGACCTTCCCCAGCTATTCGCCCAGTTCCCCACACTGGCGAACTCACACGCAGCGGGCTACCTTCCAAAAGAAAGCTCCACTAACGGACACACCCTCCGACGGGCAGTCATACACGCACAATTATGATAAAACACAACACTAATGTAAAGTACAACAACATAAACAAAAATCATATAAGTAACAAAACCGGCCAACATAAACCGGGCATAAGGTAAAAAAGGCCACCAGGGCCAAAGATTGTACGAATTACATAAAAAGGGGGGCCACGCCCCCCAAACCAAATAAAATTACAACAAACTACACGGCACGCAGGCCGGCAAAACATCATCATCGGCAAACATCATTCCTCGGTGTCTTCGACTCGTTCATCATCGGGCGGAGAGGTTTGGGTTCTGGCTTGGCCGGCAAGGATAGACTCTGGCATCACTATTTGCCCGTCTTTAACGTACGCCATGAAATTGGTACCTTCGGTCACCAAATCAACACCAGGATTCACCACCTGAAGCTGAGACACTGCGTTTTGGAAGGACTCCTCGCCGAGCACCGCGTTGTCATCCTCGGCCACCACCAGTCGGGCAACTAACTCTGACCTTGTCTTCAGAACCTTCACGTCCTCAGGCTCCTCTTCGCCCGGAGCGTTGGCCGCCTGCAGTTGCGCGACCAAGTCCTCAGCAGCCTTTTTCTCAGCCTCGAGCGTAACCATCTTCCCCTTTAGCTGGGCAACCTCCTCGCTCTCCTTCTCCCTCGCCTCCTTGGTAGCCCTAGCTTCCTCCCTGGCCTTCCTCAAGCTCTCCTCGAGAGCGGTCACCTTCCCGCAGGCAATAGTCAACTCACCCTCAGTGGCCGTGTCCCCTTCGGCATAGGTGGCCGCCATCTCCAGCATCCTGACCACCGCAGAGGCATCCTGGGCCACCAACACCCTCTTGCTCGGACGGTCCAGGCTTTGCAGATGAAGAAAATCAGTGTGGGGAATCACCAAAGAGGTCCCTTCAAAAAACCTCTTGTCCAGTACACAAGGAGGCAACTCGAATTTCGCTTTCTCTGACGCCTTGCCCAGATCCACTGCCTCGTTCCTTGGACGCTTAGACTTGGTCGCCAGGGGCATTGGAGACCGTTGTGCATTGGCCGGTGAAGCATTCCCCTGAGGAGGCTGGGAAGGACCAATCGCAAGGGCAGGGGAAGGACGGACCTTAGGAATAGCAGCTGCAGCAGCTTGTTTCCGCGCGGCCACGTTCCTCACCATCCTTTCGTGGGCTGAAGGCATAGCGGCTGCAAAAGACAAAAACAGGCGTCAGGTGATAAAAAATAACGAGCAATATAAAGCAATATATTAAGATTAAATACCGAGCAGATCCATAGCATCCCTATAAGTGTTACACCCCAGCAGTGCCCTAACGTTAATAAAACGAGGCTCTACTCGAGGACTACCGTCGTCCTCAAGGATCGCCACGTTCTTCTTCGTAACACACTCGGCTATCCGGAATGAGTTCACGTACTTCAGCAGTTTCTCATATGAGGCAGCATCCCCCTCATCCAAATCGGTCGGCTAAAAAACATAGTCCTTTAGCGGCTTAGTAAAATGCGCCCCGGTCCACTGGAAGGGATATTTCAGCAATCGCCGCCCAATGTATTTACCCTCCTCGTTAATCCTGTCCTCCCCGTTCTCATCCACTTCAAGCTCCCAGCAGAACGTGCTATCCTGGGCAGCCTCCGATACGGGCTCCACGACGAAGTACCTCGTCTTAAATGTACGGATAGATTCAGAGAAAGGTTTGAACAGCTTACGCTGCTGCTTTAAAGAGACCCAGCCATAGCTCTTTCCAGAAGTCTGCCGTTGAAGATGAAATACGGTGAAGAAGAATGGAAGAGTCGCCCCTACCTGCAAATGCTCGCACACCAGCTCGAACGCCCGCATGAACGCTAACAAGTTGGGGTGGAGCTGCGTAGGGGCCAGGTGAAGATGTAGAAAGACGGACTGCTGGAAATCCGTAAATGGAAGCCTCAAGCCCAACTCCTTGAAGACATATTCATACATCATGAAACGCTCCCCGTAATTGGTGCAGACGCGCTCATTAGCAGTGGGAAAGTGGACTCTCCAATCCCCATCGTCTCCCACCGTCCGAAAGCAGTCTCCAACATAACTCGCAAACTAGGACACATGCTCAGAGGGTTCCGCTACCTCCCATTCCTCTGCTTTATTTTCTGCTACATCCTCCTCGGGTGCATGCTCCTCGGGTGCATCCTCCTCGGGTACCTCCTTCTCGAGCACCTCGTCCTGATCATCGTCCCGCAGTTCGTCCTCTTGCTCGTAGTCCGTATCCTGCTCAGTGGACCCACTCAAAGACTGAGTGCTATTACTCCCCGAGGAACCAGACTCCTCCTCGGACGAATCTAATACAATTTCTCCACGGGGCCCTGTCGCCATCACCTGAAAAGCAGAGAAAGACAGTGAATTCGACAGCTAATCAAATCCACCCTTCCACCGCTGAACAAGTGAAAGGGCGCGCTAAGGACTGAGGACGACGTCCCCGGCCTAAGCCCTGACAACACTGCGAAAAGTCTCCCCGCGAGACAGTGCCCGGAACTCTCCTCCCACACGAGGAATTTCTCCAAAGCAAGATCACGAGTTTTTCATTCAGCTCACAACTCCATAAAACGCAACGCTCGCACGGTCACGTGCACGTCACCATCGCGACGGCGTCACAAACAGACCCTCCACACACAACGTAACGACAGGCTAACGGCGATGGAGACGGCGGAACCATCATCCACCACCGGCGACTACCACATATACAGCCTTAAGTCTCCTAAAATCTAACCTAACCACATGCACCGTCTAAGTAAACATCGACAAAAAGCAAAACAAGGAAAATAGACGACTTACTCGTAAATATGAGGCTGAAAGGACTTGCTCGGAGCTTCAAACAATGAAGGTTGCAACGGACAGCGTTCACGGGCAAGGAATTTGCTGAAGATTGAAGGAAAAGGTTCTGAATGAAGGTTTTTCCCCCTATTTATACAGGAGGTCACGTGCAACCACACGCGCACATAGGTCATAATGACTACCCGCTAGCCATCATTGCCTAAGCGGCGGCGGCACAAGTTCCAACACACACGTGGCAACCCCCGTACCATTTCGTATTCCACTAAACTGTTGGTACCCACCGGTAACGGGCAACGTATAACGACCACGACCAACAGCCACAACGGACAGTAGAAACCATGGGCTTCCTCAGCCGACGAGCAAAACGCTCCACTTCCCCGAGACTGTACGTTATCCTTAAGTCATCACTTCCATGCTCGGAAGCAATGACTTGGGGGGCTACTGTTCTGGACTGGGCCAACGGCCATGCGCGACCCAATCCGTGACTGCTACAGTAACGGCCCGAACGCTTGGATCCAGTCCATTAAGATGACAAAAGTACCCTTTTGCCACTACAACCGGGCACTGACTGCTCAGCCCTGCCCAGAATTATTGTCCGCCACACACGAACTACAGCTCCCCGACAACTGACGGACAGATGCCCGCAACTACCCTTCTGCCCGTCATAACGGCTAGTTTGGGCAGTTACCTATTCTTTAGGAAAACGGTTATTTCGCCTTGAAAATAGGACCGTTGGCCACGCGCTGGGGAACATTATATAAACCCTCTCATTTGAGAGGGCGAGGTATCACATTTTCACCCTAAGAATACACTTTGTACTTGCCCCTTTTTCTCTGACCCTTTCTTACTTGAGCGTCGGAGTGCCTTGCAGGTACACCCCCTTTTCTCCTCAACAGTCCGAACACCTAGCACGTCCAACGACCATCATCTACCGAGCACCTTGCCATCTGACGACCAGCGTGTATGGATCTGATCGAATACTCGAGATCAGAATCCATAATGAGAAATTCTCGCAAGTGTTACGTCACATCAATTCTCGATAAATGCCAATGCGATGATTCCGAGAAAAAAGGTAATCTAATGAGTGAAAGGTATAATTCCTAGGGTTTGCCTTAAGTGTAGTTATAAAACTAGGAGGTTGGAACCCTGATAGAAGGTAGGTACATAAATCTGGATGAGTTCACCTTAGTGGAAATGATCTCGATAGAAGGGAGGTGGGTAAATCTGTGAAACCTTACCTTAGAGGGAAAAAAGGGTTTGTTGTTCATCATGGAAGCTCGAAACACTAAGTGAGCTCCTAAGTTCTACATGGCTTGTGAAAATGATATCGACTTCTATGTGGTGTTTGAGGCTGAAATGAGCTTCATTTCCTATAGTTTTACATGATATTACGTGAGTGTAGTGCTAGTAAATAAAAAATAGGAATAGAAAACCCTTATAGCCAAGCGAATCTATGGTGTAGTTTGGAACTCCACTGATCAGTAGCATCTCACCCCATTCATGATGATTATTTTCAGGTAGCTTGGGAAATGATGATGTTAAAGGCAAGATGGCCTAAAGATCTAAAGACCTTTATGTCCATATCTTTTTGTGATCCATTGGGAAACGAGTGACTTTAAAAATATAGTTAACAGTAACGACAACTCAAGTATCGTTCTCAAGGATTCTTGTATGATTATTAACTTACAATTGGAACAGTGATGGGGTTTAAGTTTTGATTAACAGAAAAATAGTGCAATTAAGTGATTATCAAAATAAGCTGAAACGGTTAATCTGCTATTTTGGTTTTCCAACTTATCATCAACCCAAATAATTCCTAATTCCTAAATGGACTTTATTCTCTTTTAGATTATAATAACAACCACACAAGCACAATTGATATTATATGATAGATATTCCTAATTTTTGAATTAAGCAAACGAATGAGATATAGCAATCGTGAATTAAGCATACACGATAAACAGACGCGGATTAAGCAAATAGGATTAAAGTATAGGAACATGCAATCATCAAAATAAATCAATCAACCCTAAGATAAATCGAATTAATCAAACAAAATATCAAAGAGAAGAATTGAAAGGAAATAGATTTTATTGGAAATTGAAAGAGCTTCAAAGTGTCGGCGAAAACCGAATACAACAGATTAATCCTTGGGATTAGTTCTCCATCGTAATCGTACAAAGCTCTGTATTTTTTTTTTGTGAATAGTGTAAAAAATGGTGAAGATGAACAGTGTGCGGCTGCTAGGTATAGGAAAGCATCACAAATTCTCGTTCTAACTCAACTGGGTCGAAAAACATAAAAAACCCGGCCCAAAACTAAATATTCCTTAAGGCAGAATTCCGTTATGATTTCAACGAATTATTTGACCATTTTTACTCTGAATCAGATCTTGGCTTCAATATGAAACTTGTACCTCTCTGTCTTAGCTTTCCAATGTATATCAGAATGCTCAAAACAACATCATGTAGCTCTAGTTATAATCCGAACAATAGATAGGTATCAAGTAACAACTAAAAAACTTACGAAAATAGATTAAAGGCAAACAAACACATAATTATAAAAATATAATAAAACAGTAAAATAAACAAAACAAACTAAGTAAATGCCTAAGTACAAACATAAGAGAACGTGCATTAAAATGCACTGACCAAATTCCCCCACACTTGAACTTTTGCACATCGAGTAAAATGATAACTTCAAATTTTCAAATCAAAACAAAACAGAGCATGCATTTCCAAAATTATTCAATATACAAGGTACAAGTAGATTTCTAAGTCTAAGCTTCAAGAATATGATGTTAGTGAGCAACTCTTTGTGACATTCAGAGCAAATAGGAAAAACAGATTACCAAAAAGTACATCAAAAGCAGCAAGATTTTCACATGATAAAATTCACTCAACTCTCAAGTGTTTAGGTTAACTGTTTACACTCAAAGCACAACATGAAAGTTAGTACTACCATAAGCTTGAAAAGGCTCTAACATCTGCAATTTAAATACATGCACACACAAATCCTAAGGGGGTACTAGGCTAAAAATCAAAGGGTTAAAAGAAAATTGAAAGGATTGTGGGAGTTGAACTACAGGATACATAAATTTATTTCAAACAAAAACCTCGCAACTTATTTCTCTTCTCTTTTTCTTTCGGAAGGACTATGTAATGAAATCCTTCTCTATTTTGTTTTTCATTTTTCATTATTTCATCATTTTTTTTTATTTTCATTTCTTTTTCTATATTTTTTTTCTTTTTCTGCGAACATTTGGAACATCAAAACAACATCACAAAAAATGAAGTTCAACCGCACACAACTCCATATAAGATTCTTCCAACCCTTAATTAGGGTGATAATTTTGTTGTTCACTTTTTCGCTTGTAATGAATTAATCACAAAAAAAAAAAAGATAAATCGGCTCAAAGGGGTTTTTAAACAAAGGGATGATATTGATAAGGGTTGACTTTTTTTTGCTAAGTGGCTAAAATTAAAATTAAAAAACAAGTTACCTTGATCATACAGTGTGCACAAGTAAACAAAAAGTATCAACAAGAGTTAATTCAAGTTCTAGAGACTAACAGAAATGAGTGAATCACACAAGAAAGAAAGAGATGGATTTTTGTATGTTATTTATATAAGGCTTAAAACTCACAAGGGTTAATGATCTACTACTAACGATGTACAATTCAGAGTTTAGTCCTAACTATCATACTGAGAATGTACAACAAATTTTTTTCACATCACATCACAAGGCTCTAGTCAAGAGAACTAAGAACAATACTCATAATTGTAACTCAAAAACCAAAGAAAAAGAATGCAATTTTTTCATTTTTTTATTTAAGAAACGCAACCAAAACAAAGAAAACTGAAAACAAAACAAGGAAAATAAAATAAAGAAATGGTTCCCTCCCCACACTTAAAACATGCATTGTCCTCAATGGAAGGACATAACTATTAAATAAAAGTGAGAGAAAGGAATGAACACACCCGAGCAGTCAAGGAGGATAGGTGATCGCATAAGAAACCTTTTCTAGTGAAAACTCTTCTACAGTCTCTCCTTCCAAATTGGAGTTCTCATGGAGCAGCTTCGGCTAATGCTCATCGTCCTTAAAAATTGGTATATTTCCTTCGCCTTTTATTCTAGGATCAAAGAACGATCTCGAATAAGTAAAAGTGTCAAACTGAAGGGGCTGCCCAATGGATGGTGTTGGTGCAGCAGATATGTCGGGAGCTTCAGTTGCATAAACATTTTCTTCATCGATAATTTCACCTGTAGGAACAATGTCAATGTCAACCTACAGGGAAACCTTAATCTCAGCAAAAATAGAGGAAGAATCACATGAGTAAGTATTTTCAAAAGTAGGCAATGATGGAAAATCAGTTGAAAACAAATCAGAATAGATATCATCAACCGACCTAGAAAGCACTCCGATGTGAAAAACATAATGTTCTTCCACGGGATGTTTCATAGCATCAAAAAGGTTAAATTTAGAAATGGTATCACCAAACTCCATGGACATTGTTCCATCATCAACATCGATTTTTGTTTTTTCCGTTTTCATGAACGATCTGCCTAAAATGATTGGTGATCTGCTTGAATTTGTTTCTCCGGCCATGTCCAGAATGTAAAAATCTGCAGGAAAAAGCAAATCATTAACTTGGACAAGCACATCTTACATAACTCTAATAGGGCGAGTATTGCTTCTGTTCGCCATTTGGATGATTAAACCTGTATGTTGCAAAGGGCCAAGATTAAGATTCTTATAAACAGAAGTAGGTATAACATTAATTCCTGCTCCTAAATCAAGCATGCAATTTTCGAATTTACTATCCCCAATGGTACATGGAAAAGAAAAAGTTCTCGGATCCTTGTATTTCTGGGGCAACATGGCATGTGTAGCACCCTAAATTTTGACCAGGGGTTAGTTACTCTTTTTGGATTTTTGTGCCATCAGGGGGTATCTGTTAGAGGCCATTGGGCTTCTAACTTTGTTAACACTTTTTAGACCCATGTTGGATTGGGTTTGGTATAAGGAGTTTTTATTTGTTTAATTTAAAAAGGAGCTTGTTTTTTTTTATATTGTTGTTAGGATTTATTTTATCTATTTTAGAGGTTATTATTTTCAATTAGGGATTGGGGCCTTTTTTAGTTTAATAGGACAATAGTCAAGATTTTTTTAAGAATTGGTCATTTTATCTTTGGGATTTGTTTTAATTTATTTTTGAGAGGCTTATTATATTTTGTCTTCTTTTAGGGTTTTTAGAATAATTTAATCGGGTTTAAGTTTAATTATCTTAGGGTAACTTTGTTTTTATATTAGAAGTATTTTTCATTAAGTTTCAGAAATTTAAGTATTAGTTTAACTTAATTGTTAATTAGGAATATCTTGTTTTTTTATTTATTATTTATTTATTTGTTATTTTGAATTAATTATCTAATATTAGGATTTTTATTTTTTTTATTATGCTTATTAGCATTTTATAATTATTAATTTTTCGGTCATTGGTTAATTATTATCATTGTTATTTACTAATATGGTTGTTATCAATTATTATTTATTTTCATTATTATTTTTATTTCTGGTCAAAGTGGTTGACCCATTGGTGCGTCAGCTTCTTCCCCATTTCATTCTAACCCTAATTTCGCGCAAGTGAGGAAAACAGATTTGGATCGTATCAGAACAAAATCAAAATGTAATGCCCTGTATAATATACATCTAGAATAATACAATACACGCATTTTATTTGGTACTGACACATCAAAAGTGACTAATGGCATAGTTCACATACTTGTCCATTTCTAAAACATAAATACCCTACATGGCACAAGTCATGGAAACTAGCCAAAAATAATAAAACTAAGAACATTATACAATATTCCTCATTGTATAAGAACAATAAAAATACACAGCGGAATAAGCTTAACTAAGCTCCTCTTGAAACATCCGAGCATCGCTCCATTTGTAACCAAACCTGCACCTGAAACAAAGTAACTATAGTGGGGTGAGATACGTCAAATCTCAGTGAGTTCCCTATCCTATAGATTCTCTCGGCTTTACAGGGTTCTATCAATCCTAACTCAAGTCAAGGGGAAGGGAAAAATGACCTTGAGTGCACAACCTCACAAACTCACACTATATGGAAACATGTCATGAGTTCATCAACTCAAAATATCACTAATCGATAACCGTACCAAGGCATCCCCTTTTCCCGTCCTCTTCTACGTCTAGAAGTCGGCCCGAGTCATGGATACTTGTAATTACTTGACATACGAATTGGATTCGGGATCATCGGCCCGTACACCGTGATCCGTCACTTCACACGGCCCGTACACCGTCACAAGTCTCTTTACCCGTAGGCTCCAATCGTACTATACGCGGGAATCAAACCTGCCAAGTAATTGTGCATACGTTTCAGTGGAGGTGCTCGAGTCTCATGAAACTACACCGCAAGATAAATGGTTACGATTACGTGATCATATACACAACGTGATTGTATTCGACAATCACAAGGCCACATTCGCCTTAAGGCCTCTTTTGCCTTTTCTCAAAATAAAACTTAACAATTACACATGTTCCATACTAGTGTTTCACTCATTTCTAAACCATCCGGTAATGGACACACGCCTCAGCCTCTTCTGCACGAGCGTTGTTATTACTCTATCTACTCTAGGCCAGAACTCGTCAATGAATGCACGAGCGTCGCCATCCAGAGTTTCTACCACAATTCTAATTACAACCTAGAATTATACCAATCTTAACTATGCCATTTATTTTCGGGGTAAAGTTTCCTCACTCTCCCTAACTCATTTTAACATGCATAATATATCATTCATTTTAACAACAATATTAAATAGATATGGCATAACACAATATTACAATTAAATACATATAATCACACATCACATAAAACATCACTTCTGGTTTCTCTCCGGTTCATTTAATCGGATCACGAAATCAATATTTCTCACTCTCATCCCGTAGGATATTTCCACAGCTTACATCGGCTATAAATATGCCTCGATTAGATTTACGATCCAAAAGATGTCAATTCCGACATTTCGCAAAACATTACTTTCCTTCATTTTCCACTAAATAAAATATCCCACGTCATAGCTTTCTAATGACACCAAGAACGTCCCGATCCGAGTTACGGATCAAAAGTTATGAAGGAAAGAAAGCTGTACAAACTGCCATGTTCGCTAGGCGAACCTCCCAGCGAGCATTCGCTTTTGCCTTCGCTAGGCGAACCCCTGGCGAAAGAACAAACAGAACAAAATAGACATAAAGTTCGCTTCGCGAACTCCCTGGCGAACATTCGCCTCGCCCTTCGCTTCGCGAACAACTCAGCGAAGCAAGGCAGAACCAAACAGCACTGAAAAGGCACAAAGTTCGCTAGGCAAACGTCATCAGCGAACCTTCACTGACCTTCGCTGCCGGGTTCGCTAGGCGAACCCTCGAAAATCTGTTCGCTGCGACTCGCCCCAGGTTCGCTAGGCGAACCATGCGAAACCCAGAAATCTCAGTAGCGTCACAGCTGGGCCTTTGGGGTCCAAAACCCACTCCAAACACCACCCAATGCACAAACAAGCAGTAATAGATGATTCTACACACGTATTGATCATACAACACAGTTTATAAATCATTTTATTCGTTAGATTCATTGATTTTATCCGATTAATCATTTCTCTCAAATCTAACCTAAGTTCAAATCATTGATTTCTAGAACTTAGAGTTTCTATCTAGAACCCACTTGATAATCGGAGAGGAGTTTGAAGAAGATGATTAATCCAAGCTTTTCTCTCTTTTCCTCTTCTCTTCCTTTCTCTTCTTCCTCTTTCTATTTCTTCTTCTTCTTCTTTCTATTTCTTTTTCTTTCTAACAAAAATATATATATATATATATATATATATATATATATATATATATATATATATATAAACTTATAATAATATGTAATCCAACAGGGCAAAATATCTCCAATTGATATTTTGTCATTTCCACCCAACCGATCCATTATTTGAGTTGCCTTAAAATTCTCTTTTAAACTAATCAAATCAATCCGTCTTTTTAATAAAATAATTGATCTCTTCTGATATCCAATTGAGCAATTAAATAATACGGGGTATTACACAAAACAAATCTTTTACGTTAATATTTTTCAATCAATTGGTATAATTTACAACCAGATCAAGGATTACAAATAGAAACCCTAATCCTAAAAGTTACAACAAAATCAGAAAAATCAAATCGGACAAAAAATAATTAAGGAACATCAAATAATTCATAAGACAGATCTAAGCAATTTAAATCCTAACCCTAAATTTAAAGCCTATAAAAATGAATGAAATACAAGAAAAGTTTTTTGAGACTCGGGGACGGACAAACACGGCCACGAATCTTAGAAAACGAAATCAGAGAAAGAGAGGCTAACAAAGTACGACGAGAATCACTGCACGGAAGGTAAAATTCTAAACACTTAGCTTTGATTGTTGTACGACTGTGATTTTGTTGCGATTGTGGGTTTCTGGGTGTAAAATAGGGTTAGGGTTTTCGTGTTTAGGGTTAGGGTTCATAGCCAAGATCCCTAGGGTTCATGCGTACAGGGTTAGGGTTCATGTAATCCAGTTAGGGTTCATGGGGGATTAGGGTTTATTCATGTAGGGTTTTTAGGGTTCTAACCCTGAAGAATATAGGGATTTCTGGGTTAGTTTAGGTTTAGGGTTCTTAGTTGATGAAGTTGTCGGTTGATTATCAACCGAAATTTTGGGTTTTGCGGTGGTTGGGGGATGTCGCACGGTGGCCGAACGACTCACCGACGACGGAAACTTAGAGAGAAGGGAGAGCGTCTGAGGATAGAGTGAGAGCGAGAGAGTTAGAGAGAGAAAAGAAGGGATTAAATGACCCGCTTCTGAAGGGTTTGGACTTATATACCTCCTCCAATGCGCATGCGATCGTCCCACATGGCCTTTCGTTGGCCAGAGGATCTTTCGTTGGCCACAGGATCAGGAGACATTGACCTATCCAGGAAGCGTGTGCCTCCTGTGGTCCTTGTTTGACTCATCATATGAACCGTTGATTTGCATTACTTTGAAAAAGTATGTAAATCTATCGCTCATGGTTCAATCACATGTGATGCGTTAGATGAATCTGACGTTCCACAGAGAGTCAAACGGCTGACTCTCTCCCGTGGACTCCCAAGCTGAGCATTGGACCATTGAGGTATTTGGGCCTTGCGCCCAAATACTATTTGGGCCCCCCAATCTGCCCCATTACTAAATTCAGTAGGAAATCACACCCCGTTTTTAATTACATAATTAAGTTAATTACTTGATTTAGTTATGTAATTAGGTTTTAAGTGTTAATTCATTTTAATCTAATTTTTTGATTTAGTGTTTTTATAAATAATTAAATCAATAATTTGATTTATTTATTCAATTAGGTTAATTGTTAATTTAAGGTTTTAGGGTTTATTCAATCAATTAAATTAATAACTTAATTTAATTGCTTAATTAGGTTTTTATTAGGGTTTTTTTATCAATTAAAATAATAACTTAATTTAATTGTTTTAATTGGGTTAAATTTTTTTAATTTAGGGTTTTTTATACAATTAAATTAGTAACTTAATTTAATTGTTAAATTAGGGTTTTATTAGGGTTTTTTTATCAATTAAATTAATAACTTAATTTAATTGTTTAATTAGGTTAAATTTTTATTTTGGGTTTTTTAATAATTAATTTAATAATGTAATTTAATTATTTAATTGGGTTTTTATTTAGGGTCATAATAAATAGTTTAATATATTTAAAACAATTTATTTTTTAAATAGGGATTCAATTTTGTTTAGGATTTTTACTGAGGAATTTTTGGGTTAATTGTGGGGTTGGATTTAAATTCATATTTCATATATTCAACATATTTGGTTTTTCTTTCTTTAAAGAAAATAGGAATTGAATTTTATTTTTTTGGTTTTTTTTTGGAAAATTTGGGCTTTGGGGAAAAAATAAATTTAATTTAATTTTTGGGGATTAAAATTCTGTTATTTCAGGATTTATATTGAATTTAAGAATCATTTTTTTGGGGGGATTATTTGGGGGAATTGTTTTTGCTATATTTGTAGCATAAATGGTATTTTGGGTCTTATTAAATTTTATGGAATTTAAGGATTTTATTCTCCTTAAAAATAAGGGATATAAATGGATTTTTTAAGGATTTAAAATTTGGGATAAAACTCTTTGTCCAAGAGTCTAAATAAAGGATGGGTTTAGGGATAATACTCTTAGGATCCAAGAGTTAAAATATAGGCCAAAGGGGTAAGGGATTAAGGGATAGAACTCTCCATCCGAGAGTATAAACAAAGGGATAAGGGATTTAAGGGATAAAACTCCTGGTCTAGGAGTATAAATAATAGATATGGGGATAAAACTCTTAGGTTCCAAGAGTATAAATAAAGGCCAAGGAATAAGGGATTAAGGGATAAAACTCTCCGTTCGAGAGTATAAATAATGGATAGGGTTTTTAGGGATATAACTCTCTGTCCGAGAGTATAAATAATGGATAAGGGATAGAACTCCTTATCTAGGAGTATAAACAATAGATCAAGGGATAGAACTCTTTATCCAAGAGTATAAATAGTGGATTAGTTTTGGGATTAGGTTTTGGGATTAGGATTAGGGGGTAGGAATAGGGGAGGTGAACTACGGTTACTCTGATTCTTCAAAATTGAAGGTACGTAGGAATAGGGTTGTAAACCCTAGCGAGTATAATAATAAAAAACTTAGGATTCTTTTGTAAATAAATAAAGAAAAAGACAACAAACAAACATACCCTAAAATCTAAGAAGGATCTCATTGAGTACATTGGAGGTGAGGGGTGCCTAACACCTTCCCCTCGCTTAACTGACTCCTGAACCTTAGGAATCTCTACTCTTAGGATTAGGATTTTAGGTTTATCATTTATTTTCCTCAGAAAAATATGATGGCGACTCGATATTTTTGCCGGCCGCGACAACTGGCGACTCTACTGGGGACTCCTCCCTAAAGAGAGTCCCTCCTAACTTTAGGCTTTAGGGGTTATGTTTGTCTTTCTTGGGTGTTTAGGGTTTTTTTGTTTTTTTCTTTTTTCTCAGGTTTTATTTTATATATTTGTTTATTTATTTTATTTGACCCTTTTTGTTTTATTTTGTCATCATGCATGGGATTAGGGCATATGATGTGTGAAGCTAAAGCCCAAGCTTGGAGTATAACCCTATATTAGGACGTGGAACGGAATTGTTTTGGGGGGGGGATGTGACATCCCCAACAATTCATTGATGCCACACTCAGAATAGATCTTTCCAAAGGTGTCCTCATGAAAGGGCTAGCCCCCAATGTAGAGGATGATTTGGATGTGGTCCGAGACTCTGAGAACTTTTAGCCTACCCCTTGCCAACTCATGGAGACCCTATGTATTCAACCCTTAGGGTCCTATCCAGATGAGACTTATCCCGAAGGATTACCATAGGAAGGCTTGCTTCTTCTCATGGTAAAACAAGGGTATGGTCTGTACATTATAGGGTCGTTATGCTGTCCAAACTTTATATCCTACATGTGAGGGGATTGGGTAGACGAAACATAGATCTAACCTATCATAGGGAGCCTACCTAGTTAGGGTCATACTTGCATCTCACCTTACCCTAACCCAAATAAAAACAAAAAAACAAAATGTCCATGTCATCATGCATTTAAAAAAACATTTTTGCATATACGTATTTTTGCGGGGAATTTCAAGACGTGTTGTAGGAACATTGGAAAGATGGATTCAAACAAAAGGGCTACCCTACGCATCAAAGTGCTAAGTGCTGATTCACAGAGTCTCAAAGACCTTTAAGACTTAATGCCAAATATGCTCAAAGGATGTTTATACACAAGGGTGGAAGGATCCTCGACCTCTTAGGGATCCCTATCACTACGCCAAAATTACTCTTTGGCAGCACTTCATAGGCAGCGCTTTATTACAAAAGCGCTGCTATAAGTTAAAAAATTTAGAAAACACGGAAACTGTTCACTTAGAAAAATAAAAGCGCGTCTAAATATAAGACCTTAGACAGCGCTTTTGAGAAAAGCGCTTTCTAAGGTCTTATAAATTTAAAAAAAAATTAAAGGAAAATATTAGACAGCGCTTTCCTTAAAAGCGCTGTCTAAGGTCTTATAAATTAAAAAAAAAAACATAAGACCTGAGACAGCGCTTTTGAGGAAAGCGCTTTCTAAGGTCTTATAAATTAAAAAAAAATTAAAGGAAAATATTAGACAGCCCTTTGCTCAAAAGCGCTGTCTAAGGTCTTATAAATTAAAAAAAAATAAAATCAAAAGCGCTGTCTAAGGCCCATATGAGACAGCGCTTTCAAAAGCGCTTTCTAAGGCCCACCTTAGACAGCACTTTCATTCAAAGCGCTGTCTAAGGTCTTTTTAATTAAAATAAAGATTGAAATTGTATCAGTATTCTATACTGTTTCATTTCATTCTTTCCCTCTTTCCCTCTCTTTCTGCGAACAAGAACGAACCAGAGCTGAAACCACCGCCGTCGTCCGTCCTTTCACCGCCGTCGTCCGTCCTTTCTTGCCGTCGTCCGTCCGGCCGTCGTCCTTCCTACATTGTCCTCCACCATCCTCCACCGTACTCCACCATGCTCCACTGTTCCGGTAAGAGTTTTTCTTTTTATGTTAGGTTTTAAGTGAGTTTCATATTTTTTTGTTAGGTTTTGTTCTTGTTACCATATTTTTGGAGTTCTTTAGATATAATGATGTTCTGTTAGGTTTTGGAGTTCTTTTGATAGAATGATGTTCTTTTGATAGAATATGAGTAGTTTAGATTAGTGTTATTATAGTTTAGGTTAGTTTAGGTTAGTGTTATTGTAGTTTAGGTTAGTTTAGGTTAGTGTTAATGTTGCTCTACATTGTTATTGCTATATAATGTGTTATTTTAGTTTAGGTTAGTTTAGGTTAGTGTTAGTGTTAGTGTTAATATTGCTCTACATTGTTATTGCTATATAATGTGTTAGTTTAGTTTAGGTTAGTGTTAGTGTTAGTGTTAATATTGCTCATTATTTTAATATTGTAAATCCTTGAGGTTGTTGTTCTAAAGAACCGGAATGAGTTGAATAGAAATGGTCAAGATGAGGATCTTATAGCGGATGAGTCATATATCAGAAATGACCATAACGAGGGAATTTGGATCCATTCATCCGTCCGCATTGCTAAGAAACAAGTAATTCATATTCCAACCAAGAAAAGAACGAGATGTTAGTGAAAGAGGTAAAATAATAAAATGTTATATATTATGTCATATTATATTTGATATCCTTGATTTCCTTGATTTCTTTATTATATTTGTTATATATTATGTCATATTATATTTGTTATATAATATATTTGATATCCTTGATTTCTTTATTACAGGTTAGATGGCTACTAACGATGATCACCCACATGATGATGATCACCCACATGATGATGATTACCCACATGATGATGATCCTATTCAGGATGAAAGTCAAAAATCTATGGAAGAAGAGATTAAAAGAGGAATAACCGTTATGAAGAAAGTGATCCGTGCTAGAGATCAAGGCATCATTTTAGATGTGCATTGGAGCCCTTCAGGCAATCTTGTTGAGCCTAACAGTCATACCTTGACAAGTTTCATTGGTGCACTTGTAAGGAATGCGATTCCTATTACTTGTGATGATTGGAGAAACAAACAGTTGAAGGAAGTCAAAGAAAAAATTTGGAATGAGATAAAGGTACCATAATTATGTCTTTAATTATGCCAACTAATTATGTATTTTAAATTATTTGTACTAACCAATGTGTATGGTTTTTTTAGAGGTGCTTCAACGTTGAGGAAGAAAGAAAAGCTTATTTGATCAGATTGGCAGGGAAGCTCCTAAGAGGGTTTAGGACATATTTAAACCACACTTTTCTTAAGGATGTTGAAGGTATCTTTGTTGATGCGGAGTATCCATCTAAATATGCAAGTTTGATTTCACCAAAAGAATGGGTAACGTTTAAAGCCAAACGACAAACCCCGACATTTAAGAGTTTAAGTGCAATTAATCGGGAAAGAGCATCAGCTCCCCAATATCGATACAGGAAAGGACGTGTTGGATATGGACGTTTGGAGCAATCTTTGGTAAGTATCAATAAATTGAAATGATATAATAATTGTTCATCATGGGTTATATTTGATCATATTATTTGGCTTTATATGTAGTTACAAAAGGCGAATAGCTCTGAAACATCTCTTCCTGCACATGTCTTGTGGAAGGAAGCCCGTGTGGGCAAGTCTGGAGTTGTTGCAGAAGAGGTACTACAATTATTTGAGAAATGTGTAAGTATAACAATATTTCTTTAATTAAATCAAAACTTTATTAACAAATATTTGACAAATATTCGATATTCATCTGATTTTCAGGAGGCGTTATCTCAGTCTGTATCTCCAGATGATTCCAGGAGCATACTTAGTCAGGCATTAGATGTCCCTGAGTATTCTGGTCGGGTGAGGGGTAAGGGATTTGAGATCACTCCGACCTCCTTGAATATTAAAAAAGGAAAGGCTCCTAGTAATACAGAACTTCAAGCTAGATTGGAAGCACTGCAAGCTGAAGTTCGGGAATTAAGAAAGGAGAAAGAAAGGGATAACGCTTCAGGTTTTAGAGATGGATCGGAGAAAGATAGTATCAACTGCAGCTTTCGACCGAATATTCCAGAGGTAACTATATATATTTTTATGAAACTAAATTAGTAGCTTAAATTATTTAAATGACATATATACACATTAACAATGTCATATTTATTTTTGGTTTTAGGGCGTTTCCCATTGTCAGCTCTTCTTATCTTCAGCAACTTATCGGAAGGTTGGCAAGGGAAAAGTGTATAACACTTCGGTAGAATTACTTCACAATAACCCACTCCCTACTGGATGCATGAAAGTATCGGTTGATATTGCTACAGAGGCGGGTGCATTATTACCCTATCCTGACGATGTTTCGGATGCAACATTGGTGGGAGATGCTATAGGGTCGTATGTTGCATGGCCGTCAAACCTCATACTCGTAGGATATGAGGTATGCTTAAAACCGTTATGAACCTTTGCTAACCTTAATGTGTAGATTCAAAGATTTTACGAGCATTTTATTTTCATTTTTTACATGGTAATGTTATTTAGACTCCAACAAGATCCAAAACAAAGGATAAGGGGATTCCGGAGCATACCGAGTCCGTTGTCTCAAAAAAAGAGGTACATCACAATTATATGATATTTATGCATGGAAAATGTTAAATTGGATATCTTATACTTCATCTAACAAATTATATGATATATAGTTGCCTGGTAAAGAGATTAGCAATGTTTCAACACAGAAAAATGTTGGTGCTAAGAAGAACAGGGCTAGAAAACAACCTATCTCCAAGTTTAGGTCGTGCCTTCAGACGTTTCTACAATTGACAGATATTCCGACCGGAGGTGTTCGTCTTATACATATGGAGAAAGGTATATATGGCTTTGAACATGAACAAAATATTGGTAATGAAGACTTCGAGCAAGTTTTCAATCATGAAGAATTGGGCGTCAGTGTTGTCAATACATACGTGAGGTATATATCCGATCTACTTTGGTATATTAATTGAACAACTTATTTACTTTATGTTTCAAATGAATAGTCTAATGTTAATGATGTTTTTATTTAAGGTTTATGTATGACAAAGTTATGCACCCACGTGGATTGCAGCAAAGATTTGCATTCTTATGCCCCGCGTCTGTCAACTTATCCTTAATAATGAATAAACCAGATGAGGTCCTGGCGTATGTACGCAACGTCTTTATGGACAACCAAGAAACGGAAAAGTTGTTCCTTTTACCATTTAATACTGGGTTAGATTTTCATTCTAAATTCATCTAACACTTGTTTAATCTTACAGTGGACATTGGTTGTTGGTCGCAATTAATCCTAGCAGAGAAGTGGTGTATTATCTGGATTCGTTAGGAAATAATTGGACAACATACCCGGATATGAAGAAATGTATTGACACGTAAGTGAGATTGTTCTAAATATGAATGTGTATATTTATTTGTTTGTTTATTTATTTATGTGAATTGTTCTAAATATTCATTTATATTTTATTAGCGTTATACAAGCTTTCCGAGCACTACGAGATGGCCAAGTACCAAAGAGGAGAGTCAACCCCATTACATGGAATACAGTGAAGGTATATTAATTATCACATGTTTTATTATATTAGTGATGCTACTTGATAAAACTTAGGATTTATCCATATTTTCTTTTCATTTGTAGTGTCCTCGGCAACGTAATGAAATAGATTGTGGATATTTCATGTTGAGGTTTATGAGAGACACTCTTTTTTTGGATCGAATAGAGATTCCATCCGATGTATGTATTTCTAACTTATGAGTTATTTTAATATTTAACACATATCTCTCATATAATGAAATAGTTAAAACTAAATCAAACTATGTTATATTATTATGTAGTACTTTGAAGAATGCAAGTGTGCTCATTACTCAATTTCTCAATTGGATGAAATTAAAGAGGATTAGTGTCAATACATTATGGAGCTCGGAGTTTTATCAGGTATAATATTGTACTCTTACTTTAATTGATGAGAATTTAAATATGTGTAACTTTCTAACTATAGACATTGTTGATGTATTCTTTTAATTGAATTACAATCTTTGTGTTCTTTCAGGACCTATGTAGATTTGAAGCAATGCTTTGGTTGGATGCAAAAGTACTAGTATAAGTAATATATACATTTGTAGAAAAAATGTAATGCTTTGGTGTATATATATATATATATATATATATATATATATATATATATATATATATATATATTGGTTTGAATTGCCAATGGTTTTGGATATATAATTTTGGTGTAAATTGGTACATTTAAATAGGCCAAATTGGATTGATTTGAATCTCCAAATTGTGGTATTTTTCTGGAAAAAAATTGGTTGAAAAACAGGTCAAATTCTGGTTGAAAAACCTGGTAAAAATTGTGGTTTAAAAAAATTTATATAAAAATTTTCGTCGTAAGCTCGACGCCTTTACGGTGCTTAATTAGAAACTTCCTCTCTTCATGCCGTGGTGATGTCTCACTGCGCAACCAAAAGCAAGCGTCCTAACCAAACACTTGAACAAACTTTAAAATATACAAGTATCATAATAAACAAGTGAAAATATACAAAATGTACGATATCTACAAAACTCAAAAACAACGAAACTATCGCAATGCAAGAACAATAAAAACCAATCCACGGCAACGGCGCCATTTTGTTGAAGCGGCATAGCGGCAAGCAACAAAAAAGATTTGGAAGTATTTTTCTGGGAATTATCGTGTCCACAGAGATCAGTGCTACTGAACTGCCGTTCGACAATTTAATTGTTAATGAGTTTGGGTTTTAAATGGTTTGAATTAAATGCGGAAAAGTAAATAAAAACATAAAAAGTATATTCTTTGAAGAGAAGAAACCTATCAAGCATGTATATATTCCACTCGTCACAAACATAAATTTACCGACCAAAAATACTCCACCTACAATACTCGTCAAAATCATCCAATATCGCTCACAATAGTGTCCATCTCTGGCACACTGAGTTGAGAAGCAACCGTATCACTCTCTTCGTCACTCTCGCGCACGAAGCCTCGAAACACGGAAGGCATTTAAGTTCCGACACCATAAAGATTATCATCTAAATCTATCTCTAGCATCTAGACAATAGATATCCATCCCTAATCAAGATTTGTGAAGTTTATCTCTAACACAACACAAATCCAAACATAAATGCAAAAAGATCAAGGAAGACATCGATAATGATTTGTAAAGCAAGCTTTATACAATATTATGATCAACAAAGATACATATGTTCATAGTAAATATACAAACACCCAACAAAAAGAGAAAATCATAGAGAAGAAATGGAGAAAAACCAAACATCTCGCGGTTTGTCGGCTCCGATTGATGAAGGATTCGACTCCGGATCATCCTAATGCATGCTCCAATGTGTTTTCTAGCCTAAATCTACTCAAAAAATGCTATTGGATGGATTTGGAACTAAAAATATCAAACCCATAACCTAAAAAATGTGTTTTTGGGGCTTTAATGGAGTTTTTCAGCGCGCAGTTTCGCCCGGCGGTGGTCTGGCTTCGCCCGGCGGCGAATGGCCTTCATTCTGTAAGTTTTTCACAATTTTTGGAGTGTCCGGACCGCCCCTGCACCGCCCGGCGGCGCAAAGGCGCAGCGCACCAGTCTGCAGAATTTTTCTGCACTGTTTTATTCGTAACTTTTGAACCGTAACTCCGATTGACGCACGGTTTGAAGCGCTGGAAAGCTTATTCAATGCTCTATCTAACAATGGCAAGACATCCTTGATTGGATACCTGCAAAAATAAATGAAAGTCAATTAAACTCAATGATATTTACACGATAACGCACTATACACACGAAAACGTAAAGTAAACGTAATTACGAACAAAGCGGGTTTTATTCGCACGATATTTACCACAAAGCATTGATAAGTGCAACAAAACATATATACAAAAATAGGTACATTTTGCACTTATCAACTCTCCCCAACTTACCTAATTGTTTGTCCACAAACAAGAATTAAACAAACTTGAAAACATAAAAGCAATATCCAAAGAAAGACGAATCAACAGGTTTTGAAAAACGGAAAACAAATGAATGGTTCAAATGCAAACGGTACACACAAAAAGTAAATACTTACCACTAAACTACGACGATGACATAGTCACGAAACAAATGCCAAATACAAAAATCATGCCAAAAATTCTAAAACAACACAAGTTCAAATGTGAATCACACCTAGCAAAAACAATCATCGGTAGATGAAAAACATAAAATGAGGGATTTTTCATTCACACAACAATCCTGCAAACAACAGACTAAATTATGCTTCCATCCAAAAATTCATATTGAACATACAAAGGCAAGAATCACAAGAACTTTCAAGGTTGTAACGTGGTCGGGTAAACAAACAAGGGGAAATTTCTCAAGGTAATTGAAACAAAAACTTGCCTAAACCTAAGGGAGTGAAAACTCACAAAGATTCACACACAAAATTTCAACCAACTTCTTCCAAAATCCCAAGTGCTACACAACACACAATACTTATTTAGCACAATTATTGCAACTCTTTTTGTTTCCTTTTTCAAGGATTTTTCTTTTTCTTCCTTTTTCTCTTTCACAAATTTTTCTCTTTTTTCTTTTCTTTTTCAATCCTCATAGAATCCAACCAATGAGTATACAATCATCCTCTCCCCAACTTGAATTCAACCGCACCATCATGTGAATACTCCCTACTTTCTAAGGCAAGGAAAAAAACTCATACAACAACACAAAGTTGAGGGTTCAAGAAAAAATAATCAATCAAAATCCATACAAAAAGTAAATTTGACACTCATAGACAAGCATCAAACTCAAACAACATGGATAATGACCAAAGGCTCAAAGGGGTTACAAATGATCACACACTCACAAGGTGAATTGACTATTTGGCTAAGGTGGTTGTGCTCAAAATGAAACAATTGCCTTGATCCTTTTCATGCATTCATATAAACAACACAAACAAAAGATTCAACATAATAAAATCCAGTAAAACAAGAATGTCGGTTCTCCGCGCATATATGAACAATGGAAAGCCACCTCACAAAAAGGTTGGGAACTAAAGTGATTCACAATAGAACAAGTATACAAAAGAATGAATGGCATGAAAGTTTGTAAAATGCCTAAGTATCATGAATATGCTAAAGTCAAGAAAGCGATAAATACATACTTCAGACGTGTACAAAACTTAACAAAATCATTACCATACATCCACAAGTTGAAACGAACCAACTTGGAAAATCACCAAAACATCCTCAAATAAGTCAATCAAAATTTGCGAGCAAACAACAACCAAAAACATTAGAAATGAAAAACAATAAAAACATGCTTGTTTTACGTCGTAAGCTCGACGCCTTTACGGTGCTTAATTAGAAACTTGCTCTCTTCATGCCGTGGTGATGTCTCACTACGCAACCAAAAGCAAGCGTCCTAACCAAACACTTGAACAAACGTTAAAATATACAAGTATCATAATAAAAAAGTGAAAATATACAAAATGTACGATATCTACAAAACTCAAAAACAACGAAACTATCGCAATGCAAGAACAATAAAAACCAATCCCCGGCAACGGCGCCATTTTGTTGAAGCGACATAGCGGCAAGCAACAAAAAAGATTTGGAAGTATTTTTCCGGGAATTATCGTGTCCACAAAGATCGGTGCTACTGAACTGCCGTTCGACAATTTAATTGTTAATGAGTTTGGGTTTTAAATGGTTTGAATTAAATGCGGAAAAGTAAATAAAAACATAAAAAGTATATTGTTTGAAGAGAAGAAACCTATCAAGCATGTATATATTCCACTCGTCACAAACATAAATTTACCGACCAAAAATACTCCACCTATAATACTCGTCAAAATCATCCAATATCGCTCACAATAGTGTCCATCTCTGGCACACTGAGTTGAGAAGCAACTGTATCACTCTCTTCGTCACTCTCGCGCACGAAGCCTCGAAACACGGAAGGCATTTAAGTTCCGACACCATAAAGATTATCATCTAAATCTATCTCTAGCATCTAGACAATAGATATCCATCCCTAATCAAGATTTGTGAAGTTTATCTCTAACACAACACAAATCCAAACATAAATGCAAAAAGATCAAGGAAGACATCGATAATGATTTGTAAAGCAAGTTTTATACAATATTATGATCAACAAAGATACATATGTTCATAGTAAATATACAAACACCCAACAAAAAGAGAAAAACATAGAGAAGAAATGGAGAAAAACCAAACATCTCGCGGTTTGTCGGCTCCGATTGATGAAGGATTCGACTCCGGATCATCCTAATGCATGCTCCAATGTGTTTTCTAGCCTAAATCTACTCAAAAAATGCTATTGGATGGATTTGGAACTAAAAATATCAAACCCATAACCTAAAAAATGTGTTTTTGGGGCTTTAATGGAGTTTTTCAGCGTGCAGTTTCGCCCGGCGGTGGTCTGGCTTCGCCCGGCGGCGAATGGCCTTCATTCTGTAAGTTTTTCACAATTTTTGGAGTGTCCGGACCGCCCCTGCACCGCCCGGAGGCGCAGAGGCGCAGCGCACCAGTCTGCAGAATTTTTCTGCACTGTTTTATTCGTAACTTTTGAACCGTAACTCCGATTGACTCACGGTTTGAAGCGCTGGAAAGCTTATTCAATGCTCTATCTAACAATGGCAAGACATCCTTGATTGGATACCTGCAAAAATAAATGAAAGTCAATTAAACTCAATGATATTTACACGATAACGCATTATACACACGAAAACGTAAAGTAAACGTAATTACGAACAAAGCGGGTTTTATTCGCACGATATTTACCACAAAGCATTGATAAGTGCAACAAAACATATATACAAAAATAGGTACATTTTGCACTTATCAACTCTCCCCAACTTACCTAATTGTTTGTCCACAAACAAGAATTAAACAAACTTGAAAACATAAAAGCGATATCCAAAGAAAGACGAATCAACAGGTTTTGAAAAACGGAAAACAAATGAATGGTTCAAATGCAAACGGTACACATAAAAAGTAAATACTTACCACTAAACTACGACGATGACATAGTCACGAAACAAATGCAAAATACAAAAATCATGCCAAAAATTCTAAAACAACACAAGTTCAAATGTGAATCACACCTAGCAAAAACAATCATCGGTAGATGAAAAACATAAAATGAGGGATTTTTCACTCACACAACAATCCTGCAAACAACAGACTAAATTATGCTTCCATCCAAAAATTCATATTGAACATACAAAGGCAAGAATCACAAGGACTTTCAAGGTTGTAACGTGGTCGGGTAAACAAACAAGGGGAAATTTCTCAAGGTAATTGAAACAAAAACTTGCCTAAACCTAAGGGAGGGAAAACTCACAAAGATTCACACACAAAATTTCAACCAACTTCTTCCAAAATCCCAAGTGCTACACAACACACAATACTTATTTAGCACAATTATTGCAACTCTTTTTGTTTCCTTTTTCAAGGATTTTTCTTTTTCTTCCTTTTTCTCTTTCACAAATTTTTCTCTTTTTTCTTTTCTTTTTCAATCCTCATAGAATCCAACCAATGAGTATACAATCATCCTCTCCCCAACTTGAATTCAACCGCACCATCATGTGAATACTCCCTACTTTCTAAGGCAAGGAAAAAAACTCATACAACAACACAAAGTTGAGGGTTCAAGAAAAAATAATCAATCAAAATCCATACAAAAAGTAAATTTGACACTCATAGACAAGCATCAAACTCAAACAACATGGATAATGACCAAAGGCTCAAAGGGATTACAAATGATCACACACTCACAAGGTGAATTGACTATTTGGCTAAGGTGGTTGTGCTCAAAATGAAACAATTGCCTTGATCCTTTTCATGCATTCATATAAACAACACAAACAAAAGATTCAACATAATAAAATCCAGTAAAACAAGAATGTCGGTTCTCCGCGCATATATGAACAATGGAAAGCCACCTCACAAAAAGGTTGGGAACTAAAGTGATTCACAATAGAACAAGTATACAAAAGAATGAATGACATGAAAGTTTGTAAAATGCCTAAGTATCATGAATATGCTAAAGTCAAGAAAGCGATAAATACATACTTCAGACGTGTACAAAACTTAACAAAATCATTACCATACATCCGCAAGTTGAAACGAACCAACTTGGAAAATCACCAAAGCATCCTCAAATAAGTCAATCAAAATTTGCGAGCAAACAACAACCAAAAACATTAGAAATGAAAAACAATAAAAACATGCTTGTTTTACGTCATAAGCTCGACGCCTTTACGGTGCTTAATTAGAAACTTCCTCTCTTCATGCCGTGGTGATGTCTCACTGCGCAACCAAAAGCAAGCGTCCTAACCAAACACTTGAACAAACGTTAAAATATACAAGTATCATAATAAACAAGTGAAAATATACAAAATGTACGATATCTACAAAACTCAAAAACAACGAAACTATCGCAATGCAAGAACAATAAAAACCAATCCCTGGCAACGACGCCATTTTGTTGAAGCGGCATAGCGGCAAGCAACAAAAAAGATTTGGAAGTATTTTTTCGGGAATTATCGTGTCCACAGAGATCGGTGCTACTGAACTGCCGTTCGACAATTTAATTGTTAATGAGTTTGGGTTTTAAATGGTTTGAATTAAATGCGGAAAAGTAAATAAAAACATAAAAAGTATATTCTTTGAAGAGAAGAAACCTATCAAGCATGTATATATTCCACTCGTCACAAACATAAATTTACCGACCAAAAATACTCCACCTACAATACTCGTCAAAATCATCCAATATCGCTCACAATAGTGTCCATCTCTGGCACACTGAGTTGAGAAGCAACCGTATCACTCTCTTCGTCACTCTCGCGCACGAAGCCTCGAAACACGGAAGACATTTAAGTTCCGACACCATAAAGATTATCATCTAAATCTATCTCTAGCATCTAGACAATAGATATCCATCCCTAATCAAGATTTGTGAAGTTTATCTCTAACACAACACAAATCCAAACATAAATGCAAAAAGATCAAGGAAGACATCGATAATGATTTGTAAAGCAAGCTTTATACAATATTATGATCAACAAAGATACATATGTTCATAGTAAATATACAAACACCCAACAAAAAGAGAAAAACATAGAGAAGAAATGGAGAAAAACCAAACATCTCGCGGTTTGTCGGCTCCGATTGATGAAGGATTCGACTCCGGATCATCCTAATGCATGCTCCAATGTGTTTTCTAGCCTAAATCTACTCAAAAAATGCTATTGGATGGATTTGGAACTAAAAATATCAAACCCATAACCTAAAAAATGTGTTTTTGGGGCTTTAATGGAGTTTTTCAGTGCGCAGTTTCGCCCGGCGGTGGTCTGGCTTCGCCCGGCGGCGAATGGCCTTCATTCTGTAAGTTTTTCACAATTTTTGGAGTGTCCGGACCGCCCCTGCACCGCCCGGCGGCGCAGAGGCGCAGCGCACCAGTCTGCAGAATTTTTCTGCACTGTTTTATTCGTAACTTTTGAACCGTAACTCCGATTGACGCACGGTTTGAAGCGCTGGAAAGCTTATTCAATGCTCTATCTAACAATGGCAAGACATCCTTGATTGGATACCTGCAAAAATAAATGAAAGTCAATTAAACTCAATGATATTTACACGATAACGCACTATACACACGAAAACGTAATTACGAACAAAGCGGGTTTTATTCGCACGATATTTACCACAAAGCAATGATAAGTGCAACAAAACATATATACAAAAATAGGTACATTTTGCACTTATCAGTTATACATCCCAAGTTTAAGGCTCTGAACTTTGAGAAATACAAGGGTGTCAGTTGTCCTAAGAATCACCTTAGAATGATTGCTCGAAAAATGGGTGCCCATGCTACTAATAAGAAGCTGATGATGCACACTTTCCAAGACAACCTTAGTGGGGCATCCTAGGAATGGTACGTGCAATTGGAGAGGATTCACATTAAGACTTGGGAAGACCTTGCAAGCGCCTTTCTGAAGCAATGCCAATACAACGTGGACATGGCTCCTAACCGCATGCATTTGCAGAACATGTCTCAAAAAGGGAATGAGTCCTTCAAAGAATATGCCCAAAGATGGAGGGAACTAGCTTCTCGCGTGCAACCTCCATTATTGGAAAGTGAACTTGTGGATATGTTTATGGACACCCTACAAGGAACATACTACAAGAGGATGATTGGGGCGGTCTCAACAGGATTTGCAGACTTGTTTATCATTGGAGAGAGGATTGAGAACGGTTTAAAGACAGTAAAGATTGGGCAGTCATCCTCCGATCAACATAACAAAAAAAGGTATTCCGGAAATCACGATGTCGGTGTTGTAGACCTTGAAGGACCAAATTTGGGATATAATGCATTACTGGGGGCACATTGGGGCAACAGTCAACACCATGGAAGGGATGGAAGATGAATTCCTTATTAAGAAGGGAGACCTAATGAACTGGGGCAAACAATGGGAGTCACCTAAGGAGAAGGGCTTGTTCGGGCTGGGTTACAAACCAGCTAATGAAGGGTTAGAAGACAATTTTCATAGTTTTGGGTTCCAGGATAAGACTCAAGTGGCCGCAATGGAAGAGGAAGAAAGTAATGCCTAATATCGATAATTGGAGAAGCATCAGGATTCCTGAGATGATTTCTGTTTCGAAGTAATTTACTTTTTTCTTAAAATAATAATAAGTCCCGTGCTAAGCCCAAGCCAAGTGGACAAAGCTTTGTAGGGCCACCTTTTATTTCATTGGATTATTTCTATCAATAAGATTGCATTTTGTTTTCAATCAAGATCTTTTTCTTTCATTTTCTGTTTGTTCAAAATGTCAATATACCTTCTTTCAATATTTTTATTTCTAGCACTTCATTCTAAAAAGGGATACTAATAAAAATCTTCTTTGTGCAAATTTAAAAATGACACCACTATAATCTCGAATGACTTCAGATTACCGATTAACCAAGCGGAAGAGGGTGATGAGGACGAGTGTGAGCTTCCCGAAGAGTTAGCCAGACTGTTAAGGCAAGAGGACAAGGAAATATAACCTCACCAGGAACCAGTGGATGTGATCAATCTGGGAACTGAGGAAGAGAGGAAAATGGTCAAAGTCGGTGTTTCTCCAAATAAGGATATAAAGGAAAGGTTGATCGAGCTATTGCAAGAGTACCCATATGTGTTCGCCTAGGATATGTCTGGACGTGATACGAACGTCGTTGAGCACAAATGACTACTCAAACTAGAATGCACGCCAATTAAGCAAAAGTTGAGGAAGACTAGATCAGATATGATCCTCCAGATCAGGGAAGAAGTCAAGAAATAATTTGACTTTTTGTCACAAGGTAACGCTTGTTGGGTTAAAGAACGTAGGAGTAACTTATCAAAGGGCTATGGTAATATGGTGCATAAGGATGATATGATTACCAAGTCACAAAAGAAGAAGATCACATAACTAACTTGCAAAAGTTGTTGGATCAGTTAAGGAAATTCAAGTTATGACTAAATCCTACAAGGTGTACTTACGGTACAATATTAGGGTCCATGGTCAGTCAAAGGGGAACAAAGGACAAAGTGAAAACCATTCAATGAATGCCAGCTCCAAGAACAAAAAGGAAGTTTGTGGATTTTTGGGGAGATTAAATTATATTACGAGGTTCTTCTCACACCTTACAGCTACTTGTGAGCCAATCTTTGAATTACTCAGAAAAGGATCAAGTCATTGAATGGAATGAAGATTGTCAAAAGGATTTCAATTGGATCAAGGAATATTTGAAAAAGCCACCTATATTGGTGCTACCAGTCCCAAGGAGACCACTCATAATGTACTTAACAATACTTGAGAATCCAATGAATTGTGAAACTTCGGACTCCTATGAAGGACCTGGACCTGGAGCTCGATGGAAACTTCTATTTGCATAAGGATATGGGCTTCAAAGAGGGGCTATCAATTGGGGTGAAAATTCATCGTCTAGGATCTTAAAGGAAGCTAAACTGGAAAAGGCAGAATGGGTACAAACTAGGCTCGATCAGCTAAACCTCGTATAAGGGAAACGTGTGGCTGTGGGCAGTTATACCCACAGGGAATTAAGAGAGTGTTTGACAAAGAAATTCTTCCTCGCCTACGCGAAGAGGGAGACTTGGGGTTAAGGAAAATATTACCCATCCATAAAGACCACCACGTCAAATGGACCCCACCATATGAAGGGCCATATGTCGTGAAGAGTGCCTCCTCTGGCGGAGCACTAATGTTAACAACCGTGGATAAGGCGGATTTATTGCGACCGGTGAACTCTGATTCGATAAAAAATGATATGCCTAGAAAAAGAGGATAAAAGCCCGTTAAGTCGAAAACCCTAAAGGGTGACTTAGGCAAAAATTAGGGCGTCCCGGTCGATTGAAAACTTGAAAGAGCAATCCAGGCAAAAATTAGGGACTTGGATAAAAATGATACCCTACAAGTCGAAAACCCTAAAGGGCGGCTTAGTCGAAAAAATGGTATATCATCCTGGTGGACTAAGACTCTAAAAAGAGCAGTCCAGGCAAATGTTAGGGGTATCCAAAAGGCATGTGACTGAAAACACTCAAGTCACCCCGTAACAGGAATTCAGAAGGGAACGATCATTCCAGCCGTCATCTTCAGAAGCGAAGTGTCGTGATCTTGGAGTCTTAGGGATATTAGCTGGTGTTAAATTTAATAGGAACATAAATAAATTTGTTTTCTTATTGCCATTTTACATCTTTTTTGGATTCATGGTAATATCTCCTTATGGGAATAACCCTCCTTACGTATTGTTGCCTGTTCTCGGGCCCATTCTCAGTAAAATTTGTTTTTCAATTATATTTCTTTGCCTCCTAAATCATTCCGCTTGATTACAAGGTGTCGATTAATTGTGAAATAATACATTGAAATATCAGGTATAAATAAAAGCGTTAAAAAGGGAAAACAGATTTTACTTCGGCTTTTGGAATCATCAAAGGGATCATATTCTTCCAAAGCAGGATACAGGGTCTATACACTGACATGAATATACGTTACAATCTAACCAACATGGGAGGTTCTTTAACGGCATGTTAAACAGGAATCAAGGATATCATGGCTTACTATAATTATCAAAGTTTCAAGGGTCAGGGAGTCAGGAAGTTATGAAAAGTATTATTTCAGACAAATACATACATTGCATATCATAAAAGAGACGCTAGCCCAAATAATGCATCATACATAAGAGCACGCATACATGCACTCATATACACAAACATGCATATATGCATAGGGTTCATAATCGCCAAAGGGATTTCCCCAAGGGATTTTATCAAGGGATTTTTATTTAAGGGGTTCCATCGGAGAGTTTATCAAAAGGGTTATCGGAATTTGTCATCCAAGGAGTCTATCAGGGGGTGTTGCGATATTTCATCATTGGGTTTTATCAAAAGGGGTTTCTCAAAAGGGTATTGATCAAGGGATTCGATCGGATATTTCGCCAAGGGGTTTATTACCAGGGTTTTAGGATGTCATCTTAGTATCTATTGGGGTTTGCGGTCAAAATTAGGGTCCTTCTTATATTTAATCGTCTCTTCCTCAAAAGGAGGAAGGCTCATCGACATCATCCTTCTGATTCGAAGACGATTAAAGAGGGGCAGGTGTAGCACCCTAAATTTTTACCAGGGGTTAGTTACTCTTTTTGGATTTTTGTGCCATCAAGGGGTATCAGTTAGAGGCCATTGGGCTTCTAACTTTGTTAACACTTTGTAGACCCATGTTGGATTGGGTTTGGTATAAGGAGTTTTTATTTGTTTAATTTAAAAAGGAGCTTGTTTTTTTATTATATTGTTGTTAGGATTTGTTTTATCTATTTTAGAGGTTATTATTTTCAATTAGGAATTGGGGCCTTTTTTAGTTTAATAGGACAATAGTCAAGATTTTTTTAAGAAGTGGTCATTTTATCTTTGGGATTTGTTTTAATTTATTTTTGGGAGGTTTATTTTATTTTGTCTTCTTTTAGGGTTTTTAGAATTATTTAATCGGGTTTAAGTTTAATTATATTAGGGTAACTTTGTTTTTATATTAGAAGTATTTTTCATTAAGTTTCAGAAATTTAAGTATTAGTTTTACTTAATTGTTAATTAGAAATAGCTTGTTTTTTTTTATTATTTATTTATTTGTTATTTTGAATTAATTTTCTAATATTAGGATTTTTATTTTTTTGATTATGATTATTAGAATTTTATAATTATTAATTTTTTCAGTCATTGGTTAATTATTATCATTGTTATTTACTAATATGGTTGTTATCAATTATTATTTATTTTCATTATTATTTTTATTTCTGGTCAAAGTGGTTGACCTATTGGTGCGTCAGCTTCTTCCCCATTTCATTCTAACCCTAATTTCGCGCAAGTGAGGAAAACAGATTTGGATCGTATCAGAACAAAATCAAAACAAATCTTTTACGTTAATATTTTTCAATCAATTGGTATAATTTACAACCAGATCAAGGATTACAAATAGAAACCCTAATCCTAAAAGTTACAACAAAATCAGAAAAATCAAGACGGACAAAAAATAATTAAGGAACATCAAATAATTCTTAGGACAGATCTAAGCAATTTAAATCCTAACCCTAAATTTGAAGCCTATAACAATTAAAGGAAATGCAAGAAGAGTTTTTTGAGACTCGGGGACGGACAAACACGGCCACGAATCTCCAAGTTGTTAACACCTGCGAAAATAAGGAATAAGGAGATTAGAAAACAAAATCAGAGAAAGAGAGGATAACAAAGTACCACGAGAATCACTGCACAGAAGGTAAAAATCTAAACACTTAGCTTTGATTGTTGTACGGCTGTGATTTTGTTGCGATTGTGGGTTTCTGGGTGTAAAATAGGGTTTGGGTTTTCGTGTTTAGGGTTAGGGTTCGTAGCCAAGATCCCTAGTGTTCATGTAACCCAGTTAGGGTTCATGGGGGATTAGGGTTTATTCATGTAGGGTTCTTACCCTGAAGAATATGGGGATTTCTGGGTTAGTTTAGGTTCAGGGTTCTTAGTTGATGAAGTTGCTGGTTGATTATCAACCGAAATTCAGGGTTTTGCTGTGGTTGGGGGATGTCGCACGGTGGCCGGACGGCTCACCGGCGACGAAAACTTAGAGAGAAGGGAGAGCTTTTGAGGATAGAGTGAGAGCAAGAGAGTTAGAGAGAGAAAAGAAGGGATCAAATGACCTACTTCTGAAGGGTTTGGACTTATATACCTCCTCCTTAGCGCATGCGATCGTCCCACGTGGCCTTTCATTGGCCACAGGATCAGGAGACATTGACCTATCCAGGAAGTGTGTGCCTTCTGTGGTCCTTGTTTGACTCATCATCTAACCGTTGATTTGCATTACTTTGAAAAAGTATGTAAATCTATCGCTCATGGTTCAATCATGTGTGATGCATTAGATGAATCTGACGCTCCACAGAGAGTCAAACGGCTGACTCTCTCCCGTGGACTCCCAGGCTGAGCATTGGACCATTGAGGTATTTGGGCCTTGCGCCCAAATACTATTTGCGCCCCCCAATCTGGCCCATTACTAAATTCAGTAGGAAATCACACCCCAGTTTTTAATTACATAATTAAGTTAATTACTTGATTTAATTATGTAATTAGGTTTTAAGTGTAAATTCATTTTAATCTAATTTTTTGATTTAGGGTTTTTATAAATAATTAAATCAATAATTTGATTTATTTATTCAATTAGGTTAATTGTTAATTTAAGGTTTTAGGGTTAATTCAATCAATTAAATTAATAACATAATTTAATTGCTTAATTAGGTTTTTATTAGGGTTTTTTATCAATTAAATTAATAACTTAATTTAATTGTTTTAATTGGATTAAATTTTTTAATTTAGGGTTTTTATACAATTAAATTAATAACTTAATTTAATTGTTAAATTAGGGTTTTATTAGGGTTTTTTTATCAATTAAATTAATAACTTAATTTAATTATTTAATTAGGTTAAATTTTTATTTAGGGTTTTTTAATAATTAATTTAATAATGTAATTTAATTATTTAATTGGGTTTTTATTTAGGGTCATAATAAATAGTTTAATATATTTAAAACAATTTATTTTTTAAATAGGGATTCAATTTTGTTTAGGATTTTTATTGAGGAATTTTTGGGTTAATTGTGGGGTTGGATTTAAATTCATATTTCATATATTCAACATATTTGGTTTTTCTTTCTTTAAAGAAAATAGGAATTGAATTTTATTTTTTTGGTTTTTTATTTGGAAAATTTGGGCTTTGGGGCAAAAATAAATTTAATTTAATTTTTTGGGATTAAAATTTCGTTATTTCAGGATTTATAATGAATTTAAGAATATTTTTTTTTCGGATAATTTGGGAGAATTGTTTTTGCTATATTTGTAGCATAAATGGTCTTTTGGGTCTTATTAAATTTTATGGAATTTAAGGATTTTATTCTTCTTAAAAATAAGGGATATAAAGGGATTTTTTAAGGATTTAAAATTTGGGATAAAACTGTTTGTCCATGAGTCTAAATAAAGGATGGGTTTAGGGATAATACTCTTAGGATCCAAGAGTTAAAATATAGGCCAAAGGGGTAAGGGATTAAGGGATAGAACTCTCCATCCGAGAGTATAAACAAGGGATAAGGGATTTAAGGGATAGAACTCCTGGTCTAGGAGTATAAATAATAGATATGGGGATAAAACTCTTAGGTTCCAAGAGTATAAATAAAGGCCAAGGGATAAAGGATTAAGGTATAAAACTCTCTGTCCGAGAGTATAAATAATGGATTAGGTTTTTAGGGATAAAACTCTCCGTCCGAGAGTATAAATAATGGATAAGGGATAGAACTCCTTATCTAGGAGTATAAACAATAGATCAAGGGATAGAACTCTTTATCCAAGAGTATAAATAGTGGATTAGTTTTGGGATTAGGTTTTGGGATTAGGATTAAGGGGTAGGAATAGGGGAGGTGAACTACGGTTACTCTGATCCTTCAAAATTGAAGGTACGTAGGCATTGGGTTGTAACCCCTAGCGAGTATAATAATAAAAAAACTTAGGATTCTTTTGTAAATAAATAAAGAAAAAGACAACAAACAAACATACCCTAAAATCTAAGGAGGATCCCATTGAGTACAATGGAGGTGAGGGGTGCCTAACACATTCCCCTCGCTTAACCGACTCCTGAACCTTAGGAATCTCTACCCTTAGGATTAGGATTTTAGGTTTATCATTTATTTTCCTCAGAAAAATATGATGGCGACTTGATATTTTTGTCGGCCGCAATATCATGAATGAGGGCTGAAACATTAGCCTTTTAAGGTGTATGTTTAAGTTGAATGGGGGCTGAGACATTTCTTCCTATGTTCACTTTCTCATTTCCCTTCATCCTCCTCTTGTGTGTGCATAAATCTTTCTGAAGTTTTGCATACTTTGGAACCTGCTTAATCACATCAAGAAGTGGAATGTTCAATGCCACTTTCCTAAATACATCCAGAATCTCTCTCTCTCTCTCTCTCTCTCTCTCTCTGTCTGTCTCCCTCTTCCATCTTTTTAGTTTTAGCTACTCTGTGTGGGAAAGGTATTAGTGGCACATACTCTCTTTCAGCCTCAATAACAACAGAAGGTTCATGTGTTACCTTAAGAATTTTTTTATTTTTTTCTGGGGCTGGTTCTGCAACTTTTCCGTATCTCAGGGAGATTGTGCTCACATTAGGATTCACTACGATTTGAGCAGGAATTTGGTTCGATCCTCGAGCTTGCTGCATGGCATTCATTGAAGTGACAAGCTGTCCAATTTGTGTCTGCAAGGTATGAATACTAGAATTTGTTTGTTGCTGAAATTGGAGATCATTTACAGCCATTTGCTTGACAAGGTCCTCTAGTGAAGGTACGAAAGGTGCAGAGGTGGTTACTTGTGGAGGGTTTTGTGGTGGTGGTAATGGTAACATCAACTGTTGTTGGGTGGGCTGTTGATTTCCATATCGAAGGTTTAGATTGTTCCTCCAATTGGGATAGTATTTGTTAGTGGAAAGGTCAGGAATGTTGTACCTATTCTGATTGTTACCTTGATTGTAAAGGCATGTTGCATATGCTTGAGGCAACTCAATGATCTTTTCATCTTGCAGAATAGGACATGTATCGGTCTAGTGGTTAGCAGAAGTACAAATTCCACATAACTTTGTTGTTGTTTGAGCTTTACCAACTGCCAATTGTTTCACTAAAGAGGTCAGCTAGTCAATCATATTTTCTAAAGCCTTGTTGGAAGAAGAAACGTGAACCTCATTCACACCTTTTGTCTGGACAAAATTGTTTCTAGTTGTGAACTGTTGGGAGTTGAGTGACATATTCTCAATCAAAGCTTTGGCAGCAGTCAAAGTCTTATAAAAAAATGCTCCACCACTAGCAGCATCTAAAATGTTTCTTTCCATTGGTAGCAATACCTCATAGAAATTTTGGATAAGCAACTATTCGGTAATCTGGTGATGGGAACAACTGAACAATAATTATTTGAATTTTCCCCTATATTCAGCCAATGATTCATTGTCGAGCTGTCTAATACCACATATATCTTTTCTGGTCGATGCAACTCTGGAGGCAGGAAAGTATCTCTATAGGAAGACTTTCTTCAAATCATTCCAGGTTGTGACAAAATTAGGCTCAAGATAGTAAAACCAATCTTTGGAAGCTCCCTGTAGTGAAAACGAGAATGCTCTGAGCTTGATATGATCCTCTGTGATTCCTTAAGGTCTCAAGGGTGTAGAGCACACAACCTGGAATTCCTTGAAATGCCTTTGCGGGTCCTCACCTGCAAGACCATTAAACCCTGGCAACAAGTGTATTAAACCAGATTTCAATTTGAAAGGTACAGTAACAGCAGGATATTCAATACATAAAGCATTATAATTCACACCAGGGGCAGCAAGTCCTCTAAGAGTTCTTTGGTTAGCCATATTAAATTTAATAGGAAAAAAATCAACAAAGAATGAGAAAACGCATAACTAATTCAACAATGCAGCAACAATTAGGAAAATATCAACAATGTCCCGATTGAAAAAAAGAATGGAAAACTAGAAAGGCGATTAAAATAAAATCTAAAAATTATGAAAATATGACTAAAAATCAAATCAAATCAGGATAAGTCTTTGCATAAAATTTCAGATTTTTTTTAAAATAAGAAAATAGAAAATAAATCAAATAAAATAGGAAAATAAAGAATTTGAGATTTTTCCGAGTCAAAATCTTTTAGAATTCTATTCTAAAGAAGTAGTGTTCGTCGATTTTTTTTCTGATTTTCTATAAAAAAATTCGAAGCAAATCGAAACAATAACTTCCAAACATACCTGATGGGCTGGAATCCTTACCACTGTACTGCAACTTGAAAAATCAAAAGGCAAAAACAAAAAAACAAAAAACAAAAAACTCTAACAAAACTCTAGAATTGGTTAAAATTAACAAAAATCCCCGACAACGGTGCCAATTTGATCTGTTGTCGCGCACGGATAAAAAACGAGTTATTTTAAAAATATAGTTAAAGGTAACGACAACTCGAGTATCGTTCTCAAGGATTCTTGAACTATTATAAACCAACAATTGGAACAATTGGGGGTTAAGTTTCGATTAACAGAAAAATAGTGCAATTAAGTGATTATCAAAATAAGCTGAAACGGTTAATCTGCTGTTTTGGTTTTCCAACTTATCATTGGCCCAAATAATACTCAATTCCTAAGCGGACTCTATTCCCTTTTCGATTATAATATATCCCAAACAAGCACAATTGATATTATACGATAGATATTCCTATTTTTCGAATTAAGCAAACAGATGAGATATAGCAATCGTGAATTAAGCAAACACGATAAACAAACGCGGATTAAGCAAGCGCGATTAAAGTATAGGAACATGCAATCATCAAAATAAATCAATCAACCCTAAGATAAATCGAATTAAGCAAAAAAAATATCAAAGAGGAGAATTGAAAGGAAATAGATTTTATTGGAAATTAAACGAACCTCAAAGTGTCAGCGGAAACAGATTACAGCAGATTAATCCTTGGGATTAGTTTTCCATCGTAATCGAACAAAGCTCTATATTTTGTTGTGAATAGTGTAAAGAATGGTGAAGATAAACAGTGCGCGGCTGCTAGGTATATGCAAGCATCACAAATACCCGTTCTAAACCAACTAGGTCGAAAAAAATATTAAACCCGACCCAAAACTAAATATTCCTTAAGGCAGAATTTGGGTCCTGACTTCAACGAATTATTTGACCATCTTTCACTCTGAATCAGCTCTTAGATTCAACATGAATCTTGTAGCTCTCTGTCTTATCTTTCCAACACATATCAGAAAGCGCAAAACGACATCACGTAGCTCTAGTTATGATCCGAACAATGGACAGGTATCAAGTAACCGCTAAAGCTGAAAACAACATACGAAAATAGATTAAAAGAAAACAAACACTTAATTTTATAAACATAATAAAACAGTAAAATAAACAAAACAGTATTTGTTCATGGCATATATCCTTGGTTTTGATGATAAAAATGTTCTAAAAGAACAATGGTCTTATATAATGTGTGTTCAAGTATGCAGGTTCTTATGCTTAAAGAAATATATTCAGAATCTGATTTGAAGGCGCACTTGAGAGAATCTGAGTTACTTGCTTCTGATGGTACAAAATCTGAAGAACACTCTCTAAGTGATGTCTGGCATAGACTCTGAAGTTGAATGCCTCAGCATCAGAATAATCAACACATTGTCTCTACACTTGGTGATTGTATTAGTTTCTGGTGATCGTTCAGAAGTAGTAGCAAGGCTAAAGTTGTCTGTACTGCAGAAAGCAAGTTGCATTGTCAAATCAGTTTGTCAGCTAGAGTTTAAGTTCACAAGGCTCAAGAAGAGTTGACATGTTTTACGGATAAAAACTGTCAACGACTCTATAGTACCGAATCTCTTTGAAGACATAACGGTTAAACATGTTACACGATGGATCAAGATCTTTCAGCGTATCTATCTTTAACGTCTCTTGTACTATGGAAAAAATAAAGACACTTGATCAAGGTATATCTTCCAACGACTAGTCTTCTGCAACTGCTATATAATTAGCTGAAGGTTTAATTTGAATCTTTAAACAAGGAATAAGAAGGAGAAGGAATTCTAAGAAGATTATAAGTGTTCAACATTTCTATCTAAATGAAGACATAACAAGATCAACAATGAGCAACACTATTGAATATGAAAAATCTTTTGTTACTTGGAAATCTTAAGTGCTTAAGGTCTATGTTAAGGAGATTACGCTGTACCTCTGATCTTGGTATCAATTACATCTTGTTCTCTATTCTACTGAACATGTTGTTTAGCAGTTTAAATCAAAGTCTCTTGCTAAGTGCTTGAGCATAAAAGTCTCTAGTTGAAAAGCTTGAGCCAAGTAAGTCTCTTGCTATGTCCTTGAGCATTGAAATTCTTGATCTGTTTTGATTAAGGAAGTTGAGTCTTGGATTGAGAGTCTGAGCAAAGAAGTCTTAGGCGGTGAGTCTGAGCAGTGAAGTATTGGATTGAGAATCTGAGCAAAGAAGACTTAGACGGTGCGTCTGGGCAGTGAAGTCTTAGATCGAGGATCTGAGCAAAGAAGTCTTAGACAATGGGTCTAAGCAAGAAAGTCTTAAATCTGGAGGGTTTAAGCAAGGGAAATCTTAGGATCTGAGGATCTAAGCAGAGAAGTCTTGATCAGGTGCTGGTTGAGCAAGAAGTATTAAGTTGTAGGTCTAAGCACTAAAATTCTTGTGTTTAAGGGCATAAGCAAGTGTAATCATGAGTTGATTAAAGTGGAAAATCTCTTGCGCTGCAAGGGGAGTAGACTACTCTCAAGTTGGGAGGAACCAGATTAAATTTGCTATGTTCAGTGTTTTGTTTGGTTTACTTCTGATATATTTTCCACTGCACTTGTTATTAGGTTCTGAACTAATGTTTAGAATATGAACTCTGTTCAAAAGTAGAAACGTTTTTAGTGAACACAATTCCACCCCCTTTCTTCTTGTGTATTTTCCTCACCTTTAAATATTACATTTCTAGTGAGCATTGTGAGCCAGTTTGTGAACGCTCCTTCTGATAGTCATTGATATGCACTCTATCGAATTTGTAAATATATAAAGAATACACCAAGAAAATGTCTATTATATGCAGATAAGGGTGATGCTAAAATCATTTGTTATTCAGATGCAGACTGGGCCGATTCACCATCAGATAGGAGATCCAAATCCGGATATTTTGTTCTTATTTGAGGTAATATGAACTTTTGGAGAAGCAAGAAACTAAATGCAATTACACTATATAGTGCTAAAGTTGGATATTATGTTATGGCAGTACCCTCAAAGGAGATTCCATGGATGGAAAATTTACTCTCAGAAGTTATGATAGGAGATCTTCAGAACACAAAAATCATATGTGATAATCAAGAAGCACTCCACATTGAATCTAATCCATTTTCTATGAACGGACCAAGCACATAGAAATATATTGTCATTATGTAAGGGACAAGGTACTATAAAGAGAAATCACCACATATTTCATAAAATCTGAAGATCAATTAGCTCGTCGGGACTCTCGAGTGGATTACATTTGTAACAAGCTCGACTCATATGAAAAATATGATCCAGCTTGAGGGCGATTATTAAGAGTAATTGTATATAAAATAGCCCCACACCGACTATAACATGTAATTAGTTGTAAACTCTCTATGTATAATACAATCTCCGTATTGCATTTTAAACATAGTTTATTCAACTGTCTCTCAATCTCTTATACTTCAATAGTCTTAGTTGTGGTTACTCATTGTTATATGTTTAAGTTTTGTTGTAAAAATAGAATGTACAGTGTGCCATTTTAAGTTTTTCCTATTTAGGTTATGTTTAAATTCTATTATGTTTTTTAAAAAATCCATTATTAATTGTTTCAAAATAATTAGGTTCGATTTTATTTCAAAAAAATATAAGTTAAAATGAACATTTTGTAAAATATAAATAAATAAACAAGACTTTTACCATCAGTTGTTACCTAAAATCGAGGTAAAAAGACTCAATCTATTCACTTGATTCATAAATCAAACAAAGGGTAAAAGTAGGACGCGCTTGAAAAGAAAACAATATTGTTTTTGGGGATGAAACCCATGACCATTCTAAGATTTCTCTTCGATTAACAAAATAATCGAGAGAAAAAGTGACGACTTGTCAAGACACACTTATTTACCTCATCTGGGAAATCGAGGTAAAATATACTCACAAATTGACACAATATTACATATTCATAATAGTGTTATAAATTACTAACGTCCAATCCCATGGTTATATACTAAAATATATTTTCCATTTTGAAGTTGAGTTTTATTACAATATTTCATTTTAAAATTGTTGATATGGTTCATTGATAAATATTTTGATGTTTTTTTTTTCTTGTCAAAGTCATAAACATAGTATGAATCATTTTGGTAACAATAAAGTTTCGGTTCCGTCAAAAAAATGTGCACAAAAATCTAATGAATCTTTAGAATTCAATAATATCCAAAATAGTGACGCAAGTGGTTTTAATGGAATTGTTTTTTTTCTTTGTGCTCTTCATGTATTTCACAAGTTATGAGCCCACACAATATAGTTATACAAACATGGAACAAAGTTTTGACCATATTTTATTTGATCACAATTTTCAATGATCTGTTATTTTTTTGGTAAACTGCAAATAAAGTATGATTTTTTTTGTTGCTTTTTTTCTATTGAAAAATATTATTACAATAACATTTATTCTATATTTTCACTACTTTTAAAAAAAAATAAAAACTTCAATTTTTCTCTTGCATTTTCTACAGAAAAATAAATGCATTGATATCAATTAGACAATGGCAACAACACTTATTTTTACTTAAAAGCATAATTGATTTTGTTTTTTTTTTTAATATTTTTCTACAAATAATTATTAGAAAAATGTTCAAGAAAAATACAAATTAAACTAAACTTCTAAGTAAAACAAGCATTGTTTGGCATTGCCTGATTGCTAACGATACATTTATTTTCCTATAAAAAAATGCATGAAAAAAGAAATAAAAATTTTAAATTATATATTTTAAAAGAATAAAAAATAGAGTAAATGATGTTAGAAGATTTTTTTTAATTTAATAAAAACAAAAAGACATACATTGTTCATTTAGTTTAAAAAAAATAACGAATCAACAAAAACCGCGTTTAAATAAAATATGGCCAAAACTTTGTTCAATTATTATATAATTGTATTGTGATGGTTCATAGTTGAGAAATATATGAAGAGCACCAAAAAAAAAAGTTTTACACAAAAATTGTTAGTGACAATATAAGAGTTAATGAACAAATGAACAATTTTATTAAGAAAGAGCAGACAATAATATATTATTAAATATATATTTTTCTCTAATATTTTTATTTAATATTAATTTATACTCTTTTTTATATTTGTGTCTTTCGCGGCACATTTATTTTCTTTTTAAATAAAAATAGAGAGAGAGAGAATGGTTTGAATTTTTAGATCAATTAAAAATTAATTAAATGAATGATTTATTTTTGTTTAAAAAAAATAATAAATAAAAACAATTATAAATATAAAATAAATGATATTGTATTGAAAATATATTTAAGCAAGAATATAATATTTTTAATTGAATATCATATAAGTTTTTTATTTTTAAATTTGCCTAAGACACCCTAACTTGTGTTAGGCCGACAATGTTTGTTACCATTAGATGCATATGTTGAGTCATAATTAATACACTCTATTATGTTATCCATTTTTATAATATGATCCCAAATAAGCGAACGTTTAGAATAGTTTTTGGCGTTACCTGCCTCATGACCTTGCAAGTCCTCTTCACTTTATAAGTATATCTATATCAACATCAAATCGATTTTCTGCAACATTTGTAGTAGGAGCATAATAAACATTCATATTCTCTTGCATTAACATCAAATACATATTATATAATAATTTGAGAATTGAAACAATGAAATAAAAGGAACAATATATATATATATATATATATATATATATATATATGCCCAACAAGGCCGACTAAATCAATACCGAGGCCTTGTTTTAATTTAAAAAATAGACCTAAAGTTAAAAAAAAGTACAATGGATTAAAAGCGAGTACAATGGTTATTAAGAAAGACATGCAAGATTACCATTCTCAATTTGTAAAGTATTAAGATTATTATTATTTTTTAAAGGCAATGGATTAAAAGTGAGTACAATGGATACTCGAACCCTTACACGAATAAAAACACAACAATTCTACGAAACATAAGATTCATTTTCAATAGTCACACTATCAAGAATTTCAAAATTAATATTATCAACGTAATGATTTTTATTTGAAACTTGTGGTTCTTTGACTGAAAATTTATCAAGAGTTTGGTTTGAGATTGAATTAAATCTTCAATTTTTTTCTTTTTCGTACGCTTATCATTTTGACACTCATACTTTCTATTCTGAGGAGAAATCTTAGGAGGCTTAGTAGAAAAAAATATCTGCAATATCTCATGACATTCTTCTTTTAGCTAAATTGAAAGAATGACATTCTTCTATACAGATATTGAAAATAAATATAAAAAAAAAATCAAATATAAAAATTATGAGAACTCAATCATTTTTAAAAGAATAATTTCAGACTCAATCAACAATAAAAAACCCTAAATAAACTCAATCAACAATACAAAATCCTAGATACAAAAATCTCTCATTAAAGTGATTAGAAATTAAGTCAAACTGAAGAAAGAAGGAAAGAAAAAGAACATATCTGGTAGAGAAGAAAAACAACAATCAGTGCCGCTTTCGTTTCCGATTCACTGTATCTCTGCTTGATGCCTAAAGTATATTTTTCTGTTTCTAATATTATTTTTTTTTAGAATTATATACCTATTTCTTTATAGCTGTGAGAAAGTGGATACATGTTTATGTAAATTGAATCCATCAATTTTTTTCATATATATATATATAGTTTTGAAAATGTACCTAACATATTCCTTTGAAACCATCCGTTTTGTTTTCCATTGAAATAGCTGTTGAAACAGTCCCCACCCCACCAAAGTAGCCACAATTGCTGCCTCATCTCTATGACTCTATCACGTTCAGCCTTACTTGTAGGTGTTTGACTGGTATCCGCCTCAAGCTTCGTAATCCGCCTTATTTTATTAATAATACTTAATCTTAAATATAAACAAACATGAAAATAAATGCTTTCTTCACGGGCTTTCTTTTCTTTGCATTCTTTGCAGCTCTTTGTTTGAAATGGTTTATATAAAAATTTCTCATAGGATTCGAATTTTGTTAGGTGGTAATAATTTATGTATTGCATCAATTTATACAAAACTTTACTCAAAATTTAAATGAGATTTCCTCAGAGTAAAGGTGAGATTGACTTTTTTTTCAAGATTAGTTGCTCTAAGGATCGAATATTGAGTTTAAAACAAAAACTTATCTAAATTTTTATTTGGAAGAGTTTATGAAAGATGTGATATGCAATGACATTGGTCCGATATAATTAAAATTTCAAGGTAAAATTAATTTAAAATGATAAAAAAAAAATGATATTAAATGTTTATGATCGTACCTGGATCAGACAGTGATGGTGGCCAACGGCGTCTGAAACGGCAGCTCCGGTGATGGTGAGAGACGGTGGGGGGGGTGTACCTGCAAGGTACTCTGACGCTCAAGTGAGAGAGTGTACAGAATATCAGGAAATACAAGAAGAGAGTATGGTAGGAAGAAAGTATCTAACCTGACCCTCTCAAATGAGAGGGTATTTATAGAGAGCCCCCAGCGCGGGGCCAACGGTTACCTGCAATGGGCTGGATCAACCAGGCCCACTCCAAGTAACTGCTAGGGCTTACGTGTAGTAGTGAAGACCAGCACGTGGTCTTTGCCCTAGAGTAACTGCTCCTAGATTTCCGAAAGTAGGGCTGACCGAATCTTTCGGAAGTGGGAGGTTACTTGGAACGTGTCCACGCGGGGCGGACCGTTGGGTGCTCCTCGCGGGGGAGGAGCCTTCCGTGTCGAGGAGATATGAAGCCCGTAGAAAGGGCACGGCCTCGCGGGGGAGGGATAGTGTCCGTCGAGGAGTGACGTGTAGCATACTCGCGGGGAGAGATTATCTTGTCGAGGAGTCACATACCAGCGGGTGGGACGTCCTCGACTCCTATTGTCCAAAGTGCCCGACACTACATGAGTGCCCAGCGAGACTGTGGCTAGCACGTGGCTGTCGCGCGTCCGCAGAGAGAGCTTGCCTTATTGGGCCTCCCCAGGCATCATGGGTTGGGCCTGCTCGACCGTTGGGCCGCCTCGGCCCAGTCCAGAACAGGAGCCCCCCAAGTCGTTGCTCGGAGTCGTCAGAGTAATGACTTAAGGCTTACTGGCGTGTCGGGGATACCCTCGAGGGAGGAGTCGAGGAAGCCACCTTCGTGGTCGACGTACGTACGGCCGCACAAACGTCGGGCATCGTTCAATCGCGTTTGGTCGGCACGCTGGGGAGATGAGGAGTTTCAGATCCAAAGCGTTGGGGGAACTTGGAACGACACGCGTGGGAAGACGCGCAGCTGCATGCGTGCCACGTGTCGCCTGCCATTATTACCTAGGGAGGCTAGGGCGGCTGGCTAGGGTAGTGCACTTGAGTGCCCTAGGCCCCTCGAGTCCCGCGAGAATCGCCTATAAAAAGCTGCTCCCCTCGCTCATTTTTCACTTTTGCCTTTCTCTCTCAAGAATCCTTCCCCTTCTCTCTCTACTCTCTCCCGTTGCTGGTCGCCGCCGTCAGCTGCCGGACACTCCGTGCCTGAAACCTACAACCGTCGCTCTCCGCCGTAAAGCCGTCGGAAACTCCGTGCCGGAACCCTAAACCGCTACTCACAAGGTACTTGCTTCGAAAATGACCTTTTTTTCTTACATTTCTCTTTAATTTCATCTAGTATAAGGCATTTCCTTGATGAACTGATGATGTTCTCATGAGAAATGTGAGGATTCCTGGCGAATACGGCGGGAATCTTTAGTTGTTGAGAGAGGGGGTGCTAAGAACTTCACCCACTTTCGTTGAATGTTTCGGGGACTAGGGATGAACATGTCGGGGACCCGTTGAATGTCTCGGGGTCCCCAATAGTTACTCTCTTTCCTTAGCGTCACGGGGACACGGGGCAGAATCTTCCGGGGAGGCCATGAGTTCCCCGGCGAACGTGTCGATCCTCGGCCGGTTATGTCGGGGAACCGAGAGAGCCTTGCCCCTTCCTCGCCCGTTCGCTTGAACAGCGGTGGAGGGGTGAATTTGATACGACCCATCGAATTCACCGTTTCCTTCTGCTTTTCAGGTAAATGGACGATTTGTCTACGAAGGTGGCCGTAGGATCCTTCGAAGAAGACGACGACCAACCCGACTCCCCCATGGCTCACATGGCTTTCGCCCGGGAGCGCCCGCTCGAAGAGTGGGTCTGTAGAGAAGCCTTGGAGATGTCGTCAATCTTCGCCTTCAAGGACGAGGACGACGCGTTCTGCACTGTCGAGCACAGACTCATTGGTTCGGACAAATCTTGGAAGGTCTTCCGTCCAGAGGAGCATCACCGGATATGCCAGCCTTATCGGGGAATTCGAATCCCGCTGTATGAATTTATGTTCAACCAGGCGGGGTGGAGGTTGCCCTTCACGGACTTACAAGAGGGAATCTTCTCCTGGTTGCAGCTGGCCCCCTCACAAATTCATCTGAACTCCTTGGCTTTTATCCGGGCCTTCGAGCTTGTCTGTAAGCATTTAGCAATCGTCCCGACGGCGTCCCTCTTTTTCCGGATATTCCATCTTCAGAGGTCGTCATCAGGTGGACGACATGGATGGGTGTCCTTCAAGCAGAGCAAAGCTTTGTTTCATACATACTTAGACTCCATCCGGGACTTCAAGTTCCGCTATTATTTCGTGAAGCCGGTCACCGTCGGGGCCGTATACTCGTTGTACCGGAAAGTCACTTGCGACGTCGACGGTGTCTCCGAGGAGGTTCTAGAGCCGAGGTTCCCCCTATACTGGACGGAGGAACACTTCAAGAAGGGGGTCGAAAGATATAAGGTGAAGCATAGTCAGTTGGTCGTTGAGGACCGGGAAGCTTACGACAAGATCGTCGCGTTCGTGGAGAGCTTCAGCGAGGCTCAGCACGAAACGTTGGATGGCCAGCCCATAACGGGAGCAGACAGGCAGGTGAAGAAACAGCGCCGTCTGATCAACACCCGCGTTCTGCTCGAGACCTTCTCCGACGAAGAGGCCCTCGAGTTGTTAGGTGGTGAAAACATCCACGATTTAATCATTCCTCGCATCTGAGTTCCTTTCATTTCTTGCCTTACTAACATTTTCTTTCTTTTTGCAGGAAAAATGGCTGGAGCCAAGGAAATATTCAAGAAAATGAAGGCGAAGAGGGCCAGGGAAGAGCAGCTTCGGGCGGAGGCGTCTCGCTCGAAGGGTCAAGATGTCGCTCCTTCCGGGGCCACGCCTGAGGGTGGTTCCTCGGTCGCCATGCCCGAAGGTTCCAGTCAGTCTCAGCCCGCTGCCACTGTGTCCGAGATTTCAGAGAGGCGGACACCTCCTGCTGGGAGCCAGTTTTCGGGTGCTCAAGGGACTCCAAAGCGACAACGGCTTTCGAGCGTGGAGATCGTCGACTTGGGCCATGAAGACAGTCCCCCACCTCCTTCAAGGTTTGAACTTCCACCATGCCATCAAAAGCCTCGCTTCTTCTCCAAAGTCATCTATCCCCGCGTCCCTCCCTCTGAAGTCCAAGCTGTGTTGGGAGCTGCCGCGGAGGCGAGGAGGAAGACGATCTTCGAGGATTTGTCCGCGGTCATGCGGCTTTGCTCGACCGCCATTGTCCTGAACGACGAGACTCGTCCTGCTGCTGAGTTTTCTCGACTGCAAGAGAAGCTCGAGAAATTGGATGCTGAGATGCTCGAACTGCGCAATGAGTTAAAGGAGTGCAGGGACCTAAACAAAGAACAAGGCGAGCAGCAGCAGAGGGCTGAGAAAAAACTGAAGGAAGTCGAGGAAGCCGAGAGAGGTCACGTTGCCCGCATCGCCGAATTGGAGGCTGAGGAGAAGCGTCTCAAGGAGAGGGTCACCGAGTTGGAGACTGCTGTGCGACCAGCTGAAGGCGAAACCGAAGAAGACAGGCTCCTAACCACTCGAGCAGCGTTGGTGGCCCAACTCAGGAAACTCGAGTAGGATATTCGTCTGGCCGAGGATGACGCTCTCGAGACTGCAGGCATAGGGTTCCGAAACGCAGTGGCGCAACTCCAGATCCTGAATCCCGGCCTGGTGACCGATGGGGCGGACGTTGACTTCGATGTGGTCGACGGTCGGATAGTGCCGCCCGGGCAAGGAGGGGATGCCAACGAGGGAGGTGGGTCGGACGCCACCGAGACTGCTGCAGAGTAGGGACATAGTTTGCTTGGCTTGCGTGCCATTTTGTTTTTGCCTGGCTTGTGGGCTTATTTGATGTACTTTTCGCACAATGGTTATTTTGCCCGCTTTGTGGGGTTATATGTGTAATATTCGTACAATGGGCTTTGCCCGATACTTCGTTGTGCCTCTTTGTTAATTCTGCTTGTGTGCGATATTTTATGCATTAATTATTATTGTCTAAGTAGTTGATACGACTGGCGCCTTGGGCGTGTGCTCGACTTTGATGATGCTCGACTGTGAAGAGAGCTTATCCGAGCGGTCAAGGGTTGTACTCCGACCTTCGACGAGGCTAAGAGAGCGGACGATGTCTTAGCTTCGCGGCGTGAACTTCCCATCGCGAGCTGGGTGTTCTTCCTATTTGGTACGTCGACGAAGGAGCTCGGTTGAGGTCTCCTCGTCGGGCCAAAAAGTCCCACGCACACACTTCGTGGTTTTTGGCCGTCGTGTATTATATAGAGGTGTCGCGCATGTACCGTTGCACGCCCCCGTGATCGCGACGTTGTACTATCCCGGGCAGTGTCTAACTGTAGTATTGCTTGAGCTTCTCAGCATTCCATGGTCGAGCAAGTTGTTCCCCGTGTAGGTTCTCGAGGTAATAGGCACCCGTCCCCGTCTTAGTAGTGACACGGTAGGGGCCCTCCCAGTTTGCGGCCAGCTTTCCTTCGCGCGAATCTTTTTGATTTCTTCGCAGGACAAGACTGCCTACTTGGAAGTCTCGTTTGATAACTTTGTCATTATAACGCAAAGTTATTTTCTGTTTCAAAGAGGCTTCTCGGAGGGAAACACCGGTCCTTATCTCATCGACAAGATCGAGTTCCTCGCGCAAAGCTTCGTTGTTCGTCTCATCGTCGAAGGGAGCTTCTGTTCTCCTCGAGGGTTCCCTGATCTCGACGGGGATAACCGCTTCGGTTCCGTACGTGGAATGTGGGGTCGTTCGATACGCCCAGACGACGCTGTGCAACTCCTCGACCCACCGTTGTTTGGCCTCGCCGAGTCGTCGCTTGAGTCCCCGGAGTATCACTCTGTTCGCGGCTTCGGCTTGGCCGTTAGTTTGAGGGTGTTCGACCGACGTGAAGTACTGCTTTGTGCCTAATTTGGTGACGAAGTCTTGGAAGTTCCTGTCGGTGAACTGTGTCCCGTTGTCCGTGACGATGGCTTGGGGCACCCCGAATCGGGCGAGGATGTTTCTTTTGTAGAAACGGAGTATGTTGAAAGCGGTGATTTTGGCCAGTGCCTCGGCCTCGATCCACTTTGTGAAGTAATCCACCCCGACTATGAGGTATTTGTTTTGGTATGACCCCACGACGAAAGGTCCGAGGATATCCATTCCCCACCACGCGAATGGCCACGGGGACGACAATGACTTAAGCTCGTTTGGAGGAGCGAGGTGCATGTCTCCGTGTCTTTGGCAGCGGTCACATTTCTTAACGTGCTCCTTTGCATCATGTTGCATGGTGGGCCAATAATACCCTGCTCGGAGTGCCTTTCGGGCTAAGGACCTTCCGCCGAGGTGTTGGCCGTTGATCCCTTCGTGGATTTCTTGGAGGATTCCGGACACTTTGCTTTCTTCGATGCACCGAAGCAAGGGAATGGAGAATCCTCGACGGTATAGCTTATCTTCGACGATGGTATACGCACACGCCCGCCTCTTGACTATCCCTGCTTCTTTAGGATCGTCGGGCAGTTTGCCCGTCGTCAAATATTCGTACACCGGGGTCATCCAACAGTTTGCGTCCCCTATGGCGTTGACCTCGGTTGTTTGTGCGGCCTTGTTAATGCTCGGTTGGGTTAGTATCTCCTGGATAACCGATTTGTTCCCTCCTTTTTTCTTAGTGCTCACAAGTTTGGAGAGCACGTCTGCTCGAGTGTTGTGCTCGCACGGGATATGAGCCACTTCCGCGGAGACAAATTTCTTCAACTTTTCTTGCACCAGGGTTAGGTACTCGATGAGACTATCATTTTTAGCCTGGAATTCTCCCCGAACCTGCGATGCCACGAGCTGGGAATCTGTGAAGATTTTGACTTCCTTTGCTCCGAGGTCTTCTGCGAGTCGAAGTCCCGCGAGGAAGGCTTCGTATTCTGCTTGGTTGTTCGATGTCTTGAAAGACAGTTCAAGGGAGACCTCTATCAGGATGCCCTGCTCGTTTTCCAGGATAATGCCTGCTCCGCTTCCCTTCGCACTGGAGGCCCCGTCGACATAAATCGTCCATTTCTGGGAGCCGTTGGTCTAGGATTCAGGGACAGTCATTTCCACTACGAAGTCGGCCAGTACTTGGGCTTTCAGGGCTTTTCTTCCTTCGTATCGAAGGTCGAACTCGGATAGCTCGAGAGACCACCGGAGCATTCTCCCCGCCATATCTGGCCGACTGAGGAGCTGTCGGATGGGCTGCTCTGTTCTTACCACGATTGTGTGGGCCAGGAAGTAATGACGTAATCTTCGAGCTGCAGATACGAGGGCCAAGGCGACCTTCTCAATCTGTTGGTACCTGAGCTCGGGGCCCTGAAGAGCTCTGCTCGTGAAATAAATCGGTTTCTATCCGTCGGGGGTCTCCCGTATAAGAACAGCGCTCACTGCCTCGCCGTTGACGGCCAGGTACAAGAAAAGTGCTTCCCCGGTATCTAGTCGGGATAAGACCGGGGGTTGAGACAAGACTTTCTTTAGATGGAGGAGGGCTTGCTCGCATTCTTCACTCCATTCAAATGTCGCCTTCTGCCGGAGAAGCTTGAAGAAGGGGAATGCGTACTGCGCGGATTTGGCTACGAAACGGGAGAGAGACGTCAGCATTCCGTTAAGCGACTGGATCGACTTCTTCGAGTTTGGTGTGGGGATTTCGGAGAACGCCCTACATTTGTCGGGGTTCACCTCGATGCCCCTCTCCGTGAGGTAGAAGCCGAGGAATTTCCTTGCGCGAACACCGAAGGTGCATTTGTCGGGGTTGAACCTCATGCGACATTTCCTCGCCGTGTCGAATACTTTCTGGAGATGAGCGGCATGGTCGATTTCCACCGCGAATTTGATGATCATGTCGTCCATGTAAACCTCGAGCACATCGTCGATATCTGCCCGAAAGACTTTGTTCATCATCAGTTGGTAGGTGGCGCCCGCATTTTTCAAGCCGAAGGGCATTACGTTATAGTAGTAATTGCCCGACTCGGTCATGAAGGTTGTATGCCATTTGTCTGCCTCGTCCATGGGGATTTGGTTGTACCCTGAATAAGCGTCCATAAAAGATAGTAATTTAAATCCTGCAGAATTATCGACTAGTTGGTCGATGTTAGGTAAGGGATAAGAGTCCTTCGGGCACGCCCGGTTAAGATCCGTGTAGTCAACGCACATCCTCCATTTTCCATTACTTTTCTTAACGAGTACAACATTTGAGAGCCAAGTTGTGTACTTGGCCTCGGAAATAAAATTTTCCTCTAGGAGGTCTTTTACAGCTTTTTCAGCAGCCTCCATTTTTTCCGGAGACTGCCTACGCCTACGTTGAGCTACGGCCCTAGCGGCCGGATCTATAGTCAGTTGATGACAAGCTACTTCAGGGTCCAGTCCGGGCATCTCTGCAGCATTCCAGGCGAACAAATCTGCATTTTCTCGGAGACACGCCTTCAGTTACCTTTTCGCTAGGTCGGGGAGTCCAGAGCCGATCTTTACGCTTCGTTCTGGGTTGTCGTCGAGTGGAACTAGCTCGAAATCTCCATCTGGGACGGGGCGCGTTGGGTGGAGAGGTTGCCCGTTGACTTCTAGTGGGAGATCCTCGCCATCAGCTCCCTCCTTCTCCCCGGGGAATCGGCTGTCTAGGTCGACCGCACTGACCGGCGGTAGTGGAGCCTGCACGACGTCTGAAGGTGTCTCGGCCTGAGTCTTAGATTTGATGCCGCCAACGACGCTCAGACCCCTGATTGCTGCGTCGAAACACCTTCTGGCCGCGTTGATGACCCCGTGGAGAGTGACCACACGTCCGCGCTTCGTGTAGTATTTCATCTTCAGGTGGACCGTTGATGGTACGACCGTTAGTTCCGCCAACGTGGTCCTCCCCATTATACAGTTATAGAGGGACGGGCAGTCTACCACCAAGAAACGCGTCTTCACCTGTCGGGCAGTTTCCTCAATCCCGAAGGTGACCATCAACTCAACGAAGCCCCACGGTCGGGTGGTCGCGCCGTTGAAGCCTTGCAGGTCCGAGCCCACGTATGGGGACAAGTGTTGCTTGGTCAGCTGGAGGGTCTCGAAGAGGTGGACGTACATGATGTCCACCGAGCTCCCCTGGTCAACCAAAATTCTATGGACATCAAAGTTGGCCATCTGTGCCCGGATCAAGAGGGGGATGTTGGCGTTTGGTGCCCCACCGGGAAGTTCCTCGAGGTAGAAGGTGATCGGATTTGATCTTCCTTTGACTCGCTCGAGAGTAGGCGCTCGAGGAGTTGTCGCCTTCAGTTCGTCAAACTTCTGCTTTATCTACCCCACGGTCAAACGGTCAGGGGCTCCACCCGATATGACCAGGGCTTGGGGGAAAGACTCCCAGGTGCTTCGGGCACTTATCGAGTCTTCAACCGGGAAGTTGTTCCACATGTTTCGGACAGCTTCTGGGCTGTCGAGCTCTCCAGGAAAGCCGAAGTCTTCAGGTCGCGTGATGCTCAACGCGACCTGTAGCGATCCGTTGTTGGGAGAGGGAGTTGACTCCTCGGCGTTCTGAGCCTCCTGGCCGCTGGGGCGGGGGGCCTCTTGTTGCTTGGCGTACTTCTTCAGGTACCCCTCTTTAATCAGCGTCTCGATCGCGTCCTTAAGGTGGACGCAATCTTCAGTGACGTGCCCGTGACTGCGATGAAACTGGCAATACTTGGACTTGTCAGCATTTGGTTTGGAAGCCGTCGGTTTCGGGAAGCGGATTCCCCCTTTGACGAACTCCGAATTGGCACAGTCGCTGAAAATGCGCGAGCGGGACACGTTCAGCGGTGTGTAATCTTTGAAAAGACCAGACGGTCCTCGTGATTTGCGGGGCTCTTTGGTCCGGGCTTCTTTCTTTCTCTCTCCGCCTCACCTGGGTGGAGGGGAGTCTCCTCTTCTCCTGTCTCCACCTCGCCTGGGTGGAGGGGAGTCTTCTTCCTTGTTTCCGCGGGGGCCTTCTCTGCGCCTCGAGTCGAGGGCAATTTGCGCAGCCTCAGCTTCCTCGAACTCAATATGCGACTGAGCCCTCTCGGGGAGGCCTTCAAAGCTGCGAGGACGGTGCAGCCCGACGGATTCTGCGAACTTGGATCCTATCCTCAAACCCTTGATGATGAGGTACATTTTGATGTGGTCGGTCACGTGGATCTCGACTGCCTCTTTGTTGAACCTCTCTATGTAGCTCCGGAGAGATTCATCCTTCCCCTGAAAGATGGCTTCTAGGGAGGCTATTGTCTTCGGATGTCGACAAGACGCCGTAAAGTGTTTTCGAAAGCGTTCCCTCAGGACCCTCCACGACATAATTGACTCGGAAGCTAAGTTTTTATACCAAGCCATGGCCTTTTTCCGAAGAGTCGTAGGGAATAGTCGACATTTGATGGCGCCGGAGACGTTCCTGAAATCGAGGAGAGCTTCGAAACTCTCGACATGGTCATCAGGATCGGACGTCCCGTCGTAGATTCCTAAGGATGGGGGTCTCTCCAGGCCCTTAGGGATAGGGGCGTCCATGATGTGCCTGGCCAGAGGGGTCCGGTAGTCGTCGTCCTCGCTTGCTCCCGGGGACATGGATGGGGGGTGTCGCACATGAACATGGTGACGTCTCGGGGAGTGATTTCTTGGGCGTCCTCTGGGATCCTCGGTTTCCGACTTGCTCCTCTTGTTTTTCGAGGAGCGAACTGGTTCCTTCGGTGGTGGGGAGCGGTGGCGTTTCTGAGGCTGTTCCGGCTGTGAGCGCTCTAAGCGTGGCCTGCGACCTCTGGGAACCGGGGAAGGGCTTCGCGATTCCCCCGGGGACGGTGAACGTCTTGGAAGTGGCGGTGGTCGGTGCCTTCGCGGGGAAGATTGACCACGACTTTTCTCCAGCGCCTCGATCCGGACGTTCTGGTTGAAGATCATCTGGTTGGTCTGATTGACCAACGCAAACAAGGCGGTGGTGCTCGGATCCGCATTTGGCGGCGGGTCCACGGGCTGAAAGACGGGCTGGAGGACTGTTTCCTGTCGGTCTTGGTGAGCTGTCTCGTACTCCACTTCGTCGGAGGACGGGGAGGCGGTGAGTCCGTCTCTGGCGTCATTCTCCACGAAGGGTCGGGAAGCGTTGTTGTCGACGTGGTTGCCTGTAGTGAGCTGGGCAATGACGTTGTCTAAGGCTTGATTCGCTGATGGGTTGGCCATGCTAGTTGTTGAACGGAGAAAGCTTTGGTTTATCGAACAGAAAAATGGGGAAGCTTATGTGCTCCCCACAGTCGGCGCCACTGATCGTACCTGGATCAGACAGTGATGGTGGCCAACGGCGTCTGGAACGGCAGCTCCGGTGATGGTGAGAGACGGTGGGGGGGTGTACCTGCATGGTACTCCGACGCTCAAGTGAGAGAGTGTACAGAATATCAGCAAATACAAGAAGAGAGTATGGTAGGAAGAAAGTATCTAACCTGACCCTCTCAAATGAGAGGGTATTTATAGAGAGCCCCCAGCGCGGGGCCAACGGTTCCTGCAATGGGCTGGATCAACCAGGCCCACTCCAAGTAACTGCTAGGGCTTACGTGTAGTAGTGAAGACCAGCACGTGGTCTTTGCCCTAGAGTAACTGCTCCTAGATTTCCGGAAGTAGGGCAGACCGAATCTTTCGGAAGTGGGAGGTTACTTGGAACGTGTCCACGCGGGGCGGACCGTTGGGTGCTCCTCGCGGGGGAGGAGCCTTCCGTGTCGAGGAGATATGAAGCCCGTAGAAAGGGCACGGCCTCGCGGGGGAGGGATAGTGTCCGTCGAGGAGTGACGTGTAGCATACTCGCGGGGAGAGATTATCTTGTCGAGGAGTCACATACCAGCGGGTGGGACGTCCTCGACTCCTATTGTCCAAAGTTCCCGACACTACATGAGTGCCCAGCGAGACTGTGGCTAGCACGTGGCTGTCGCGCGTCCGCAGAGAGAGCTTGCCTTATTGGGCCTCCCCGGGCATCATGGGTTGGGCCTGCTCGACCGTTGGGCCGCCTCGGCCCAGTCCAGAACAGTTTATATGTTAGATATCTTACTTATGAAAGTTTTTCATGTACACAAATTATGGTAACTATTTAAATAGAAAAATAAATAATTGAAATTTTTAATACAAACCTATTAATATTGAATATTTGATGAAATTATATAATTTTTAATAAACAAACAATTGCATTCATTTTTTAGATTCACGTTATTATCAGTCAATAAATCTACCTATATTGAATTTTATTATCATTAAATGCATTTTTTCATAAAATAAAACACACTAAACTATTAACCTTAATAAGTATTAAATTAAATAAAATACATTAAACTATAAAAGTAATAAATCAACACAATACATTTAATAAATCAACACATTATTAATAAATTAACACAATACATTCAGTAAAATTACAAAAACGATTTATTCAAATTGTATATCATTGTACTCTTCATTGTATTCATCTGATATGATATTGTCCTCAGATGCAAATTTTTCATGTTCTTCATCCACATTATTTTCTACAACCAATATAGTTGCATCAACTTGATGACCCTCAACCATTGTATCACACATATTTGTAACTTGTTCAACTTCAGTTGTATCATTACTTTAAGAAATTTCATCATCTTGGTAAGGAACATCTTTCACTAAACCGTCGGTTTTGATATGACCCAGTGGTTTTGTTTTGATTACAACACATAATCCTAGTTTACGTGGTTGAATTGAAAATAAGAAACGTAATAAACTTTCCTAACAATATGTGACATTATGAAACGGTCATACTCTTTCTACCTTTGGTCCATTCGAATCTCAACAATATTATATTTCTTATCTAATAGTGTGCCTCTGGCAGATGGATCATACCAATCGATAAATATATATAAAGAGAATACCTACTTTTGGACTGACCTATTTTTATTTCATATTTACCCTTTAGTTATTTTTCAAAAACCTCATATAAAATTGATATAATAGAAACCACCACATACCACTAAATGATAATTGTCTAACTGTCTTTTGTCAAAAAAATATTCAAATGTAATTCACCATTCTATTTGAAAATTAAAATACAATTCACAATCAGGAATAATTGCCAAAGAAACCACTGAAGGTTGTTCTCCAAGCATAGAAGAGAATGGAAAAGGAAAGAAAGGGGGTTAAGTTAATCATTGCTTAGAAAAACACCCAGACCTTGATAAAGGCACATCGTTGGTAAGGTCTACTAATGTTTATCTCCGGAACACTGCCTATTGTCTCCCTTATACTCTCATTTCTCTCTATCTTAACTGCTACGGAGGCAACGTTTGGAGTTGCATGGATTTGTGATTATGTTTCATACAAAAAGATATAATATATTTTCATGCAAAATTTGGAGTTGCATGGATATGTGATTATGTTTCATTATATCTTTTTGTATATATAATTTAGATGATTTCCTGTAAGTTCTAATACAAAAATGTTAAATATGTAATTCATTGTTTTAGAAAGATTAGATTTGATTGAGAAAGATCAGATTTGATTTAGAAAGATTAGATTAGATATTTTTGGGCTATTATAGTTTGAGCTTTAGCTTGAGATGCAAGTTAACCTAAATCTATAAATAAGGAGGAACCCTTATCATTGTAATAATCAAGCTTGATAATCACAGTTTCGCAGTTACAAAGTGATAATAAAATTTCACAGTTGTGGGCAGAGAGAACTCTGCAAAAAAATTCATCTTCTTCTCCAATGCTACTATTTCTCTTTTCTCTTTCTTTCTTTCTTTCTCAATTTTTCTTGTCGTTGCCATTGCGTGTGATTGTTAACAATCTTGAGATCAAGATTGAATAGGAATTCTCAAAAGGTTTTGGGTTAATTTCAAAATCTGGTATCTAGAGCTCCGGTTGCGATTCAAGGAAAGAAAATTGTGATGGAGATGAATCATCCGAACGGGCACTTTCCGGCGAGCCTTCCGATTATCAAGAAAGATAATTATGAGAATTGGTGTAAGCAGATTAAGGAGGTTTTATGTTATCAAGATCTTTGGGATCTTGTGAAGGAAGCAGTAGCACCGCTTGCAGAGAACGCGACAGATCAAGAAAAGGCTGCACACAAAGAGTTGAAGAAGAAAAATTATAAATTTCTCTTTATAATCCATCAGTGTGTCGATCCAGATAACTTTGAAAAGGTTAGTGATGTAGAGTCAGCAAAGGAAGTGTGGGAGATTCTTGAAATGTTGTTTGGAGGCGCAGAGAAGGTGAAAGAGGTGAGGTTACAAACTCACAAGAGAACCTATGAGTTGCTTCAGATGGAAGACAATGAAAGTATAACAGATTTCTTCGTCGGAGTTACAAAGCTGATGAATCAAATCAAGGTATGTGGAGAGGTGTTGACATCAAGATCAGTTGTTGCAAAGATCTTGAGGTCATTGGCTCTAAAGTTCGACCACGTGGTAGTAGCCATAGAAGAGTCGAAAGACTTGTCAGTATTGACGAAGGAAGAGCTTCAAGGGACGCTTGAGTCTCATGAACAAAGGATGACTGAAAGAGCTGCAGGAAAGTCAAAGAGTGATATGGCTTTGTAGGCGCAGTCAGAAAAGGAAAGGAAAGGCAAAGGAAGCTGGAATGACAACAAAGTAGAGGAGGCTACAACAATTCGACTGGTCGAAATTAGCATAAAGGAAACTGGTCGATTCAGAGAAAACCTTGGAACCAAGGCAACCAAAGAGGTGGTGTTGCAGGTAGAGGAAGAGGTGGTGGTCGAAAGCCTGACAAGAGTCACATTAAATGTTTCAATTGTCAGAGGTATGGTCACTATTTTAGTGATTGTCCAGAAAATAAGAAGAATTAAGAAACTGATGCAAAGTTGGCGAAAAATGAAGAAGAAGAGATGTTGATGATGGTCACAATAAGAGACGAAGAGAAATTCCAGGACTAGTGGTACCTGGACTCAGAATGCTCATCACACATGACTGGAATAAAAGATTGGTTTATCAACATGAAGCCCTCGTCGAAGAACACTCTAGCAACTGAAGGTGTTGCTGATGTTCTGATTATGAGGAAAGATGGCAAGAGGTCAACAATTTCCAATGTGTTGTACATACTAGGCATGAAGAGTAATTTACTCAGTATAGGGCAGTTGGTCAGAAAGAACTACAAGGTGCCGATCGAAGACAAGATGATGAGAGTTTTCGACGCATGTGGTAGGTTGATATTGAAGCCTCCAATGTCTCAGAATAGGACTTTAAAGATTGAACTCAATGTGATGGAGCACAAGTGCCTAGCAACTGTAGCCAGCAGAGATTAGTGGTTATGGTATTTTTGACTAGGACATCTCAACTTCAATGACATCAGAGAGCTAAAGAGAAGAAATATGGCTTCAGGATTACCTGAAATCAACATTCCAAGTGAAGTCTGTGAAGAGTGTGTTCAGTCAAAACAACACAAGAATAGATTCAACAAGGATGTAGGAAGAGAGAGAGAGAGAGAGAGAGAGAGAGAGAGAGAGAGAGAGAGAGAGAGAGAGAGAGAAGTTTAAATCCATGTCCACAAATTTCCAATTGCATATGTGTGTGTGTGTTTGGTTAATTCTTTGAAGGGAAAACTTCAAGGTAAACTTTGATCATCACCATCTCTTCATCATCAACCTCAAATTTAGGTTTTGTGTTCATAGGTGGGGTTCTATCTAGGTTTTCATTCAGGGGATTAGTAGAAAATTAGGCAATGCATGTTGGGGAAGGGAGTAATCTTATGTTGATTTATCATTTTCTTTATTTTGTGCTAATTACTACTTAATACATGTTTTTAGTATTATGTGCAGGATGAAACACATGTGTACATGATGATCATTACTATTTCTCACATCTTGTGGTAGAAATATGAATTCTTTGGAAAACTTTGCAAGAATCATAAAAATTCGTGTTGTATGATCCTTGACAGAGTGGTATATCTTGTAATGTACTTTTGACAAAAACTTTGTGTAAGGATTGTGTTGAAATTTTCTGATCTGGTTTTTGACTCTTTGTAGGTGGTAAAATAAAAGAGACAAAGCCCTATGTTTTGGGGCTCTAGTACGGCCCATAGCAGCTCTCTGGAATTTATAAGTGGGCGTGCTCTACTGTGTTATGAGCCTGACACCTACTACGGGCACCCGTAGTAGCCCCCAGACTTTCCTACTTTTGTGATTTTTGAAAACTTAGTTGGTTCATCTTGTTTTGTATTTCTTGGCATACTTAGAGGTGCATCGGTGTAGTCTAACAAAAGAGACGTAAACCACTCAAAATTTCACCAATTCTAATTATATTTTCCAAAACCTAGTTATGAGTATATGATGTGTCTTGCTATGCTTAAGAGTGATTTTGTATGAGGTTGAATGAACCGAAAACACCTGAGACTTACTTAAAATAAGCAAAAGAGATCATCAACAAAGGATAACGGGAAAAAGGCAATCAATCTGATTGTTATTGAATAAATAAGAGAAAATATCTTAGGTTAATCAATTATTAAGAATAATAAAGAATCCTACTAATGTGTTTCCGAATAGAAATAAAAACCATGAAGTGAGAACTCTTAGGATCGAATTAGAATCCATAATGAGAAATTCTCGCAAATGTTATGTCACATCAATTCTCGATAAATGCCAATGCGATGATTCCGAGAAAAAGGTAATCTAATGAGTGAAAGGTATAACTCATATGGTTTGCCTTAAGTGTAGTTAGAAAATTAGGACGTTGGAACCCTGATAGGAGGTAGGTAGGTAAATCTGGATGAATTCACCTTAGTGGAAATGATCTCGATAGAAGGGAGGTGGGTAAATCCATTTTCTATGAACGGACCAAGCACATAGAAATATATTGTCATTATGTAAGGGACAAGGTACTATAAAAAGAAATCACCACATATTTCATAAAATCCGAAGATCAATTAGCTCGTCTGGACCAAGCACATAGAAATATATTGTCATTATGTAGTGGATTACATTTGCAACAAGCTTGAGGGCGATTGTTAAGAGTAATTAATTGTATATAAAATAGCCCCACACCGACTATAACATGTAATCAGTTGTAAACTCTCTATGTATAATACAGTCTCCGTATTGCATTTTAAATATAGTTTATTCAACTGTCTCTCAATCTCTTATACTTCAATAGTCTTAGTTGTGGTTACTCATTGTTATATGTTTAAGTTTTGTTGTAAAAATAGAATGTACAGTGTGCCATTTTAAGTTTTTCCTATTTTGGTTATGTTTAAATTCTATTATGTTTTTTAAAAAATCCATTATTAATTGTTTCAAAATAATTTAGGTTCGATTTTATTTCAAAAAAATATGAGTTAAAATGAACATTTTGTAAAAAATAAATAAATAAACAAGACTTTTACCATCTGTTGTTATCTAAAACCGAGGTAAAAAGACTCAATCTATTCCCTTGATTCAAAAATCAAACAAAGGGTAAAAGTAGGATGCGCTTGAAAAGAAAATAATATTGTTTTTGGGGATGAAACTCATGACCATTCTAAGATTTCTCTTCGATTAACAAAATAATCGAGGGGAAAAGTGATGACTTTTCAAGACACACTTATTTACCTCATCTGCGAAATCGAGGTAAAATATACTCACAAATTGACACAATATTACATATTCATAATAGTGTTATAAATTACTAACGTCCGATCACATGGTTATATACTGAAATATATTTTCCATTTTGAAGTTGAGTTTTATTACAATATTTCATTTTAAAATTGTTGATATGGTTCATTGATAAATATTTTGATGTTTTTTTTCTTGTCAAAGTCATAAGTATAGTATGAATCATTTTGGTAACAATAAAGTTTCGGTTCCGTCAAAAAAATATGCACAAAAATCTAATGAATCTTTAGAATTCAATAATATCCAAAATAGTGACGCCAGTGGTTTTAATGGAATTTTTTTTCTTTGTGCTCTTCATGTATTTCACAAGTTATGAGCCCACACAATAAAGTTATACAAACATGGAACAAAGTTTTGACCATATTTTATTTGATCACAATTTTCAATGATCTGTTATTTTTTTGGTAAACTGCGAATAAAGTATGATTTTTTTTTGTTTCTTTTTTTCAATTGAAAAATATTATTACAATAAACTTCCTATGAGAGAGAAACTCTTCCTTCTCTCTAGTTTCTCTCTTCCACTTTCCTTCTAGTTTCCACTGTTCCATTGGTTCCATTGGTGTTAGGTGGTTGATCCTTTGTCTGGTATTTTTGGCTTAAACTCCTAGCTTTAGGGCTAGGGGCCTTGGTACTAGAGGAGGGCGATCCATTTTTTTTTCACTCTTTGTTGTTGGCCATGGATTGGAAAGTTATTTCAAGAAAGAAGAACAAAGTTAGTCCTGCTAGATGTTCAGTTTGGAAGGAAATGGGAGGTATGGGAGCGACTGAGGGAGAGCCCGTTACGTCTTTCTTCATCACGGAGTTCCCAGATAACATGGGGGCTAAAGACCTTTTTGAGGTGTTTAAGGTGTATGGATTGATATCTGAAGTCTACATTCCTGCTAAAAGAGATAAAAGAGGCAAGCGATACGGTTTTGCGAGATTTAGGAAGGTGCATGATGCGCATATCCTTGCGGTTAAACTGGATAATATTTATCTCAATGAAAGGAAAAATTTCACTAATATACCTAGGTTTCAGTTAGTTCCTCCAGCTCGCTTTAGTGTCACTCATACTGCTGATAGAAGGATTTTCAAAGGTCGCATGATTTCTGGGTTTAATCATGCAACCTCTTCTTATGCCTAAGTGGTGAAAGGAACGACTAAGTTGGACGAGGTAGAAGAGATCCCTTGTCAAGATATTAATGTCTGCAGAGTTTCGATCGAATCCAGCAAGTTGGATAGATTTACCAAAGCTTATGTTGGAGAGGTACAGTCCAACGGGAATCCCTTTTCGATCCAAAGGGAGCTTTTTGAAGCTGGTTTTTTTGATATTAAGGCCTCTGGCTTAGTAGCTAGCCTTTGCCTTCTTGAGTCTTTGAATGACGGTGATATTTCATCTGCCTTTGGGGATGCTAAGGGCTGGTGTGATTCAATATTTAAATCCTTACGTCCTTGGAACCAAGAGATTATAGATTCTTTTAGGTTCGTTTGGGTGAATTGCTGGGGTTTACCTTGTCATGCTTGGAATTGTTTTGTTTTCAATTGTTTCGTGGAGAGTTTTGGCATATTTATTAAGTGTGACGATGCGACGGACAAACGTTCCATCTTTGCGGTGGCCAGAATTTGTATTAAGGTTGATGGCTTTGAGAAAGTAAACAAAGTTATTCCTATTGAGGTGAATGGGGTTATCTTTAAAGTGAGAATTTTCGAAGAAAATAAGGTTGTGTTACCTATTGATCCAATAGAAGACGAAGTTGTTTCCGACGTCGAATCTGATTATTTGCTATCATCCGGAGATGACAAGGGTTTGTTTTCTGATGAAGATATCGAGGATGTCTTGTCTTCCAAAAGCGACAACTCAAGGACTTTGATAGAAAAACAAAAGGGTACAGTGTCGCCTTTTGATAAAGTGAGTAGGGCTGACTCTGATCATACCTTTGTCTGCGAATCTGAGGCGGAAAGAGTTGGTCTTGATGGTGACTCTGCAGTTAAACCTGTTGACTTACCCTCACAGAATAATTGTTTTATGGGGGAAATTCTTAAAAACCCGACATCTCAGTTTGATGCATTTAATTCTGATGTTGACCTTGTCGTGGTTAACCAACCATCTTCTGGTCCGGTTAATTCCAAACTTGGTGTTTTGGTTGGACGTGGTCCCACCCTCTTTGTTGGAGTCTCGCCTTGGGCCAGACAGAAATTTAGGCTCCTCTCCTTTTGAGTCTGACCCAATTTCTCTTTCGGAAGAATTGCATAGTGGGCCTTTTGGTGGGCCTAGAGAGAAAAAGAAAAAACCCTTTGCAGAAATCTATGGGGATTTTCAGATCCCTTTTTCCCCATCTTTTTATTCTACCCTCATCAAAATTCCCTCTGCTTCTAGATCGAATATGAAGAAATCAAATTTTAAGAAGAAGCTGAATCTCCTTGTTATCAACGAAATTGGCGATCATAGCTCAGTTCCGGAACCCTCTATTTGTGCGTCGGTGGATGATTCAGATATCATTCGAAGCAACGCCAAGTGTTCTAAGAGTTTGAATCATGTACCTCAGCTTATTTGGGAATCCTGTAAACTCCTAGGGGTAGATGATGTCGATGATGAAGTAGATTGTGTTAAGATGGTTAACAATTTGGAGATTAGAGATAGTAAAGAATATGCTAGTAAGAAGGTTGTTGAAAAAAAGGATTTATGATAGTGGTAACGTTCAACGTTCGAGGCTGCAATTCTTCTATCAAGAGGAGAAGAATTTGTCATTCTTTATCGAAAGGTAAAGCTGATTTGGTTCTTATTCAGGAAACCAAGATCCAATTGTTGAGTGATAATTTAGTTAAAAGTTTGTGGGGTGATCTTGGGTTAGGTTGGTCTGCGGTTGGCTCTGAATGAGCTTCGGGAGGAATTCTGACGATTTGGAGAAAGGACTCATTCATCCCTATTTCTAGTTACAGAGGTAAAGGTTTTCTCTGTTCTAATTTTCTCTGGAGAGGTATTAATTTGTATGTTGTGAATATTTATTCTCCCTGTGACTTGAGGGGTAAAAGGATTCTTTGGTCAGATCTCTTGTCCTTTAAAAATAATTGTTTAGAAGGAAGGTGGTTATGTGGAGGAGATTTTAATGCTGTTAAGTCTCATGACGAAAGGAAAGGTTGTGGTTTATCTAGCAGACGGGAATGTGAAGAGTTCAATTTGTTTATCAATAACTTGAATTTGGTGGACCTTACCTTCGTCGGTAATAAGTGTAATACCTCAAAATTTGCTCTCTCTTTTGTCATCATAGCATAGCATTATCATATATCATATCATATCCATCTCATTAGTCTAGCATTGCATCTTTAACATAGAAAAATGAAGCATATCATCCCTCCTACCATCAATGCATGTGATTAGGTGAAAGATGGACAATCAAGGAATCATTCAAGGCACGAAAGGTCAAACAAGTTGCCTCAAGGCAAGCCAAGAGGTATTTCATGTCTCATACTACCTCAATTGATCCTCCAAAACCTCAAGAAGGTGAGATTCAATAGGAGATTGAAGCACTACATCCTTCACTATGCAAGAGGTCCAAAAAACTGAAGGAAAACCCTCAAAAGAGATAGTTCATTGATTCAAAAATCACCCTCAAGTGGCATATCTCATCATCCTTTAAGAGGATACACAACATACTCTGAGGAATTTGAAGTTGAAGACTGCATTTTTTCCCCTTAGTAGGTGGGTATCAAAACTAGGGTTTCCAATTAAATCAGGTCATCTCTGATTTTTTGGACAAAACTTGATGTCATGGTATTCTACATGTCCTTAAGTGTATGTGTGTGGAAAATTGCCTCTCAATTGGTTTTAGAAGTGGTTCAATTGGAAGAAAGATAAAAAAATCAGGAAAATTGGGGCTAAGTCAAATAATCAGAGGAAAAAGTCAACTCTTGACTTTTTGAGGCCAAATTCATGAAATTCATGTTATATGTGACCAATGTACAAAATTTGATCAAGAAACTCCAAAAGGATCATGAAAAATCAAGATTTGAAAAGTTGCCATTTTTGGAAGAAGTAGGGTTTCTAAATAAGGAAAGTTTTGGCCATTTTGCACCAAAATTTGAACCAAGGCCATCCAAAATTGAGACGTCAAATAAAAATTCCACTCGGCCACAACAAAAGATCTCGTCTTAAGCTTCAAATCCATGTGTAGAACATCTCCATTGGATCAAAATTTAGAGAGTTATGGATGATCAAAGTTGAGACAAACTTGGGCAAAATGCAAGTCAGCTTGGGCAAATCTTAAGTCATGCGCAGTCATTTTCACAAACATGTGGTGGACCAAATGTTTTGATCAATTACTCATGGTTAGAAGCCTCAAATGAAAAATCTTTCAACATGAAAGTTGTTCCTCTATGTGAGATCTTCAAAACTGGTGTTCACGATTTGTTCATTTGATCAAAGGATAAGAAGTTATGATGGCTCAACGTAGGGTCAATGTAACTGAAAAAATTGACTAAGTCATAACCAAGTCATGCCACACACGCGCACATTATGCAACATTTCAAGCCAGTTTTGAGTTCCTATGTTTGAAGCACATTTCCAATATGTTACAAGCCTCATTTTCATTTCTTTTCAACATCAAAGTTGTTGTATCATGTACACACTTTGTAATGATACCAGAATCATCCATTTCCATGGCCTAAAGAGAGAGATATTCATGCTTAAATATCACCATTTCCAACTGATTTCATCATATGCACCACATCAGAATTTGCATCTCTTGGTTCACACACACCACAAACACTTCATCACATCAGCTTTCCTCTTTCAGCCAAACACACACACACCTTTACATACACACATGCTCGAGTGTAGCATATAAGTGGAAGGAAGAAACTTGCCAAAGAAGTTGTTGCAGCAAACCACACTAGAGCTTATCCTAAACCCCCTGCACCATATCAAAACTCCTCAAAATCGTCCCCTAACTAACTTGACTCAGTTAGTTAGGATGGACTCACCTAAACCATCTCAACTCAATTAACCAACTCATGTTAACCATAGTTAAGCTCTCATATAAAAGCAAACTTCACTCACAAACCTAGGGTGGTGCTCATTTTGTTCAGTTTCTCTCCAAAACTTCTCTTCTTTCTCTCTCAATCTCTCACCATTGCAACTGGTTTTTTGAAGCTTTGATTTCAACTTCTCTCCACTGAATCATAATCAACTACTTCATCTAAGCCTTTATTTGGCCAAGGGTGAATCAAAAATCAGCTTGGAATCTCTGGTTTTCTGAAGAACATATCAAAGTCACAAATCTTCAGGTACATATTTCAGCCATTATAGACATGCTTTGAAGGTGTTATCAGGTTCTTGAAGTTTCTTATAAGCTCAAGAACATGTCTGGCTAGTTGATAAGCCTTTAGAGGCATAGTTGAAAAATTAAGGCAAAACTTCTTCTGTTCAATTCTCTTATTTCATGAACCTTTTGCGCATTTTATCACTGGATTCATGTTCTTCATCACTTCAGCTTTCCAATGATGTATATTTTGATCATTTGTGCTTGCCTGCAAATCATTGTCATCGGAGGTTGGCCAGAGAAGATGATCGGAGGTCTTCTCCAGCCGGTGGTCTGAATTGCTAGGGTTTTACTCCAATTTTAAAATGTGATCGTTGGATATTCATGATCTAATGGCCACAACCTTGCCAGCACATTAAAATAAACGTGCATCTCACGCATTCAATTTTTGATTTCATTTAAACAATCTGTGGTGCAGTGCATGTTAGTGAGTGTGTTCCTTCATGCGTGTGTGTTGGATATGGTTACTTTGACTGGTTTGTTGACTGGACTTGATCCAATGGTGTTTATTGTTTTGACTTTATTTTGACTGAGAGTGCACAATTGTTGATGTGGACCGCGTGTAAATGGACCTGGGATCATTGCTATTTACACCTCACGTTTTTAAAGCCCAAACAATTTGAACTGGTTTTTTACTCTGCATACACCCCTTTATTATTTCAATTTCTTTTTATTTTCTTCATTTCATACACGTTTCATTTTTAATTTTTAAAATTACAAAACAACATCAGAAAATTCTGGAAACATTCATGAGTATTATCAAGACATTTAGGAAAATTTTGATATTTTTATTTCATGATTTTATTACATTTTTACCACTGTTTCATAATTTTGTTTGAATTTCCATTTGTATGCATTCCAAATATGATACATGAATTTGTAGAATTTTGTTCTTGCTCATTACAAACTATTTTGACCTGATTCTTTTTGCATTGATTCACTAATACATTTAAGCATGTTAGGTGTTTGATTTCTTAGGTCACTTTATGACACGTTTTGATGCTTGTCTTTGCACCACTTTGCATGATGTTTCAACTTGTCCTAATGCATTGTTTAAAGTCATTTTGCTTTGAATTTTGACATGCCATCTTGATGTATGATTTACTTCTGACTTAGGCATTCAAATACCATGCTTGCATAATTTTCATAAGTCCATTTGATTTATGTTTGATGCATTACATTTGAAGCCTAATACATGTCATATCATTCTAACTTTAGTGTATGTTTGCATGAATTCTTTTGTGCATATTTGTATGAGCATTTGCATATTTTATGAGCCATTCATATGATATTATAGGTCTTTGGTACACACTATAGGTCATCTTTACATGTTCATTTCAACTTGAACTTTGTGCACCCTTAACATGTATTGTTTGCACTTTCCTTTTGAACTTTCACTTCACTTCTTCTTCTATTACTTCTTGAATGTCTTGAATGTTGATTCATGAATACTTTGAGATGTTTATAAACCATTTTTCATTTAGTTTCAATTCTGATTTTTGGATTACATGTTCCATTTATGGATGTTCTTTTCATCTCTTTTCATCTTTCATCTATCCTTTCTTATGATAACATGTTTAAATGCAATGGATGATGATTGTTGCTTATTCATTTGAACTTGTATGATGATATTCACTTGTTGTCAATATGATTCACATTCTGGTTGTGATATTAAGATTTGATTCTTCATCTTATTCTTTTGAACTTTAATGTGTATTAAGTACTTTTTACTTCCTATACATGTTTCCATGTTTACTAACCATGTAGGGGCTTTGGTAAGTTGAAATTGAATGTGGATAAGGAATCCACATTCAAACCTCTCTCCTTTCATCTTTTACAATTCAACCTTGTGTTTTGTAAGTACTTATGTGCTTTCTTTGATTAACTCATTATTTTCCCTTTTGAGTTACAATTCATCTTCTACTTTAGAAGTGATTTGTTTAACTCATTCCTTCTTTAGACTTTAGGCTTTGCAACCTCACAAACCATTAGGATCACTCCCTTAACTAATCAATTAGGATTGAGTCTTAGTTCACATAGATTTTACCTTTCTCGCCCACTTGAGTCTTTCATCTCCTCATCTCAAAGAAAATTCAAAATATATTATAAAGGTAGGCATTTATTGCATTTAGGCCTTTCATATAAAGAAAAGATTATAGGGGGTCTTCTCTTGTAATCTTAGAATGTGTAGCATATGGCCCATCTTGGGTCAATGTGTTAAACATTTGATCTTGTATGAAGGACTTAAATGCAATACTTGTTGAAGATACAAATAAAAAAAAACACTTCTTCATTTCATAATTAACAAAAACACTTAATAAATACCAGTATGCTAGTGTATTTGAACCTTAATAATTGGAACTAAATGTGAGGGTCTTCTTCACACTTAGTGTACTTTCTTACTCATTCCATCTTGGAATGTGAGGATGTATACACTCCAATGATTAAGATTTAGATACATTATCATACGCGAACAAATAACAAACATTTTTCTTAAAAGACAACAAACAAACAAACAATTCTTTTCTCATCTCATTCATTTCAGTCTTAAGGACTCGTCACATCCGTTCTACCGCAAATAGGTAACGCCTAAGTCTCCATACAGCGAGCCACAACACCTAAACTGCTGGGACGCGCACTCTGACGTTTCCACTAAAAAAAACAAACAAAGCGACCCTTGTTGAGGGGAACTACGTCGCTCTGATTCTCATGTTCCCGATGAGATACGTAGGCAAAGGGGTAGGGCCCATTCGAGCACTTCTTTTATTTTCCATACATTTGTTTCTCTTTCTCTTTCCATTCCTTTTCCAGTTCTTTTTCCAGCATCTTTCCTTACACCCTTTGATTGAGACAAGCAAGCGTGGATCCCATCGGGTACGATGGACGCGTGGGGGTGCTAATACCTTCCCTTCGCGTAACCGACTCCCGAACCCAGTTCTCTTGGTTGCAAGACCATGCTCTTTCCTTTCTTTCATGTTTATGCGGTGTTTCCTTTCTCTCTCATGGGATAAATACACATTGCTGGCGACTCTGTTTTGGTGCCAGTTTCGCGTTTGTATTTGGATGAAAATCCCGGGAGCGACAGCTGGTGACTCTGCTGGGGACAGGTTGACCTATTGCTGGTCCATCCTAAGCGAGTCGATCCTAGCGCTTGTTTGCTTTTCTTTCATTGGGTGTTTACTGTTATCTTGTATTTGTTGTTTACTGTATTTTATTACTTGTACCATATTTACAGCATGTTAGCATTTACATTTCATATATTATACTGTGTTGCACTGTTCTGTCTGTTTGGCGGGATGGGATTTCTGAGAGAGGAGCCCATTACCAAGGCTTGAGTGCACACTTAGATTTAGAGTGGAGAGTAGTGGGACCTACGTACCATCTGTGTACGTTGGGTAATCACGAAATTCACAGCTAGACGAGGCTATCTTGGGACCCATCATGGCGTACGCATCTTGCGTATTCCAGGATGTCGATCTAGAGAGTTGTCGACTCTAGTGACCGATCATGAGGACCTTAGTGGAAACATCTCTCTTTAGTGGTGATAGTGGCATACCACATTCTGTGGCAAACCCACTCGCACCCGAGGGCCCACTTTGGAACTTGCATAGGATGACCTTTATTTTCTAAGGTGAGTCAGGGGACGACCTCTTTGATTGGCATAGCATTGTATCCTACGGGCTGAATGTGCTATCGCTTCTCAAACCTCCGAAGCTGGCAAGCCTTGTTTTATAGGAACCACACGTGAGTATGGGTGGGATGTTTACAGGTTTGCAGGTAACCTAGCCTCCTACATACCTTACTTGCGATTCTATGATTGTTACAGATAGTGTATCCTATGACAGTGGTTTGAGTATTCGTCTCAGATATATTGCCAGATTCAGTACAGAGACACAATGCACACAGCTCAACACAGACACAGACACCTGAATACTTGATCACATGCCTTTTGCATTTGCATACTCATATCATAACAGGTTATGTTTGTCATTTTCAGGTACCTACCATATTGTCTGATTCCAATCACGAGTTTCCAAGAAGTTGAGGTTAAAAGGAAGAATAATGTGTCATATAAATTCCCTGATCCTAATCTGGATTCATTGAACAAGATGATAGGCATGGCTGGTTCTGGTGTTCTCAGCACTTTTCAGAAGGAATATGGAGAGCTGATTAAAATGGTATGTGCATTCACAAAGTATGAGAAGGATGGGTTGCACACTTTCTTACAGTTCTATGAACCATCAATGAGATGTTTCCTGTTCCCTAACTACATTTTGATGCCCACTTTGGAGGAATTCTCATTTATTTTGGGAATTCCAGTCACGTCTTCTATACCGTATTTTTCTGAAGATGCTCTTACCCCCAAAGTAATTGCTGTTGTTCTACATTTGGACCAGTCTGTTGTGAAAAGTGGCCTGAGTAAACTTAAAGAAGATGAAGGATTTCATTTGGAGTTTCTTTTCCAACAAGCTCAGGAGGCTGCCAAGGCTAAAAACTGGACTACTTACAATGCTGTGTTAGCTCTTTGTATCTATGGTTTGGTGCTTTTCCCCGGTCAACCTGACTTTGTTGATATGTAGGCGATGAAAGTGTTCGTTTCGAAAAACCCGATTCCTACCCTGCTAGGGGATTTTTATTACTCAGTACACTACAAAAATGAGAAGGGAAGAGGAAGTCTGGTTAGTTGCTGTACCCAATTGTTATGTCATTGGCTCTTCAAACATTTACCTCAAACTGGTGCTTTTGTAGAAACTACTGAGACAATGAAATGGTCCAAGAGATTGATAGGTTTGACTGCCAATAATATCATTTGGTTTGATCCCAAATTAGTGACAATAGAGCTTACTGTTAAATATGGAAGTTTTCCGAATGTGCCTCTACTTGGAAGAAGAGGTGGGATTAATTACAACCTGGTGTTGGCTGTTAGACAATTTGGTTATGCTTCGAGAAATCCTCCTGCTGATGAAGAGATTAGTGCTTCTCTGTTTTTCGTGGGAACCAAGAATGAAAGAGTGCCAGAAGTAATAAATTCCTGGAAATTTAGGCAAAGAGAGGGAAAGTTAATTTTTGGCAAAGGATACTGTAGATTATACCCTGAATACGATGCTTGGATTGAGATGAAGGTCAAAGAGTTGTTGCTACCCTTTTCAAGAGAGATTCTCTTATGTCCAAATCAACACTCCATGGTACCGGCTGAAGAGTGCGAGAAATGGAAGAAAATGGTTAGAGAGTTGCAGATAGAGAACTCTGGAATGAACAGATGTCTTCAGAAAGCTTTGGTTGACAACAAAAATTTGGAGAAGAGAGCATTGGAAGCGGAGAAAATCTTCGCAGACAAGGAAGAAGATTTTGATGATAGAGCTCGGTACTTCCGAAAACTTACTTTAGGAGCAGATGATACTAGTCAGGCTCACAAGACTACAAAGCAGGCTTTAGCCTGAAGCAGGGATTCATTAGCTAAACTTCGTCAAGCTTGGGATTAAGTCAGAATTGAAAACTCTGAATTGCTGACCCAGTTAAAAGATAAAGATGAAGAGCTGAAGAAAGCACATGTAGCAAGAAGAAAGTATCGAGAGGATCTTGGCAAAAGTCAAGAACAGGTAAGGAATGTTGAAGATAAGCTGAAAATTGCCAACAAAGAGCTTGAAGATGTCACGGAAGATCTGAAGCTGGTTAAAATTCAAGCTGGAATTAAGAGGCGCAAAGGAGCCGATGAAGATGAAGCCTTGCTGATGCACATGGGCTCATTATCTGATGCATTGGAAAAAAGGGACGTCGTAATCAAAGAGCTGATTAAGAAGCCACATCATCAGCGTACCCGCATCCTGTTCGAAGAGATTAAGTATTCCAGCCAGAAGCTGAAGGACGTAGAGCTATCAGATTAATGATTTGTGTCATTTCTTTGTAATTTGCAATGGTTACCATCAGAATTGTTGATGGATCCATTTGACTACTTGTTTCTTTTTCTGTTACTGAAACTATGACAAATGTGCTTGAAAACTTTTGGGAATTTGTATGAAATGAGTTATTTCTGTTCACAATTTTTGGTCTTCAGATATATGTGATGTAATAAGATATCTGCACATTGGCACACTACAATATCACTATTTCTGGTCATCAGATATTTGTGATTGGCGTATATGAATATCTCTTCAAGGCAGAACTCAATAATCATGATTTCTGGTCGTCAGGAATTCGTGTTTACGATTGGAATCAGGATATGAAAAGTATCTTGAAATGACAAACATAACTGTGCATTTGCATTTGCATAGCATATCATTTTTGCATTACAGGTTTTCTTTTTGCAGGCGCCTGCTAACCTTTATTTGGTTTTCAGGCACGATAGCTGATACCCCAGTTCACCGATATTCTACCCGACGCAATCAAGCCAGAGTCACGGAACAAGTTCAGACTGAATTAGCTGATTTGAGGGGAAGGATGGAGCAGTTTATGAACCTTATGCAAGGGATTGCTCAAGGTCAGTAGGAGCTAAGGGCCGGTCAGGAAACCATGAGGGTTGGTCAAGATGCCATAAGAGCCACTATTCAAAGGCTGGAGACTGAAATCCCAAATCGCAATGTGCGCACTCCCCCTGTTGGCAACATCCCCACTAATGGGGTACATCTGGGATTTGATAATAATGGTTTAGAGGATGGTCAAGATGACCAGTTTACTGCATTCAACAATGACATGGGTTTCTACAATGAAGACCGAAAGTACGAAGGGTTAGATGAAAGACTCAAGGCTATTGAGAGCCAAAATCCTCTGGGAATTGACGTAGAGGACATGGGTCTCGTGCAAGGTGTGAGAATCCCTCCCAAGTTCAAGCTCCCTACATTGGATAAGTATAATGGCAGTACCTGTCCCAAAACACATTTGCAAGCTTACAATCGCAAGATTGCCGCTTATACTGAAGACCAAAAGCTCTGGATGTATTTCTTCCAGGACAGCCTGTCAGGCGCCTCCCTGGAATGGTACATTAAGCTGGACAAGGTTCATATAAAGAGCTGGAAAGATTTGTGCGCTGCGTTTCTGAAATAGTATCAATATAATTTGGACATGGCACCCAATCGTACTCAGCTGCAGAGTATGACTCAGGATCACAAGGAGGGCTTTAAGCAGTACGCGCAGAGATGGAGAGAATTGGCTGCTCGAGTTCAACCACCTTTGGCTGATCGTGAGATGGCTGATATGTTCAAGAGCACACTCCAAGGGCCGTATTTGGATAGATTGGTTGCGTGTCCTTCAACAGGGTTTGCTGACATTGTTATCGCTGGGGAACGAATAGAGAGTTTGCTGAAGTTGGGTAAGATTCAAGACGTCAGTGGGACTGGTGGTTTGAGTTCGAGGAAACCCTTTGCTAACGGACCAAGGAAAAGAGAAGGGGAGTCCAGTGCTGTGCATAGAGGAAAGGGCAGAGGCATGACTCAATCCTACCATCAGGTGGACGCTGTAACCATTCCGGTTCCAGCAGGACAGCAAACTCCAGATCAGTAAGCTAGACCCCGATTCCAGACTAATAGACAAAGGGACCGTAAGTTTGATCCCTTGCCTATGACATATGCTGCTTTGTTACCACAATTGCTCAGAGAGAAGTTGGTTGAACTTCGGACTATGAGGCCGCCAGATACTGGAAAATTGCCTCAAAATTATGATGCTAATATTCGATGTGAATTTCATTCTGGAGCGCCAGGTCACTCGATAGAAAAGTGCTGGGCCTTTCAACATAAGGTTCAGGATCTGATTGACGCAAAAGCTATTAATTTCTCTAAGCCGCCGAATGTTCGTGATAATCCAATGCCTCATCATGGAGATGCAGGCATGCATGCTATTTCTGATGGGGAGAAATTGAATCTGATTACCGATGTTAATTTGGTAAAGACTCCGTTGTTGATTGTAAAAGAGCGTTTGTTAAAAGGAAAGGTATTTCCTGGATGTGGCTCTGATTGTGAGGATTGTTCAAGACAGATTAATGGCTGCAGTAAGTTGAAAGTTGGACTGCAGGATCTTATGGACGAAGGAAGCCTTCAGTTTATAAGGTAGAGAAGGAAAAAGATGTTTCAGCCGTTACCATTTATTATAATCCAGTTGAAATACAGGTGCCCGTTGAAGATCCTGTTGCTATCATCGTGCCCGAGAGGCCGAGACCAGTTACGATTATAGTTCCTGAATCTGCTTCTTATGTGTCTAATAGGGCAGTTCCATGGCAATCTGGAACTAATACTCATCAAGGAGGAAGTCAACAGAAAGCAGAGGCTGCTGTTGGTACCAGTGTTGAGAATGTCAGTGGACCAAGTGGTTTCACCAGGAGTGGTCGAATGTTTGCTCCCCAGACTCTACGGAGTGATAAAGAAGCTGAAGCAGCTACAAAAACAAAAGGAAAATAGGTTGTTGGTGACAAGGTGCCTGTTCAGGAAGAGGACCCTAAAGTCAATTTTGATAGTGATGTTGAGGAATTTATGAGGATTATCAAAAAGAGCGATTATAAGATCATTGATCAGCTCAATCAGACACCCTCTAAAATCTCAATATTATCCCTGTTAATGAGTTCAGATGCACACCAGGCTGCTTTGTTGAGGGTTTTGAATATGGCCTATGTTCCCCAAGAGATTACTGTGAATCAGTTGGAGGGAGTAATTTCTAATGTCAATGTGAGCCACGAGTTGGGGTTTACGAATAGGGATTTGACTCCAGATGGACGTAATCACAACAAAGCGTTGCACATCACACTTGATTGCAAAGGAGCTGTTTTGTCGCATGTGCTGGTCGACACAGGTTCTTCCTTGAATGTGTTACCCAAAAAGGCCCTGATGAAAATTGAAGTAGATGGATTGATTCTTAGACCCAGAAATTTGATTGTGAGAGCTTTCGATGGATCCCAAAGATTGGTGTTTGGAGAGGTAGAATTACCAATACAGGTTGGTCCACAGATATTCAAGACAATCTTTCACGTTATGGACATTCAGCCTGCTTACAGCTGTTTGTTAGGCCGACCGTGGATTCACGCAGCAGTCGCAGTTACCTCCACACTACATCAGAAGCTCAAATACGTGTTCGAGGGTCAAGTGGTTACCGTTTACGGTGAAGAAGATATATTTGTGAGTCATCTATCCACTTTCAAATATGTGGAAATGGATGGAGAGATTCATGAAACCCTGTGCCAGTCTTTTAAAGCCCTGAATATCAATAAATTCCCAGAACCTACTTCAACATCAGTGGTGTCAAATGTGCCAGTTGGGTCGGGTGCATCAATTGCGTCCTACAAGCAGGCCAGAGAAGTGGTTGAAAGCGGAAATGCCCAAGGTTGGGGTAAAGCTATCGACGTGTTTGTGAAAGAAGATAAGTTCGACATTGGATACCAGTCGGGCCAGACGCCAGTTCCCCGATTCCGTGGGCCAATCAATTTCAACAGTGGAGGAATTATCAACCCTAATCAGTCCTGCTCAACAATAGAAGATGACGCTGAAAGCTCAGATTATCTGGACAGATGTGTGTATTCACTGGCTCCGGGCGAAGCATTGTAAAACTGGTCTAGTGAAGAAGTCATTTATGTTGTACACCATTCAGAGTAATAATTCTTGTCTTTCATAATGCATAAAATCCCACACTCTGCCCAAGGTGTGTGGATCCATTTGTAGGGCCACCATATTTTCCCATATAATGTTCAAACATCAATAAAAAGGACGTTTTTGTTTACAAATTTGTGTTCCTTTATTCCTTCTTTATTTTTTATTTTTGCACAAAGAAAATTAAAAATGATAATGCACTTTCTTTTCTTTTGTTTTCAAGCAAAAATAATCTAAAATAAAGCATCAATCCAATCATGCAGACTTGATTTTATGAATTCCCCTGAAAATGATTCTGTTATGCCCACGTATGATTTCGACAATCCGATCTATCAAGCTGAGGAGGAAAGTGATGAAGACTATGAACTCCCGGAAGAGTTGGCTAGATTGTTGAAACAGGAAGAAAAGACCATTTAGCCTCATCAGGAAGATCTTGAGGTTATTAATATCGGTTCAGAAGAAAGCAAGAAAGAGATCAAGATCGGTGCAAATCTGCGGGCTGAGGTAAAGCAAGAACTGATAGTCATGCTACGTGAATATGTTGACATCTTTGCTTGGTCATATCAAGATATGCCAGGTTTAAATACAGACATAGTTGTGCATAGACTACCATTGAAAGAGCCCTGTACATCGGTCAAGCAGAAGCTGCGCAGAAAGAAACCAGAAATGGCTTTGAAGATCAAGGAAGAGGTACAGAAACAGTTGGATGCAGGTTTTCTGGCAGTAACCAACTATCCTCCCTGGGTGGCTAATATAGTACCGGTGCCAAAGAAAGATGGCAGGGTCAGAATATGCGTGGATTACAGAGATCTCAACAGGGCGAGCCCTAAAGATGACTTTCCACTCCCTCATATTGATGTGCTGGTTGACAATACTGCTCAGTTTTCAGTGTTCTCATTTATGGATGGATTCTCCGGGTACAATCAGATAAAGATGGCGCCTGAAGACATGGAGAAGACGACATTCATTACCCCGTGGGGTACCTTCTGTTACAAAGTAATGCCTTTTGGGTTGAAGAACGCAGGGGAAACTTATCAAAGAGCAATGGTGACGTTATTTCACGATCTAATTCATAAGGAGATCGAGTGCTATGTGGATGACATGATTGCTAAATCAAAGACAGAAGAGGAACATCTGATCAACTTGAAGAAGTTGTTTGAAAGGTTGAGGAAATTCAGGTTGAGACTGAATCCTAACAAGTGTACTTTCGGCGTGCGGTCCGGAAAATTACTGGGTTTCATTGTCAGTGAAAAAGGAATAGAGGTTGATCCTACTAAAGTGAAAGCTATACAAGATATGCCTGTACCGAGAACTGAGAAAGAAGTTCGCGGCTTTCTAGGGAGATTGAACTACATTTCAAGGTTCATATCTCACCTAACTGCCACCTGCGAACCGGTATTCAAAATGCTAAGAAAAGATCAAACGGTCAGGTGGAATGATGATTGTCAAAATGCATTCGATAAAATAAAAAGATATTTGCAGGAACCTCCGATTCTGATACCTCCAGTTCAAGGGAGACCACTGATTATGTACTTGACAGTGCTCAAAGGATCCATGGGTTGTGTTCTCGGTCAACACGACGAGACAAGTAGGAAAAAATATGCTATCTACTACCTGAGCAAGAAGTTTACAGATTGTGAATCACGTTATTCAATGCTTGAGAAGACATACTGCGCACTCGCATGGGCTGCAAAGCGATTGAGACAATATATGCTCACTCATACAACCCTGTTGATCTCAAAAATGGATCCGGTCAAGTATATTTTTGAGAAACCAGCACTTACAGGCAGAGTTGCAAGGTGGCAGATGATACTGACAGAGTACGATATTCAATATACTTCGCAAAAAGCAATCAAGGGAAGTATACTGTCAGATTATCTTGCACAACAACCTCTTGATGACTACCAGCCCATGAAGTTTGATTTCCCTGATGAGGACATCATGTTTCTCAAAGCGAAAGACTGCGAGGAACCACTTCTGGAGGAGGGGCCTGACCCTGAATCCAAATGGAGTTTGATGTTTGACGGGGCAGTTAATATGAATGGGTGCGGAGTTGGTGCAGTTCTCATTACACCAGAAGGCGTTCACATGCCCTTCACTGCCCGAGTAACTTTCGGGTGTACCAATAATGAAGCTGAATACGAAGCTTGCATACTAGGGATTGAGGAGGCTATTGATTTACGAATCAAGACCCTCGATATCTTTGGTGATTCAGCACTGGTAATCAATCAAGTAAAGGGAACTTGGGACACACATCAGCAAAATTTGATTCCGTATAGAGATTATACGAGGAGATTGCTGACATTCTTTACAACTATCAAGTTGTACCATGTTCCCAGAGATGAAAATAAGCTTGCAGACGCCTTGGCCACTATATCTTCGATGATCAAAGTGCATGGTTGGAACTTTGTACCCAGGATTGATGTATCTCGTCTTGATAGACCTGCTTTTGTGTTTGATGCTGATGCAGTGTCTGACGACAAGCCTTGGTACCATGACATTAAATGCTTCTTGGAAAATCTAGAATACCCGCCGGGGCATCTTCTAAAGACAAGAAGACATTAAGAAGGCTAGCCGGTAGTTTCTTCTTGAACAAAGATGGCGTACTGTATAAAAGAAATTTTGACACGGTTCTGCTCAGATGCGTGGATAGACACGAAGCAGACCTGTTGATGATTGAAGTGCACGAAGGCTCTTTCGGTACCCATGCCGGCGGACATGCGATGGCTAAGAAATTGTTGAGATCGGGGTATTATTGGTTGACAATGGAGTCAGATTGCTGCAAGTATGCCTGCAAGTGTCACAAATGCCAGATCTATGCAGACAAAGTACACGTTCCTCCAAATCCGTTGAGTGTCATGTCCTCTCCGTGGCCCTTTGCAATGTGGGGCATTGATATGATCTGGAAAATTGAGCCTACTGCTTCAAACGACCATCGTTTCATCTTGGTCGCCATTGATTACTTCACTAAATGGGTTGAAGCAGCATCTTATGCCAATGTCACTAAGCAAGTGGTAGCTCGTTTCTTGAAACAAGATATCATTTGTCGATATGGAGTTACCGAGAGAATCATTACTGATAATGGTTCTAATTTGAATAATAAGATGATGGCTGAGCTATGCCGGGACTTCAAAATCGAACATCAGTCCGCACGTCCATTGGGGCAACACCATACTCACTTGTATATGGTATGGAGGCAGTTCTACCGTCGAAGTTGAGATTCCCTGTCTCTGAGTATTGATGGACGTTAAGCTAGATGAAGCTGAATGGGTACGAGCCAGATTTGATCAGCTAAGCCTTATTGAGGAGAAGTGACTAGCAGCAGTATGTCACGGCCAGCTATACCAGCACAGAATGAAGAGGGCATTCGATCAAAAGGTTCGACCTCAAGTTTACAACGTCGGAGATGTGGTAATCAAGAGAATAATTCCTCCGAGTACAGATCACAAGGGCAAATGGACTCCTAATTATGAAGGTCCATTCGTGGTTAAAAAGGTTTTCTCAGGTGGAGCCTTATTGCTAACAACCATGAATGGTGAAGACTTTTCATCCCCTGTTAATTCAGATGCAGTTAAAAAAATACTTCGTATAAATAGATCCGCTGGATAAAAAAAAATCTAGGCAAAAAAGGGCATCCTGGCCAACCAAAAACAGAATAAAGGTTCGAGCAGAAATTAGGGATATAAGTAAAAAAAATTGTACACCCGGTAAGTTGAAAACCCAAAAGGGCAACTTAGGAAAAAATGGGTATCCCGGTGGATTGAAAACCTGAAAAGGCGATCCATGCAAAAGAGGGATTTAAGCGAATGACTGCAGTCTGAATTAATCTGTACATTCTCTACTCTTCAGCAACCTAGCAAAGTTTCCGAAGGAGGAATTGTTCCGACCACGAGCTTCCAAGGGCGAAGATAATCAAGAGAGTTGGAATACATACTGGCTATAACAGAATCAGAAATCAGTTGGAACCCAATTTCCGCATTATCATTAGGATATGTTTCTTTTCTCAATTTTATGGCAATCAACTCTTTCAGGGGTTTGCTTCCGATTGTAAATTCGCCGATTTTGGCATTTCCTCAATAAAATTGAATATTCAGTCACAAGCTTTTATTTTCATTTTACTATTTTGTTTGCAAAAATGTCCGATTTTTTATAATAAAACATTGCTTTGAAAATATCATGGCCTTGCAAAAACATGCACAAAAAAGACAATTAAAATTACTTTGCTTATTGGACAACCTTGGATGGTGGACTAAAACAAAAAACCACGCAATATCCAGGGGCATGTGCATATTTTTTTTCTGTTGCAGGTAATGAGTACGATCGATCCAAGCAGCATGAAAGTTATCTCTCAGCATAATCAACAGATATTTGCTATGACTTGATACTGTTGTATCTTATTAAGTCGATTCTTTCGTTCAAGATTTCCTACCAGGTTTTGTGACGACAACGGTTGTCGAAGATTGAATTCTTCTGTGTTGATAACGGTTATTAATGCAGTGAGCACTCCATGTCCATAACGAGTGCAAATCTTCTGGTACCTCGTAGACGATGTGAAGGGTAGTGCAAGAGCGAATGTTTGGAAGTTGAAGACAGGGTGTTCGTCTAAGAGTTTGAAAACGCTTGCTTTTCTATAAAAGCCTCTTAAGAGACGAAGCTTCTCGCAGTAACATCCCCTGTGGAGTTTATTCTCAGCAGGATTTACCAGCAAGTGGTAGTGTCATATTTCCCGCAGGTTTCAGCATGTGAAATTTGTCAAAGAATAATTCCCCGCTGAATTGTTTTCTCTCCCCACAGAGTTCAACATTTTGACAGTAATTTCCCCAGCAAGGTCTAAATAGATCAAGGGAATCTCTTCTTCAGCAAAGTGTCAACATATGATATTACCCAACTGGTGGTGTAATTCTCAGCATTGCTCATTTACAACTCAAAGTCCAATTTATTTTTGGCATACAGACAGTTGTTCATATTATTCCAGCAGGTGGGATAGTATTACAGATGATTGTTTCAGCAGGTGGGATGATCATACAGACAGTTTGTTCATATTATTCCAGCAGGTGGGATAGTATTACAGATGGTTGTTCCAGCAGGTGGGGTGATCATTATATACAATCGTTCATATTATTCCAGCAGGTGGGATAGTATGGCAGATGGTTTTTCCAGCAGGTGGAATGATCATACAAACAGTAGTTTATATTGTTCCAGCAGGTGGGATGATGATAAACAACTATATTCTCAGCAAAGTCCAACGTTGGTTTGGCAAAGCTTCCAAAGCTGGTTTGGTAAGCATCGAAGTCCAATGTTAGTTTGGCAAAGCTGCAAAAGTCCATCTGAGGATGACAAGTTTGAGATTCCAAAGCCGGTTTGGTAATCATTGAAGTCCAACGATAGATTGGCAGAAATCCAACACGAATTGGTAAAAGTCCATTGTTTAGAATGGTAGAGCAGCTAAAGTCCACCAGTTGAGTGGCAAGCCAGTAGTCATCTGGCGTCGTTCAAAAAGACATTGTTGAAAGTCCATCCATAGTATGGCAAGCTAGTAGTCATCTGGCGTCGTTCAAAAGACAGATCTCTCCGACAACGTTTCATTGAAGATTCAATCCAGCAGTCTCGTTGGGTTTATATCCCTTTTGTTCTTCGTCATCCAGAGAAATTTTTTAGTTATATTTGGTATTCAATCACTATATACCTTGAAAGTCTGAAAGCAATCGCTTTCAGGCATTCAGGTCTACAGCGTTTGAATAGGGACAGCTGTAATACCCCAAAATTTGCTCTCTCTTTTGTCATCATAGCATAGCATTATCATATATCATATCATATCCATCTCATTAGTCTAGCATTGCATCTTTAACATAGAAAAATGAAGCATAGCATCCCTCCTACCATCAATGCATGTGATCAGGTGAAAGATGGACAATCAAGGAATCATTCAAGGCACGAAAGGTCAAACAAGTTGCCTCAAGGCAAGCCAAGAGGTATTTCATGTCTCATACTACCTCAATTGATCCTCCAAAACCTCAAGAAGGTGAGATTCAATAGGAGATTGAAGCACTACATCCTTCACTATGAAAGAGGTCCAAAAAACTGAAGGAAAACTCTCAAAAGAGATAGTTCATTGATTCAAAAATCACCCACAAGTGGCATATCTCATCATCCTTTAAGAGGATACACAACATACTCTGAGGAATTTGAAGTTGAAGACTGCACTTTTCCCCCTTAGTAGGTGGGTATCAAAACTAGGGTTTCCAATTAAATCAGGTCATATCTGATTTTTTGGACAAAACTTGATGTCATGGTATTCTACATGTCCTTAAGTGTATGTGTGTGGAAAATTGCCTCTCAATTGGTTTTAGAAGTGGTTCAATTGGAAGAAAGATAAAAAATAAGGAAAATTGGGGCTAAGTCAAATAATCAGAGGAAAAAGTCAACTCTTGACTTTTTGAGGCCAAATTCATGAAATTCATGTTATATGTGACCAATGTACAAAATTTGATCAAGAAAATCCAAAAGGATCATGAAAAATCAAGATTTGAAAAGTTGCCATTTTTGGAAGAAGTAGGGTTTCTAAATAAGGAAAGTTTTGGCCATTTTGCACCAAACTTTGAACCAAGGCCATCCAAAATTGAGACGTCAAATAAAAATTCTACTCGGCCACAACAAAATATCTCGTCTTAAGCTTCAAATCCATGTGTAGAACATCTCCATTGGATCAAAATTGAGAGAGTTATGGATGATCAAAGTTGAGACAAACTTGGGCAAAATGCAAGTCAGCTTGGGCAAATCTTAAGTCATGCGCAGTCATTTTCACAAACATGTGGTGGGCCAAATTTTTTTATCAATTACTCATGGTTAGAGGCCTCAAATGAAAAATCTTTCAACATGAAAGTTGTTCCTCTATGTGAGATCTTCAAAACTGGTGTTCATGATTTGTTCATTTGATCAAAGGATAAGAAGTTATGATGGCTCAAAGTAGGGTCAATGTAACTGAAAAAATTGACTAAGTCATAACCAAGTCATGCCACACACGCGCACATTATGCAACATTTCAAGCCAATTTTGAGTTCTATGTTTGAAGCACATTTCCAATATGTTACAAGCCTCATTTTCATTTCTTTACAACATCAAAGTTGTTGTATCATGTACACACTTTGTAATGATACCAGAATCATTCATTTCCATGGCCTAAAGAGAGAGATATTCATGCTTAAATATCACCATTTCCAACTGATTTCATCATATGCATCACATCAGAATTTGCATCTCTTGGTTCACACACACCACAAACACTTCATCACATCAGCTTTCCTCTTTCAGCCAAACACACACACACCTTTACATACACACATGCTCGAGTGTAGCATATAAGTGGAAGGAAGAAACTTGCCAAAGAAGTTGTTGCAGCAAACCACACTAGAGCTTATCCTAAATCCCCTGCACCATATCAAAACTCCTCAAAATCGTCCCCTAACTAACTTGACTCAGTTAGTTAGGATGGACTCACCTAAACCATCTCATCTCAATTAACCAACTCATGTTAACCATAGTTAAGCTCTCATATAAAAGCAAACTTCACTCACAAACCTGGGGTGGTGCTCATTTTGTTCAGTTTCTCTCCAAAACTTCTCTTCTTTCTCTCTCAATCTCTCACCATTGCAACTGGTATTTTGAAGCTTTGATTTCAACTTCTCTCCACTGAATCATAATCAACTACTTCATCTAAGCCTTTATTTGGCCAAGGGTGAATCAAAAAGCAGCTTGGAATCTCTGGTTTTCTGAAGAACATATCAAAGTCACAAATCTTCAGGTACGGATTTCAGCCATTATAGACATGCTTTGAAGGTGTTATCAGGTTCTTAAAGTTTCTTATAAGCTCAAGAACATGTCTGGCTAGTTGATAAGCCTTTAGAGGCATAGTTGAAAAATTAGGGTAAAACTTCTTCTGTTCGATTCTCTTATTTCATGAACCTTTTGCGCATTTTATCACTGGATTCATGTTCTTCATCACTTCAGCTTTCCAATGATGTATATTTTGATCATTTGTGCTTGCCTGCAAATCATTGTCACCGGAGGTTGGCCGGAGAAGATGACCGGAGGTCTTCTCCGGCCGGTGGTCTGAATTGCTAGGGTTTTACTCCAATTTTAAAACGTGACCGTTAGATGTTCATGATCTGATGGCCACAACCTTGCCAGCACATTAAAATAAACGTACATCTCACGCGTTCAATTTCTGATTTCATTTAAACAATTTGTGGTGCAGTGCATGTTAGTGAGTGTGTTCCTTCATGCGTGTGTGTTGGATATGGTTACTTTGACTGGTTTGTTGACTGGACTTGATCCAATGGTGTTTATTGTTTTGACTTTATTTTGACTGAGAGTGCACAATTGTTGATGTGGACCGCACGTAAATGGACCTGGGATCATTGCTATTTACACCTCACGTTTTTAAAGCCCAAACAATTTGAACTGGTTTTTTACTCTGCATACACCCCTTTATTATTTCAATTTCTTTTTATTTTCTTCATTTCATACACGTTTCATTTTTAATTTTTAAAATTACAAAACAATATCAGAAAATTCTGGAAAAATTCATGAGTATTATCAAGACATTTAGGAAAATTTTGATATTTTTATTTCATGATTTATTACAATTTTACCACTGTTTCATAATTTTCTTTGAATTTCCATTTGTATGCATTCCAAATATGATACATGAATTTGTAGAATTTTGTTCTTGCTCATTACAAACTGTTTTGACCTGATTCTTTTTGCATTGATTCACTAATACATTGAAGAATGTTAGGTGGTTTTTGTTTGATTTCTTAGGTCAATTTATAACATGTTTTGATGCTTGTCTTTGCACCACTTTGCATGATGTTTCAACTTGACCTAATGCATTGTTTAAAGTCATTTTGCTTTGAATTTTGACATGCCATCTTGATGTATGATTTACTTCTGACTTAGGCATTCAAATACCATGCTTGCATAATTTTCATAAGTCCATTTGATTTTTGTTTGATGCATTACATTTGAAGCCTAATACATGTCATATCATTCTAACTTTAGTGTATGTTTGCATGAATTCTTTTGTGCATATTTGTATGAGCATTTGCATATTTTATGAGCCATTCATATGATATTATAGGTCTTTGGTACACACTATTGGTCATATTTACATGTTTATTTTAACTTGAACTTTGTGCACCCTTAACATGTATTGTTTGCACTTTCCTTTTGAACTTTCACTTCACTTCTTCTTCTATTACTTCTTGAATGTCTTGAATGTTGATTCATGAATACTTTGAGATGTTTATAAACCATTTTTAATTTAGTTTCAATTCTGATTTTTGGATTACATGTTCCATTTATGCATGTTCTTTTCATTTCTTTTCATCTTTCATTTATCCTTTCTTATGATAACATGTTTAAATGCTATGGATGATGATTGTTGCTTATTCATTTGAACTTGTATGATGATATTCACTTGTTGTCAATATGATTCACATTATGGTTGTGATATTAAGATTTGATTCTTCATCTTATTCTTTTGAACTTTAATGTGTATTAAGTACTTTTTACTTCCTATACATGTTTCCATGTTTACTAACCATGTAGGGGCTTTGGTAAGTTGAAATTGAATGTGGATAAGGAATCCACATTCAAACCTCTCTCCTTTCATCTTTTACAATTCAACCTTGTGTTTTGTAAGTACTTATGTGCTTTCTTTGATTAACTCATTATTTTCCCTTTTGAGTTACAATTCATCTTCTACTTTAGAAGTGAGTTGTTTAACTCATTCCTTCTTTAGACTTTAGGCTTTGCAACCTCACAAACCATTAGGATCATTCCCTTAACTAATCAATTAGTATCGAGTCTTAGTTCACATAGATTTTACCTTTCTCGCCCACTTGAGTCTTTCATCTCCTCATCTCAAAGAAAATTCAAAATATATAATAAAGGTAGGCATTTATTGCATTTAGGCCTTTCATATAAAAAAAAGATTATAGGGGGTCTTCTCTTGTAATCTTAGAATGTGTAACATATGGCCCATCTTGGGTCAATGTGTTAAACATTTGATCTTGTATGAAGGACTTAAATGCAATACTTGTTGAAGATACAAATTAAAAAAACACTTCTTCATTTCATAATTAACAAAAACACTTAATAAATACCAGTATGCTAGTGTATTTGAACCTTAATAATTGGAACTAAATGTGAGGGTCTTCTTCACACTTAGTGTACTTTCTTACTCATTCCATCTTGGAATGTTAGGATGTATACACTCCAATGATTAAGATTTAGATACATTATCATACGCGAACAAATAACTTCTTAAAAGACAACAAACAAACAAACAATTCTTTTCTCATTTCATTCATTTCAGTCTTAAGGACTCGCCACGTCCGTTCTACCGCAAACAGGTAACGCCTAAGTCTCCATACAGCGAGCCGCGACACCTAAACTGCTGGGACGCGCACTTTGACGTTTCCATTAAAAAACACAAACAAAGCGACCCTCGTTGAGGGGAACTACGTCACTCTGATTCTCATGTTCCCGATGAGATACGTAGGCAGTAGGGTAGGGCCCATTCGAGCACTTCTTTTATTTTCCCTACATTTGTTTCTCTTTCTCTTTCCATTCCTTTTTCAGTTCTTTTTCCAACATCTTTCCTTACACCCTTTGATTGAGACAAGCAAGCGTGGATCCCATCGGGTACGATGGACGCGCGGGGGTGCTAATACCTTCCCTTCGCGTAACCGACTCCCGAACCCAGTTCTCTTGGTCGCAAGACCATGCTCTTTCCTTCCTCTCAGGTTTATACGGTGTTTCCTTTCTCTCTCGTGGGATAAATACACATTGTTGGCGACTCTGTTTCGGTGCCACTTTCGCGTTTGTACTTGGATGAAAATCCCGGGAGCGACAATAAGTTCTCTTGGTTTAAAGCTAATGGAGGTAGTTACCGTAAAATAGATAGATTCCTTATTGATGACTTCTAGTCGATAGGTGGGAGCTTAAAGCTCAATTTGTTGGATCACGCGATGTCTCTGACCACCAGCCTATTTGGATTAAATTTGATACTTCTAACTGGGGGCTAAAACCTTTTCGCTTCTTTAATTGTAGGCTACAACATAAGGAGTTCTTGGAATTTGTTAAAACTCAATGGAACTCTGCTACCTTCCATGGTTCCCCTCCTTTTGTTTTTAAGGAAAAATTTAAGTTGTTGAAGTCTCGTTTAAATTGGTGGAATCGCCATGTTTTTGGTTGGATTGACCTTAAGTTGGATGATAGTGTGGAAGGTATTAATGGTATTGATTTGGAATTGGCTTATGCTGACTGCTCCTTGCCTGAAGAGGTGATTAAACTGAGGGCTAAGCTTCAGGAAGATTTTTGGAGTTCTCTTCGTATTAAAGAGGCCTTGATTTTTCAGAAATCTAGATCTAACTGGGTTATGGAAGGCGATATTAATTCTCGGTTTTTTCACGCTTCTCTTAAAGCGAGAACCAGACTTAATGCTATAATGGCTTTAGGCTCCTCTGAAAACCTTTTTGAGGATCCTGATAGTATTAAGGATGCAGCTGTGGAGTTTTTCGCTTCGAAATTCAAGAAGGTGGATTCTGCTAGTATTAAAGTGGATTTGTCTGGATTGAATAGGCTTTCTCCTACAGATAGAATTTGGTTGGACTCTGATTTTTCTCCTGAAGAAATCAGGTTGGCTGTGTTCAATTGTGATGGGAATAAATCTCCAGGTCCTGACGGATTTTCCTTGAATAGGCTTTTTCTTCTTCTTTCTTCGTTTTGGTCCCGAAAGTTGATAATCCGTAGTCTTTCGTGGAGTATAGGCCTATAAGCCTCGTTGCTTGCGTTTCCAAAGTTATTTCCAAGCTTTTGGCTAAAAGACTTTCTGTTGTCATTAGTAATCTGGTTTCTATGTCTCATACTGCTTTCATTCCGGGTAGAAATCTCTTAGATGGTGTGCTTGTGGCGAATGAAATCATTGATCTTGCCAAAAGAGAAAAGTGTAAATGTATGCTCTTTAAGGTGGATTTTGCGCAAGCTTACGATTGTGTAGATTGGGATTTCTTATTATCTATTCTTGAGGCTATGAATTTTAGGCCTAACTGGTTAAAGTGGATAAAAGGGAATGTGTGTTCTAGTTTCGTTTCTGTTCTCGTTAACGGAAGTCCTTCTAGGGATTTTGAGGCAACGAGGGGTCTCAAACAAGGGGATCCTATAGCCCCTTTTCTTTTCGCGGTTGTGGCTGAGGTTTTTTCGCTTATGGTTAAGAGAGCGACTAATTCTAATTTTCTTTCTAGTTTTCCTATTAAAGAAGGTGAATCGTTAAAGTTATTGCAATTTGCTGATGATACCATTTTGGTTTGCAATGGTGAGTACTCGAATTTGTGGGCGGTTAAAGCTATCCTCCGTGGCTTTGAGAACATTTCTGGCCTTAGAATCAATTTTTCTAAAACTTGCATGTATGGCGTTGGTCTTGACCCTATTTTCCTTCTTGCTACTGAAACTTTCTTATATTGTAAGTCAGTGTCCTTCCTTTTAAATTTCTTGGAATAGTTGTTGGAGGGAATCATAGAAGACTCTCGTTTTGGGAACCAGTTTTAACGTCTTTCAAAGCTAGACTTAGTTCTTGGATTGGGAGAAATCTCTCTCTTGGAGGCAGAGCCACTCTTATTAACTCAGTCCTTACCAATCTTCCCATTCATTACTTGTCTTTTTTCAAGGCTCCTTCCAAGGTGGTAAAAGCTATTATTTCTATTCAGCGGCCTTTCCTTTGGTCGGGATCGGTGGACAAAAAGAGTATCTCTTGGGTTAATTGGAATTCGATTTGTAAATCTAAGAAGGATGGAGGTTTAGGAATTAAGCATATAGGGCTGTTTAATAAGGCTTTGTTAGTTAAATGGTTGTGGAAATTCCTTAATCAAGGGAACGAGATTTGGAGAAACTTGTTGAATAGCCGTTATGGGAACTTGGCTAATCTTGTGGCTGGTTCGGATATTACTCTAATCCCTTCTAAATGTTCTGTTTGGTTTAGGGATGTATTGAAGCTCAGAGTTCTTAACATTAACACAGCTTTTGAGGACTTGGTTACACCAATCGTTGGTAAAGGAAGGGTTATTCAATTCTGGCATCATCACTGGTGTGGTGATTTTGCTTTAAAATATGTTTTTCCTGCTTTATTTGATGCAACAGACAATAAGGAGTGTACCCTTTCTGAAGTCGGATCTTGGACTCACGCGATTTGGACTTGGAACTTCGATTTCTTGCGTTTTCATGATAGGCAGCACGATGTTAGATCTGTCCACAATTTGAATGGTTTGGTTTCTGGATCCATGCTGGATTTTTTGAAGGAAGATCATTGGGTCTGGAACTTGGAATCCAATTCTTAATTTTCTGTGAAATCTGCCTATTCTTCTTTATGTTCTGAGTTTGCTGGCCTGGTAATCAATGCAGAAGTTGTCTCTGTTCTTGAAGAGACGTGGCATTCTAGAATTCCTATGAAAGTCAAAATTTTCATTTGGAGGATGCTGATAAATAGACTGTCCACTCGCGATAATTTGGCGGCTAGAGGTGTAGTTTTTTCTTCTCATGATAAGGTATGTCCCATTTGCTTTTTGGAAGAAGAAAATGCGTCCCATCTTTTTCTCTCTTGTCTGAAAATTCAAGCCATGTGGAGTAAGATTTCCTCTTGGATGGGAATCCAGTCGGTTCGCGCAAATTCCGTTCCTAACCATGCTTTGGCTTGGTCTAATGCTTTGAGAGATTCTTGTAAGATATGTATGTCGACTTACATATGGCAGATCGTGATCTGGTGTATTTGGAGTACTAGGAACAACATCATTTTCGGCAACGATTTTGGAAATGTCGACGATATATTTAACCGTATTTTGATTCTTTCTTGGAGATGGCTGGAGATTGGAGGTGTCAAGTGTAGTTTTTATAACTAGCTGAAATTCCCTCTTGATTTTTTGTAATTTTTAGGAGTTTTCTCCTGCTTCTTTATTTTCGATTCTTGTATTGGTTTGAGAAGCCTTTTTCTCTTTATTAATACAAGTTGTTTATAAATAAAAAAAAAAACATTTATTCCATATTATCACTATTTAAAAAAAAAAAAACTTCAATTTTTCTCTTGCATTTTCTACAGAAAAATAAATGCATTGATATCAATTAGACAATGGCAACAACACTTATTTTTACTTAGAAGCATAATTAATTTTGTTTTTTTCTTGAATATTTTTCTACAAATAATTATTAGAAGAATGTTCAAGAAAAATACAAATTAAACTAAACTTCTAAGTAAAACAAGAATTGTTTAGCATTGCCTGAATGTTAACGATACATTTATTTTCATATAAAAAAATGCATGAAAAAAGATATGAAATTTTAAATTATATATTTTAAAAGAATAAAAAATAGAGTAAATGATGTTAGAAGATTTTTTTTAATTTAATAAAAACAAAAAGACATACATTGTTCATTTAGTTTTAAAAAAATAACGAATCAACAAAAACCGCGTTTAAATAAAATATGGCCAAAACTTTGTTCAATTATTATATAATTGTATTGTGATGGTTCATAGTTGAGAAATATATGAAGAGCACCAAAAAAAAAAAAAGTTTTACACAAAAATTGTTGGTGACAATATAAGAGTTAATGAACAAATGAACAATTTTATTATGGAAGAGCAGACAATAATATATTATTAAATATATTTTTTTCTCTAATATTTTTATTTAATATTAATTTATAATCTTTTTTATATTTGTGTCTTTCGCGGCACATTTATTTTATTTTTAAATAAAAATAGAGAGAGAGAATGGTTTGAATTTTTAGATCAATTAAAAATTAATTAAATGAATGATTTATTTTTGTTTTAAAAAAATAATAAATAAAAACAATTATAAATATAAAATAAATGATATTGTATTGAAAATATATTTAAGCAAGAATATAATATTTTTAATTGAATATCATATAAGTTTTTTATTTTTAAATTTGCCTAAGACACCCTAACTTGTGTTAGGCCGACAATGTTTGTTACCATTAGATGCATATGTTGAGTCATAATTAATACACTCTATTTTATATATATATATATATATATATATATATATATATATATATACTATCAAGAATTTCAAAATTAATATTATCAACGTAATAATTTTCATTTGAAACTTGTGGTTCTTTGACTGAAAATTTATCAAGAGCTCGGTTTGAGATTTAATTAAATCTTCAATTTTTTTCTTTTTCGTACGCTTATCATTTTGACACTCATACTTTCTATTCTGAGGAGAAATCTTAGGAGGCTTAGTAGAAAAAAATACCTGCAATATCTCATGACATTCTTCTTTTAGCTAAATTGAAAGAATGACATTCTTTTATAAAGATATTGAAAAAAAAAAAATCAAATATAAAAATTATGAGAAATCAATCATTTTAAAAGAATAATTTCAGACTCAATCAACAATAAAAAACCCTAAATAAACTCAATCAACAATAGAAAATCCTAGATACAAAATACTCTCATTAAAGTGATTAGAAATTAAGTCAAACTGCAGAAAGAAGGAAAGAAAAAGAACATATATGGTAGAGAAGAAAAACAACAATCAGTGCCGCTTTCGTTTCCGATTTGCTGTATCTCTGCCTGATGCCCAAAGTATATTTTTCTGTTTCTAATATTTTTTTTTTAGAATTATACCTATCTCTTTATAGCTGTGAGAAAGTGGATACATGTTTATGTAAATTGAATCCATCAATTTTGTCATATATATATATAGTTTTGAAAATGTACCTAACTTATTCCTTTGAAACCATCCGTTTTGTTTTCCATTGAAATAGCTGTTGAAACAGTCCCCACCCCACCAAAGTAGCCACAATTGCTGCTTCATCTCTATGACTCAGCCTTACTTATTCTATTAATAATGCTTTAATTTCTTACTCCCTTTACTTAATCTTAAATATAAACAAACATGAAAATAAATGCTTTCTTCACCGGCTTTCTTTTCTTTGCATTCTTTGTAGCTCTTTATTTTAAAATTGTTTGAAATAATTTATATAAAAATTTCTCATAGGATTCGAATTTTGTTAGGTGGTAATAATTTATGTTTTGCATCAATTTATACAAAACTTTACTCAAAATTTAAATGAGATTTCCTCAGAGGAAAGGTGAGATTGACTTTTTTTTTTCAAGATTAGTTGCTCTAAGGATCGAATATTGAGTTTAAAACAAAAGCTTATCTAAATTTTTATTTGGAAGAGTTTATGAAAGATGTGATATGCAATGACATTGGTCCAATATAATTAAAATTTCAAGGTAAAATTAATTTAAAATGATAAAATATAAAAAAAAAGTGATATTAAATGTTTATGTGTTAGATATCTTACTTATCAAAGTTTTTCATGTACACAAATTATGGTAACTATTTAAATAGAAAAATAAATAATTGAAATTTTTTATACAAACCTATTAATATTGAATATTTGATGAAATTATATAATTTTTAATAAACAAACAATTGCATTCATTTTTTAGATTCACATTATTAAAAGTCAATAAATCTACCTATATTGAATTTTATTATTATTAAATGCATTTTTGCATAAAATAAAACACACTAAACTATTAACCTTAATGAGTATTAAATTAAATTTAATACACTAAACTATAAAAGTAATAAATCAACACAATACATTTAATAAATCAGCATATTATTAATAAATTAACACAATACATTCAGTAAAATTACAAAAACGATCTATTCAAATTGTATATCATTGTACTCTTCATTGTCTTCATCTGATATGATACTGTCCTTGGATGCAAAATTTTCATGTTCTTCATCCACATTATTTTCTACAACCAATATAGATGCATCAACTTGATGACCCTTGTAGCGAGCGATTTTGGACGTGGTTCTTAAGCACTGCTGCTCTGGGGTACTACAGGTCGATTCATTTTTTATCCTATTGAAGCTGATGAAGGAAGGGAAATAGATGTCTCCAACTAACCTTGCTTGCATACTGAGTTTAAACAGCGGTCTGTTAGGTTACGGATGCTATGTGAAAGTGGGGCCTCTTTCTGCTTATTTTGTTAAGACTGAAATGACGGGACTATGCTATTGGTAGGATGTTAGGACTGATGCTCTTCGATTGATGTATGAAGGTACGTGATTTTAGGTTTTTTATTAGTGTGCTCGCTAAGATTTCTCTTTCAATCTTATGCCTACGTATTCCCGTTTGCCGAAACAGGGAAATCAGAGCGATCGTAGTTCCTCCTATTCTATGGGAGGAAATGGTGTTTTGGTGTCTTGTTCAAAGCCCAAGACATGAAGCTAAAGGTGGTTTGTATCTTGTTCAAAGCCCAAGATGTGAAGCTGAAGGGTCTATTTGTATCTTGTTCGAAGCCCAAGATATGAAGCTAAAGGGTTTTGACTTTAGAGAGAATTTTTCATCTCTAAAGAGGGTCTGTTTGTCACAACTGTTGGGTGACTGATTATAAAGGAGAATTACTTTAACTGGGATATGTGAATCCAACAATGCCATAATTTCCTTTATAGGGGATTTTTAACCTGAAGGAGAAGACTTTAACTCAGTTTAGAGCAATGTCATCTTTCCTTAGGAATTTCTCATGCTAAAAGAGGGACAGTGGCGTGGATGTAAATAATCCAGAGGCTTGCCGCTTACAGCCAATAGATGAAGGGGAAAAGAGTTATTGATGTTTGTATACTATGAACGAGGCACAACTTTGATGCTAAAAGGTTGATTGACTCAACCGGGGTTTTCTTATACAAAGCCTAAGAGGAGGGTATTGGCCCAACAAGAGGGTGTTTTTATGTGTCTCGTACAAAGCCCGAGAGAGAGGCTAAAAGGGTTTGACTCAACGAGAGAGTCTTTTTGTGTGTCTTGTACGAAGCCCAAGACGGAAGCTAAAGGTTGTTTGACTCAACAAGAGAGTCTTTTATACTCAACAAGAGAGTGTTTTGGTATCTCGTACGAAGCCCGAGATGGAGGCTGAAGGTGTTTGACTCAACAAGAGAGTCTTTTATACTCAACAAGAGAGTGTTTTGTATCTCGTACGAAGCCCGAGATGGAGGCTGAAAGATGTTTGACTCAACAAGAGGGTCTTTTATACTCAATAAGAGAGTGTTTTTGTATCTCGTACAAAGCCCGATATAGAGGCTAAAAGATTTGCTCCGCTGGGGAGAATCATTTGTACAAAGCCCAAGAGAAGGCTAGGGTAACTGTTTCAGTTGAGTGACAGGTCCAGCATGTTGGTTAAAAGAGAAAATCAGTTCTTATATGGGTAATGTTGTACTCATGGATTTGATCTGAGGATCGGGATTATTTCCTGTTCTCTAAGGAAACGGGGAATCCAAAGGAGTTTCAGACTGTCCGAGTCTACGGGTTTTATATTTTGTACTATGCTTAAGAAATAGTAGTAGTAAGATCTAGACTCTTTGAAAGACTGTTCTATTAAGATGACTAATTTCTGTTCCTATACCTCTAGGAGGTCGTCGGGACAATTTGTACGAAGCCCAAGAAGAGGCGAGAAAACTTTTAAGAAGCCGAGAGATAATTTGTACGAAGCCCTAGAGGAGGCTATCTTCCCGGAGGAAGAATAATTATACGAAGCCTAAGAGGAGGCTGTGAAAACTTCTAAGAAGACGACGGGTCCTTGTACAACGCCCAAGAGGAGGCGGGGATGCTTTTAGGAAACATGTGGGTCCTTGCACTAAGCCCAAGAGGAGGCTGATGAACAGTTCCAGAAGGGGATTCACTAGGAACAATGGCCTTCTGTATATGAACTGTTCAAAGGGGGAACTTTCTTAGATCTAATTATCTAAAATTGTCGTAAAAGAAAATTCTCATGGTTTAGGTTATGTTGAAATATCCGGGAGAACGTCAGAGGTAAAGAGACGAGGTTTTGTCTAGTTCTAGACGTAGTTGCCGGGGAAACTCTAAATATCTATACTAGTATTACACAGTCGATATGAGTTTATGAAAGAAGACTTACAGTGAAACAGCCCCACAATACAATTATATACATATGAAAGCGGTAAATGAAAACGGGTAAACACTTACTCGGTTGTAGAGCTTCCATGCTGTTTGGTTAGTTTATTCAACAAAGAAAACTTTGATAACAATATTATATTCAAAATCAAAGGAGAAAGTGTTTTTGAAAGGAAAATTGGGGCTTACAGCTCAAAGAGAGGCCCATGGTTTTATCAGTGATCGCACTGTCGTTTTGTACAGGGACTTATACAAGTAACTGAGGCCCAAAAAGGTTTTCTGTACAAAGGGATGGGTCTTACACTCTCTCAAGAGGCCCAAAATGATTGAAAGAAAAAGAATGGGGCTTAAAACACGAGGGTAGGCCCAGATGATTCTTTTGAACTGGCGATCGCGTCGAGCTTTTCTTTTAACGCAGAGGGACTTATACAATATCTGAGGCCCAAAATTGTTTTGGTTAAAAGGGGATTGGGTCTTAGACTCTATTAGAGGCCCAAAAATGATTTTGAATGGGTCTTATAGCTCGAAGAGAGGCCCAGATGGTTTGTTTTAAACGGGCGATGATCGCGCCGAACTTTTGAAATACAACGAGACTTATACAATAAGTGAGGCCCAAGAAAGGTTTGTATTTACAAAGGATTGGGTCTTACACTCTATTAGAGGCCCATGAGTGTTTGGAAAAGTTTGATAGGGAGAAAATCAATAAAACCCTAATTTCATTTTTTTAAAGGCATTTTTCAAAGAAAAATCAAGTAAAAAATGATAAAAATATCAAATAAAATCACTAATCATGTTATAAATAATGATTAAGGTTTATAAAAAAGTATTGTATCCACATGAATATTTAAAATCATTTTGGTTTTAAAAATCAAGAAAAAGAAATCATTTTAAAAGCATTTAAAACAATTTAAAACAATATTTTTGAATATATTAAAAATATATCAAATAATAATATTTTTTGTGGATTAAAATATTATGGAGTATGAATAAGAAGTGTGCAAAACAAAATTGGAAAATGATTATTTTTGCTATGTAAAAGAATTGGTTGAGTTTTTGAAAATAAACTAAGAAAAAGAGGAAAGATGTCACAACATCACATTCGACATCTTTCATGAGTTTTGAAGATAAGAGAAAAAGGAAAGATGTCACAACATCACATTCGACATCTTAAAAAAATCAGAACTGAAACTTTAGTTTCAACATCTTTTTTATCAAACTTCAAACATTCATAACTCTCTCAATTTTTAACGAAATTAAAATCCGTAAGAACCTATCTTGAGTGATTTTTCGCAAGGAATCCAATGGTATTACTCATGCACACTGAAACTTAATGTACAGAACACACAACGTAAAAAACCAGAACTGCACATGTAGTTTTCGACATCTTTTGTCGTCAAACTTCCAACACGCATAACTCTCTCAATTTTTAACGAAATTAAAATCCGTAAGAACCTATCTTGACCGATTTTTCGCAAGGAATCAATGGTATTACTCATGTATGCTGAAACCTAATGTACAGAACACACAAAGCAAAAAACCAGAACTGCATGTTGATTTTAAAACAACAAAAACTCCACATATAAACATGTTAAAGTGCAAACAGTAGGAGGATCACATCATACACATTAAGGACTACATTTTTGCTTCAAGAATTGTTCAATATGATGCATGTATGTGGACAACAAAGGAAAGCATGATTCAAAGAATTCAAGTTGTGAATTTTACCTCTTTTTTGGAGATTTTGTGCAACCTACCAAGTGCTTTGTTCCAGAAATGATTTGATGCTTTGGACACCCTCAAATGACCTCTTAGAAGCTTTTAGGATGGTTGGAATCAGCTGGAAACCTCTGGAGCAAGTTGGAGCTCTTTCTTGCAAAATGGGCAAAAGTGGCCAAAATGCCAACTCTCTCAAATGGTGTTCCAGATGGGGGAACCATTTGGGACAGTTTAAGGATGATATTTGGAGTGTGTTTGAGGTTTTATCTAGTTTAGAAAGTGACTGAATCAAGACATGGCTTGAAAAATGCAAAAAAGTCCAATTTTTGAGGTTTTGAGAGGTGACTTTGTGATTTTGGTGTTATAGGTCACTTGTGAGAGTTTGGACAACTTAGATATGACATATTGAATGTGTTTGGATCATGAGCTGTGATGGAAATGCTCTCTAACTCAAAAACTCAGAATTACCTTGCTAAAGGAGGCATTTTGGAGTGAAAGAAGTGATTTTGAGGAAAACATCTATTTGATGGCTTTGGTGTACTCAAACTGAGCACAAATGAGCTCTTTTTATAGTAGAGCAAGTTTGTTTTGCAAGCAACAGTGAATGGTGACTGCAGCAGAGGTTTGGCAAATGTTAGCCAATGAGAATCCAAGTCTCCTCTAGCCATTGACTAGAGGTTAGGGCACAGGCTGCTGGTTCCCTAGTTGTTGGAGGAATCTTGATTGAATTCAGTTAGAGGAAGCTCAGTTCATGTCACCTCTAAGCATCCATTAAATGCTCCAAACCAAAATTGGAGTCTTGTCCCTCTTTTAGGGTTTTCTAGGTTTGGCATGCTACTTTTGGTTCCAAGGACTTTGGAGGCTTGGAGATCAGATCATCCCCCTTGGATTTGATCCTCAGATGTGTCCAAAATGATGACAAGGCTTAAAAATTCGTGTGGCACAAGAAATGTGCAAATCTGTCCTGAAACTTGTCTTAAAAATCAGCTGCAGCAAGCCTTGTTAAAATCCATAACTTCTTGCTTAAGAATGATAAATGGTTGTTCCAGGACTTTATGGAAAGCTGAGATGACATAATTCAACTTTGATGTTTGACCCTAGACTTGGTTCAACTTGGATCATGGAGAAAAACATCCTTGAAGTTGGGACATTCTTGCTGGAAAAATATTAATGATGTCCTATGAAATGTCGGAACATTTGACAACTTTGAACATTAACAATTCCAAACTCAAATCACTTATATCTTTTAATCCACTATGATAGTTTGAGTTGAAGTGAATTGCACCTTTGATGCTTGTCTTGTATGGTGACAAAGCTTGAAAATTGTGTGGCACAATAAAAAGTGCACAAAATCTGTCCTAAAAAATAGCTGCAGCAAGCCTTACTGTACAGTCCATAACTTCCTGTTCGAGTATGATAAATGGACGTTCTACAACTTTCTGGAAAGCTGAGATTACGTACTTCAACTTTGATGTTCAAGTTTTGGCTTGAATCAACTTGGATCATGAGAAAAACATCCTTGAAGTCGGGACATTCTTGCTGGAAAAATATTAAGGATGCCCTATGAAATGTCGGAACATTTGACATTAAAAATTCCCAACTTTGGTCACTTATATCTTTCAATCCTTATGATATTTTGAGTTGATTCCTTCTTCAATGTTGAAGTATCAAATACCCTATTAAAAGTAGCTCTTACGCAAAATCAATGGATGCTTGAATCAATAGTTACAACCTTGAAAAGTTGTGCACTTGAACATGATTTTAACTTAGAAAATATTTCTAAGTTTCTTTCAATTTGATCAATTTTGCAATTTTGCATGATTTCTTGATTTAAATTTGATCAAATTAAATCATCCATCATATTTTCTTGAGTAATGGCTTGTGAAGCTCAAAGTTGACCAAAAGTCAAACTTTGACTTTCTGCGTCAGTTGACTTTGTATTAGATGAACTTGAGGCTTGATCCACTTGAAATGTTGCACTCTTGTGCTTAATTCTTGAAGTGGGAGTCCTTTTGATCCATTGTAGAGGTTTGAGAGGTTAGACAACTTGAAGATCATGTCATTTCTTGATTGATCCATTGTCTAAAGCTCAAAGAGGGCTTGAAACCCTAATTTTTGTTTGTAGTGAGTGCTCACCCATCTTTGGGGAGACTAATGGTTCATCCATATGGTGATGATGATTTGCACATGGATGGGAAATCTTAGTGGTCAAAATTTGGGGTATGACAACCCTCAACCATTGTATCACACATATTTGTAACTTGTTCAACTTCAGTTGTATCATTAATTTAAGAAATTTCATCATCTTGGTAAGGAACATCTTTCACTAAATCGTCGGTTTTGATATAACCCAATGGTTTTGTTTTGATTACAACACATAATCCTAGTTTACGTGGTTGAATTGAAAATAATAAACGTAATAAACTTTTCTAACAATATGTGACATTATGAAAGGGTCATACTTTTTCTACCTTCGGTCCATTCGAGTCTCAACAATATTATATTTCTTATCTATTAGTGTGCCTCTGGAAGATGGATCATACCAATCGATAAGTATATATAAAGAGAATACCTACTTTTGGACTGGCCTATTTTTATTCCATATTTACCCTTTAGTTATTTTTCAAAAACCTCATATAAAACTGATATAATAGAAACCACCACATACCACTAAATGATAATTGTCTAACCATCTTTTGTCAAAAAGAAATTCAAATGCAATTCACCATTCTATTTGAAAATTAAAATACAATTCACAATTAGGAATTGTTCTAGACTGGACCAATGGCTAGACATGGCCCAATCCACCTCTGCTCCCAGAACGGCCTAATTGCGTAAGTCCAATCCACAAAGGGGCAAAAGTTACCTTTCTGCCCCTCCAACCGGGCAAGAACTGCATTGCTCCTCCCCGGAAATGCTGCCTGTTCCGCACAACTTCTTCACTCCCCAAACAGCTAAGGGCGTGTGCCCGACACTATGCCTATGCCCGACATAACGGCTAGTTTTGGGCACCCTGCCCGACATAACGGTTAGTTTTGGGCAGTTACCTATTCTTCGGGAAAACGGTTATTTCGCCCCGAAAATAGGACCGCTGGCCACGCGCTGGGGGCACTATATAAACCCTCTCACTTGGGAGGGTCAGGTATTCAATATTCACCCTACGAACTAATACTTTGTACTTTCCCCTTTTCTCTGACTTTTTCTTACTTGAGCGTCGGAGTGTCTTGCAGGTACACCCCATCCTCCTCTCTATACGCCCAGCATCTCAGACGTACTTGGTGGCCCACTTCAACAGAATCTGATCCAGCCTTCACGATCAGTGGTGCCGTCTGTGAGAACTCTTATTCTCCCCATCTTTCTTTCCCCGGAAACCAAAGATCAAAGCAAATTCTCAAGATCATCATCATGGGCTCTCAAGATCACGTCAAAAGTGCTCACAAATCCGCCGTCCTCCCCGTCAATAAGACTGACGTTGACGGTCCGTCTGCTCTCCTCAGAGATCCCCGTTTTCTGAGAGATGGGGCCAGAGCCTCCCTCTCCCTTACTCCTGCTGATCGCGAAGACGACCAGCCCTCGCTGGCCATCCATTTTCTATGAACGGACCAAGTACATAGAAATATATTGTCATTATGTAAGGGATAAGGTACTATCAAGAGAAATCACCACATATTTCATAAAATCCGAAGACCAATTATCTCGTCGGGGCTCTCGAGTGGATTACATTTGTAACAAGTTCGACTCATATGAAAAATATGATCCAGCTTAAGGGCGATTGTTAAGAGTAATTGTATATAAAATAGCCCCACACAGACTATAACATGTAATTAGTTGTAAACTCTCTATGTATAATACAGTCTCCGCATTGCATTTTAAATATTGTTTATTCAACTGTCTCTCAATCTCTTATACTTCAATAGTCTTAGTTGTGGTTACTCATTGTTATATGTTTAAGTTTTGTTGTAAAAATAGAATGTACAGTGTGCCATTTTAAGTTTTTCTATTTAGGTTATGTTTAAATTCTATTATGTTTTTTAAAAAATCCATTATTAATTGTTTCAAAATAATTTAGGTTCGATTTTATTTCAAAAAAATATGCGTTAAAATGAACATTTTGTAAAAAATAAATAAATAAGCAAGACTTTTTACCATCAGTTGTTACCTAAAACCGAGGTAAAAAGACTCAATCTATTCCCTTGATTCAAAAATCAAACAAAGGGTAAAAGTAGGACGCGCTTGAAAAGAAAATAATATTGTTTTTGGAGATTAAACCCATGACCATTCTAAGATTTCTCTTCGATTAACAAAATAATCGAGGGGAAAAGTGACGACTTTTCAAGACACACTTATTTACCTCATCTGCGAAATCGAGGTAAAATATACTCACAAATTGACACAATATTACATATTCATAATAGTGTTATAAATTACTAACGTCCGATCACATGGTTATATACTGAAATATATTTTCCATTTTGAAGTTGAGTTTTATTACAATATTTTATTTTAAAATTGTTGATATGGTTCATTGATAAATATTGTGATGTTTTTTTTCTTGTCAAAGTCATAAATATAGTATGAATTATTTTGGTAACAATAAAGTTTCGGTTCCGTCAAAAAAATGTGCACAAAAATCTAATGAATCTTTAGAATTCAATAATATCCAAAATAGTGACACCAGTGGTTTTTATGGGAAAAAAAATTTCTTTGTGCTCTTCACAAGTTATGAGCCCACACAATAAAGTTATACAAACATAGAACAAAATGTTGACCATATTTTATTTGATCACAATTTTCAATGATCCGTTATTTTTTTGGTAAACTGCGAATAATGTATGATTTTTTTTGTTGCTTTTTTTCAATTGAAAAATATTACAACAACATTTATTCTATATTTTCACTACTTTAAAAAAAAAATAAAAACTTCAATTTTTCTCTTGCATTTTCTACAGAAAAATAAATGCATTGATATCAAATAGACAATGGCAACAACACTTGTTTTTACTTAGAAGCATAATTGATTTTGTTTTTTTCTTGAATATTTTTCTACAAATAATTATTTGAAGAATGTTCTAGAAAAATACAAATTAAACTAAACTTCTAAGTAAAACAAGCATTGTTTAGCATTGCTTGATTGTTAACAATATATTTATTTTCCTATAAAAAAATGCATGAGAAAAGAAATGAAAATTTAAATTATATATTTTAAAAGAATAAAAAGTAGAGTAAATGATGTTAGAAGATTTTTTTTAATATAATAAAAACAAAAAGACATACATTGTTCATTTAGTTTAAATAAAATAACGAATCAGCAAAAATCGAGTTTAAATAAAATATGGCCAAAAATTTGTTCAATTATTATATAATTGTATTGTGATGGTTCATAGTTGAGAAATATATGAAGAGCACCAAAAAAAAAAGTTTTACACAAAAATTGTTGGTGACAATATAAGAGTTAATGAACAAATGAACAATTTTATTATGGAAGAGCAGACAATAATATATTATTAAATATTTTTTTTTCTCTAATGTAGAGGATGATTTGGATGTGGTCCGAGACTCTGAGAACTTTTAGCCTACCCCTTGCCAACTCATGGAGACCCTATGTATTCAACCCTCAAGGGATGTTACTAGGGTCCTACCCAGATGAGACTTATCCCGAAGGATTACCATTGGAAGGCTTGCTCCTTCTCATGGTAAAACAAGGGTATGGTATATACATTATAGGGTCGTTATGCTGTCCAAACTTTATACCTACATGTGAGGGGATTGGGTAGACGAAACATAGATCTAACCTATCATAGGGAGCCTACCTAGTTAGGGTCATACTTGCATCTCACCTTACCCTAACCCAAATAAAAATAAAAAAACAAAATGTCCATGTCATCATGCATTTAAAAAAACATTTTTGCATATACGCATTTTTGCGGGGAATTTCAAGACGTGTTGTAGGAACATTGGAATGATGGATTCAAACAAAAGGGCTACCCTACGCATCAAAGTGCTAAATGCTGATTCACAGAGTCTCAAAGACCTTTAAGACTTAATGTCAAATATGCTCAAAGGATGTTTATACACAAGGGTGGAAGGATTATCGACCTCTTAGGGATCCCTATGAAGGTAGAGGCCGTAATCGCTTTTGCACAATCTTATGATCCTCCTCTAGGGGACTTCCTCTTCAAGGATTTTCAACTAGCTCCTACGCTGGAACAATTTGGACTATACTTGGATTTACAAGGAGAAGGGAAAAAACCTCACAAGGGGCATGGGGGCAAAAAAAAGGATAAAAAAAAACAAAAAAAAAACATAAAAGAAAAATGGTCAAGCTAAAAAAAACTCAATTGTACCCCTTGAAGATCCATCGTCTCACTACAAAGAGGATAGGAAAATGCAAGGGCTCAAGAAAGGGTACTTGGAGGAGTTCAAAACTCATTTGAAGAAGGCATTAGGGGCATCTATTTAGTTTACACCTTCTAGGGTTCGGGAGTTTCCATTTTGGGATTATTGTTTTGGGTTAGTCCTAAGGAATTATTTTTATTTTCCTAATTTTTTATTCATCTTTAACTACAATGGATTTTGGAATTCCCCCCAAATAAATTTTTAAAATTATTTAGCATACGTCATGCATATTCATACATCCATGCATCAACATGCATTCAAACGAGGAGAAAGGAATAAAGGAAAAATCATCTTTTTTTTTTAAACTTCACCTCAGGGTCATTAAGTATAACAATCTGACTTCCCGACCTCACACTCGAGCGGACCGAAGGGAAGCTATGGATCATATGGAGAAGGATCTTGTTACTCTAATAGGAGAAATGGATACTGTCAAGGAGAACGAGGAAGATATGAAAAGCCAGATTGATCAACTGACATTTCCCATCCAGAATTTGATAGCCAGAGGAACCGAGTCAAGTCGTCAAAGGAAGGTTCCTACTCCTACCCCCCATGTTGAAGACAATAACCCCCTACTAGGGTTTGTCCATGATCTGGAACGTGAGGAGACTAAAACTGCTAAGCACAAAACTGTTGACCAACCTCTCGAGGGAACCGTCTCTCCACCTATTTCCAATGGGGCACCTCTTACTACTCACATACATATTCCATGTGAGAATTGCGCAGATTGGAACATCCAATACGAGGGTGAAAATCCAAGGCAAGTGGCCCTCAAAAATAAAGGAACCGCTGTTATAGAAATGAGAGGGATTGACGATAAGTACAAAGCACTTGAGGAAAGGTTAAAGGTCGTGGAGAGACTCAATGTTTTTGGAGTGGATGCTTTGGAAATATGTCTGGTGCCCTATGTGGTCATACCTCCCAAGTTTAAGGCTCCGAACTTTGAGAAATACAAGGGTGTCAGTTGTCCTAATTATCACCTTAGGATGTTTGCTCGAAAAATGGGTGCCCATGCTACTAATAAGAAGCTGATGATGCACACTTTCCAAGACAACCTTAGTGGGGCATCCTTGGAATGGTACGTGCAATTGGAGAGGATTCACATTAAGACTTGGGAAGACCTTGCAAGCGCCTTTCTGAAGCAATACCAATACAACGTGGACATGGCTCCTAACCGCATGCGTTTGTAGAACATGTCTCAAAAGGGAATGAGTCCTTCAAAGAATATGCCCAAAGATGGAGGGAACTAGCTTCTCGCGTGCAACCTCCATTATTGGAAAGTGAACTTGGGGATATGTTTATGGACACCGTACAAGGAACATACTATAAGAGGATGATTGGGGCAGTCTCAACAGGATTTACTGACTTGGTTATCATTAGAGAGAGGATTGAGAATGGTTTAAAGACAGGAAAGATTGGGCAGTCATCCTCCGATCAACATAACATTAAAAGGTATTCCGAAAATCACGATGTCGGTGTTGTAGACCTTGAAGGACTAAATCTGGGAGATAATGCATTACTGGGGCACATTGGGGCAATAGTCAACGCCATGGAAGGGATGGAAGATGAATTCCTTATTAAGAAGGGAGACCTAACGAACTGGGGCAAACAATGGGAGTCACCTAAGGAGAAGGGCTTGTTCGGGCTGGGTTACAAACGGGCTAATGAAGGGTTAGAAGACAATTTTCATAGTTTTGGGTTCCAGGATAAGACTCAAGTGGTTGCAATGGAAGAGGAAGAAAGTAATGCCTAATATCGATAATTGGAGAACCATCGGGATTCCTGAGATGATTTCTGTTTCGAAGTAATTTACTTTATACTTAAAATAATAATAAGTCCCTTGCTATGCCCAAGGCAAGTGGACAAAGCTTTGTAGGGACACCTTTTATTTCATTGGATTATTTCTATCAATAAGATTGCATTTTGTTTTCAATCAAGATCTTTTTGTTTCATTTTCTGTTTGTTCAAAATGGCAATATACCTTCTTTCAATATTTTCATTTCTAGCACTTCATTCTAAAAATGGATACTAATAAAAATATTCTTCGTGCAAATTTAAAAATGACACCGCTATAATCTCGAATGACTTCAGATTACCGATTAACCAAGCGAAAGAGGGTGATGAGGACGAGTGTGAGCTTCCCGAAGAGTTAGCCAGACTGTTAAGGCAAGAGGACAAGGAAATATAAACTCACCAGGAACCAGTGGATGTGATCAATCTGGGAACTGAGGAAGAGAGGAAAAAGGTCAAAGTCAGTGTTTCTCCGAATAAGGATATAAAGGAAAGGTTGATCGAGCTATTGCAAGAGTACCCAGATGTGTTCGCCTAGGATATGTCTGGACATGATACGAACGTCGTTGAGCACAAATGACTACTCAAACTAGAATTCACGCCAATTAAGCAAAAGTTGAGGAAGACTAGATCATATATGATCCTCCAGATCATGGAAGAAGTCAAGAAATAATTTGACTTTTTGTCACAAGGTAACGCCTGTTGGGTTAAAGAACGTAGGAGTAACTTATCAAAGGGCTATGGTAATATGGTGCATAAGGATGATATGATTACCAAGTCACAAAAGAAGAAGATCACATAACTAACTTGCAAAAGTTGTTGGATCAGTTAAGGAAATTCAAGTTACGACTAAATCCTACAAGGTGTACTTACGGTACAATATTAGGGTCCATGGTCAATCAAAGGGGAACAAAGGACAAAGTGAAAACCATTCAATGGATGCCAGCTCCAAGAACAAAAAGGAAGTTCGTGGATTTTTGGGGAGATTAAATTATATTACGAGGTTCTTCTCATACCTTACAGCTACTTGTGAGCCAGTCTTCGAATTACTCAGAAAAGGATCAAGTTATTGAATGGAATGAAGATTGCCAAAAGGATTTCGATTGGATCAAGGAATATTTGCAAAATCCACCTATATTGGTGCTACCAGTCCCAAGGAGACCACTCATAATGTACTTAACAATACTTGAGAATCCAATAGATTGTGAAACTTCGGACTCTTATGAAGGACCTGGACCTAGAGCTCGATGGAAACTTCTATTTGCATAAGGATATGGGCTTCAAAGAGGGGCTATCAATTGGGGTGAAAATTCATCGTCTAGGATCTTAAAGGAAGCTAAACTGGATAAGGCAGAATGGGTGCAAACTAGGCTCGATCAGCTAAACCTCGTATAAGGGAAACGTGTGGCCGTGGAAAGTTATACCCACAGGGAATTAAGAGAGTGTTTGACAAAGAAATTTGTCCTCGCCTACGCGAAGAGGGAGACTTGGGGTTAAGGAAAATATTACCCATCCATAAAGACCACCACGTCAAATGGACCCCACCCTATGAAGGGCCATATGTCGTGAAGAGTGCCTCCTCTGGCGGAGCACTAATGTTAACAACCGTGGATGGAGCGGATTTACCGCGATCGATGAACTCCGATTTGGTCAAAAATTATATGCCTAGAAAAAGAGGATAAAACCCCGTTAAGTCGAAAGCCCTAAAGGGTGACTTAGGCAAAAATTAGGGCGTCCCGGTGGATTGAAAACTTGAAAGAGCAATCCAGGTAAAAATTAGGGACTTGGATAAAAATGATACCCAACAAGTCAAAAACCCTAAAGGGCGGCTTAGTCGAAAAATTGTATATCATCCCGGTGGACTAAGACTCTAAAAAGAGTGGTCCAGGCAAAAGTTAGGGATATCCAAAAGGAATATGACTGAAAACACTCAAGTCACCCCGTAACAGGAATTCAGAAGGGAAAGATCATTCCAGCCGTCATCTTCAGAAGCGAAGTGTTGTGATCTTGGATTCTTAGGGATATTAGCTGGTGTTAAATTTAATAGGAACATAAATAAATTTGTTTTCTTATTGCCATTTTACATCTTTTCTGGATTCATGGCAATATCTCCTTATGGGAATTACCCTCCTTACGTATTGTTGCCCGTTCTCGGGCCCATTCTCAGTAAAATTTGTTTTTCAAATATATTTCTTTGCCTCCTAAATAATTCCGCTTGATTACAAGGTGTCGATTAATTGTGAAATAATGCATTGAAATATCAGGTATAAATAAAAGCATTAAAAAAGGAAAACGGATTTTACTTCGGCTTTTGGAATCATCAAAGGGATCATATTCTTCCAAAGCAGGATATAGGGTTTATACACTGACAAGAATATACGTTACAATCTAACCAACATGGGAGGTTATTTAATGGCATGTTAAACAGGAATCAAGGATATCATGGCTTACTATAATTATCAAAGTTTCAAGGGTCAGGGAGTCAGGAAGTTATGAAAAGTATTATTTCAGACAAAGACATACATTGCATATCATAAAAGAGGCGTTAGCCCAAATAATGCATCATACATAAGAGCACGCATACATGCACTCATATACACAAACATGCGTATATGCATAGGGTTCATAATCGCCAAAGGGATTTCCCCAAGGGATTTTATCAGGGGATTTTATCAAGGGATTTTCATTTAAGGGGTTCCATCGGAGAGTTTATCAAAAGGGTTATCGGGATTTGTCATCCAAGGAGTCTATCAGGGGGTGTTGGGATATTTCATCATTGGGTTTTATCAAAAGGGGTTTCTCAAAAGGGTATCGATCAAGGGATTTGATCGGATATTTCGCCAAGGGATTTATTACTGTAGCACCCCAAAATTTGCTCTCCTTACTTTAGTACTAACTGGCTTATGTTTCATTTCATTTTTGCATTATCATGTGTGCATATCATTGGTTCTTAGCATGGGGCCAAGGTACTTGAGGCAGCTCAAGAGGAGAAGGTGTTCTTCAAAGGGTCAAGCAAGAGTCCTGGCCAAGAGAGCTCAAGTGGACCACTCTCTCCTAACCAGTGCAGAAATTAGGGTTTTGAGATTCTTGGGTTTATTGCTCTAATGGGCAAGCTTATTGGGTTTTTATCATCACCAAATGGCATATCTTATCTTTGTTGGAGAGGATACACATCATATTCAGAGGAATTTGGATTTGGAGACTGTGTTATTTCCTCCTAGACTGAGGGTACCAAAATTAGGGTTTGCTATAAAGTCAGTTTATTTCTGATTTTTTGGGCAAGACTTGATTCCATGGTATTCCTTGGGTCCCTAAGTATCTAGGAATGGAAGATGGTCCATCAGTGTGGTTCATGAGAGATTCAATTGGCCAATGGATTGGGAATCAGGTGAATTAGGGGAAAAGTCAACAGTGAGAGGGGAAGTCAACTGTGAAATTTTGAAGTTCTCTTCAAGCTTTTCAAGGTCCCACATCCTCATATGGTCTTCAAGGGTCAAGTTTCATACCATTTATCAAGAATCAAGGGTTGGTACAAAAGTTACTAAATATGGAAATGACCTATAATTTGAAAGTTTCAATTTTGGGAAAGTTCTTACACTACTTTCAACTTGACTTTTCATCATCAAAGAAGCTTCAATTGAATTTTCCTCAATCATGAAAGTTGAAGATCTTTTTCTCCCCTTTCCAACAAGTACTAGATGGTCTCCATATCATTTGTGAAACTCAAGTTATGATCAAAAGAAGGCAAGGTGGTTTTTAGGGTTTCCTTATGGTTCCATTTTCACAACTTTTTCATTTTGGGACATAGTGACCTATATTTGGTTCCATTGCTTCATGTCACATTCTAGCATCAAAGTACTTTCCTTAAGGATCATTTTGGGCCTTTGAACCAAGAGATTTCATGACTTGTACATCACTTATCTCACATTATGCAAAATTGCAAGATCATTGAAAACTCATGAACCAAGACAGCTCAAGGCCCAAATCCATTTCAGGTGTGATTAGAAATTGTTAAATGAGTGATCCATCATCAAGGGTTTAGACATACATGCATGGAAGAGGGTGTATTTCACATTATACAAATTTCCAAAATCACCCAAAACTCATTAAGTGAGGAATTAACAAGGCCCAAGTGATTATCAGTGGATTAACCCTAAGTATTTAAGCTAACTCATGCACTGGTTAGACAGAGAACACGTGATTTTGGAGAGTTTTCAAGAGTGAACCCTAAAATTTTTCTTCATCGAATCTCTCAATCCACAAGAGCTTTTCCAAAAATTCCTTCACAACATTAATCCTTGGGATCCATAGAACGCAAATCATCCATCGTTTGAAGCTAACAGCAAGGATAAGGATTGCTTGATCTCAGGTTAATGATAAATTGCATGTTCATAAAACTCCTCTTTTTGATGCGCATACTAATATATGACCTTCACTGATAATTCTGGTATATTTTGTTTTGAGTTTGGACGCATGGTTTGGTTGTTTCGTGAGTTTGAAATTTTTGAACCCTAGCTTGTTTCATTCGTTTCTCTTGGTGTGTTGGTTATTTGTGATTTTTAGTGGCATATTATTGATCCTCATCGAATTCTGGCCAAGGACGTATATTCGTTCGCGTGTTCTGGTATCTTTTCTGTTGCAGGCGGCCGGAAGTGAGGACCGGAGCTAGGGCTCCGGCGTCTGGCCTGATCGCCGGCGGAATTAGGGTTCAGAGGTAGGGGATGAAATCCTAACCGTCTGCTCGCCTCATCTTGTGGCCCTCACATTGCCATGTCATTTAAAATTATGTTTTATTTTATTGATTGAGTGTATGCCATTCCATGATAGCTATCGTGCATCTCAATATGAAAACTCATCATGCTTTAGTTTGTTTGATCTGGTACGTCTGATGAATCCATTGGCCATTAGATTGACAACACATTAATGATTCCATGTGCCTCTCACGTGTGACCCTTTTTTAATTTCTGATAATTTAGTGTGTGCGCATGCATGTTTACTATGGTGTGTTTTTTATCTGGAGCGTTCATCATAAATACGTGGTGGTTTTGTTGACTAAAGATGGCGCGTTGGATTGATCCTATGGTGGATATTGAGTCAAATCAGTTGACTGAGTCCATGTGTTCTTTTTTTTTATTTTTCTAATGGATCTTAGTGTTTGGGCCTTCTGTTCGCACCCCCCTTTCAGCCCATTAACATTTTTAACATGTTTTTGCTGCTATTCACACCCTCCATGTTTATTGCCATATTTTTATTTTATTTAATTTGCATTAATTCATTTTTAATTTTTAACAATATATATTTGCATCCAAAAATCACCAAAAAATTCATGAAGCATTTTTATAGTTTTATAAAATTTTCTCAAATTTTATTTTTTATTTTTATTTTATTTTTAGCATCTGAAATAATTATTTGAATAATTTCTTTTTGAATTTATTCCATATATGCATACCCTAACTTGTTTATTTTATTTCTCATCATCCATGAAACATTTTGAATCCATTCTTTTTGCATTGTTTCACCAATACATTGAATTGCATTAAAATATTTTTCTCTCATTTTTAAAATCATTTCATATTGCATTTTAGTCCTTTTCTGTTGCATATTGAACCATGTTTCTTACTTGATCTTTGCATAATTGTTTGGGTGACCCATCTTGTGAGTTTTTGCATGAGATTTTGACATGTTGTTTGTTTCTGGTTGAGCTATTTTGATAATTAATTTGGTAATTTTAGAAGATGTTTTACTAGTTATGTGATTGCTCTTTGTTTGAGGTCCTCTTGTATGCACATCCATGATCATGTCTGATTACTTGTTTGAGAAGGCACTTGTGCCATTGTTTGAGATTGCTTCTTTGACTTCACAAACCATGTTTGAATTGTTATAGGTTATTTGATTGCCATTATATGTCATTGGTGTGAGGTTGTTGCATACTTTGTGCATATGTTCAATGTTTGATTTACATGCCTCTTTTTGACTTATTTTCTCACTTCTTCTCATTTATGCTTACTCATGACTTATGTTTGGGTTATGTATCCCATACCTTATCATTCATTTGTACTTCATTGGATGTATGTTTCTGACCTTGGAGCTTTGCATTCATGCATATGATATGCCATTCATGTTTCATCTTACGTACTTGAACATGTTTCCCTTATATGCTTCCTTCTTCTTCTATTGATGTATGATGCTTGGATATCTGTTTGCATGTCTCATGTGACATTTGCATTGCATGTTTAGGCACATGTTTAGGTCATCCAAATTCTGACTTGGATGAGTTTCATTTGATTTATAACCTTTTCTCTTTGGTTTGTGACTTGCTTGGGTTTCATTTGTCTTATCGTCACTTATGTCTGTTTTGTACTAACCTTTTATGCAGGGGCTGAGGTAAGTTATTTGAGGGTGTGGATAGTTATCCATGTCCACCCTCACTCTTTCTTTCTCTCATCTTTTCTTTTCTTTAGGCTTAGGCTGTTGTCAAACCTTCCCTTAGGGCCACCTTTGCATGATAATATTAGGACTAAATTCCATAGGGTAGTCTCCCTCCAAACCTCCCCTTAGGGCCACCTTTGCATGATAACATTAGGATAGATTTTTCCCCGTAGTTTTTTTCTTTTCTTTTGAGTCCCTCTTCTTATCTCATAACAATTTCTAAGATACTTAATAAGGTCAACTTGCCTTGCACACAAGCCTTAAACATAGGAAATGAAGATTGAGGGGTCCCCCTTCTCTCTTATAGAGTGTTGAGCATACGTCCCATTGGGGACGACCATGCGATGCATTCGTTCCCGTGTCATAGACTTTGGTTCAAGGTGAGTTATGAACTAACTCAAGTCACTTCTGTCTTAAAGAATACAAACAAACTTCAAACCTTTTTGTCCTGCGGGATTGTCAAACTAAAGGCTATTTTCAAAAAGGGCACGTTACTTTTCGTCTAAGTCGCAAACAGGCATCGACCCTAACTGCCAGACGCGAACTTAACGTCGCTCATAAAAAACACAAAAAGAACTTGGTCCGAACTACGTTGACTCTGAATTCCCCATTGCACAAAGGGGGTACGTAGGCCTAGGACGTCGACGTCCTACCGAGTCTGTTTTTGTTTTCCCCTCGCCCGTTTTAGTGCAGCCATAGATTTTAGGATAACTCACCCTTAGAATAGACAACAAGCATGGATCCCATCGAGTACGATGGACGCGTGGGGTGCTAGCACCTTCCCCTCACGTAACCGACTCCCGAACCCAGGCTATGGTTGCGATGACCATTCCTTTCCCTCTTCCTCAGGTTTATGCGGTGTTCCCTTTCCCTCTATTGGGATAAATTTACACGGCTGGCGATTCTGTTTTTCGCGCCACTTTCGCGTTTGTACCTGGATGAAAATCCTGGGAGCGACAGCTGGCGACTCTGCTGGGGACTCTGGTTGACCTATGCTGGTCCATCCCTAAGCAAGTCTATCCTAGCGCTTGCTTGTCTTTGTTCTCTTTGGGTGTTTTGTTTTTTGTTTTGCTTTATTTGTTGTATTTTATTTTTACCGCATTTACTGCATTGCATATTATTATCAGCTGCTGCACTGTTTTTCTGTTTGGCGGGTTGGGAGTTCTGAGAGGTAAGCCCAATACCCAGGCTTGAGCATACACGTAGGATTAGCGTGGCAAGTAGTGTGACTCGTGTGGCATTTGGCCAGACGTAGTATACATGAAAACTCCACATCCAGACGAGGTTTTCTTTGGTAATGTTCTATCCTGCGCATTGGTGCAGATGATTGAATGAAACCTAGAAAACTGTCGACTCTGACGACCATTCCCGAGGACTCAGTAACGACACTTCTCCCGAGACGTGATAATGGCAAACCAGAAATGGCAAACCCATTACACATGTCGATCCGAGGACCCAATGCTGGGAACTTGCTATAGGGGTTTCCTTTTGGGAAAGAATCAGTGGAAGCACTCCTCGATTGGCGATAGTACTGTACCCTGAGGGATGAATGTACTATTGCTTCTCGACCTCAGTGTCGAAGCTGAGGACTTGCCATGGGATATTTTCTTTTGAGGGGAATCAGTTGAGGCCTCCTCGATTGATGATGATGCCAAACCAAAAATGGTGAACATATCATCATTTCTCGACCTGAGAGCCCGTGATATTGAGGATCCTCGACTTTCTAGTGCCCACAAGTGAGAGGGCAGGGTGTTTACAGGTTTGCAGGTAACCTTGACCTTCAACATAATCGGTTTTCTGATCAACAGATTTATCAGTGTGGTACTATGGTTATTCTGGTATTCTGGGTATTTGGGCAGATCCTTGAGATTATACAGTGGTTCAGTGTAGCAGTTGTCCAGTCTGTGTGGCATCCTTGATCCCATGTGTGCATTTGCATCATCATTTTGCATCCTAACATGTTTATTCATTTGCAGGGCTGCATCCTAACTTTGATTCTGGTTTTTGAAGACTATTAAGGATGAGTACTGAGAAGAGAAAGAACATCATAGTGTACAAGTTCCCATCACTTTTTTTGGATACTGTTCACAAGATTATGTCTATGGCAGAACCTGGGGTATTGGCAAACTTTAGAGAAGAGTATGGAAGAATTCTGAATTTTGCTCGCAACATCACTGAGTACGAGTATAGGGCTTTGCACACTCTGGTGCAATTCTATGACCCTCACCTGCGTTGTTTTCTATTCACTGATTATCTCTTGGCTCCGACATTGGAGGAATTTTCTCTCATTCTGGATGTTGCCATTAAAGAAGAAGCTCCTTTCTATCCTTCTGAAGAACTTCCTGATTTGGAAAAGGTTTCCGAGGCTTTGCATTTGGATCCATCTTTGTTGAAAAATAACATTGCCAGTAAGGGAGGGTGTAAAGGCTTTCATGTGAAATTTTTGGTAGAACAGGCTGCTGTGTATGCTAAGGCTAGATGTTGGTTAGTTTTCAACGCCATCTTGGCTATGTGTGTCTATGGAACGGTGTTGTTTCTGAATATGAAGGATTTTGTGGACATGCACGCTGTCCGGATATTTACCATGAAGAATCCGGTACCTACTTTGCTTGGAGATCTGTATTATTCAGTGCATTATAAGAACAAGAAGAGGAGGGGAGAACCCCTTTATTTTTGTGCGCCAGTCTTCTACAAATGGTTTGCTGATCGTCTTCCCACATCTGGGGCATTTGTAGATACTCAAGGAACTTTGGAGTGGTCCAAAAGATTGATGGGCTTGAGGCCAAATAATCTAACTTGGGTTAACCGTGACTTGTTGGGCCAAGATATCATGATTAGTTGTGGAGGTCTCCCAAATGTGCCTCTAATAGGAAGGAAAGGGGGAATTAACTACAACCATGTTCTTGCTATTAGGCAATTCGGGTATGCATTGAAAGAGCCACCAAGAGAGAAGGAGGTCCAAGAATCTTTATATCTGAGTGGGGAAATCAATCCAGAACTGTTAAAAGAAGCTGCGAATACTTGGGAAGATCGTCATAAGAAGGGGAAGATTTCTTTTGGGAAGAGCAACAACAGAACATTTCCTGCGTACGAAGATTGGATTCAGAAAAGGGTAGAGGATGAGCTTCTGTCATTCTCCAAAGAACCACCATCTTACCCCTTGCTGATTGAGTCTCCTACCACGGTTGAGATAGAGAAGTTTAACAAGTTGTGGGCTGAAAAGGAAAAGCTGCGAGAAGAAAATAGTGAGCTACAAAGAGAGATTTACTAGTTGAAACATGAGCGGGGTGAAGCTGTTCATATCGCCAAGTTGAAGACAGAGCTTCTCGCTAAGGCAGAAAAGGAGATAGCTGACAAGGTCACATCCAGACAAAGGATGAAGCAAGCTCTAGAGGGTATCAGTAAGGTTCTCGAGTCTAAGAAGGAGGAATTGGACAATGCTTTGTTGAAAATTCACAGGTTCGATGCTCACCGAGACACTGCAATGGCTGAGAATAAGCGAAAGGAAGACGATTATCTAGCTCAGATTGATCAATTAAAATTGAAGCTCAAGAAAAAAGACGCTGAGCTCCTATCAGGGGTATTCCAGAGACAAGCAGTCGAGGGTCGACTCAATGAAGCCATAGCCTCCATAGAGGAACTGAAGATCCAAGCTGAAGTGAAGAGACCTAGAAATGAGGGTCCTAGCATGGATGGTGTTTCTAGTGAAGACGCTTGGGAATTGCATTGCCGATACTTGGAGGGGATCATGCATAGGAGAGACGTTCTCATTCAAGAGCTAATTCAGAGACCGAAGCATCCCGACACCAAAAAGCTGTTCAAGGAAATTCAAGACTGGAGCAAAAAGCATAATGGATGGGGGGGATTGACACTTGTGGACTTTGATGACATGCCGTAGTTTTCTATTTTCTTTCATTATTTGGACCACCGCCAAGCTTGTTGGTTGGGATCTATGATTATTGTGTTCAGACTTGTTATCTTGGATTTGTGATGGTTGACATTTGGTTTTCCTCTGGTTTTCTTAATATATGAGAAGAAGTTCCGTTCTATCTTGTTGTTAAACTGGAATCAAGAGGTGGATTGCCCTGCGAATATTCAAACATGTTCATTTGCATTTGCATATTCATAATCATTTTGCATAATCATTTTGCATGACAGGTGTTTGTCTCTGGTGTTCTTATCTTGTTCTAATCTCAGTACAGGATTACAGATCAGCACATTCATCGGTATTCTACCAAACAAAATCAGAAGAGACTCATGGATCAGCTACAAAATGAGATGACTGAGATGCGGACTCGCATGAACCAATTCATGGATTTAATGCAAGGGGTTGCTCAAGGCCAAGAGCAGTTAAGGACTCTCGTTCAGCCACTGATTACGAGGATTGATGAAGAGGGTGTCCTTCATGGAGGAATTCATACTGGTGTTACTGGTAATAATGTTCAGAATGGCCCTCCGGGCGGAAGTATTCCTGTTGCTGGTGTTGTGATTCCTCCGGGCGGAGGAGAAAATGTTGTGGTTCCTACTATAGTGGGGGGAGGTAACAATGTCAGCGCAATTCATGGCCGTCAATATGATGATCTTCAGGAAGATGCATTCTCTGTGCCAGGTGGGGATGCTGGTCCCCAGATTGACAATGATCAGAGGTTCAGGTTAATTGAGGAACAACTGAGGGGGGTTGTAAATCAGGATTCTGTAGGTATGGATCTGGAGGATTTAGGGCTGGTTCCAGGCGTTGTTATCCCGCATAAGTTTCAGACTCCCACTTTCGAGAAGTATAATGGTATGACTTGCCCAAGGACTCACGTCAGGGCATACGCAAGTAAAATGGCTGCGCATGCGGAGAATGAAAAATTGATGATGCATTGCTTCCAGGATAGCCTATCTGGGGCATCCCTGGAGTGATATATGCAACTAGAGAGGAAATATGTACGTAGTTGGAGAGATCTGGCAGGGGCATTTATCAAACACTATCAATATAACACTGACATGGCTCCTAACAGAACACAGCTGCAGAATTTGTCACAGAAGAACAATGAGAGTTTCAAGGAGTACGCTCAGAGGTGGCGAGAACTGGCAGCGAGGGTTCAACCTCCCATGTTGGAGCGAGAAATGATAACTATGTTTATGGCCACCTTGCAGGGTCATTACTATGAAAAGCTGGTACCGTGTATGACTGGAAAGTTTGCTGATTTGATCTTAGTAGGAGAGATGGTGGAAAGCGGAATTAAGGCGGGAAAAATATCAGGCGGTGATGGGTCCTCATCTGGAGGAAGTAAGAAGCCTTATACTAGTGGTTACAAGAAGAGGGAGGGAGATACAAACTTTGTGTCATCATATCGTGGTAGAGAAGGACCTCGTCAGAACTTCAATCAGCAGGTGGCTTCTGTAACTATCCCAGCAGCACCTCTACAGCCAGCAATGTCTCAACAACAAAATCAGGCTCCTCGCTGATCGCAGCCTCTGACTAGGCAGGATAGGCATTTTGACACTCCACCTCTTCCCTACTCTCAGTTATTTCAGCACTTGTTAAAGCTACAGTTAATTCAGAAGAGAACATTGGCTCCACCTACTGGTAATCCACCTCCCGGCTATGACGCCAACGCCCACTGTGAGTTTCATTCTGGGGCACCCGGACATTATATTGAGAATTGTAAAGCTTTTAAGCATCAGGTTCAAGATTTGGTGGATTCCAAAGCCATCAATTTCTCCAATGATGTTCCAAATATGAATCAGAACCCGATGCCAAATCACGGTGAGCCGAGGGTCAATGTTATTATTAAAGACTGTGAAGACTTGAGTTTGATTTCAGATGTGAACGAAGTCTAAACTCCCTTGGGTGTGGTGAAGGAAAGACTGTTGAAGGGAGGGGTATTTCCCGGCTGTGATGAAGGGTGTGTAGGATGTGTGTCGCAGCCAGGCAGTTGTGATTTATTAAAAGCATGTATTCAGAGAATGATCAGTGAAGGGATATTACAGTTTGACAGGGGTTGTAGGCAGAGTAATGTTACTGACAGAGAGATTGATGTTGGCATAATAACAATTCCGTTCAAGATAATAACTATATCAGCGCCGGCGAGACCAGTGTCGGTCATTATCACTGTTCCTGGACCAGTCCTGTATGAGAGTACCAAGGCCATCCCATGGAATTATGGGGCCGAGGTGTTTGTTGATGGTAAGAAGCAGGAATTGGTAGAGACATCAACTGTGAATACAGGGGTTGAAAATCTTGTTGAAGCAGGGGCTATCACTAGGAGTGGTAGAGTCTTTATTCCGTCCGAGGATCAAGCTGGAAGTTCAAGACAAGACAAAGGTAAACAGATGATGGATGAGTCCGTACAGAGGCAGGAAGCAAATAATTCTATGACAAAGCCAGTTGGGGATACTTTCTCAGAAGACGTAGAAGAGTTTATGAGGTTGATCAAGAAAAGTGATTACAAGATTGTTGATCAACTTCACCAAACTCTATCAAAGATTTCCATTCTATCCTTACTATTGTGCTCTGAGGCACACCGAAATGCATTGCTGAAGGTTTTGAATATGGCCTATGTACCGCAGGAAATATCTGTCAACCAGTTAGAAAGGGTTGTGGCTCATGTGAATGCTGGTAATGGTTTGGGTTTCACCGATTTAGATCTGACTCTGGCTGGGAGGAATCACAACAATGCTTTGCATATTTCAGTGCAATTCCGTGGTTCCTTAATGTCGCATGTGTTAGTTGATACTGGGTCGTCTTTGAATGTGTTACCGAAGAAGGCTTTGATGAAATTGGATACTCGTGGGTTGATTTGTACACCAAGTGACTTGGTGGTACGTGCTTTTGATGGCTCAAAGAGGTCAGTTTTTGGAGAGTTAGTTCTGCCGATCAAGGTGGGTCCTGAGGTTTTTAACACCACCTTTTACATAATGGATATTTAGCCTGCCTATAGTTGTTTGTTGGGTCGCCCTTGGATCCATAGTGCTGGGGCAGTAACATCTACGCTGCATCAAAAATTGAAGTATATGGTGGATGGCCATGTTGTGACTGTTTGTGGTGAGGAAGAGATCATGGTGAGTCACCTATCGACCTTCAAGTATGTAGAGGTAGACGGTGAAGTACAGGAAACTTTGTGCAGGGCCTTTGAAGCTGTGAAAATTCCCGAGGAACCCCCAAAGGCAGTCAGTCAGCCTGAGGTGGTTGCCCAACCTGAAGTTGTCAGACAACCAGAGATTCCAATGTCCTCTTTCAAAGAGGCGCGTGCTATAGTTGAAGCCGATGGTTCTCAGAAGTGGGGCAGTGTCATTGATGTTCAAAGAAGGCAGGATACCCATGGACTAGGGTACAAGCCACCCCGACGAGCTCAAGAGCCTCCCAAGTATGCTGGTCCAATTCGGTTCACAAGTGCTGGGGTTTTCTTTAATCAGGTTAATGCTATTGAGGATGAAGGAGATAGTGATTGTGACATGGATGAGCGGATCCGTCCCTGCACCCCTGGTCAGAGTTTAGGCAACTGGTCTTCCGAGAAAGTCATCCAAGTGACGCGCCCGGAGTAATTTACTTTTGTCTTCTGTTATGTTGAATCCTACGTTCTGCCCAAGACGTAGTGATATTTATTTGTAGGGCTTGGATGTTTTATTTGCTACTTTTATCATCAATAAAGGACGTTTTTTCATTCAAATATTTTGGTCCCTGTTTTTCTGTTTTTACTTTTTTGCATTAACCCACATCAAAATGGCAATGTGTTTTCTTGTTTGTTGCACTCATAATAAACATAAAACATCCATCATGCAGGTTTCTTTGTTCAGATTCCACCCATCATGACTTAGCTATGGCTCGATATGACTTCGACAATCCTATCTATCAAGCCGAAGAAGAGACTGACGAAGACTGTGACTTACCAGAAGAATTAGCTAGGCTACTGAAACAGGAGGAAAAGGTTATTCTACCTTATCAGGAGGAAGTTGAGACTGTTAATCTGGGAACCGAGGATGTTAAACAAGAAGTAAGGGTTGGGGTTGCTTTGGAAGACACTGTTAAAGGAAGATTGGTTGAGTTGCTTCGAGAGTATGTGGATATCTTCGCCTGGTCTTAACAAGACATGCCCGGGCTTGACACTGACATTGTTTCACACCGATTGCCGCTTAAAGAGGGTTGTACTCCAGACAAGCAGAAACTGAGAAGGACGAAACCAGATATGGCTGTCAAGATCAAGGAAGAGGTTCAGAAACAGTTGGACGCTGGATTTCTTGCTGTGACAAATTATCCTCCGTGGGTTGCTAATATCGTACCTGTACCTAAGAAGGATGGGAAGGTCAGGATGTGTGTTGATTACCGAGATTTGAATAGGGCGAGCCCGAAGGATGATTTCCCGCTTCCCCACATTGACGTGTTAGTAGACAATACCGCTCAATATTCTGTGTTTTCCTTCATGGATGGCTTCTTTGGGTATAACCAAATCAAAATGGCCCCAGAGGACATGGAGAAGACTACATTCATAACACCGTGGGGAACATTTTACTACAAGGTAATGCCCTTTGGATTGAAGAATGTTGGGGCAACCTATCAGTGGGCAATGGTGACTCTCTTTCATGATATGATTCACAAGGAGATTGAAGTCTATGTTGATGACATGATTGCGAAGTCACAGACAGAGGAAGAACACTTGGTAAACCTCCAGAAGCTGTTTGAAAGGTTGAGGAAGTTCAGATTGAGATTGAATCCGAACAAGTGTACTTTCGGTGTGAGGTCTAGTAAATTGCTGGGATTCATTGTTAGTGAAAGAGGTATCGAGGTTGATCCTGCAAAAATAAGAGCCATACAGGAGATGCCTGAGCCAAGAACAGAGAAAGAGGTTCGTGGTTTCTTGGGGAGGTTGAATTACATTGCTAGGTTCATCTCTCATCTGATAGCCATGTGTGAGCCAATTTTCAAGTTGTTAAGAAAGGATCAAGAGGTCAGGTGGAATGAAAATTGTCGAGAGGCGTTTGAAAGGATAAAGACGTATTTGCAGGAACCTCCAGTCCTTATGCCATTGGTGTCTGGGAGACCATTGATTATGTACCTTACGGTTCTTGAGAATTCGATGGGTTGTGTGATCGGTCAACACGACGAGACAGGTAGGAAAGAGCACGCCATTTACTACCTGAGCAAGAAGTTCACTGATTATGAATCAAGATACTCTATGTTGGAAAAGACATGTTGTGCACTCGCTTGGGTAGCCAAGCGCCTGAGGCAGTATATGTTAAACCACACAACCTTGTTGATTTCGAAGATGGATCCGATTAAGTACGTGTTTGAAAAGCAAGCACTTTCTGGAAAGATAGCCCGTTGGCAGATGGTTTTGACAGAATACGATATTCAGTATGTTTCTCAGAAGGCCATCAAGGGAAGTGTTCTGTCAGAATATCTTCCTGAACAGCTAGTCAAGGATTATCAGCCAATGAAGTTTGAGTTTCTGGACGAGCATGTTATGTTTCTGAAACTGAAAGATTGTGAAGAGCCTCGGCCTGACGAAGGACCTGAGATTGGGTCTCAGTGAAAGATGATTTTTGATGGGGCTGTCAACTCATATGGTAATGGAATTGGGGCAATCATTACAACCCCAAAGGGTTCTCATATACCTTTCACTGCCCAGTTAGCATTCGTGTGTACCAACAACAAGGCGGAGTATGAAGCATGCATCATGGGGTTAGAGGAAGTAATTGATTTGAGAATTAAGAACCTTTGAAATTCTGGTATCAGACGTGTGATGTTAAGGTGTGATGTCACAACAACACACTCTGCACAATGGACAGCAATAACAATAAAATAACACCAAGAATTGTTGACCCAGTTCGGTTACAACCAACCTACTCTGGGGGCTACCAAGCCAGGGATGGAATTCACTACTTGTAGATATAATTTACAGACTCAACAACCCGTTGACAATCTCCTAAACTTATACTCTACTAATGACTTCCTACCTAAGAAACCACTTAGGTATGAGAACACCACTCAATCCCTTACAAACACTCAAAGAAACCACTTTGAGTACCCTTGATCTTACTTCACAGCTTCGATCAAATTACACACTCTCTATTGCTTCACAGCTTCTAGAGAGGACAGAAACTCAACACCTATTCAAACCCTAGAATAGTGTAAATACAAGCACTTTAAACAAACTCTAGACACTAAGCCTTCTGCTCTTGATCTTCTGAATGTTTTCTGTCGCTTCTTCCCTTTGGTCTTGTGCTCTTTATATAGCTCCTGAATTGGGCTTGGACTTGTCACAATATTTGATCAGATTTGTTAATTAAAACTGAATCTTCAAAACAGATTTTATCCCCAAAATCTTTTTAAATCTTCAACCTTTTAATTCTCCAACAGATCTGCAATCAAATCTCCCATGTAACAGAAAATATATATCCCAAGATATTCTCATCCAATGAGTCAACCACTCTCCACAATTCCAGCTAATACGCGTGCCCTAATAACATAACCTGCTGTTAATAATTCTGCAGGTCTGATGTTACAACATCACCTGTGTGACATCAGACATCCAACTTCAGCATTTAACTACTTAACACAGCCCAATGTTAAGACTTCAATGTTACAACATCAGCACCTTGACATCAACATTGAATAACCTTTGTTTTACCAAAATTCCAGCCAATCCAGGAACTAACAATCTCCCCCTTTGGCTAATTTTGGCTAAAACAACCTCTGCAATTAACTTCTGCACTCTGCACCTTCAGAGATTTCAGCAGCAGAATAATCTTCAGAAATTTGAAACTCATTAGCAGCAGTTTGACACTTTGCATAGTCTTCATCACTTGATCTGCTGCAGCACCATCTTCATTATTGACAACAGCCAATTGGTGCTCCCCCTTGAAAACATGAACCAGCATCACAGCTGTTCAGTAGCTCATAATGTGCAGTAATTTACTCCCCCTAGATGTCTGCTTGGCTGCACTCTTCAAATGTCATGATATCTTCAAAACTCCCCCTCAATAACTGCATTACTACTTTTCAACTAAACACCTTTTAGCAGCATCAATCTATCTCCCCCTTAATCTCTGCATCACATCAGCAGCATATGGCAATAATCCTCTTGACTATCTTGGCTATGTTATCTATCTCCCCCTTTTTAGCCATAATTAGGCAAACTTCAGTTAGAAGCTCTATTAACTATAGTCAGTATACCCTAGCTCTCATTGTTAGCCTCTCAGTTAGTAAACAGGCAAAACAAATCATAGAAGGAAACTAAAAACATAAACAGTGCATAAACAACACAATATTCAAATTACAAACCAAGCATAACAAAAACTAAACTAATAACAAAACTAATATCTAAGGACAGCAGATGAAGATTAGTCTTCATTCGAGCTGGTACCATCAGCATCTTCTTCACCCTCATCTGACCTGGAGTCCTTAGTGTCACCATTGTCTTTCCCCTGTTCCAAGTCTTTAACCATCTGCTCAATCTTCATTTTCCTGTCAGTGCTTCTTAATCCCAGAGCTTGATGTTTCAACAATGTCTGGAACATGGCTCCCAACAAACAGTTTGGGATGCAAAGATAAAGTTGATTTCCTCTTACATGCTGTGTCTGAACTTGTTAAGATGCCTGGATGTTGTTTCATCATAACTCCACAGATGAGTGAAGGAAATGCTATAGGCAGTTTGATAGCATTAGTGGTGGCATGTCTCACAGTCTGCTCAAACACATATGCTCCATAGTCAAATTTCTTCTTAGTACCCACAACATAAATAAACCTCCCTAGTCCCATAGCTGTTGTGGTTTTATGATTGGTAGGCACCCAGTTTGTGGCTCCAATTCTGTGTAAGACAGCATACTTAACACTGAGTTTACTAGTTGGCAGTTTCCCTTTCAAGGGCCACACCTTAACTTGACCAGCAGTTATTTCCTTGCAGACATCATTCTCAGTGGCTTCTAGCTCAGTAAATTCTTCATCTTTTCTTCCTAGATACTTGTTTATAACTTTAGGAGAGAAATCAACACATTTTCCTCTCACAAACACTTTCATGTAGTCCACACTGCTTTTGTCTGAAATCTTCACAGGAATATTTACCACAAATTCCTTAACCAGGCTGTCATAGCACTCGGAGAACCCATGAACCGTCTTCATCAGACCAGCAGCCTTAATCACCTCTATGATTTCTTTAATCTCCATAATTTCTTTCCCAATCTCTCTCTCAAGAGCAATTCTTCTCTGACAGATGAACTTCCACATCGACGCACTGCTTGCATAATGGAATGAGATGTTATCAACAGGAACCTCAGGTATCTTGTCAGCAATTCTCTTCAAGATTGTCTTTCTGACAGGAGTGATGTCTAGAACATCATCCTCAACATCATACTCTGATTCAGATTCTTCCATTAGCTTCCTTTTTCTGGGATTCACACCAACCTTACTCCATACTTTTGTTGGCCCAACAGTCTTTTTCCTCTTCTCATCAGAAGCTTTCTTTGACGACGATTCAGCCATCTTTCCTTTTCTTATTCTTAGTCTCTTGGACAGACTAGGCACTGCTCTTCCAATGACTTCATTATCAGACAAGTCATCAACATCAATTACATCCGTAGTCTCAGCATCCCTACTAACCGATGTTCTAACCTCCTCTTCAACATCTGCTTCAACAGAAGTGGGTTCAGCAGATGTCCTAACATTCTCCTCAACATTTGTTTCTTCATGCATGTCTTCACTCTGATCAGCATCTTCAATAGCTGTCATTGCAAGTTGTTGAAGACTTGACTTACCTTCCTGCATGTTGTCTTTCTCAGCTGGCATCCGATTCAGTGGGATTGAAATTCCTTTGACAGGGATGCCTTTGTCCAGAATCTTTGAGGCAAGCTTACCCATCCTTTTGTCTACATCAAACTTCTCTTCAATAGTCTGAGACGTATATGATTTCGGCATAGTTTTGTCCCCAAATAACACACTAGTGACAACCTTCTTTGTTTCAGGATTCTTGAAAATAGTAGCAGGCCTCTTAGGAGTTAGTTTAGTGGGTCTCGAAGTACCTGATTCTGGGAGCATCACTGAGATAGGTTCTATATTCAAAGCTTCTTCTGCAAATCCCTCTTCTGAAGAAACCCTAGCCTTATCTCGCGAAGCGCTTTGAGCGACAAATTTCTTTGATGGAGACGAAGTCTGGTTTGACATGGTTCCCTTGAGGCAGTATGAGTTTAGATGATTCTTCTTGTAGAAGAAGACGAATGGACGGAAGATATGCTCTTTGATGAACCGTGATCTTGCTACACTAGAGAATGATGGTCTGAGGTATGGCGCCAGCTTTTCAGTATTTTTTAAAGACCAATTACTAATTTTCTCCCTCCATAAAGACTTTCCTTTTTCATCAGGACTCATTAACTCTGAGTGATCTTTCAGCATCCTGATGTCATAGTCTGATGTTATAACATCAACTTGAACATCATTAGTTGAATCTCCTTCAAGAGAGGTCCACTGATAACAGTTGTCTTTGGTTCTGACACCCTTCATAACAATCTGATTATGCTCATCAAAAACCACACACTCATGCTTAGTGTAGTTTACCTTGTAACCTTCATCACACACTTGGCTTATGCTGATCAAATTTGCACTTAAGCCATTGACAAACATAACATTGTCAAGTTCAGGTCTACCATCACCTTGCACTTTCCCAACTCCTACAACAACACCTTTTCCTCCATTGCCAAATATGACCTCATGAGAGGGGCAAGGTCTAAGATCATCAAACATGGATCTACATCCAGACATGTGCTTGGAACACCCACTGTCAAAATACCATGTTCCTTCTTTATCACCCATGTGAGCCAATAGGCACTTCACCTTCTCCTTAGGTACCCATTGTTTAACAACATTGGGCCTGTGCTCTCTCCATCTGTTTTGAGGTTGAGGGTATCCATGTAGGTTGTAGCAAGAGTACTGCATATGTCCAAACCTTCCACAATAATAGCATCTCACCCTTCCATCTCTGAATCTTCTGTCATGATGAGATTGCCTATGCTGCCATCCATGATGTGCTCTCCTCCTACCATAACTGCCCTGCCATCTATTATGTTGATATCTTCTCCCATAAGACGGCTGAGAATGCTATTTCCTGGATTGTCTCCCATGATGGTGTGGATTTCTTCTTCCATATATATAAAGAACATCATTGGTGTATCCATACCCATAACCATACCAGTTGTCCTGATGTTGAGACATCTGATGAGACATGTGCTGTTTGAACTGAGCAGCTTGCATGCTCTCATGGTATTGTGGGGGCATATACTGACTAGCTCCCTGTGGCTGCTTTCTCTTCTGATAGGGACCAGTCTTCTTCTCAATCTTCTTAGGTTTTGAAACATCAACTTTCTTAGGGGTAGGATCCTGCTTCTTTGGCTGATGTTGAGATGAAAGTTGTGATACTTCCTTCTTTGAACCTGAAGTGCTTCCTTATAAAGTTCCCTTGTCCTCAGCCACATAACCTATCCCAGCTTTGTCTCCAGCAGCTTTTTCTGACTGAAGAATCTTGTCAAGTGTGTCTGTGCCACAGCTCAGCATCCTAACAGACTTGGTCATTTGATCAAGATGAGCTCTAACAAGTACCACTTCATTTTCAAGATCAGTCTTTTCATTCTCTAGCTGAGCAATCTGTTGCTTGTGGCACTTGTTTTCTTGACAAATCTCAGCACTCTTTAAACACAGCTCTTGATAGGTGGATGCCAACTCCTCATAAGTTACTTCTCCATCACTAGAATCATCATCAGAAACCACAGCTCCTGTTAAAGCTCTCACATGCTTTGCTGACTCGCCTTCACTTTCACTATCAGAGTCAGACCAGGAAACTGTCATGCCCTTCTTCTGCTTTTTCAAGAAGGTGGGACATTTTTTCTTGACATGTCCATACCCTTCACACTCAAAGCACTACACTCGTTTATCTTGGACAGTTTTCTCTTCATCCTTCTTGCTGGTGTCAGAAGTCATGTTCTTGACATTAGGCCTGGCGTTATTATTCATTCTCTTGAATACTTTGGTGAACTGTCTTCCCAACATCACTATGGCCTGAGACAGATCCTCCTGGGATTCAGATTTCTTCCCTTTCTCCTCTTTACCATTTGTCACCAGGGCTATACTCTTTGGCTTCTTTTCTGGTTCTTCCTTATTCAACCCAAGCTCAAAGGTTTGAAGAGATCCAATGAGCTCATCTACTCTCATCTTGCTGATGTCTTGTGATTCTTCAATGGCAGTAACCTTCATCTTATACTTCTTAGGTAGGGACCTAAGGATCTTCCTCACAAGCTTTTCATCTGACATCTTCTCTCCAAGAGCACTAGATGCATTGGCCAGCTCAAGAACACTCATGTGGAAATCATGAATAGTCTCATCTTTCTTCATCTTCAGGCTTTCAAATTTTGATGTTAAAATCTGAAGTCTTGACATCTTGACTCTAGATGTTCCTTCATGAGTAGCCTGCAAGATATCCCATGCTTGCTTAGCAACTTCACAGGTATTAATTAACCTGAAGATGTTCTTATCCACTCCATTGAAGATAGCATTCAGAGCTTTGGAATTTCCAAGGGCAAGCTCATCTTCCTCCTTGGTCCACTCTTCTTCAGGCTTTGGCTTAGAGGTGCCTTCTTTATCTTTGCCAGCATCATCCTTCTCACACATGACAGGTGCTTTCCACTCTTTAATAACAGCCTTCTAAGCCCTATTGTCCAAGGATTTTAAGAAGGTGGTCATCCTTGGCTTCCAATAGTCATAATTGGATCCATCCAAAATAGGGGGTCTGTTGACGAATCCTCCAACTTCTTTGTCCATCTTTTTACCAGAAAGTAACTTCCCTAGATCTCACCCAGAGACAGACAGGATGCCTGCTCTGATACCAATTGAAATTCTGGTATCAGACGTGTGATGTTAAGGTGTGATGTCACAACAACACACTCTGCACAATGGACAGCAATAACAATAAAATAACACCAAGAATTATTGACCCAGTTCGGTTACAACCAACCTACTCTGGGGGCTACCAAGCCAGGGATGGAATTCACTACTTGTAGATATAATTTACAGACTCAACAACCCGTTGACAATCTCCTAAACTTATACTCTACTAATGACTTCCTACCTAAGAAACCACTTAGGTATGAGAACACCACTCAATCCCTTACAAACACTCAAAGAAACCACTTTGAGTACCCTTGATCTTACTTCACAGCTTCGATCAAATTACACACTCTCTATTGCTTCACAGCTTCTAGAGAGGACAGAAACTCAACACCTATTCAAACCCTAGAATAGTGTAAATACAAGCAGTTTAAACAAACTCTAGACACTAAGCCTTCTGCTCTTGATCTTCTGAATGTTTTTTGTCGCTTTTTCCCTTTGGTCTTGTGCTCTTTATATAGCTCCTGAATTGGGCTTGGACTTTTCACAATATTTGATCAGATTTGTTAATTAAAACTGAATCTTCAAAACAGATTTTATCCCCAAAATCTTTTTAAATCTTCAACCTTTTAATTCTCCAACAGATCTGCAATCAAATCTCCCATGTAACAGAAAATATCTATCCCAAGATATTCTCATCCAATGAGTCAACCACTCTCCACAATTCCAGCTAATACGCGTGCCCTAATAACATAACCTGCTGTTAATAATTCTGCAGGTCTGATGTTACAACATCACCTGTGTGACATCAGACATCCAACTTCAGCATTTAACTACTTAACACAGCCCAGTGTTAAGACTTCAATGTTACAACATCAGCACCTTGACATCAACATTGAGTAACCTTTATTTTACCAAAATTCCAGCCAATCCAGGAACTAACAACCTTGACGTCTATGGTGATTCCGCGTTGGTAGTTAATCAGATTATAGGAGAATGAGAGACTCTTAAGGCGAATTTGGTGCCTTATAACAACTATGCCAGAAGGTTGTTACCTTTCTTTGACAGGGTGGATTTTCATCATGTGCCCCGAGCTGAGAATCAGATGGCTGATGCATTGGCGACATTAGCATCCATGTATAAGGTGAACCGTTGGAATGAAACTCCTTCGATTAGAATCATGCGCCTAGATAGACCAGCTTTTGTGTTTGCAATTAAAGACGTGTTAGATGGCAAACCGTGGTATCATGATATTAAGGTTTTTCTGAAGAGACAGGAGTATCCAAAAGGTACCTCCACCAAGGATAAGAAGACTCTGAGAAGGTTGGCAGGAAATTTCTTTCTGAACAAGGATGATGTGTTATATAAGAGGAACTTCGATATGGTCTTGTTACGTTGTGTTGATGAACACGAGGCAGGTTTGTTGATGGAGGAAGTTCACGAGGGTTCTTTTGGTACTCATTCCAGTGGACACACCATGGCTAGAAAGTTGTTGAGGGCAGGATATTATTGGATGACTATGGAGTCTGATTGTTTCAAGTACATCCGAAAGTGCCATAAATGCCAGATTTATGCAAATAAGATGCATGTACCGCCTACGCCTCTGAACGTGTTATCATCTCCTTGGCCTTTTGCAATGTGGGGCATAGATATGATTGGAAAGATTGAGCCCACTGCTTCCAATGGGCATCGTTTCATTTTGGTTGCCATTGACTATTTCACAAAGTGGGTGGAGGCAGCCTCGTACGCCAACGTCACCAAGCAAGTGGTAGCCCGGTTTATAAAGAAGGACATCATCTGTCGTTATAGGGTCCTGGAGAGAATCATTACTGATAATGGCTCAAATTTGAACAATAAGATGATGAAGGAACTATGTCAGAGTTTCAAGATCGAACGTCATAATTCCTCTCCATATCGTCCGAAGATGAATGTTGTTGTTGAGGCGGCGAATAAGAATATCAAGAAGATTGTGCAGAAAATGGTGGTAACATATAAAGACTGGCATGAGATGCTACCTTATGCCCTACATGGTTATCGTACTTCGGTGCGCACGTCAACTGGGGAAACCCCTTTCTCATTGGTATATGGTATGGAAGCAGTTTTACCCTTAGAGGTCGAGATTCCGTCTTTGAGAATTCTGGTAGATGTGAAGCTTGATGAAGCTGAATGGGTGCGTTCCAGGTTGGATCAGTTGAACCTTATTGAAGAAAAGAGGTTGGCAGCCATCGCACATGGTCGGTTGTATCAGAGCAGGATGAAGCACGCCTTTGACCAGAACGTGCGTCCTCGGAGTTTTCAGACAGGCGAATTAGTGTTGAAAAGGATCCTTCCCCCTCAGACAGATCACAGGGGCAAATGGACTCTAAACTACGAAGGGCCATATGTGGTAAGAAAGGTTTTTTTCTGGTGGAGCCTTACTACTTTCGACTATGGATGGCGAAGATTTTACATCCCCTGTGAATGAGGACGTAGTCAAAAAATACTTTGCATAAAAGAGACCCGCTGGACATAAAAAGAAAGTCCAGGCAAAAAAGGGGCATCCCGGCGAACCATAAAAAGGAAAAGGTTTGGGCAAAAATTAGGGATAAAATGTAAAAGAAACGTGTAAACCCGCAAAGTTGAAAACCTGAAAAGGCAACTTTGGCAAAAATGGGTGTCCCGATGGATTGAAAACCCAAAAAGGGCGATCCAGGTAAAAGTTAGGGATTTATAATCGAAAGGCTACGGTCTGCGTTCAATCTGTGAGCACTTTCAATACCTGGAAATTCTGAAAGAAAGGAATCAGTACAGTTAGTCTCTTCGAAGGTCAAGACATTTATGGATAAGCAAGACATATGGGTCATAGCTGAGTCGAATCATGGTGGATATCTGTTCCCACATTGCCAACATATGTATTTTCTTTTTGCTTTTGCGCAAGTACCTCTTTTTAGGAATTGCTTCCAATTGTAAATGCCTATTTACAGGCCACTTTTCTCAATAAAATATTCATTTCACTCAAAGAGCTTTCCGTTGTTTGTTTTACTTTTACTGTTTTGTTTGCAAAAAGTCCGATATTTTTTATAAACATTGCATATAAAACTTTGAGCTTTGCAGAGCATAACGAAGAGCAGTAGAAATTACTTAGGCATTATTGGTGATAGTCATGTTGTGGCATATTCTATTTGTTGTTATTTGACTTGCAGGGCAACAACATTGTACTCCCCAGTAGGGTTGCTTTCCCCAGCATTGAGATTGCACCTTTCCTCAGCAGAGCAGACCTTCCCCAGCAGGAGACTTGGGAAGTATTTTCTCCGGATCAAGACGTTCTTTCCCTACAGAATTAGGGTGTTCACCTTCCTCATCCAGTCAGGAAGCGTGCTTTCACCGACGATGTCATATTCTAATCCCCAGCAAGGTGGGAGTAAAGTCATTCTCCCCATCTGCAGACTAGGTTCAGCAGTATCCCCAAGCAGGAGGGTATTATGGGTTGGAATCCCCCAGCAGGTCCTAATCCCATTGGCAATCCTCAGTAACAGACTTCCGGTTCCGTTATCGACATTCATTTTCAACTCCCCCAGCAGAGGAGGAATCTCAAGTTCGATGTCACCTTCAGTAAAGGACATGTGTAACCCCCGGTAGTGTGGATGTTCTTTTGGGATTTCATCCCCAGTAGAAGTTATTGATCCAAAGGGTCGGTCAGCATGATCCTTCTCAGCAGAGTTCTTGGATTCAGAGGACAATTTATTTTTGTCATCCCCAGCTGAATTGGTCTTTTCTCTCCAGCATTTATTTTGCTGGAGGGACCCCTTTTGCATATCATAAGCATTTGCATTGCATCCTCAAACGCGTAGCATTTCCACTTCGTGTGGAGCATTACGGCAAAATTCAAACATTTACATTCGAAGCATAAGCTAGATGTGATACTTTCCTTGCCAGTTCTCTTTCTCAGCAGAGATGGCATAACTCAGGAAATTTTGAAGGGATGCATTCCTCATACTTGTGCTCCCCGACAGAGTATTTTATTTTAGACTTCCCCTTTTCCCAGCAGAGTCATCTTATCTGTGGATAGTGAGTCCGTTAGAAGTTTGCCTTTGTTTGGCCTTTCTCTTTTGTGAAATCCAGTGCTCGTCTAGTAGTCAGTTCTCGCTTGACATATTTTGTTTGCCAATTTCCCTTTCTCAGTAGGGTGGTCTAAACCGGAAGTTTTGTTTCACGTTATCCCCGGCGAAGTCCACTTTATGTTGGTTATCCTTTGCGGGTACAATTGAGGTTGTATTCGTTTTGTGGGTGCGATTGAGGTCGTATTCATATTTTCTTTGTGGGTAGAGTGATTGAGGTCAGTCTTTCTTTGCGAGTGCGATTGAGGTTGTATTCGTTTTGTGGGTGCGATTGAGGTCGTATTCATGTTTTCTTTGTGGATAGAGTGATTGAGGTCAGTCTTCCTTTACGGGTGCAATTGAGGTTGTATTCGTTTTGTGGGTGCGATTGAGGTCGTATTCATGTTTTCTTTGTGGATAGAGTGATTGAGGCCAGTCTTCCTTTGCGGGTGCAATTGAGGTTGTATTCATTTTGTGGGTGCGATTGAGGTCGTATTCATGTTTTATTTGTGGATAGAGTGATTGAGGTCAGTCTTCCTTTGCGGGTGTAATTGAGGTTGTATTCGTTTTGTGGGTGCGATTGAGGTCGTATTCATGTTTTCTTTGTGGATAGAGTGATTGAGGTCAGTCTTCCTTTGCGGGTGCAATTGAGGTTGTATTCGTTTTGTGGGTGCGATTGAGGTCGTATTCATGTTTTCTTTGTGGATAGAGTGATTGAGGTCAGTCTTCCTTTGCGGGTGCAATTGAGGTTGTATTCGTTTTGTGGGTGCGATTGAGGTCGTATTCATGTTTTCTTTGTGGGTAGAGTGATTGAGGTCAGTCTTCCTTTGTGGGTGCAATTGAGGTTGTATTCGTTTTGTGGGTGTGATTGAGGTCGTATTCATGTTTTCTTTGTGGGTAGAGTGATTGAGGTCAGTCTTCCTTTGCGGGTGCAATTGAGGTTGTATTCGTTTTGTGGGTGCGATTGAGGTCGTATTCATGTCTTCTTTGTGGGTAGAGTGATTGAGGTCAGTCTTCCTTTGCGGGTGCAATTGAGGTTGTATTCGTTTTGTGGATGCGATTGAGGTCGTATTCATGTTTTCTTTGTGGGTAGAGTAATTGAGGTCAGTCTTCCTTTGCGGGTACAATTGAGGTTGTATTCGTTTTGTGGATGCGATTGAGGTCGTACTCGTTATTTTTTCAGCACGCTCCATTTCGTTATCCCCGCCATTAGCAAATTTCTGGTTTCTTTTGGTATTCAATCCCCGTGAATCCTTTGAACGCATGACAGTCGTTGCTATCATACCTTCAGGAGCAAGTTGATTGAATAGGGGTAGCTGTAGCACCCCAAAATTTGCTCTCCTTACTTTAGTACTAACTGGATTGTGTTTCATTTCATTTTTGCATTATCATGTGTGCATATCATTGGTTCTTAGCATGGGGTCAAGGTACTTGAGGCAGCTCAAGAGGAGATGGTGTTCTTCAAAGGGTCAAGCAAGAGTCCTGGTCAAGAGAGCTCAAGTGGATCACTCTCTCCTAACCAGTGCAGAAATTAGGGTTTTGAGATTCTTGGGTTTATTGCTCCAATGGGCAAGCTTCTTAGGGTTTTATCATCACAAAATGGCATATCTTATCTTTGTTGGAGAGGATACACATCATATTTAGAGGAATTTGGATTTGGAGACTGTGTTATTTCCTCCTAGATTGAGGGTACCAAAATTAGGGTTTGCTATAAAGTCAGTTTATTTCTGATTTTTTGGGCAAGACTTGATTCCATGGTATTCCTTGGGTCCCTAAGTATCTAGGAATGGAAGATGGTCCATCAGTGTGGTTTATGAGAGATTCAATTGGCCAATGGATTGGGAATCAGGTGAATTAGGGGAAAAGTCAACAATGAGAGGGGAAGTCAACTGTGAAATTTTGAAGTTCTCTTCAAGGTTTTCAAGGTCCCAGATCCTCATATGGTCTTCAAGGGTCAATTTTCATACCATTTATCAAGAATCAAGGGTTGGTACAAAAGTTACTAAATATGGAAATGACCTATAATTTGAAAGTTTCCATTTTGGGCAAGTTCTTACACTACTTTCAACTTGACTTTTCATCATCAAAGAAGCTTCAATTAAATTTTCCTCAAACATGAAAGTTGAAGATCTTTTTCTCCCCTTTCCAACAAGTACTAGATGGTCTCCATATCATTTGTGAAACTCAAGTTATGATCAAAAGAAGGCAAGGTGGTTTTTAGGGTTTCCTTATGGTTCCATTTTCACAACTTTTGCATTTTGGGACATAGTGACCTATATTTGGTTCCATTGCTTCATGTCACATTCTAGCATCAAAGTACTTTCCTTAAGGATCATTTTGGGTCTTTGAACCAAGAGATTTCATGACTTGTACATCACTTATCTCACATTATGCAAAATTGCAAGATCATTGAAAACTCATGAACCAAGACAGCTCAAGGCCCAAATCCAATTCAGGTGTGATTAGAAATTGTTAAATAAGTGATCCATCATCAAGGGTTTGGACATACATGCATGGAGGAGGGTGTATTTCACATTATACAAATTTCCAAAATCACCCAAAACTCATTAAGTGAGGAATTAACAAGGCCCAAGTGATTATCAGTGGATTAACCCTAAGTATTTAAGCTAACTCATGCACTGGTTAGACAGAGAACACGTGATTTTGGAGAGTTTTCAAGAGTGAAACCTAAAACTTTTCTTCATCGAATCTCTCAATCCACAAGAGCTTTTCCAAAAATTCCTTCACAACATTAATCCTTGGGATCCATAGAGCGCAAATCATCCATCGTTTAAAGCTAACAACAAGGATAAGGATTGCTTGATCTCAGGTTAATGATAATTTGCATGCTCTTAAAACTCCTCTTTTTGATGCGCATACTAATATATGACCTTCACTGATAATTCTGGTATATTTTGTTTTGAGTTTGGACGCATGGTTTGGTTGTTTAGTGAGTTTGAAATTTTTGAACCCTAGCTTGTTTCATTCGTTTCTCTTGGTGTGTTGGTTATTTGTGATTTTTAGTGGCATATTATTGATCCTCATCGAATTCTGGCCATGGACGTATATTCGTTCGGGTGTTCTGGTATCTTTTCTGTTGCAGGTGGCCGGAAGTGACGACCGGAGCTAGGGCTCCGGCGTCTGGCCTGATCGCCGGCGAAATTAGGGTTCAGAGGCAGGGGATGAAATCCTAACCGTCCGCTCGCCTCATCGTGTGGCCCTCACATTGCCACGTCATTTAAAATTATGTTTTATTTTATTGATTAAGTGTATGCCATTCCATGATAGCTATCGTGCATCTCAATATAAACCACTCATCATGCTTTAGTTTATTTGATCTGGTACGTCTGATGAATCCATTGGCCATTAGATTGACAACACATTAATGATTCCATGTGCCTCTCACGTGTGACCCTTTTTTAATTTTTGATAATTTAGTGTGTGCGCATGCATGTTTACTATGGTGTGTTTTTGATCTGGAGCGTTCATCATGAATACGTGGTGGTTTTGTTGACTAAAGATGGCGTGTTGGATTGATCCTATGGTGGATACTGAGTCAAATCAGTTGACTGAGTCCACGTGTTCTTTTTTTTATTTTTCTAATAGATCTTAGTGTTTGGGCCTTCTGTTCACACCCCCCTTTCATCCCATTAACATTTTTAACATGTTTTTGCTGCTATTCACACCCTCCATGTTTATTTCCATATTTTTATTTTATTTAATTTGCATTAATTCATTTTTAATTTTAAAAAATATATATTTGCATCCAAAAATCACCAATAAATTCATGAAGCATTTTTATAGTTTTATAAAATTTTCCAAAATTTTATTTTTTATTTTTATTTTATTTTTAGCATCTGAAATAATTATTTGAATAATTTCTTTTTGAATTTATTCCATATATGCATACCCTAACTTGTTTATTTTATTTCTCATCATCCATGAAACATTTTGAATCCATTCTTTTTGTATTGTTTCACCAATACATTGAATTGCATTAAAATATTTTTCTCTCATTTTTAAAATCATTTCATATTGCATTTTAGTCCTTTTCTGTTGCATATTGAACCATGTTTCTTACTTGATCTTTGCATAATTGTTTGGGTGACCCATCTTGTGAGTTTTTGTATGAGATTTTGACATGTTGTTTGTTTCTGGTTGAGCTATTTTGATAATTAATTTGGTAATTTTAGAAGATGTTTTACTAGTTATGTGATTGCTCTTTGTTTGAGGTCCTCTTGTATGCACATCCATGATCATGTCTGATTACTTGTTTGAGAAGGCACTTGTGCCATTGTTTGAGATTGCTTCTTTGACTTCACAAACCATGTTTGAATTGTTATAGGTCATTTGATTTCCATTATATGTCATTGGTGTGAGGTTGTTGCATACTTTGTGCATATGTTCAATGTTTGATTTACATGCCTCTTTTTGACTTATTTTCTCACTTCTTCTCATCTATGCTTACTCATGACTTATGTTTGGGTTATGTATGCCATACCTTATCATTCATTTGCACTTCATTGGATGTATGTTTCTGACCTTGGAGCTTTGCATTCATGCATATCATATGCCATTCATGTTTCATCTTACGTACTTGAACATGTTTCCCTTATATGCTTCCTTCTTCTTCTATTGATGTATGATGCTTGGATATCTGTTTGCATGTCTCATGTGACATTTGCATAGCATGTTTAGGCACATGTTTAGGTCATCCACATTCTGACTTAGATGAGTTTCATTTGGTTTATAACCTTTTCTCTTTAGTTTGTGACTTGCTTGGGTTTCATTTGTCTTATCGTCACTTATGTCTGTTTTGTACTAACCTTTTATGCAGGGGCTGAGGTAAGTTATATGAGGGTGTGGATAGTTATCCATGTCCACCCTCACTCTTTCTTTCTCTCATCTTTTCTTTTCTTTAGGCTTAGGCTATTGTCAAACCTTCCCTTAGGGCCACCTTTGCATGATAATATTAGGACTAAATTCCATAGGGTAGTCTCCCTCCAAACCTCCCCTTAGGGCCACTTTTGCATGATAACATTAGGATAGATTTTTCCCCGTAGTTTTTTCTTTTCTTTTGAGTCCCTCTTCTCATCTCATAACAATTTCTAAGATACTTAATAAGGTCAACTTGCCTTGCACACAAGCCTTAAACATAGGAAATGAAGATTGAGGGGTCCCCCTTCTCTCTTCTAGAGTGTTGAGCATACGTCCCATTGGGGACGACCATGCGATGCATTCATTCCCGTGTCATAGACTTTGGTTCAAGGTGAGTTATGAACTAACTCAAGTCACTTCTGTCTTAAAAAATACAAACAAACTTCAAACCTTTTTGTCCTGCGGGATTGTCAAACTAAAGGCTATTTTCAAAAAGGGCACGTTACATTCCGTCTAAGTCGCAAACAGGCATCGACCCTAACTGCCAGACGCGAACTTAACGTCGCTCATAAAAAACACAAAAAGAACTTGGTCTGAACTACGTTGACTCTGAATTCCCCATTGCACAAAAGGGGTACGTAGGCCTAGGACGTCGACGTCCTACCGAGTCTGTCTTTATTTTCCCCTCCCCCGTTTTAGTGCAGCCATAGATTTTAGGATAACTCACCCTTAGATTAGACAACAAGCGTGGGTCCCATCGAGTACAATGGACGCGTGGGGTGCTAGCACCTTCCCCTCGCGTAACCGACTCCCGAACCCAGGCTATGGTTGCGATGCCCATTCCTTTCCCTCTTCCTCAGGTTTATACGGTGTTTCCTTTCCCTCTCTTGGGATAAATTTACACGACTGGCGACTCTGTTTTCTGCGCCCCTTTTGCGTTTGTACCTGGATGAAAATCCTGGGAGCGACAATTACCAGGGGTTTTAGGATGTCAACTTAGCATCTATTGGGTTCTGCGGTCAAAATTAGGGTCCTTCTTGTATTTAATCGTCTCTTCCTCGGATGGAGGAAGGCTCATCAACATCATCCTTCTGATTCGAAGACGATTAAAGAGGGGCAGCTGTAGCACCCTAAATTTTGACCAGGTGTTAGTTACTCTTTTTGGATTTTTGTGCCATCAGGGGGTATCAGTTAGAGGCCATTGGGCTTCTAACTTTGTTAACACTTTTTAGACCCATGTTGGATTGGGTTTGGTATAAGGAGTTTTTATTTGTTTAATTTAAAAAGGAGCTTGTTTTTTTTTTATATTGTTGTTAGGATTTATTTTATCTACTTTAGAGGTTATTGTTTTCAATTAGGGATTGAGGCCTTTTTTAGTTTAATAGGACAATAGTCAAGATTTTTTTAAGAATTGGTCATTTTATCTTTGGGATTTGTTTTAATTTATTTTTGAGAGGTTTATTTTATTTTGTCTTCTTTTAGGGTTTTTAGAATTATTTAATCGGGTTTAAGTTTAATTATATTAGGCTAACTTTGTTTTTATATTAGAAGTATTTTTCATTGAGTTTCAGAAATTTAAGTATTAGTTTAACTTAATTGTTAATTAGGAATAGCTTGTTTTATTTATTTATTATATATTTATTTGTTATTTTGAATTAATTGTCTAATATTAGGATTTTTATTTTTTTTATTATGGTTATTAGCATTTTATAATTATTAATTTTTTCGGTCATTGGTTAATTATTATCATTGTTATTTACTAATATGGTTGTTATCAATTATTATTTATTTTCATTATTATGTTTATTTCTGGTCAAAGTGGTTGACCCATTGGTGCGTCAGCTTCTTCCCCATTTCATTTTAACCCTAATTTCGCGCAAGTGAGGAAAACAGATTTGGATCATATCAGAACAAAATCAAAACAAATCTTTTACGTTAATATTTTTCAATTAATTGGTATAATTTACAACCAGATCAAGGATTACAAATAGAAACCCTAATCCTAAAAGTTACAACAAAATCAGAAAAATCAAATCGGGCAAAAAATAATTAAGGAACATCAAATAATTCTTAATACAGATCTAAGCAATTTAAATCCTAACCCTAAATTTGAAGCCTATAAAAACTGAAGGAAATACAAGAAAAGTTTTTTGAGACTCGGGGACAGACCAACACGGCCATGAATCTCCAAGTTGTTAACACCTGCGAAAATAAGGAAGAAGGAGATTAGAAAACGAAATCAGAGAAAGAGAGGATAACAAAGTACGACGAGAATCACTGCACAGAAGGTAAAAATCTAAACACTTAGCTTTGATTGTTGTACGGCTGTGATTTTGTTGCGATTGAGGGTTTCTGGGTGTAAAATAGGGTTAGGGTTTTCGTGTTTAGGGTTAGGGTTCGTAGCCAAGAACCCTAGGGTTCATGCGTACAGGGTTAGGGTTCATGTAACCCAGTTAGGGTTCATGGGGGATTAGGGTTTATTCATGTAGGGTTCTTATGAACCCTGAAGAATATGGAGATTTCTGGGTTAGTTTAGGTTTAGGGTTCTTAGTTGATGAAGTTGCTAGTTGATTATCAACTGATATTCTGGGTTTTGCGGTGGTTGGGGGATGTCGCACAGTGGCCGGACGGCTCATCGGCGACGAAAACTTAGAGAGAAGGGAGAGCGTCTGAGGATAGAGTGAGAGTGAAAGAGTTAGAGAGAGAAAAGAAGGGATTAAATGACCCGCTTCTGAAGGGTTTGGACTTATATACCTCCTCCTTAGCGCATGCGATCGTCCCACGTGGCCTTTCGTTGGCCACAGGATCAGGAGACATTGACCTATCCAGGAAGCGTGTGCCTTCTGTGGTCCTTGTTTGACTCATCATCTGAACCGTTGATTTGCATTACTTTGAAAAAGTATGCACTACGCCAAAATTACTCTTTGGCAGCACTACATAGGCAGCGCTTTATTACAAAAGCGCTGCTATAAGTTAAAAAATTTTGAAAACACGGAAACTGTTCACTTAGAAAAATAAAATCGCGTCTAAATATAAGATCTTAGACAGCGCTTTTGAGGAAAGCGCTTTCTAAGGTCTTATAAATTAAAAAAAAAATTAAAGGAAAATATTAGACAGCGTTTTCCTTAAAAGCGCTGTCTAAGGTCTTATAAATTAAAAAAATATATAAGACCTGAGACAGCGCTTTTGAGGAAAGCGCTTTCTAAGGTCTTATAAATTAAAAAAAAAAATTAAAGTAAAATATTAGACAGCGCTTTACTCAAAAGAGCTGTCTAAGGTCTTATAAATTAACAAAAAATAAAATCAAAAGCGCTGTCTAAGGCCCATCTTAGACAACGCTTTCATTCAAAGCGCTGTCTAAGGTCTTTTTAATTAAAATAAAAATTGAAACGGTATCAGTATTAATACTGATACCGTTTCAATTTTCATTTCATTCTTTCCCTCTTTCCCTCTCTTTCTGCGAACAAGAACGAACCAGCTGAAACCACCGTCGTCTTCCGTCCTTTCACCGCCGTCGTCCGTCTTTTCTCGCCATCGTCCGTCCGACCGTCGTCCTTCCTACATTGTCCTCAACCATCCTCCACCGTACTCCACCGTGCTCCACTGTTCCGATAAGAGTTTTTCTTTTTATGTTAGAAGTGAGTTTCATATTTTGATAGAATGATGTTCTTTTGATAGAATATGAGTAGTCTAGATTAGTGTTATTGTAGTTTAGGTTAGTGTTATTGTAGTTTAGGTTAGTTTAGGTTAGTGTTAATGTTGCTCTACATTGTTATTGCTATATAATGTGTTAGTTTAGTTTAGGTTAGTTTAGGTTAGTGTTAGTGTTAGTGTTAATAGTGTTAGTGTTAGTGTTAGTGTTAGTGTTAGTGTTAGTGTTAGTGTTAATATTGTGTTAGTTTAGTTTAGGTTAGTTTAGGTTAGTGTTGTTCTTAATATTGCTCATTAGGTAAAGAAATATAGTGTTAGTGATTTCTATTAATTACTAATGGAAATTAATAATTGTTATTGCTATATAATGTGTTAGTTTAGTTTAGGTTAGTTTAGGTTAGTGTTAGTGTTAGTGTTAATATTGCTCATTCAATGTTATATATTATGTCATATTATATTTGATATCCTTGATTTCCTTGATTTCTTTATCCTTGATTTCTTTATTATATTTGTTATATATTATGTCATATTATATTTGTTATATAATATATTTGATATCCTTGATTTCTTTATTACAGGTTAGATGGCTACTAACGATGATCACCCACATGATGATGATCACCCACATGATGATGATTACCCACATGATGATGATCCTATTCAGGATGAAAGTCAAAAATCTATGGAAGAAGAGATTAAAATAGGAATAACCGTTATGAAGAAAGTGATCCGTGCTAGAGATCAAGGCATCATTTTAGATGTGCATTGGAGCCCTTCAGGCACTCTTGTTGAGCCTAACAGTCATACCTTGACAAGTTTCATTGGTGCACTTGTAAGAAATGCGATTCCTATTACTTGTGATGATTGGAGAAACAAACAGTTGAAGGAAGTCAAAGAAAAAATTTGGAATGAGATAAAGGTACCATAATTATGTCTTTAATTATGCCAACTAATCATGTATTTTAAATTATTTGTACTAACCAATGTGTATGGTTTTTTTAGAGGTGCTTCAACGTTGAGGAATAAAGAAAAGCTTATTTGATGAGATTGGCAGGGAAGCTCCTAAGAGGGTTTAGGACATATTTAAACCGCACCTTTCTTAAGGATGCTGAAGGTAACTTTGTTGATGCAGAGTATCCATCTAAATATGCAAGTTTGATTTCACCACAAGAATGGGTAACGTTTAAAGCCAAACGATAAACCCCGGCATTTAAGAGTTTAAGTGCAATTAATCGGGAAAGAGCATCAGCTCCCCAGTATTGATACAGGAAAGGACGTGTTGGATATGGACGTTTGGAGCAATCTTTGGTAAGTATCAATAAATTGCAATGATATAGTAATTGTTCATCATGAGTTATATTTAATCATATTATTTGGCTTTATATGTAGTTACAAAAGGCGAATAGCTCTGAAACATCTCTTCCTGCACATGTCTTGTGAAGGAAGCCCTTGTGGGCAAGTCTAGAGTTGTTGCAGAAGAGGTTCTACAAGTATTTGAGAAATGTGTAAGTATAACAATATTTCTTTAATTAAATCAAAACTTTATTAACAAATATTTGACAAATATTCGATATTCATCTGATTTTCAGGAGGCGTTATCTCAGTCTGTATCTCTAGATGATTCCAGGAGCATACTTAGTCGGGCATTAGATGTCCCTGAGTATTCTGGTCGGGTGAGGGGTAAGGGATTTAGGATCACTCCGACCTCCTTGAATATTAAAAAAGGAAAGGTTCCTAGTAATACAGAACTTCAAGCTAAATTGGAAGCACTGGAAGCTGAAGTTCGGGAATTAAGAAAGGAGAAAGAAAGGGATAACGCTTCAGGTTTTAGAGATGGATCGGAGAAAGATAGTATCAACTGCAGCTTTCGACCGAATAGTCCAGAGGTAATTATATATATTTTTATGAAATTAAATTAGTAGCTTAAATTATTTAAATGACATATATACACATTAACAATGTCATATTTATTTTTGGTTTTAGGGCGTTTCCCATTGTCAGCTCTTCTTATCTTCACCAACTTATCGGAAGGTTGGCAAGGGAAAAATGTATAACTCTTCTTAGCAACGTTTCAACACAGAAAAATGTTGGTGCTAAGAAGAACAGGGCTAGAAAACAACCTATCTCCAAGTTTAGGTCGTGCCTTCAGACGTTTCTACAATTGACAGAAATTCCGACCGGAGGTGTTCGTCTTATACATATGGAGAAAGGTATATATGGCTTTGAACATGAACAAAATATTGGTAATGAAGACTTTGAACAAGTTTTCAATCATGAAGAATTGGGCGTCAGTGTTGTCAATACATACGTGAGGTATATATCCGATCTACTTTGATATATTAATTGAACAACTTATTTACTTTATGTTTCAAATGAATAGTCTAATGTTAATGATGTTTTTATTTAAGGTTTCTGTATGACAAAGTTATGCGCCCACGTGGATTGCAGCAAAGATTTGCATTCTTATGCCCCGCGTCTGTCAACTTATCCTTAATAATAAATAAACCAGATGAGGTCCTGGCGTATGTACGCGACGTCTTTATGGACAACCAAGAAACGGAAAAGTTGTTCCTTTTACCGTTTAATACTGGGTTAGATTTTCATTCTAAATTCATCTATTATAGTTTTTTTGTATTTTGACATCGTGTAGAAAGTTTCCATCTAACACTTGTTTAATCTTACAGTGAACATTGGTTGTTGGTCGCAATTAATCCTAGCAGAGAAGTGGTGTATTATCTGGATTCGTTAGGAAATGATTGGACAACATACCCGGATATGAAGAAATGTATTGACACGTAAGTGAGATTGTTCTAAATATGAATGGGTATATTTATTTGTTTGTTTATTTATTTATGTGAATTGTTCTAAATATTCATTTATATTTTATTAGCGTTATACAAGCTTTCCGAGCACTACGAGATGGCCAAGTGCCAAAGAGGAGAGTCAATCCCATTACATGGAATAAAGTGAAGGTATATTAATTATCACATGTTTTATTATATATTAGTGATGCTACTTGATAAAACTTAGGATTTATCCATATTTTCTTTTCATTTGTAGTGTCATCGGCAACGTAATGAAATAGAATGCGGATATTTCATGTTGAGGTTTATGAGAGGCACTCTTATTTTGGATCGAATAGAGATTCCATCCGATGTATGTATTTCTAACTTATGAGTTATTTTAATATTTAACACATATCTCTCATATAATGAAATAGTTAAAACTAAATCAAACTATGTTATATTATTATGTAGTACTTTGAAGAATGCAAGTGTACTCATTACTCAATTTCTCAATTGGATGAAATTAAAGAGGAATGGTGTCAATACATTATGGAGCTCGGAGTTTTATCAGGTATAATATTGTACTCTTACTTTAATTGATGAGAATTTAAATATGTGTAACTTTCTAACTATAGACATTGTTGATGTATTCTTTTAATTGAATTACAATCTTTGTGTTCTTTCAGGACCTATGTAGATTTGAAGCAATGCTTTGGTTGGATGCAAAAGTACTAGTATAAGTAATATGTACATTTGTCTATATATATATATATATATATATATATATATATATATATATATATATATATATATATATATATATATATATATATATATATATATATATATATTGGTTTGAATTGCCAATTGTTTTGGATATATAATTTTGGTGTAAATTGGTACATTTAAATAGGCCAAATTGGATTGATTTGAATCTCCAAATTGTGGTATTTTTCTGGAAAAAAAATGGTTGAAAAACAGGTCAAATTCTGGTTTAAAAAAATTTATATAAAAATTTTCGTATACCTTAGACAGCACTTTACACTAAAAGCGCCGTCTAAGGTGGGGCTTAGAAAGCGCTTTCACCAAAAGCGCTGTCTAAGGTATGCCTAAAAAAGTTCAAAAAGGTGGGGCTTAGAAAGCGCTTTCACCAAAAGCGCTGTCTAAGGTATACCTAAAAAGTTCAAAAAGGTGGGTCTTAGAAAGCGCTTTTTGTGAAAATATACCCCCTTTTAGACAGCGCTTTTGGTATTACCCAAAGCGCGGTCTAAACCTTTAGCAGCGCAGGTTTAGACAGCGCTTAAAAGCGCTGCCTAAGGCCAAAAAAAAGCGCTGTCTAAGGTCTTGTTTGGCGTAGTGATGTAAATCTATCGCTCCTGGTTCAATCATGTGTGATGCGTTAGATGAATCTGAAGCTCCACAGAGAGTCAAACGGCTGACTCTCTCCCGTGGACTCCCAGGCTGAGCATTGGACCATTGAGGTATTTGGGCCTTGCGCCCAAATACTATTTGTGCCCCCCAATCTGGCCCATTACTAAATTCAGTAGGAAATCACACCCCCGTTGTTAATTACATAATTAAGTTAATTACTTGATTTAATTATGTAATTAGGTTTTAAGTTTTAATTCATTTTAATATAATTTTTTGATTTAGGGTTTTTATAAATAATTAAATCAATAATTTGATTTATTTATTCAATTAGGTTAATTGTTAATTTAAGGTTTTAGGGTTAATTCAATCAATTAAATTAATAACTTAATTTAATTGCTTAATTAGGTTTTTATTAGGGTCTTTTTATCAATTAAATTAATAACTTAATTTAATTGTTTTAATTGCGTTAAATTTTTTAATTTAGGGTTTTTTATACAACTAAGTTAATAACTTAATTTAATTGTTAAATTAGGGTTTTATTAGGTTTTTTTTATCAATTAAATTAATAACTTAATTTAATTGTTTAATTAGGTTAAAATTTTATTTAGGGATTTTGAATAATTAATTTAATAATGTAATTTAATTATTTAATTGGGTTTTTATTTAGGGTCATAATAAATAGTTTAATATATTTAAAACAATTTATTTTTTAAATAGGGATTCAATTTTGTTTAGGATTATTATTGAGGAATTTTTGGGTTAATTGTGGGGTTGGATTTAAATTCATATTTCATATATTCAACATATTTGGTTTTTCTTTCTTTAAAGAAAATAGGAATTGAATTTTATTTTTTTGGTTTTTTATTTGGAAAATTTGGGCTTTAGGGAAAAAATAAATTTAATTTAATTTTTGGGGATTAAAATTCTGTTATTTCAGGATTTATATTGAATTTAAGAATCATTTTTTTTGGGATAATTTGGGGGAATTGTTTTTGCTATATTTGTAGCATAAATGGTATTTTGGGTCTTATTAAATTTTATGGAATTTAAGGATTTTATTCTTCTTAAAAATAAGGGATATAAAAGGGATTTTTTAATGATTTAAAATTTGGGATAAAACTCTCTGTCCAAGAGTCTAAATAAAGGATGGGTTTAGGGATAATACTCTTAGGATCCAAGAGTTAAATATATAGGCCAAAGGGGTAAGGGATTAAGGGATAGAACTCTCCATCCGAGAGTATAAACAAGGGATAAGGGATTTAAGGGATAAAACTCCTAGTCTAGGAGTATAAATAATAGATATGGGGATAAAACTCTTAGGTTCCAAGAGTATAAATAAAGGCCAAGGGATAAGGGATTAAGGGATAAAACTCTCTGTCCGAGAGTATAAATAATGGATAGGGTTTCTAGGGATAAAACTCTCCGTCCGAGAGTATAAATGATGGATAAGGGATAGAACTCCTTATCTAGGAGTATAAACAATAGATCAAGGGATAGAACTCTTTATCCAAGAGTATAAATAGTGGATTAGTTTTGGGATTAGGTTTTGGGATTAGGATTAGAGGGTAGGAATAGGGGAGGTGAACTACGGTTACTCTGATCCTTCAAAATTGAAGGTACGTAGGCATAGGGTTGTAAACCCTAGCGAGTATAATAATAAAAAACTTAGGATTCTTTTGTAAATAAATAAAGAAAAAGAAAACAAACAAACATACCCTTAAATCTAAGGAGGATCCCATTGAGTACAATGGAAGTGAGGGGTGCCTAACACCTTTCCCTCGCTTAACCGGCTCCCGAACCTTAGGAATCTCTACCCTTAGGATTAGGATTTTAGGTTTATCATTTATTTTCCTCAGAAAAATATGATGGCAACTCGATATTTTTGCCGGACGCGACAGCATGAATGAGGGCTGAAACATTAGCCTTTTAAGGTGTATGTTTAAGTTGAATGAGGGCTGAGACATTTCTTCCCATGTTCACTCTCCCATTTCCCTTCATCCTCCTCTTGTGTGTGCGGAAATCTTTCAGAAGTTTTGCATACTTTGGAACCTGCTTAATCACATCAAGAAGTGGAATGTTCACTGCCATTTTCCTGAATACATCCAGAATCTCTCACTCTCACTCTCTCTCTCTCTCTCTCTCTCTCTCTCTCTCTCTCTCTCTCTCTTTGTCTCCCTCTTCCATCTTTTTAGTTTTAGCTACTCTGTATGGGAAAAGGATTAGTGGCACATACTCTCTTTCAGCCTCAATAACAACAGAAGGTTCATGTGTTACCTCAAGAATTTTTTTATTTTTTTCTGGGGTTGGTTCTGCAACTTTTCTGTATCTCAGGGAGATTGTGCTCACATTAGGATTCACTATGATTTGAGCAGGAATTTGGTTCGATCCTTGAGCTTGCTGCATGGCATTCATTGAAGTGACAAGCTGTCCAATTTGTGTCTGCAAGGTATGAATACTAGAATTTGTTCGTTGCTGAAATTGGAGATCATTTACAGCCATTTGCTTGACAAGGTCCTCTAGTGAAGGTACGAAAGGCATGCTGCATATGCTTGAGGCAACTCATTGATCTTTTCATCTTGCAGAATAGGACATGTATCGGTCCAGTGGTTAGCAGAAGTACAAATACCACATAACTTTGTTGCTGTTTGAGCTTTACCAACTGCCAACTGTTTCACTAAAGAGGTCAGCTAGTCAATCATATTTTCTAAAGCCTTGTTGGAAGAAGAAACATGAACCTCATTCACACCTTTTGTCTGGACAAAATTGTTTCTAGTTGTGAACTGTTGGGAGTTGAGTGACATATTCTCAATCAAAGCTTTGGCAGGAGTCGAAGTCTTATAAAAAAATGCTCCACCACTAGCAGCATCTAAAATGTTTCTTTCCATTGGTAACAATACCTCATAGAAATTTTGGATAAGCAACTATTCGGTAATCTGGTGATGGGAACAACTGAACAATAACTGTTTGAATTTTCCCCTATATTCAGTCAATGATTCATTGTCGAGCTGTCTAATACCACATATATCTTTTCTGATCGATGCAACTCTGGAGGCAGGAAAATATCTCTATAGGAAGACTTTCTTCAAATCATTCCAGGTTGTGACAAAATTAGGCTCAAGATAGTAAAACCAATCTTTGGAAGTTCCCTGTAGTGAAAACGAGAATGCTCTGAGCTTGATATGATCCTCTGTGATTCCTTAAGGTCTCAAGGGTGTAGAGCACACAACCTGGAATTCCTTGAAATGCCTTAACGGGTCCTCACCTGCAAGACCATTAAACCCTGGCAACAAGTGTATTAAACCAGATTTCAATTTGAAAGGTACAGTAACAACAGGATATTCTATACATAAAGCATTATAATTCACACCAGGGGCAGCAAGTCCTCTAAGAGTTCTTTGGTTAGCCATATTAAATTTAATAGGAAAAAAATCAACAAAGAATGAGAAAACGCATAACTAATTCAACAATGCAGCAACAATTAGGAAAATATCAACAATGTCCCGATTGAGAAAAAGAATGGAAAACTAGAAAAGCGATTAAAATAAAATCTAAAAATTATGAAAATATGACTAAAAATCAAATCAAATCAGGATAAGTTTTTGCATAAAATTTCGGATTTTTTTGAAAATATGAAAATAGAAAATAAATCAAATAAAATAGGAAAATAAAGAATTTGAGATTTTTCCGAGTCAAAATCTTTTAGAATTCTATTCTAAAGAAGTAGTGTTCGTCGATTTTTTTTCTGATTTTATATAAAGAAATTCGAAGCAAATCGAAACAATAGCTTCCAAACTTACTTGATAGGCTGGAATCCTTACCACTGTACTGTAACCTGAAAAATCAAAAGGCAAAAACAAAAAAACAAAAAACAAAAAACTCTAACAAAACTCTAGAATTGGTTAAAATTAACAAAAATCCCCGACAACGGTGCCAATTTGATATGTTGTCGCGCACGGCTAAAAAACGAGTTATTTTAAAAATATAGTTAAAGGTAACGACAACTCGAGTATCGTTCTCAAGGATTCTTGTACTATTATTAACCAACAATTGGAACAATTGGGGGTTAAGTTTCGATTAACTGAAAAATAGTGCAATTAAGTGATTATCAAAATAAGCTGAAACGGTTAATCTGCTGTTTTGTTTTTCCAACTTATCATCGGCCCAAATAATACTCAATTCCTAAGCGGACTCTATTCCCTTTTCGATTATAATATCAACCAAACAAGCACAATTGATATTATACGATAGATATTCCTAATTTCCGAATTAAGCAAACAGATGAGATATAGCAATCATGAATTAAGCAAACATGATAAACAGAAGCGGATTAAGCAAGCATGATTAAAGTATAGGAACATGCAATCATCGAAATAAATCAATCAACCCTAAGATAAATCGAATTAAGAAAAAAAATATCAAAGAGAATAATTGAAAGGAAATAGATTTTATTGGAAATTAAAAGAACCTCAAAGTGTCAGCGGAAACCGATTACAGCAGATTAATCCTTGGAATTAGTTCTCCATCGTAATCGAACAAAGCTCTATATTTTTTGTGAATAGTGTAAAGAATGGTGAAGATAAACAGTGCGCGACTGCTAGGTATATGCAAGCATCACAAATACCCGTTCTAAACCAACTAGGTCGAAAAACATATTAAACGTGACCCAAAACTAAATATTCCTTAAGGCAGAATTTGGGTCCTGACTTCAACGAATTATTTGACCATCTTTCACTCTGGTTCAGCTCTTAGATTCAACATGAATCTTGTAGCTCTCTGTCTTATCTTTCCAACACATATCAAAAAGCGTAAAACGACATCCCGTAGCTCTAGTTATGATTGGAACAGTGGACAGGTATCAAGTAACCGCTAAAGCTGAAAACAACATACGAAAATAGATTAAAAGCAAACAAACACTTAATTTTATAAACATAATAAAACAGTCAAATAAACAAAACAATATTTGTTCATGGCATATATCCTTGGTTTTGATGATAAAAGTGTTCTAAAAGAACAATGGTCTTATATAATGTGTGTTCAAGTATGCAGGTTCTTATGCTTAAAGAAATATATTCAGAATCTGATATGAAGGCGCACTTGAGAGAATCTGAGTTACTTGCTTCTGATGGTACAAAATCTAAAGAACACTCTCTAAGTGATGTCTGGCGTAGACTCTGAAGTTGAATGCCTCAGCATCAGAATAAGCAACACATTGTCTCTACACTTGGTGATTGTATTAGCTTCTGGTGATCGTTCGAAAGTAGTAGCAAAGCTAAAGTTATCTGTACTGCAGAAAGCAAGTTGCATTGTCAAATCAGTTTGTCGGCTAGAGTCTAAGTTCACAAGGCTCAAGAAGAGTTGACATGTTTTACGGATAAAAACTGTCAACGACTCTATAGTACCAGATCTCTTTGAAGACATAACGGTTAAACATGTTACACGATGGATCAAGATCTTTTAGGGTATCTATCTTTAACGTCTCTTGTACTATGGAGAAAATAAAGACACATGATCAAGTTATATCTTCCAACGACTAGTCTTCTGCAACTGCTATATAAGTAGCTGAAGGTTCAATTTGAATCTTTAAACAAGGAATAAGAAGGAGAAGGAATTCTAAGAAGATTAGAAGTGTTCAACATTTCTATCTGAATGAAGACATAACAAGATCAACAATGAGCAACACTATTGAATATGAAGAATCTTTTGTTACTTGGAAATCTTAAGTGCTTAAGGTCTATGTTAAGGAGATTACGTTGTACCTCTATTCTTGGTATCAATTACATCTTGTTCTCTATTCTACTGAACATGTTGTTTAGCAGTTTAAATCAAAGTCTCTTGCTAAGTGCTTGAGCATATAAGTCTCTAGTTGAAAAGCTTGAGCCAAGTAAGTCTCTTGCTATGTCCTTGAGCATTGAAATTCTTGATCTGTTTTGATTAAGGAAGTTAAGTCTTGGATTGAGAGTCTGAGCAAAGAAATCTTAGGCGGTGAGTCTGAGCAGTGAAGTATTGGATTGAGAAACTGAGCAAAGAAGACATAGACGGTGCGTCTGAGCAGTGAAGTCTTATATCGAGGATCTGAGCAAAAAAGTCTTAGACAATGGGTCTAAGCAAGAAAGTCTTAAATCTGGAGGGTTTAAGCAAGGGAAATCTTAGGATCTGAGGATCTAAGCAGAGAAGTCTTGATCAGGTGCTGGTTGAGCAAGAAGTATTAAGCTGTAGGTCTGAGCACTAAAATTCTTGTGTTTAAGTGCATAAGCAAGTGTAATCATGAGTTGATTAAAGTGGAAAATCTCTTGCGCTGCAAGGGAAGTAGACTACTCTCAAGTTGGGAGGAACCAGAATAAATTTGCTATGTTCAGTGTTTTGTTTGGTTTGCTTCTGATATATTTTCCACTGCACTTGTTATCAGGTTCTGAACTAATGTTTAGAATCTGAACTCTGTTCAAAAGTAGAAACGTTTTTAGTGAACACAATTCCATCCCCTTTCTTCTTGTGTATTTTCCTCACCTTCAAATATTACATTTCTAGTGAGCATTGTGAGCCAGTTTGTGAACGCTCCTTTTGATAGTCATTCATATGCACTCTATCGAATTTGTAAATATATAAAGAATACACCAGGAAAATGCCTATTATATGAAGATAAGGGTGATGCTAAAATCATTTGTTATTCAGATGCAGACTGGGCCGATTAACCATCAGATAGGAGATCCACATCCAGATATTTTGTTCTTATTTGAGGTAATATGAACTTTTGGAGAAGCAAGAAACTAAATGCAATTACACTATATAGTGATGAAGTTGGATATTATGTTACGGCAGTAACCTCAAAGGAGATTGCATGGATGGAAAATTTACTCTCAGAAGTTATGATAGGAGATCTTCAAAACACAAAAATCATATGTGATAATCAAGAAGTACTTCACATTGCATCTAATCCATTTTCTATGAACGGACCAAGCACATAGAAATATATTGTCATTATGTAAGGGACAAGGTACTATAAAGAGAAATCACCACATATTTCATAAAATTCGAAGATCAATTAGCTCGTCGGGACTCTCGAGTGGATTACATTTGTAACAAGCTCGACTCATATGAAAAATATGATCCAGCTTGAGGGCGATTGTTAAGAGTAATTGTATATAAAATATCCCCACACCGACTATAACATGTAATTAGTTGTAAACTCTCTATGTATAATACAGTCTCCGTATTGCATTTTAAACATAGTTTATTCAACTGTGTCTCAATCTCTTATACTTCAATAGTCTTAGTTGTGGTTACTCATTGTTATATGTTTAAGATTTGTTGTAAAAATAGAATGTACAGTGTGCCATTTTAAGTTTTTCATATTTAGGTTATGTTTAAATTCTATTATGTTTTTTAAAAAATTCATTATTAATTGTTTCAAAATAATTAGGTTCGATTTTATTTCAAAAAAATTTAAGTTAAAATGAACATTTTGTAAAAAATAAATAAATAAACAAGACTTTTACCATCATTTGTTACCTAAAATAGAGGTAAAAAGACTCAATCTATTCCCTTGATTCAAAAATCAAACAAAGGGTAAAAGTAGGACGCGCTTGAAAAGAAAACAATATTTTTTTTGGGGATGAAACCCATGACCATTCTAAGATTTCTTTTCGATTAACAAAATAATCGAGGGGAAAAGTGACGACTTTTCAAGACACACTTATTTACCTCATCTGGGAAATCGAGGTATAATATACTCACAAATTGACACAATATTACATATTCATAATAGTGTTATAAATTACTAACGTCCGATCACATGGTTATATACCGAAATATATTTTCCATTTTGAAGTTGGGTTTTATTACAATATTTCATTTTAAAATTGTTGATATGGTTCATTGATAAATATTTTGATGTTTGTTTTCTTGTCAAAGTCATAAACATAGTATGAATCATTTTGGTAACAATAAAGTTTCGGTTCCGTCAAAAAAAAAAAGTGCACAAAAATCTAATGAATCTTTAGAATTCAATAATATCCAAAATAGTGACGCCAATGGTTTTAATGGATTTTTTTTTCTTTGTGCTCTTCATGTATTTCACAAGTTATGAGCCCACACAATAAAGTTATACAAACATGGAACAAAGTGCTGGTCTATTTGGAAGACGGTATAGCCAACTTGAAGCTTATGGTGCAGGACATTCAACTGGCCCCGTGGAATTGGAGAAGGCGGAAGAAATTGAAGCTTATGTTGGGAAGCTTTTATGAGTGGCTGTCTTTTCCCTTGGAAATAAGCTGTTGTATCTAGGCCTTGTAATTAGGTTGCATTCTCTGGTATCTGTTGGTTTGTAGCAGTTTGTTTTATGCAGGTTGTTTTAGCAGTTTTTTACTGTTGCCCATTGGCCATATTGTCTTGTTTGGTCAAGTTTCAACAGAGTTTTCTTGTCATTTGTATTGGAAATTTATTGACAATACATATGATATTTGATTGTTAAAAAAAAAAAAAAGTTTTGACCATATTTTATTTGATCACAATTTTCAATGATCTGTTATTTTTTAGGTAAACTGCGAATAAAGTATGATTTTTGTTGTTGTTTTTTTTCAATTGAAAAATATAATTACAATAACATTTATTCTATATTTTCACTACTTTTAAAAAAAATAATAAAATCTTCAATTTTTCTCTTGCATTTTCTACAGAAAAATAAATGCATTGATATCAATTAGACAATGGCAACAACACTTATTTTTACTTAGAAGCATAATTGATTTTTTTTTTCTTGAATATTTTTCTACAAATAATTATTAGAAGAATGTTCAAGAAAAATACAAATTAAACTAAATTTCTAAGTAAAACAAGCATTGTTTAGCATTGCCTGATTGTTAACGATACATTTATTTTCCTATAAAAAAATGCATGAAAAAAGAAATGAAATTTTAAATTATATATTTTAAAAGAATAAAAAATAGAGTAAATGATGTTAGAAGAATTTTTTTAATTTAATAAAAACAAAAAGACATACACTGTTCATTTAGTTTAAAAAAAATAACGAATCAACAAAAACCGAGTTTAAATAAAATATGGCCAAAACTTTGTTCAATTATTATATAATTGTATTGTGATGGTTCATAGTTGAGAAATATATGAAGAGCACCAAAAAAAAAAGTTTTACACAAAAATTGTTAGTGACAATATAAGAGTTAATGAACAAATGAACAATTTTATTATGAAAGAGCAGACAATAATATATTATTAAATATATATTTTTCTCTAATATTTTTATTTAATATTAATTTATACTCTTTTTTATATTTGTGTCTTTCGCGGCACATTTATTTTCTTTTTAAATAAAAATAGAGAGAGAGAGAATGGTTTGAATTTTTAGATCAATTAAAAATTAATTAAATGAATGATTTATTTTTGTTTTAAAAAAATAATAAATAAAAACAATTATAAATATAAAATAAATGATATTGTATTGAAAATATATTTAAGCAAGAATATAATATTTTTAATTGAATATCATATAAGTTTTTTATTTTTAAATTTGCCTAAGACACCCTAACTTGTGTTAGGCCGACAATGTTTGTTACCATTAGATGCATATGTTGAGTCATAATTAATACACTCTATTATGTTATCCATTTTTATAATATGATCCCAAATAAGCGAACGTTTAGAATAGTTTTTGGCGTTACCTGCCTCATGACCTTGCAAGTCCTCTTCACTTTATAAGTATATCTATATCAACATCAAATCGATTTTCTGCAACATTTGTAGTAGGAGCATAATAAACATTCATATTCTCTTGCATTAACATCAAATACATATTATATAATAATTTGAGAATTGAAACAATGAAATAAAAGGAACAATATATATATATATATATATATATATGCCCAACAAGGCCGACTAAATCAATACCGAGGCCTTGTTTTAATTTAAAAAATAGACCTAAAGTTAAAAAAAAGTACAATGGATTAAAAGCGAGTACAATGGTTATTAAGAAAGACATGCAAGATTACCATTCTCAATTTGTAAAGTATTAAGATTATTATTATTTTTTAAAGGCAATGGATTAAAAGTGAGTACAATGGATACTCGAACCCTTACACGAATAAAAACACAACAATTCTACGAAACATAAGATTCATTTTCAATAGTCACACTATCAAGAATTTCAAAATTAATATTATCAACGTAATGATTTTTATTTGAAACTTGTGGTTCTTTGACTGAAAATTTATCAAGAGTTTGGTTTGAGATTGAATTAAATCTTCAATTTTTTTCTTTTTCGTACGCTTATCATTTTGACACTCATACTTTCTATTCTGAGGAGAAATCTTAGGAGGCTTAGTAGAAAAAAATATCTGCAATATCTCATGACATTCTTCTTTTAGCTAAATTGAAAGAATGACATTCTTCTATACAGATATTGAAAATAAATATAAAAAAAAAATCAAATATAAAAATTATGAGAACTCAATCATTTTTAAAAGAATAATTTCAGACTCAATCAACAATAAAAAACCCTAAATAAACTCAATCAACAATACAAAATCCTAGATACAAAAATCTCTCATTAAAGTGATTAGAAATTAAGTCAAACTGAAGAAAGAAGGAAAGAAAAAGAACATATCTGGTAGAGAAGAAAAACAACAATCAGTGCCGCTTTCGTTTCCGATTCACTGTATCTCTGCTTGATGCCTAAAGTATATTTTTCTGTTTCTAATATTATTTTTTTTTAGAATTATATACCTATTTCTTTATAGCTGTGAGAAAGTGGATACATGTTTATGTAAATTGAATCCATCAATTTTTTTCATATATATATATATAGTTTTGAAAATGTACCTAACATATTCCTTTGAAACCATCCGTTTTGTTTTCCATTGAAATAGCTGTTGAAACAGTCCCCACCCCACCAAAGTAGCCACAATTGCTGCCTCATCTCTATGACTCTATCACGTTCAGCCTTACTTGTAGGTGTTTGACTGGTATCCGCCTCAAGCTTCGTAATCCGCCTTATTTTATTAATAATACTTAATCTTAAATATAAACAAACATGAAAATAAATGCTTTCTTCACGGGCTTTCTTTTCTTTGCATTCTTTGCAGCTCTTTGTTTGAAATGGTTTATATAAAAATTTCTCATAGGATTCGAATTTTGTTAGGTGGTAATAATTTATGTATTGCATCAATTTATACAAAACTTTACTCAAAATTTAAATGAGATTTCCTCAGAGTAAAGGTGAGATTGACTTTTTTTTCAAGATTAGTTGCTCTAAGGATCGAATATTGAGTTTAAAACAAAAACTTATCTAAATTTTTATTTGGAAGAGTTTATGAAAGATGTGATATGCAATGACATTGGTCCGATATAATTAAAATTTCAAGGTAAAATTAATTTAAAATGATAAAAAAAAAATGATATTAAATGTTTATGATCGTACCTGGATCAGACAGTGATGGTGGCCAACGGCGTCTGGAACGGCAGCTCCGGTGATGGTGAGAGACGGTGGGGGGGGGGGGGGGTGTACCTGTAAGGTACTCTGACGCTCAAGTGAGAGAGTGTACAGAATATCAGGAAATACAAGAAGAGAGTATGGTAGGAAGAAAGTATCTAACCTGACCCTCTCAAATGAGAGGGTATTTATAGAGAGCCCCCAGCGCGGGGCCAACGGTTACCTGCAATGGGCTGGATCAACCAGGCCCACTCCAAGTAACTGCTAGGGCTTACGTGTAGTAGTGAAGACCAGCACGTGGTCTTTGCCCTAGAGTAACTGCTCCTAGATTTCCGAAAGTAGGGCTGACCGAATCTTTCGGAAGTGGGAGGTTACTTGGAACGTGTCCACGCGGGGCGGACCGTTGGGTGCTCCTCGCGGGGGAGGAGCCTTCCGTGTCGAGGAGATATGAAGCCCGTAGAAAGGGCACGACCTCGCGGGGGAGGGATAGTGTCCGTCGAGGAGTGACGTGTAGCATACTCGCGGGGAGAGATTATCTTGTCGAGGAGTCACATACCAGCGGGTGGGACGTCCTCGACTCCTATTGTCCAAAGTGCCCGACACTACATGAGTGCCCAGCGAGACTGTGGCTAGCACGTGGCTGTCGCGCGTCCGCAGAGAGAGCTTGCCTTATTGGGCCTCCCCAGGCATCATGGGTTGGGCCTGCTCGACCGTTGGGCCGCCTCGGCCCAGTCCAGAACAGGAGCCCCCCAAGTCGTTGCTCGGAGTCGTCAGAGTAATGACTTAAGGCTTACTGGCGTGTCGGGGATACCCTCGAGGGAGGAGTCGAGGAAGCCACCTTCGTGGTCGACGTACGTACGGCCGCACAAACGTCGGGCATCGTTCAATCGCGTTTGGTCGGCACGCTGGGGAGATGAGGAGTTTCAGATCCAAAGCGTTGGGGGAACTTGGAACGACACGCGTGGGAAGACGCGCAGCTGCATGCGTGCCACGTGTCGCCTGCCATTATTACCTAGGGAGGCTAGGGCGGCTGGCTAGGGTAGTGCACTTGAGTGCCCTAGGCCCCTCGAGTCCCGCGAGAATCGCCTATAAAAAGCTGCTCCCCTCGCTCATTTTTCACTTTTGCCTTTCTCTCTCAAGAATCCTTCCCCTTCTCTCTCTACTCTCTCCCGTTGCTGGTCGCCGCCGTCAGCTGCCGGACACTCCGTGCCTGAAACCTACAACCGTCGCTCTCCGCCGTAAAGCCGTCGGAAACTCCGTGCCGGAACCCTAAACCGCTACTCACAAGGTACTTGCTTCGAAAATGACCTTTTTTTCTTACATTTCTCTTTAATTTCATCTAGTATAAGGCATTTCCTTGATGAACTGATGATGTTCTCATGAGAAATGTGAGGATTCCTGGCGAATACGGCGGGAATCTTTAGTTGTTGAGAGAGGGGGTGCTAAGAACTTCACCCACTTTCGTTGAATGTTTCGGGGACTAGGGATGAACATGTCGGGGACCCGTTGAATGTCTCGGGGTCCCCAATAGTTACTCTCTTTCCTTAGCGTCACGGGGACACGGGGCAGAATCTTCCGGGGAGGCCATGAGTTCCCCGGCGAACGTGTCGATCCTCGGCCGGTTATGTCGGGGAACCGAGAGAGCCTTGCCCCTTCCTCGCCCGTTCGCTTGAACAGCGGTGGAGGGGTGAATTTGATACGACCCATCGAATTCACCGTTTCCTTCTGCTTTTCAGGTAAATGGACGATTTGTCTACGAAGGTGGCCGTAGGATCCTTCGAAGAAGACGACGACCAACCCGACTCCCCCATGGCTCACATGGCTTTCGCCCGGGAGCGCCCGCTCGAAGAGTGGGTCTGTAGAGAAGCCTTGGAGATGTCGTCAATCTTCGCCTTCAAGGACGAGGACGACGCGTTCTGCACTGTCGAGCACAGACTCATTGGTTCGGACAAATCTTGGAAGGTCTTCCATCCAGAGGAGCATCACCGGATATGCCAGCCTTATCGGGGAATTCGAATCCCGCTGTATGAATTTATGTTCAACCAGGCGGGGTGGAGGTTGCCCTTCACGGACTTACAAGAGGGAATCTTCTCCTGGTTGCAGCTGGCCCCCTCACAAATTCATCTGAACTCCTTGGCTTTTATCCGGGCCTTCGAGCTTGTCTGTAAGCATTTAGCAATCGTCCCGACGGCGTCCCTCTTTTTCCGGATATTCCATCTTCAGAGGTCGTCATCAGGTGGACGACATGGATGGGTGTCCTTCAAGCAGAGCAAAGCTTTGTTTCATACATACTTAGACTCCATCGGGGACTTCAAGTTCCGCTATTATTTCGTGAAGCCGGTCACCGTCGGGGCCGTATACTCGTTGTACCGGAAAGTCACTTGCGACGTCGACGGTGTCTCCGAGGAGGTTCTAGAGCCGAGGTTCCCCCTATACTGGACGGAGGAACACTTCAAGAAGGGGGTCGAAAGATATAAGGTGAAGCATAGTCAGTTGGTCGTTGAGGACCGGGAAGCTTACGACAAGATCGTCGCGTTCGTGGAGAGCTTCAGCGAGGCTCAGCACGAAACGTTGGATGGCCAGCCCATAACGGGAGCAGACAGGCAGGTGAAGAAACAGCGCCGTCTGATCAACACCCGCGTTCTGCTCGAGACCTTCTCCGACGAAGAGGCCCTCGAGTTGTTAGGTGGTGAAAACATCCACGATTTAATCATTCCTCGCATCTGAGTTCCTTTCATTTCTTGCCTTACTAACATTTTCTTTCTTTTTGCAGGAAAAATGGCTGGAGCCAAGGAAATATTCAAGAAAATGAAGGCGAAGAGGGCCAGGGAAGAGCAGCTTCGGGCGGAGGCGTCTCGCTCGAAGGGTCAAGATGTCGCTCCTTCCGGGGCCACGCCTGAGGATGGTTCCTCGGTCGCCATGCCCGAAGGTTCCAGTCAGTCTCAGCCCGCTGCCACTGTGTCCGAGATTTCAGAGAGGCGGACACCTCCTGCTGGGAGCCAGTTTTCGGGTGCTCAAGGGACTCCAAAGCGACAACGGCTTTCGAGCGTGGAGATCGTCGACTTGGGCCATGAAGACAGTCCCCCACCTCCTTCAAGGTTTGAACTTCCACCATGCCATCAAAAGCCTCGCTTCTTCTCCAAAGTCATCTATCCCCGCGTCCCTCCCTCTGAAGTCCAAGCTGTGTTGGGAGCTGCCGCGGAGGCGAGGAGGAAGACGATCTTCGAGGATTTGTCCGCGGTCATGCGGCTTTGCTCGACCGCCATTGTCCTGAACGACGAGACTCGTCCTGCTGCTGAGTTTTCTCGACTGCAAGAGAAGCTCGAGAAATTGGATGCTGAGATGCTCGAACTGCGCAATGAGTTAAAGGAGTGCAGGGACCTAAACAAAGAACAAGGCGAGCAGCAGCAGAGGGCTGAGAAAAAACTGAAGGAAGTCGAGGAAGCCGAGAGAGGTCACGTTGCCCGCATCGCCGAATTGGAGGCTGAGGAGAAGCGTCTCAAGGAGAGGGTCACCGAGTTGGAGACTGCTGTGCAACCAGCTGAAGGCGAAACCGAAGAAGACAGGCTCCTAACCACTCGAGCAGCGTTGGTGGCCCAACTCAGGAAACTCGAGTAGGATATTCGTCTGGCCGAGGATGACGCTCTCGAGACTGCAGGCATAGGGTTCCGAAACGCAGTGGCGCAACTCCAGATCCTGAATCCCGGCCTGGTGACCGATGGGGCGGACGTTGACTTCGATGTGGTCGACGGTCGGATAGTGCCGCCCGGGCAAGGAGGGGATGCCAACGAGGGAGGTGGGTCGGACGCCACCGAGACTGCTGCAGAGTAGGGACATAGTTTGCTTGGCTTGCGTGCCATTTTGTTTTTGCCTGGCTTGTGGGCTTATTTGATGTACTTTTCGCACAATGGTTATTTTGCCCGCTTTGTGGGGTTATATGTGTAATATTCGTACAATGGGCTTTGCCCGATACTTCGTTGTGCCTCTTTGTTAATTCTGCTTGTGTGCGATATTTTATGCATTAATTATTATTGTCTAAGTAGTTGATACGACTGGCGCCTTGGGCGTGTGCTCGACTTTGATGATGCTCGACTGTGAAGAGAGCTTATCCGAGCGGTCAAGGGTTGTACTCCGACCTTCGACGAGGCTAAGAGAGCGGACGATGTCTTAGCTTCGCGGCGTGAACTTCCCATCGCGAGCTGGGTGTTCTTCCTATTTGGTACGTCGACGAAGGAGCTCGGTTGAGGTCTCCTCGTCGGGCCAAAAAGTCCCACGCACACACTTCGTGGTTTTTGGCCGTCGTGTATTATATAGAGGTGTCGCGCATGTACCGTTGCACGCCCCCGTGATCGCGACGTTGTACTATCCCGGGCAGTGTCTAACTGTAGTATTGCTTGAGCTTCTCAGCATTCCATGGTCGAGCAAGTTGTTCCCCGTGTAGGTTCTCGAGGTAATAGGCACCCGTCCCCGTCTTAGTAGTGACACGGTAGGGGCCCTCCCAGTTTGCGGCCAGCTTTCCTTCGCGCGAATCTTTTTGATTTCTTCGCAGGACAAGACTGCCTACTTGGAAGTCTCGTTTGATAACTTTGTCATTATAACGCAAAGTTATTTTCTGTTTCAAAGAGGCTTCTCGGAGGGAAACACCGGTCCTTATCTCATCGACAAGATCGAGTTCCTCGCGCAAAGCTTCGTTGTTCGTCTCATCGTCGAAGGGAGCTTCTGTTCTCCTCGAGGGTTCCCTGATCTCGACGGGGATAACCGCTTCGGTTCCGTACGTGGAATGTGGGGTCGTTCGATACGCCCAGACGACGCTGTGCAACTCCTCGACCCACCGTTGTTTGGCCTCGCCGAGTCGTCGCTTGAGTCCCCGGAGTATCACTCTGTTCGCGGCTTCACCTTGGCCGTTAGTTTGAGGGTGTTCGACCGACGTGAAGTACTGCTTTGTGCCTAATTTGGTGACGAAGTCTTGGAAGTTCCTGTCGGTGAACTGTGTCCCGTTGTCCGTGACGATGGCTTGGGGCACCCCGAATCGGGCGAGGATGTTTCTTTTGTAGAAACGGAGTATGTTGAAAGCGGTGATTTTGGCCAGTGCCTCGGCCTCGATCCACTTTGTGAAGTAATCCACCCCGACTATGAGGTATTTGTTTTGGTATGACCCCACGACGAAAGGTCCGAGGATATCCATTCCCCACCACGTGAATGGCCACGGGGACGACAATGACTTAAGCTCGTTTGGAGGAGCGAGGTGCATGTCTCCGTGTCTTTGGCAGCGGTCACATTTCTTAACGTGCTCCTTTGCATCATGTTGCATGGTGGGCCAATAATACCCTGCTCGGAGTGCCTTTCGGGCTAAGGACCTTCCGCCGAGGTGTTGGCCGTTGATCCCTTCGTGGATTTCTTGGAGGATTCCGGACACTTTGCTTTCTTCGATGCACCGAAGCAAGGGAATGGAGAATCCTCGACGGTATAGCTTATCTTCGACGATGGTATACGCACATGCCCGCCTCTTGACTATCCCTGCTTCTTTAGGATCGTCGGGCAGTTTGCCCGTCGTCAAATATTCGTACACCGGGGTCATCCAACAGTTTGCGTCCCCTATGGCGTTGACCTCGGTTGTTTGTGCGGCCTTGTTAATGCTCGGTTGGGTTAGTATCTCCTGGATAACCGATTTGTTCCCTCCTTTTTTCTTAGTGCTCACAAGTTTGGAGAGCACGTCTGCTCGAGTGTTGTGCTCGCACGGGATATGAGCCACTTCCGCGGAGACAAATTTCTTCAACTTTTCTTGCACCAGGGTTAGGTACTCGATGAGACTATCATTTTTAGCCTGGAATTCTCCCCGAACCTGCGATGCCACGAGCTGGGAATCTGTGAAGATTTTGACTTCCTTTGCTCCGAGGTCTTCCGCGAGTCGAAGTCCCGCGAGGAAGGCTTCGTATTCTGCTTGGTTGTTCGATGTCTTGAAAGACAGTTCAAGGGAGACCTCTATCAGGATGCCCTGCTCGTTTTCCAGGATAATGCCTGCTCCGCTTCCCTTCGCACTGGAGGCCCCGTCGACATAAATCGTCCATTTCTGGGAGCCGTTGGTCTAGGATTCAGGGACAGTCATTTCCACTACGAAGTCGGCCAGTACTTGGGCTTTCAGGGCTTTTCTTCCTTCGTATCGAAGGTCGAACTCGGATAGCTCGAGAGACCACCGGAGCATTCTCCCCGCCATATCTGGCCGACTGAGGAGCTGTCGGATGGGCTGCTCTGTTCTTACCACGATTGTGTGGGCCAGGAAGTAATGACGTAATCTTCGAGCTGCAGATACGAGGGCCAAGGCGACCTTCTCAATCTGTTGGTACCTGAGCTCGGGGCCCTGAAGAGCTCTGCTCGTGAAATAAATCGGTTTCTGTCCGTCGGGGGTCTCCCGTATAAGGACAGCGCTCACTGCCTCGCCGTTGACGGCCAGGTACAAGAAAAGTGCTTCCCCGGTATCTAGTCGGGATAAGACCGGGGGTTGAGACAAGACTTTCTTTAGATGGAGGAGGGCTTGCTCGCATTCTTCACTCCATTCAAATGTCGCCTTCTGCCGGAGAAGCTTGAAGAAGGGGAATGCGTACTGCGCGGATTTGGCTACGAAACGGGAGAGAGACGTCAGCATTCCGTTAAGCGACTGGATCGACTTCTTCGAGTTTGGTGTGGGGATTTCGGAGAACGCCCTACATTTGTCGGGGTTCACCTCGATGCCCCTCTCCGTGAGGTAGAAGCCGAGGAATTTCCCTGCGCGAACACCGAAGGTGCATTTGTCGGGGTTGAACCTCATGCGACATTTCCTCGCCGTGTCGAATACTTTCTGGAGATGAGCGGCATGGTCGATTTCCACCGCGAATTTGATGATCATGTCGTCCATGTAAACCTCGAGCACATCGTCGATATCTGCCCGAAAGACTTTGTTCATCATCAGTTGGTAGGTGGCGCCCGCATTTTTCAAGCCGAAGGGCATTACGTTATAGTAGTAATTGCCCGACTCGGTCATGAAGGTTGTATGCCATTTGTCTGCCTCGTCCATGGGGATTTGGTTGTACCCTGAATAAGCGTCCATAAAAGATAGTAATTTAAATCCTGCAGAATTATCGACTAGTTGGTCGATGTTAGGTAAGGGATAAGAGTCCTTCGGGCACGCCCGGTTAAGATCCGTGTAGTCAACGCACATCCTCCATTTTCCATTACTTTTCTTAACGAGTACAACATTTGAGAGCCAAGTTGTGTACTTGGCCTCGGAAATAAAATTTTCCTCTAGGAGGTCTTTTACAGCTTTTTCAGCAGCCTCCATTTTTTCCGGAGACTGCCTACGCCTACGTTGAGCTACGGCCCTAGCGGCCGGATCTATAGTCAGTTGATGACAAGCTACTTCAGGGTCCAGTCCGGGCATCTCTGCAGCATTCCAGGCGAACAAATCTGCATTTTCTCGGAGACACGCCTTCAGTTGCCTTTTCGCTAGGTCGGGGAGTCCAGAGCCGATCTTTACGCTTCGTTCTGGGTTGTCGTCGAGTGGAACTAGCTCGAAATCTCCATCTGGGACGGGGCGCGTTGGGTGGAGAGGTTTCCCGTTGACTTCTAGTGGGAGATCCTCGCCATCAGCTCCCTCCTTCTCCCCGGGGAATCGGCTGTCTAGGTCGACCGCACTGACCGGCGGTAGTGGAGCCTGCACGACGTCTGAAGGTGTCTCGGCCTGAGTCTTAGATTTGATGCCGCCAACGACGCTCAGACCCCTGATTGCTGCGTCGAAACACCTTCTGGCCGCGTTGATGACCCCGTGGAGAGTGACCACACGTCCGCGCTTCGTGTAGTATTTCATCTTCAGGTGGACCGTTGATGGTACGACCGTTAGTTCCGCCAACGTGGTCCTCCCCATTATACAGTTATAGAGGGACGGGCAGTCTACCACCAAGAAACGCGTCTTCACCTGTCGGGCAGTTTCCTCAATCCCGAAGGTGACCATCAACTCAACGAAGCCCCACGGTCGGGTGGTCGCGCCGTTGAAGCCTTGCAGGTCCGATCCCACGTATGGGGACAAGTGTTGCTTGGTCAGCTGGAGGGTCTCGAAGAGGTGGACGTACATGATGTCCACCGAGCTCCCCTGGTCAACCAAAATTCTATGGACATCAAAGTTGGCCATCTGTGCCCGGATCAAGAGGGGGATGTTGGCGTTTGGTGCCCCACCGGGAAGTTCCTCGAGGTAGAAGGTGATCGGATTTGATCTTCCTTTGACTCGCTCGAGAGTAGGCGCTCGAGGAGTTGTCGCCTTCAGTTCGTCAAACTTCTGCTTTATCTACCCCACGGTCAAACGGTCAGGGGCTCCACCCGATATGACCAGGGCTTGGGGGAAAGACTCCCAGGTGCTTCGGGCACTTATCGAGTCTTCAACCGGGAAGTTGTTCCACATGTTTCGGACAGCTTCTGGGCTGTCGAGCTCTCCAGGAAAGCCGAAGTCTTCAGGCCGCGTGATGCTCAACGCGACCTGTAGCGATCCGTTGTTGGGAGAGGGAGTTGACTCCTCGGCGTTCTGAGCCTCCTGGCCGCTGGGGCGGGGGGCCTCTTGTTGCTTGGCGTACTTCTTCAGGTACCCCTCTTTAATCAGCGTCTCGATCGCGTCCTTAAGGTGGACGCAATCTTCAGTGACGTGCCCGTGACTGCGATGAAACCGGCAATACTTGGACTTGTCAGCATTTGGTTTGGAAGCCGTCGGTTTCGGGAAGCAGATTCCCCCTTTGACGAACTCCGAATTGGCACAGTCGCTGAAAATGCGCGAGCGGGACACGTTCAGCGGTGTGTAATCTTTGAAAAGACCAGACGGTCCTCGTGATTTGCGGGGCTCTTTGGTCCGGGCTTCTTTCTTTCTCTCTCCGCCTCGCCTGGGTGGAGGGGAGTCTCCTCTTCTCCTGTCTCCACCTCGCCTGGGTGGAGGGGAGTCTTCTTCCTTGTTTCCGCGGGGGCCTTCTCTGCGCCTCGAGTCGAGGGCAATTTGCGCAGCCTCAGCTTCCTCGAACTCAATATGCGACTGAGCCCTCTCGGGGAGGCCTTCAAAGCTGCGAGGACGGTGCAGCCCGACGGATTCTGCGAACTTGGATCCTATCCTCAAACCCTTGATGATGAGGTACATTTTGATGTGGTCGGTCACGTGGATCTCGACTGCCTCTTTGTTGAACCTCTCTATGTAGCTCCGGAGAGATTCATCCTTCCCCTGAAAGATGGCTTCTAGGGAGGCTATTGTCTTCGGATGTCGACGAGACGCCGTAAAGTGTTTTCGAAAGCGTTCCCTCAGGACCCTCCACGACATAATTGACTCGGAAGCTAAGTTTTTATACCAAGCCATGGCCTTTTTCCGAAGAGTCGTAGGGAATAGTCGACATTTGATGGCGCCGGAGACGTTCCTGAAATCGAGGAGAGCTTCGAAACTCTCGACATGGTCATCAGGATCGGACGTCCCGTCGTAGATTCCTAAGGATGGGGGTCTCTCCAGGCCCTTAGGGATAGGGGCGTCCATGATGTGCCTGGCCAGAGGGGTCCGGTAGTCGTCGTCCTCGCTTGCTCCCGGGGACATGGATGGGGGGTGTCGCACATGAACATGGTGACGTCTCGGGGAGTGATTTCTTGGGCGTCCTCTGGGATCCTCGGTTTCCGACTTGCTCCTCTTGTTTTTCGAGGAGCGAACTGGTTCCTTCGGTGGTGGGGAGCGGTGGCGTTTCTGAGGCTGTTCCGGCTGTGAGCGCTCTAAGCGTGGCCTGCGACCTCTGGGAACCGGGGAAGGGCTTCGCGATTCCCCCGGGGACGGTGAACGTCTTGGAAGTGGCGGTGGTCGGTGCCTTCGCGGGGAAGATTGACCACGACTTTTCTCCAGCGCCTCGATCCGGACGTTCTGGTTGAAGATCATCTGGTTGGTCTGATTGACCAACGCAAACAAGGCGGTGGTGCTCGGATCCGCATTTGGCGGCGGGTCCACGGGCTGAAAGACGGGCTGGAGGACTGTTTCCTGTCGGTCTTGGTGAGCTGTCTCGTACTCCACTTCGTCGGAGGACGGGGAGGCGGTGAGTCCGTCTCTGGCGTCATTCTCCACGAAGGGTCGGGAAGCGTTGTTGTCGACGTGGTTGCCTGTAGTGAGCTGGGCAATGACGTTGTCTAAGGCTTGATTCGCTGATGGGTTGGCCATGCTAGTTGTTGAACGGAGAAAGCTTTGGTTTATCGAACAGAAAAATGGGGAAGCTTATGTGCTCCCCACAGTCGGCGCCACTGATCGTACCTGGATCAGACAGTGATGGTGGCCAACGGCGTCTGGAACGGCAGCTCCGGTGATGGTGAGAGACGGTGGGGGGGTGTACCTGCATGGTACTCCGACGCTCAAGTGAGAGAGTGTACAGAATATCAGCAAATACAAGAAGAGAGTATGGTAGGAAGAAAGTATCTAACCTGACCCTCTCAAATGAGAGGGTATTTATAGAGAGCCCCCAGCGCGGGGCCAACGGTTCCTGCAATAGGCTGGATCAACCAGGCCCACTCCAAGTAACTGCTAGGGCTTACGTGTAGTAGTGAAGACCAGCACGTGGTCTTTGCCCTAGAGTAACTGCTCCTAGATTTCCGGAAGTAGGGCAGACCGAATCTTTCGGAAGTGGGAGGTTACTTGGAACGTGTCCACGCGGGGCGGACCGTTGGGTGCTCCTCGCGGGGGAGGAGCCTTCCGTGTCGAGGAGATATGAAGCCCGTAGAAAGGGCACGGCCTCGCGGGGGAGGGATAGTGTCCGTCGAGGAGTGACGTGTAGCATACTCGCGGGGAGAGATTATCTTGTCGAGGAGTCACATACCAGCGGGTGGGACGTCCTCGACTCCTATTGTCCAAAGTTCCCGACACTACATGAGTGCCCAGCGAGACTGTGGCTAGCACGTGGCTGTCGCGCGTCCGCAGAGAGAGCTTGCCTTATTGGGCCTCCCCGGGCATCATGGGTTGGGCCTGCTCGACCGTTGGGCCGCCTCGGCCCAGTCCAGAACAGTTTATATGTTAGATATCTTACTTATGAAAGTTTTTCATGTACACAAATTATGGTAACTATTTAAATAGAAAAATAAATAATTGAAATTTTTAATACAAACCTATTAATATTGAATATTTGATGAAATTATATAATTTTTAATAAACAAACAATTGCATTCATTTTTTAGATTCACGTTATTATCAGTCAATAAATCTACCTATATTGAATTTTATTATCATTAAATGCATTTTTTCATAAAATAAAACACACTAAACTATTAACCTTAATAAGTATTAAATTAAATAAAATACATTAAACTATAAAAGTAATAAATCAACACAATACATTTAATAAATCAACACATTATTAATAAATTAACACAATACATTCAGTAAAATTACAAAAACGATTTATTCAAATTGTATATCATTGTACTCTTCATTGTCTTCATCTGATATGATATTGTCCTCAGATGCAAATTTTTCATGTTCTTCATCCACATTATTTTCTACAACCAATATAGTTGCATCAACTTGATGACCCTCAACCATTGTATCACACATATTTGTAACTTGTTCAACTTCAGTTGTATCATTACTTTAAGAAATTTCATCATCTTGGTAAGGAACATCTTTCACTAAACCGTCGGTTTTGATATGACCCAGTGGTTTTGTTTTGATTACAACACATAATCCTAGTTTACGTGGTTGAATTGAAAATAAGAAACGTAATAAACTTTCCTAACAATATGTGACATTATGAAACGGTCATACTCTTTCTACCTTTGGTCCATTCGAATCTCAACAATATTATATTTCTTATCTAATAGTGTGCCTCTGGCAGATGGATCATACCAATCGATAAATATATATAAAGAGAATACCTACTTTTGGACTGACCTATTTTTATTTCATATTTACCCTTTAGTTATTTTTCAAAAACCTCATATAAAATTGATATAATAGAAACCACCACATACCACTAAATGATAATTGTCTAACTGTCTTTTGTCAAAAAAATATTCAAATGTAATTCACCATTCTATTTGAAAATTAAAATACAATTCACAATCAGGAATAATTGCCAAAGAAACCACTGAAGGTTGTTCTCCAAGCATAGAAGAGAATGCAAAAGGAAAGAAAGGGGGTTAAGTTAATCATTGCTTAGAAAAACACCCAGACCTTGATAAAGGCACATCGTTGGTAAGGTCTACTAATGTTTATCTCCGGAACACTGCCTATTGTCTCCCTTATACTCTCATTTCTCTCTATCTTAACTGCTACGGAGGCAACGTTTGGAGTTGCATGGATTTGTGATTATGTTTCATACAAAAAGATATAATATATTTTCATGCAAAATTTGGAGTTGCATGGATATGTGATTATGTTTCATTATATCTTTTTGTATATATAATTTAGATGATTTCCTGTAAGTTCTAATACAAAAATGTTAAATATGTAATTCATTGTTTTAAAAAGATTAGATTTGATTGAGAAAGATCAGATTTGATTTAGAAAGATTAGATTAGATATTTTTGGGTTATTATAGTTTGAGCTTTAGCTTGAGATGCAAGTTAACCTAAATCTATAAATAAGGAGGAACCCTTATCATTGTAATAATCAAGCTTGATAATCACAGTTTCGCAGTTACAAAGTGATAATAAAATTTCACAGTTGTGGGCAGAGAGAACTCTGCAAAAAAATTCATCTTCTTCTCCAATGCTACTATTTCTCTTTTCTCTTTCTTTCTTTCTTTCTCAATTTTTCTTGTCGTTGCCATTGCGTGTGATTGTTAACAATCTTGAGATCAAGATTGAATAGGAATTCTCAAAAGGTTTTGGGTTAATTTCAAAATCTGGTATCTAGAGCTCCGGTTGCGATTCAAGGAAAGAAAATTGTGATGGAGATGAATCATCCGAACGGGCACTTTCCGGCGAGCCTTCCGATTATCAAGAAAGATAATTATGAGAATTGGTGTAAGCAGATTAAGGAGGTTTTATGTTATCAAGATCTTTGGGATCTTGTGAAGGAAGCAGTAGCACCGCTTGCAGAGAACGCGACAGATCAAGAAAAGGCTGCACACAAAGAGTTGAAGAAGAAAAATTATAAATTTCTCTTTATAATCCATCAGTGTGTCGATCCAGATAACTTTGAAAAGGTTAGTGATGTAGAGTCAGCAAAGGAAGTGTGGGAGATTCTTGAAATGTTGTTTGGAGGCGCAGAGAAGGTGAAAGAGGAGAGGTTACAAACTCACAAGAGAACCTATGAGTTGCTTCAGATGGAAGACAATGAAAGTATAACAGATTTCTTCGTCGGAGTTACAAAGCTGGTGAATCAAATCAAGGTATGTGGAGAGGTGTTGACATCAAGATCAGTTGTTGCAAAGATCTTGAGGTCATTGGCTCTAAAGTTCGACCACGTGGTAGTAGCCATAGAAGAGTCGAAAGACTTGTCAGTATTGACGAAGGAAGAGCTTCAAGGGACGCTTGAGTCTCATGAACAAAGGATGACTGAAAGAGCTGCAGGAAAGTCAAAGAGTGATATGGCTTTGTAGGCGCAGTCAGAAAAGGAAAGGAAAGGCAAAGGAAGCTGGAATGAAAACAAAGTAGAGGAGGCTACAACAATTCGACTGGTCGAAATTAGCATAAAGGAAACTGGTCGATTCAGAGAAAACCTTGGAACCAAGGCAACCAAAGAGGTGGTGTTGCAGGTAGAGGAAGAGGTGGTGGTCGAAAGCCTGACAAGAGTCACATTAAATGTTTCAATTGTCAGAGGTATGGTCACTATTTTAGTGATTGTCCAGAAAATAAGAAGAATTAAGAAACTGATGCAAAGTTGGCGAAAAATGAAGAAGAAGAGATGTTGATGATGGTCACAATAAGAGACGAAGAGAAATTCCAGGACTAGTGGTACCTGGACTCAGAATGCTCATCACACATGACTGGAATAAAAGATTGGTTTATCAACATGAAGCCCTCGTCGAAGAACACTCTAGCAACTGAAGGTGTTGCTGATGTTCTGATTATGAGGAAAGATGGCAAGAGGTCAACAATTTCCAATGTGTTGTACATACTAGGCATGAAGAGTAATTTACTCAGTATAGGGCAGTTGGTCAGAAAGAACTACAAGGTGCCGATCGAAGACAAGATGATGAGAGTTTTCGACGCATGTGGTAGGTTGATATTGAAGCCTCCAATGTCTCAGAATAGGACTTTAAAGATTGAACTCAATGTGATGGAGCACAAGTGCCTAGCAACTGTAGCCAGCAGAGATTAGTGGTTATGGTATTTTTGACTAGGACATCTCAACTTCAATGACATCAGAGAGCTAAAGAGAAGAAATATGGCTTCAGGATTACCTGAAATCAACATTCCAAGTGAAGTCTGTGAAGAGTGTGTTCAGTCAAAACAACACAAGAATAGATTCAACAAGGATGTAGGAAGAGAGAGAGAGAGAGAGAGAGAGAGAGAGAGAGAGAGAGAGAGAGAGAAGTTTAAATCCATGTCCACAAATTTCCAATTGCATATGTGTGTGTGTGTTTGGTTAATTCTTTGAAGGGAAAACTTCAAGGTAAACTTTGATCATCACCATCTCTTCATCATCAACCTCAAATTTAGGTTTTGTGTTCATAGGTGGGGTTCTATCTAGGTTTTCATTCAGGGGATTAGTAGAAAATTAGGCAATGCATGTTGGGGAAGGGAGTAATCTTATGTTGATTTATCATTTTCTTTATTTTGTGCTAATTACTACTTAATACATGTTTTTAGTATTATGTGCAGGATGAAACACATGTGTACATGATGATCATTACTATTTCTCACATCTTGTGGTAGAAATATGAATTCTTTGGAAAACTTTGCAAGAATCATAAAAATTCGTGTTGTATGATCCTTGACAGAGTGGTATATCTTGTAATGTACTTTTGACAAAAACTTTGTGTAAGGATTGTGTTGAAATTTTCTGATCTGGTTTTTGACTCTTTGTAGGTGGTAAAATAAAAGAGACAAAGCCCTATGTTTTGGGGCTCTAGTACGGCCCATAGCAGCTCTCTGGAATTTATAAGTGGGCGTGCTCTACTGTGTTATGAGCCTGACACCTACTACGGGCACCCGTAGTAGCCCCCAGACTTTCCTACTTTTGTGATTTTTGAAAACTTAGTTGGTTCATCTTGTTTTGTATTTCTTGGCATACTTAGAGGTGCATCGGTGTAGTCTAACAAAAGAGACGTAAACCACTCAAAATTTCACCAATTCTAATTATATTTTCCAAAACCTAGTTATGAGTATATGATGTGTCTTGCTATGCTTAGGAGTGATTTTGTATGAGGTTGAATGAACCGAAAACACCTGAGACTTACTTAAAATAAGCAAAAGAGATCATCAACAAAGGATAACGGGAAAAAGGCAATCAATCTGATTGTTATTGAATAAATAAGAGAAAATATCTTAGGTTAATCAATTATTAAGAATAATAAAGAATCCTACTAATGTGTTTCCGAATAGAAATAAAAACCATGAAGTGAGAACTCTTAGGATCGAATTAGAATCCATAATGAGAAATTCTCGCAAATGTTATGTCACATCAATTCTCGATAAATGCCAATGCGATGATTCCGAGAAAAAGGTAATCTAATGAGTGAAAGGTATAACTCATATGGTTTGCCTTAAGTGTAGTTAGAAAATTAGGACGTTGGAACCCTGATAGGAGGTAGGTAGGTAAATCTGGATGAATTCACCTTAGTGGAAAGGATCTCGATAGAAGGGAGGTGGGTAAATCCATTTTCTATGAACGGACCAAGCACATAGAAATATATTGTCATTATGTAAGGGACAAGGTACTATAAAAAGAAATCACCACATATTTCATAAAATCCGAAGATCAATTAGCTCGTCGGGACCAAGCACATAGAAATATATTGTCATTATGTAGTGGATTACATTTGTAACAAGCTTGAGGGCGATTGTTAAGAGTAATTAATTGTATATAAAATAGCCCCACACCGACTATAACATGTAATCAGTTGTAAACTCTCTATGTATAATACAGTCTCCGTATTGCATTTTAAATATAGTTTATTCAACTGTCTCTCAATCTCTTATACTTCAATAGTCTTAGTTGTGGTTACTCATTGTTATATGTTTAAGTTTTGTTGTAAAAATAGAATGTACAGTGTGCCATTTTAAGTTTTTCCTATTTTGGTTATGTTTAAATTCTATTATGTTTTTTAAAAAATCCATTATTAATTGTTTCAAAATAATTTAGGTTCGATTTTATTTCAAAAAAATATGAGTTAAAATGAACATTTTTGTAAAAAATAAATAAATAAACAAGACTTTTACCATCTGTTGTTATCTAAAACCGAGGTAAAAAGACTCAATCTATTCCCTTGATTCAAAAATCAAACAAAGGGTAAAAGTAGGATGCGCTTGAAAAGAAAATAATATTGTTTTTGGGGATGAAACTCATGACCATTCTAAGATTTCTCTTCGATTAACAAAATAATCGAGGGGAAAAGTGATGACTTTTCAAGACACACTTATTTACCTCATCTGCGAAATCGAGGTAAAATATACTCACAAATTGACACAATATTACATATTCATAATAGTGTTATAAATTACTAACGTCCGATCACATGGTTATATACTGAAATATATTTTCCATTTTGAAGTTGAGTTTTATTACAATATTTCATTTTAAAATTGTTGATATGGTTCATTGATAAATATTTTGATGTTTTTTTTCTTGTCAAAGTCATAAGTATAGTATGAATCATTTTGGTAACAATAAAGTTTCGGTTCCGTCAAAAAAATATGCACAAAAATCTAATGAATCTTTAGAATTCAATAATATCCAAAATAGTGACGCCAGTGGTTTTAATGGAATTTTTTTTCTTTGTGCTCTTCATGTATTTCACAAGTTATGAGCCCACACAATAAAGTTATACAAACATGGAACAAAGTTTTGACCATATTTTATTTGATCACAATTTTCAATGATCTGTTATTTTTTTGGTAAACTGCGAATAAAGTATGATTTTTTTTTGTTTCTTTTTTTCAATTGAAAAATATTATTACAATAAACTTCCTATGAGAGAGAAACTCTTCCTTCTCTCTAGTTTCTCTCTTCCACTTTCCTTCTAGTTTCCACTGTTCCATTGGTTCCATTGGTGTTAGGTGGTTGATCCTTTGTCTGGTATTTTTGGCTTAAACTCCTAGCTTTAGGGCTAGGGGCCTTGGTACTAGAGGAGGGCGATCCATTTTTTTTTCACTCTTTGTTGTTGGCCATGGATTGGAAAGTTATTTCAAGAAAGAAGAACAAAGTTAGTCCTGCTAGATGTTCAGTTTGGAAGGAAATGGGAGGTATGGGAGCGACTGAGGGAGAGCCCGTTACGTCTTTCTTCATCACGGAGTTCCCAGATAACATGGGGGCTAAAGACCTTTTTGAGGTGTTTAAGGTGTATGGATTGATATCTGAAGTCTACATTCCTGCTAAAAGAGATAAAAGAGGCAAGCGATACGGTTTTGCGAGATTTAGGAAGGTGCATGATGCGCATATCCTTGCGGGTAAACTGGATAATATTTATCTCAATGAAAGGAAAAATTTCACTAATATACCTAGGTTTCAGTTAGTTCCTCCAGCTCGCTTTAGTGTCACTCATACTGCTGATAGAAGGATTTTCAAAGGTCGCATGATTTCTGGGTTTAATCATGCAACCTCTTCTTATGCCTAAGTGGTGAAAGGAACGACTAAGTTGGACGAGGTAGAAGAGATCCCTTGTCAAGATATTAATGTCTGCAGAGTTTCGATCGAATCCAGCAAGTTGGATAGATTTACCAAAGCTTATGTTGGAGAGGTACAGTCCAACGGGAATCCCTTTTCGATCCAAAGGGAGCTTTTTGAAGCTGGTTTTTTTGATATTAAGGCCTCTGGCTTAGTAGCTAGCCTTTGCCTTCTTGAGTCTTTGAATGACGGTGATATTTCATCTGCCTTTGGGGATGCTAAGGGCTGGTGTGATTCAATATTTAAATCCTTACGTCCTTGGAACCAAGAGATTATAGATTCTTTTAGGTTCGTTTGGGTGAATTGCTGGGGTTTACCTTGTCATGCTTGGAATTGTTTTGTTTTCAATTGTTTCGTGGAGAGTTTTGGCATATTTATTAAGTGTGACGATGCGACGGACAAACGTTCCATCTTTGCGGTGGCCAGAATTTGTATTAAGGTTGATGGCTTTGAGAAAGTAAACAAAGTTATTCCTATTGAGGTGAATGGGGTTATCTTTAAAGTGAGAATTTTCGAAGAAAATAAGGTTGTGTTACCTATTGATCCAATAGAAGACGAAGTTGTTTCCGACGTCGAATCTGATTATTTGCTATCATCCGGAGATGACAAGGGTTTGTTTTCTGATGAAGATATCGAGGATGTCTTGTCTTCCAAAAGCGACAACTCAAGGACTTTGATAGAAAAACAAAAGGGTACAGTGTCGCCTTTTGATAAAGTGAGTAGGGCTGACTCTGATCATACCTTTGTCTGCGAATCTGAGGCGGAAAGAGTTGGTCTTGATGGTGACTCTGCAGTTAAACCTGTTGACTTACCCTCACAGAATAATTGTTTTATGGGGGAAATTCTTAAAAACCCGACATCTCAGTTTGATGCATTTAATTCTGATGTTGACCTTGTCGTGGTTAACCAACCATCTTCTGGTCCGGTTAATTCCAAACTTGGTGTTTTGGTTGGATGTGGTCCCACCCTCTTTGTTGGAGTCTCGCCTTGGGCCAGACAGAAATTTAGGCTCCTCTCCTTTTGAGTCTGACCCAATTTCTCTTTCGGAAGAATTGCATAGTGGGCCTTTTGGTGGGCCTAGAGAGAAAAAGAAAAAACCCTTTGCAGAAATCTATGGGGATTTTCAGATCCCTTTTTCCCCATCTTTTTATTCTACCCTCATCAAAATTCCCTCTGCTTCTAGATCGAATATGAAGAAATCAAATTTTAAGAAGAAGCTGAATCTCCTTGTTATCAACGAAATTGGCGATCATAGCTCAGTTCCGGAACCCTCTATTTGTGCGTCGGTGGATGATTCAGATATCATTCGAAGCAACGCCAAGTGTTCTAAGCTTATTTGGGAATCCTGTAAACTCCTAGGGGTAGATGATGTCGATGATGAAGTAGATTGTGTTAAGATGGTTAACAATTTGGAGATTAGAGATAGTAAAGAATATGCTAGTAAGAAGGTTGTTGAAAAAAAGGATTTATGATAGTGGTAACGTTCAACATTCGAGGCTGCAATTCTTCTATCAAGAGGAGAAGAATTTGTCATTCTTTATCGAAAGGTAAAGCTGATTTGGTTCTTATTTAGGAAACCAAGATCCAATTGTTGAGTGATAATTTAGTTAAAAGTTTGTGGGGTGATCTTGGGTTAGGTTGGTCTGCGGTTGGCTCTGAATGAGCTTCGGGAGGAATTCTGACGATTTGGAGAAAGGACTCATTCATCCCTATTTCTAGTTACAGAGGTAAAGGTTTTCTCTGTTCTAATTTTCTCTGGAGAGGTATTAATTTGTATGTTGTGAATATTTATTCTCCCTGTGACTTGAGGGGTAAAAGGATTCTTTGGTCAGATCTCTTGTCCTTTAAAAATAATTGTTTAGAAGGAAGGTGGTTATGTGGAGGAGATTTTAATGCTGTTAAGTCTCATGACGAAAGGAAAGGTTGTGGTTTATCTAGCAGACGGGAATGTGAAGAGTTCAATTTGTTTATCAATAACTTGAATTTGGTGGACCTTACCTTCGTCGGTAATAAGTGTAATACCTCAAAATTTGCTCTCTCTTTTGTCATCATAGCATAGCATTATCATATATCATATCATATCCATCTCATTAGTCTAGCATTGCATCTTTAACATAGAAAAATGAAGCATATCATCCCTCCTACCATCAATGCATGTGATCAGGTGAAAGATGGACAATCAAGGAATCATTCAAGGCACGAAAGGTCAAACAAGTTGCCTCAAGGCAAGCCAAGAGGTATTTCATGTCTCATACTACCTCAATTGATCCTCCAAAACCTCAAGAAGGTGAGATTCAATAGGAGATTGAAGCACTACGTCCTTCACTATGCAAGAGGTCCAAAAAACTGAAGGAAAACCCTCAAAAGAGATAGTTCATTGATTCAAAAATCACCCTCAAGTGGCATATCTCATCATCCTTTAAGAGGATACACAACATACTCTGAGGAATTTGAAGTTGAAGACTGCATTTTTTCCCCTTAGTAGGTGGGTATCAAAACTAGGGTTTCCAATTAAATCAGGTCATCTCTGATTTTTTGGACAAAACTTGATGTCATGGTATTCTACATGTCCTTAAGTGTATGTGTGTGGAAAATTGCCTCTCAATTGGTTTTAGAAGTGGTTCAATTGGAAGAAAGATAAAAAAATCAGGAAAATTGGGGCTAAGTCAAATAATCAGAGGAAAAAGTCAACTCTTGACTTTTTGAGGCCAAATTCATGAAATTCATGTTATATGTGACCAATGTACAAAATTTGATCAAGAAACTCCAAAAGGATCATGAAAAATCAAGATTTGAAAAGTTGCCATTTTTGGAAGAAGTAGGGTTTCTAAATAAGGAAAGTTGGCCATTTTGCACCAAAATTTGAACCAAGGCCATCCAAAATTGAGACGTCAAATAAAAATTCCACTCGGCCACAACAAAAGATCTCGTCTTAAGCTTCAAATCCATGTGTAGAACATCTCCATTGGATCAAAATTTAGAGAGTTATGGATGATCAAAGTTGAGACAAACTTGGGCAAAATGCAAGTCAGCTTGGGCAAATCTTAAGTCATGCGCAGTCATTTTCACAAACATGTGGTGGACCAAATGTTTTGATCAATTACTCATGGTTAGAAGCCTCAAATGAAAAATCTTTCAACATGAAAGTTGTTCCTCTATGTGAGATCTTCAAAACTGGTGTTCACGATTTGTTCATTTGATCAAAGGATAAGAAGTTATGATGGCTCAACGTAGGGTCAATGTAACTGAAAAAATTGACTAAGTCATAACCAAGTCATGCCACACACGCGCACATTATGCAACATTTCAAGCCAGTTTTGAGTTCCTATGTTTGAAGCACATTTCCAATATGTTACAAGCCTCATTTTCATTTCTTTTCAACATCAAAGTTGTTGTATCATGTACACACTTTGTAATGATACCAGAATCATCCATTTCCATGGCCTAAAGAGAGAGATATTCATGCTTAAATATCACCATTTCCAACTGATTTCATCATATGCACCACATCAGAATTTGCATCTCTTGGTTCACACACACCACAAACACTTCATCACATCAGCTTTCCTCTTTCAGCCAAACACACACACACCTTTACATACACACATGCTCGAGTGTAGCATATAAGTGGAAGGAAGAAACTTGCCAAAGAAGTTGTTGCAGCAAACCACACTAGAGCTTATCCTAAACCCCCTGCACCATATCAAAACTCCTCAAAATCGTCCCCTAACTAACTTGACTCAGTTAGTTAGGATGGACTCACCTAAACCATCTCAACTCAATTAACCAACTCATGTTAACCATAGTTAAGCTCTCATATAAAAGCAAACTTCACTCACAAACCTAGGGTGGTGCTCATTTTGTTCAGTTTCTCTCCAAAACTTCTCTTCTTTCTCTCTCAATCTCTCACCATTGCAACTGGTTTTTTGAAGCTTTGATTTCAACTTCTCTCCACTGAATCATAATCAACTACTTCATCTAAGCCTTTATTTGGCCAAGGGTGAATCAAAAATCAGCTTGGAATCTCTGGTTTTCTGAAGAACATATCAAAGTCACAAATCTTCAGGTACATATTTCAGCCATTATAGACATGCTTTGAAGGTGTTATCAGGTTCTTGAAGTTTCTTATAAGCTCAAGAACATGTCTGGCTAGTTGATAAGCCTTTAGAGGCATAGTTGAAAAATTAAGGCAAAACTTCTTCTGTTCAATTCTCTTATTTCATGAACCTTTTGCGCATTTTATCACTGGATTCATGTTCTTCATCACTTCAGCTTTCCAATGATGTATATTTTGATCATTTGTGCTTGCCTGCAAATCATTGTCATCGGAGGTTGGCCAGAGAAGATGATCGGAGGTCTTCTCCAGCCGGTGGTCTGAATTGCTAGGGTTTTACTCCAATTTTAAAATGTGATCGTTGGATATTCATGATCTAATGGCCACAACCTTGCCAGCACATTAAAATAAACGTGCATCTCACGCATTCAATTTTTGATTTCATTTAAACAATCTGTGGTGCAGTGCATGTTAGTGAGTGTGTTCCTTCATGCGTGTGTGTTGGATATGGTTACTTTGACTGGTTTGTTGACTGGACTTGATCCAATGGTGTTTATTGTTTTGACTTTATTTTGACTGAGAGTGCACAATTGTTGATGTGGACCGCGTGTAAATGGACCTGGGATCATTGCTATTTACACCTCACGTTTTTAAAGCCCAAACAATTTGAACTGGTTTTTTACTCTGCATACACCCCTTTATTATTTCAATTTCTTTTTATTTTCTTCATTTCATACACGTTTCATTTTTAATTTTTAAAATTACAAAACAACATCAGAAAATTCTGGAAAAATTCATGAGTATTATCAAGACATTTAGGAAAATTTTGATATTTTTATTTCATGATTTTATTACATTTTTACCACTGTTTCATAATTTTGTTTGAATTTCCATTTGTATGCATTCCAAATATGATACATGAATTTGTAGAATTTTGTTCTTGCTCATTACAAACTATTTTGACCTGATTCTTTTTGCATTGATTCACTAATACATTTAAGCATGTTAGGTGTTTGATTTCTTAGGTCACTTTATGACACGTTTTGATGCTTGTCTTTGCACCACTTTGCATGATGTTTCAACTTGTCCTAATGCATTGTTTAAAGTCATTTTGCTTTGAATTTTGACATGCCATCTTGATGTATGATTTACTTCTGACTTAGGCATTCAAATACCATGCTTGCATAATTTTCATAAGTCCATTTGATTTATGTTTGATGCATTACATTTGAAGCCTAATACATGTCATATCATTCTAACTTTAGTGTATGTTTGCATGAATTCTTTTGTGCATATTTGTATGAGCATTTGCATATTTTATGAGCCATTCATATGATATTATAGGTCTTTGGTACACACTATAGGTCATCTTTACATGTTCATTTCAACTTGAACTTTGTGCACCCTTAACATGTATTGTTTGCACTTTCCTTTTGAACTTTCACTTCACTTCTTCTTTTATTACTTCTTGAATGTCTTGAATGTTGATTCATGAATACTTTGAGATGTTTATAAACCATTTTTCATTTAGTTTCAATTCTGATTTTTGGATTACATGTTCCATTTATGCATGTTCTTTTCATCTCTTTTCATCTTTCATCTATCCTTTCTTATGATAACATGTTTAAATGCAATGGATGATGATTGTTGCTTATTCATTTGAACTTGTATGATGATATTCACTTGTTGTCAATATGATTCACATTCTGGTTGTGATATTAAGATTTGATTCTTCATCTTATTCTTTTGAACTTTAATGTGTATTAAGTACTTTTTACTTCCTATACATGTTTCCATGTTTACTAACCATGTAGGGGCTTTGGTAAGTTGAAATTGAATGTGGATAAGGAATCCACATTCAAACCTCTCTCCTTTCATCTTTTACAATTCAACCTTGTGTTTTGTAAGTACTTATGTGCTTTCTTTGATTAACTCATTATTTTCCCTTTTGAGTTACAATTCATCTTCTACTTTAGAAGTGATTTGTTTAACTCATTCCTTCTTTAGACTTTAGGCTTTGCAACCTCACAAACCATTAGGATCACTCCCTTAACTAATCAATTAGGATTGAGTCTTAGTTCACATAGATTTTACCTTTCTCGCCCACTTGAGTCTTTCATCTCCTCATCTCAAAGAAAATTCAAAATATATTATAAAGGTAGGCATTTATTGCATTTAGGCCTTTCATATAAAGAAAAGATTATAGGGGGTCTTCTCTTGTAATCTTAGAATGTGTAGCATATGGCCCATCTTGGGTCAATGTGTTAAACATTTGATCTTGTATGAAGGACTTAAATGCAATACTTGTTGAAGATACAAATAAAAAAAAACACTTCTTCATTTCATAATTAACAAAAACACTTAATAAATACCAGTATGCTAGTGTATTTGAACCTTAATAATTGGAACTAAATGTGAGGGTCTTCTTCACACTTAGTGTACTTTCTTACTCATTCCATCTTGGAATGTGAGGATGTATACACTCCAATGATTAAGATTTAGATACATTATCATACGCGAACAAATAACAAACATTTTTCTTAAAAGACAACAAACAAACAAACAATTCTTTTCTCATCTCATTCATTTCAGTCTTAAGGACTCGTCACATCCGTTCTACCGCAAATAGGTAACGGCTAAGTCTCCATACAGCGAGCCACAACACCTAAACTGCTGGGACGCGCACTCTGACGTTTCCACTAAAAAAAACAAACAAAGCGACCCTTGTTGAGGGGAACTACGTCGCTCTGATTCTCATGTTCCCGATGAGATACGTAGGCAAAGGGGTAGGGCCCATTCGAGCACTTCTTTTATTTTCCATACATTTGTTTCTCTTTCTCTTTCCATTCCTTTTCCAGTTCTTTTTCCAGCATCTTTCCTTACACCCTTTGATTGAGACAAGCAAGCGTGGATCCCATCGGGTACGATGGACGCGTGGGGGTGCTAATACCTTCCCTTCGCGTAACCGACTCCCGAACCCAGTTCTCTTGGTTGCAAGACCATGCTCTTTCCTTTCTTTCATGTTTATGCGGTGTTTCCTTTCTCTCTCATGGGATAAATACACATTGCTGGCGACTCTGTTTTGGTGCCAGTTTCGCGTTTGTATTTGGATGAAAATCCCGGGAGCGACAGCTGGTGACTCTGCTGGGGACAGGTTGACCTATTGCTGGTCCATCCTAAGCGAGTCGATCCTAGCGCTTGTTTGCTTTTCTTTCATTGGGTGTTTACTGTTATCTTGTATTTGTTGTTTACTGTATTTTATTACTTGTACCATATTTACAGCATGTTAGCATTTACATTTCATATATTATACTGTGTTGCACTGTTCTGTCTGTTTGGCGGGATGGGATTTCTGAGAGAGGAGCCCATTACCAAGGCTTGAGTGCACACTTAGATTTAGAGTGGAGAGTAGTGGGACCTACGTACCATCTGTGTACGTTGGGTAATCACGAAATTCACAGCTAGACGAGGCTATCTTGGGACCCATCATGGCGTACGCATCTTGCGTATTCCAGGATGTCGATCTAGAGAGTTGTCGACTCTAGTGACCGATCATGAGGACCTTAGTGGAAACATCTCTCTTTAGTGGTGATAGTGGCATACCACATTCTGTGGCAAACCCACTCGCACCCGAGGGCCCACTTTGGAACTTGCATAGGATGACCTTTATTTTCTAAGGTGAGTCAGGGGACGACCTCTTTGATTGGCATAGCATTGTATCCTACGGGCTGAATGTGCTATCGCTTCTCAAACCTCCGAAGCTGGCAAGCCTTGTTTTATAGGAACCACACGTGAGTATGGGTGGGATGTTTACAGGTTTGCAGGTAACCTAGCCTCCTACATACCTTACTTGCGATTCTATGATTGTTACAGATAGTGTATCCTATGACAGTGGTTTGAGTATTCGTCTCAGATATATTGCCAGATTCAGTACAGAGACACAATGCACACAGCTCAACACAGACACAGACACCTGAATACTTGATCACATGCCTTTTGCATTTGCATACTCATATCATAACAGGTTATGTTTGTCATTTTCAGGTACCTACCATATTGTCTGATTCCAATCACGAGTTTCCAAGAAGTTGAGGTTAAAAGGAAGAATAATGTGTCATATAAATTCCCTGATCCTAATCTGGATTCATTGAACAAGATGATAGGCATGGCTGGTTCTGGTGTTCTCAGCACTTTTCAGAAGGAATATGGAGAGCTGATTAAAATGGTATGTGCATTCACAAAGTATGAGAAGGATGGGTTGCACACTTTCTTACAGTTCTATGAACCATCAATGAGATGTTTCCTGTTCCCTAACTACATTTTGATGCCCACTTTGGAGGAATTCTCATTTATTTTGGGAATTCCAGTCACGTCTTCTATACCGTATTTTTCTGAAGATGCTCTTACCCCCAAAGTAATTGCTGTTGTTCTACATTTGGACCAGTCTGTTGTGAAAAGTGGCCTGAGTAAACTTAAAGAAGATGAAGGATTTCATTTGGAGTTTCTTTTCCAACAAGCTCAGGAGGCTGCCAAGGCTAAAAACTGGACTACTTACAATGCTGTGTTAGCTCTTTGTATCTATGGTTTGGTGCTTTTCCCCGGTCAACCTGACTTTGTTGATATGTAGGCGATGAAAGTGTTCGTTTCGAAAAACCCGATTCCTACCCTGCTAGGGGATTTTTATTACTCAGTACACTACAAAAATGAGAAGGGAAGAGGAAGTCTGGTTAGTTGCTGTACCCAATTGTTATGTCATTGGCTCTTCAAACATTTACCTCGAACTGGTGCTTTTGTAGAAACTACTGAGACAATGAAATGGTCCAAGAGATTGATAGGTTTGACTGCCAATAATATCATTTGGTTTGATCCCAAATTAGTGACAATAGAGCTTACTGTTAAATATGGAAGTTTTCCGAATGTGCCTCTACTTGGAAGAAGAGGTGGGATTAATTACAACCTGGTGTTGGCTGTTAGACAATTTGGTTATGCTTCGAGAAATCCTCCTGCTGATGAAGAGATTAGTGCTTCTCTGTTTTTCGTGGGAACCAAGAATGAAAGAGTGCCAGAAGTAATAAATTCCTGGAAATTTAGGCAAAGAGAGGGAAAGTTAATTTTTGGCAAAGGATACTGTAGATTATACCCTGAATACGATGCTTGGATTGAGATGAAGGTCAAAGAGTTGTTGCTACCCTTTTCAAGAGAGATTCTCTTATGTCCAAATCAACACTCCATGGTACCGGCTGAAGAGTGCGAGAAATGGAAGAAAATGGTTAGAGAGTTGCAGATAGAGAACTCTAGAATGAACAGATGTCTTCAGAAAGCTTTGGTTGACAACAAAAATTTGGAGAAGAGAGCATTGGAAGCGGAGAAAATCTTCGCAGACAAGGAAGAAGATTTTGATGATAGAGCTCGGTACTTCCGAAAACTTACTTTAGGAGCAGATGATACTAGTCAGGCTCACAAGACTACAAAGCAGGCTTTAGCCTGAAGCAGGGATTCATTAGCTAAACTTCGTCAAGCTTGGGATTAAGTCAGAATTGAAAACTCTGAATTGCTGACCCAGTTAAAAGATAAAGATGAAGAGCTGAAGAAAGCACATGTAGCAAGAAGAAAGTATCGAGAGGATCTTGGCAAAAGTCAAGAACAGGTAAGGAATGTTGAAGATAAGCTGAAAATTGCCAACAAAGAGCTTGAAGATGTCACGGAAGATCTGAAGCTGGTTAAAATTCAAGCTGGAATTAAGAGGCGCAAAGGAGCCGATGAAGATGAAGCCTTGCTGATGCACATGGGCTCATTATCTGATGCATTGGAAAAAAGGGACGTCGTAATCAAAGAGCTGATTAAGAAGCCACATCATCAGCGTACCCGCATCCTGTTCGAAGAGATTAAGTATTCCAGCCAGAAGCTGAAGGACGTAGAGCTATCAGATTAATGATTTGTGTCATTTCTTTGTAATTTGCAATGGTTACCATCAGAATTGTTGATGGATCCATTTGACTACTTGTTTCTTTTTCTGTTACTGAAACTATGACAAATGTGCTTGAAAACTTTTGGGAATTTGTATGAAATGAGTTATTTCTGTTCACAATTTTTGGTCTTCAGATATATGTGATGTAATAAGATATCTGCACATTGGCACACTACAATATCACTATTTTTGGTCATCAGATATTTGTGATTGGCGTATATGAATATCTCTTCAAGGCAGAACTCAATAATCATGATTTCTGGTCGTCAGGAATTCGTGTTTACGATTGGAATCAGGATATGAAAAGTATCTTGAAATGACAAACATAACTGTGCATTTGCATTTGCATAGCATATCATTTTTGCATTACAGGTTTTCTTTTTGCAGGCGCCTGCTAACCTTTATTTGGTTTTCAGGCACGATAGCTGATACCCCAGTTCACCGATATTCTACCCGACGCAATCAAGCCAGAGTCACGGAACAAGTTCAGACTGAATTAGCTGATTTGAGGGGAAGGATGGAGCAGTTTATGAACCTTATGCAAGGGATTGCTCAAGGTCAGTAGGAGCTAAGGGCCGGTCAGGAAACCATGAGGGTTGGTCAAGATGCCATAAGAGCCACTATTCAAAGGCTGGAGACTGAAATCCCAAATCGCAATGTGCGCACTCCCCCTGTTGGCAACATCCCCACTAATGGGGTACATCTGGGATTTGATAATAATGGTTTAGAGGATGGTCAAGATGACCAGTTTACTGCATTCAACAATGACATGGGTTTCTACAATGAAGACCGAAAGTACGAAGGGTTAGATGAAAGACTCAAGGCTATTGAGAGCCAAAATCCTCTGGGAATTGACGTAGAGGACATGGGTCTCGTGCAAGGTGTGAGAATCCCTCCCAAGTTCAAGCTCCCTACATTGGATAAGTACAATGGCAGTACCTGTCCCAAAACACATTTGCAAGCTTACAATCGCAAGATTGCCGCTTATACTGAAGACCAAAAGCTCTGGATGTATTTCTTCCAGGACAGCCTGTCAGGCGCCTCCCTGGAATGGTACATTAAGCTGGACAAGGTTCATATAAAGAGCTGGAAAGATTTGTGCGCTGCGTTTCTGAAATAGTATCAATATAATTTGGACATGGCACCCAATCGTACTCAGCTGCAGAGTATGACTCAGGATCACAAGGAGGGCTTTAAGCAGTACGCGCAGAGATGGAGAGAATTGGCTGCTCGAGTTCAACCACCTTTGGCTGATCGTGAGATGGCTGATATGTTCAAGAGCACACTCCAAGGGCCGTATTTGGATAGATTGGTTGCGTGTCCTTCAACAGGGTTTGCTGACATTGTTATCGCTGGGGAACGAATAGAGAGTTTGCTGAAGTTGGGTAAGATTCAAGACGTCAGTGGGACTGGTGGTTTGAGTTCGAGGAAACCCTTTGCTAACGGACCAAGGAAAAGAGAAGGGGAGTCCAGTGCTGTGCATAGAGGAAAGGGCAGAGGCATGACTCAATCCTACCATCAGGTGGACGCTGTAACCATTCCGGTTCCAGCAGGACAGCAAACTCCAGATCAGCAAGCTAGACCCCGATTCCAGACTAATAGACAAAGGGACCGTAAGTTTGATCCCTTGCCTATGACATATGCTGCTTTGTTACCACAATTGCTCAGAGAGAAGTTGGTTGAACTTCGGACTATGAGGCCGCCAGATACTGGAAAATTGCCTCAAAATTATGATGCTAATATTCGATGTGAATTTCATTCTGGAGCGCCAGGTCACTCGATAGAAAAGTGCTGGGCCTTTCAACATAAGGTTCAGGATCTGATTGACGCAAAAGCTATTAATTTCTCTAAGCCGCCGAATGTTCGTGATAATCCAATGCCTCATCATGGAGATGCAGGCATGCATGCTATTTCTGATGGGGAGAAATTGAATCTGATTACCGATGTTAATTTGGTAAAGACTCCGTTGTTGATTGTAAAAGAGCGTTTGTTAAAAGGAAAGGTATTTCCTGGATGTGGCTCTGATTGTGAGGATTGTTCAAGACAGATTAATGGCTGCAGTAAGTTGAAAGTTGGACTGCAGGATCTTATGGACGAAGGAAGCCTTCAGTTTATAAGGTAGAGAAGGAAAAAGATGTTTCAGCCGTTACCATTTATTATAATCCAGTTGAAATACAGGTGCCCGTTGAAGATCCTGTTGCTATCATCGTGCCCGAGAGGCCGAGACCAGTTACGATTATAGTTCCTGAATCTGCTTCTTATGTGTCTAATAGGGCAGTTCCATGGCAATCTGGAACTAATACTCATCAAGGAGGAAGTCAACAGAAAGCAGAGGCTGCTGTTGGTACCAGTGTTGAGAATGTCAGTGGACCAAGTGGTTTCACCAGGAGTGGTCGAATGTTTGCTCCCCAGACTCTACGGAGTGATAAAGAAGCTGAAGCAGCTACAAAAACAAAAGGAAAATAGGTTGTTGGTGACAAGGTGCCTGTTCAGGAAGAGGACCCTAAAGTCAATTTTGATAGTGATGTTGAGGAATTTATGAGGATTATCAAAAAGAGCGATTATAAGATCATTGATCAGCTCAATCAGACACCCTCTAAAATCTCAATATTATCCCTGTTAATGAGTTCAGATGCACACCAGGCTGCTTTGTTGAGGGTTTTGAATATGGCCTATGTTCCCCAAGAGATTACTGTGAATCAGTTGGAGGGAGTAATTTCTAATGTCAATGTGAGCCACGAGTTGGGGTTTACGAATAGGGATTTGACTCCAGATGGACGTAATCACAACAAAGCGTTGCACATCACACTTGATTGCAAAGGAGCTGTTTTGTCGCATGTGCTGGTCGACACAGGTTCTTCCTTGAATGTGTTACCCAAAAAGGCCCTGATGAAAATTGAAGTAGATGGATTGATTCTTAGACCCAGAAATTTGATTGTGAGAGCTTTCGATGGATCCCAAAGATTGGTGTTTGGAGAGGTAGAATTACCAATACAGGTTGGTCCACAGATATTCAAGACAATCTTTCACGTTATGGACATTCAGCCTGCTTACAACTGTTTGTTAGGCCGACCGTGGATTCACGCAGCAGTCGCAGTTACCTCCACACTACATCAGAAGCTCAAATACGTGTTCGAGGGTCAAGTGGTTACCGTTTACGGTGAAGAAGATATATTTGTGAGTCATCTATCCACTTTCAAATATGTGGAAATGGATGGAGAGATTCATGAAACCCTGTGCCAGTCTTTTAAAGCCCTGAATATCAATAAATTCCCAGAACCTACTTCAACATCAGTGGTGTCAAATGTGCCAGTTGGGCCGGGTGCATCAATTGCGTCCTACAAGCAGGCCAGAGAAGTGGTTGAAAGCGGAAATGCCCAAGGTTGGGGTAAAGCTATCGACGTGTTTGTGAAAGAAGATAAGTTCGACATTGGATACCAGTCGGGCCAGACGCCAGTTCCCCGATTCCGTGGGCCAATCAATTTCAACAGTGGAGGAATTATCAACCCTAATCAGTCCTGCTCAACAATAGAAGATGACGCTGAAAGCTCAGATTATCTGGACAGATGTGTGTATTCACTGGCTCCGGGCGAAGCATTGTAAAACTGGTCTAGTGAAGAAGTCATTTATGTTGTACACCATTCAGAGTAATAATTCTTGTCTTTCATAATGCATAAAATCCCACACTCTGCCCAAGGTGTGTGGATCCATTTGTAGGGCCACCATATTTTCCCATATAATGTTCAAACATCAATAAAAAGGACGTTTTTGTTTACAAATTTGTGTTCCTTTATTCCTTCTTTATTTTTTATTTTTGCACAAAGAAAATTAAAAATGATAATGCACTTTCTTTTCTTTTGTTTTCAAGCAAAAATAATCTAAAATAAAGCATCAATCCAATCATGCAGACTTGATTTTGTGAATTCCCCTGAAAATGATTCTGTTATGCCCACGTATGATTTCGACAATCCGATCTATCAAGCTGAGGAGGAAAGTGATGAAGACTATGAACTCCCGGAAGAGTTGGCTAGATTGTTGAAACAGGAAGAAAAGACCATTTAGCCTCATCAGGAAGATCTTGAGGTTATTAATATCGGTTCAGAAGAAAGCAAGAAAGAGATCAAGATCGGTGCAAATCTGCGGGCTGAGGTAAAGCAAGAACTGATAGTCATGCTACGTGAATATGTTGACATCTTTGCTTGGTCATATCAAGATATGCCAGGTTTAAATACAGACATAGTTGTGCATAGACTACCATTGAAAGAGCCCTGTACATCGGTCAAGCAGAAGCTGCGCAGAAAGAAACCAGAAATGGCTTTGAAGATCAAGGAAGAGGTACAGAAACAGTTGGATGCAGGTTTTCTGGCAGTAACCAACTATCCTCCCTGGGTGGCTAATATAGTACCGGTGCCAAAGAAAGATGGCAAGGTCAGAATATGCGTGGATTACAGAGATCTCAACAGGGCGAGCCCTAAAGATGACTTTCCACTCCCTCATATTGATGTGCTGGTTGACAATACTGCTCAGTTTTCAGTGTTCTCATTTATGGATGGATTCTCCGGGTACAATCAGATAAAGATGGCGCCTGAAGACATGGAGAAGACGACATTCATTACCCCGTGGGGTACCTTCTGTTACAAAGTAATGCCTTTTGGGTTGAAGAACGCAGGGGAAACTTATCAAAGAGCAATGGTGACGTTATTTCACGATCTAATTCATAAGGAGATCGAGTGCTATGTGGATGACATGATTGCTAAATCAAAGACAGAAGAGGAACATCTGATCAACTTGAAGAAGTTGTTTGAAAGGTTGAGGAAATTCAGGTTGAGACTGAATCCTAACAAGTGTACTTTCGGCGTGCGGTCCGGAAAATTACTGGGTTTCATTGTCAGTGAAAAAGGAATAGAGGTTGATCCTACTAAAGTGAAAGCTATACAAGATATGCCTGTACCGAGAACTGAGAAAGAAGTTCGCGGCTTTCTAGGGAGATTGAACTACATTTCAAGGTTCATATCTCACCTAACTGCCACCTGCGAACCGGTATTCAAAATGCTAAGAAAAGATCAAACGGTCAGGTGGAATGATGATTGTCAAAATGCATTCGATAAAATAAAAAGATATTTGCAGGAACCTCCGATTCTGATACCTCCAGTTCAAGGGAGACCACTGATTATGTACTTGACAGTGCTCAAAGGATCCATGGGTTGTGTTCTCGGTCAACGCGACGAGACAAGTAGGAAAAAATATGCTATCTACTACCTGAGCAAGAAGTTTACAGATTGTGAATCACGTTATTCAATGCTTGAGAAGACATACTGCGCACTCGCATGGGCTGCAAAACGATTGAGACAATATATGCTCACTCATACAACCCTGTTGATCTCAAAAATGGATCCGGTCAAGTATATTTTTGAGAAACCAGCACTTACAGGCAGAGTTGCAAGGTGGCAGATGATACTGACAGAGTACGATATTCAATATACTTCGCAAAAAGCAATCAAGGGAAGTATACTGTCAGATTATCTTGCACAACAACCTCTTGATGACTACCAGCCCATGAAGTTTGATTTCCCTGATGAGGACATCATGTTTCTCAAAGCGAAAGACTGCGAGGAACCACTTCTGGAGGAGGGGCCTGACCCTGAATCCAAATGGAGTTTGATGTTTGACGGGGCAGTTAATATGAATGGGTGCGGAGTTGGTGCAGTTCTCATTACACCAGAAGGTGTTCACATGCCCTTCACTGCCCGAGTAACTTTCGGGTGTACCAACAATGAAGCAGAATACGAAGCTTGCATACTAGGGATTGAGGAGGCTATTGATTTACGAATCAAGACCCTCGATATCTTTGGTGATTCAGCACTGGTAATCAATCAAGTAAAGGGAACTTGGGACACACATCAGCAAAATTTGATTCCGTATAGAGATTATACGAGGAGATTGCTGACATTCTTTACAACTATCAAGTTGTACCATGTTCCCAGAGATGAAAATAAGCTTGCAGACGCCTTGGCCACTATATCTTCGATGATCAAAGTGCATGGTTGGAACTTTGTACCCAGGATTGATGTATCTCGTCTTGATAGACCTGCTTTTGTGTTTGATGCTGATGCAGTGTCTGACGACAAGCCTTGGTACCATGACATTAAATGCTTCTTGGAAAATCTAGAATACCCGCCGGGGCATCTTCTAAAGACAAGAAGACATTAAGAAGGCTAGCCGGTAGTTTCTTCTTGAACAAAGATGGCGTACTGTATAAAAGAAATTTTGACACGGTTCTGCTCAGATGCGTGGATAGACACGAAGCAGACCTGTTGATGATTGAAGTGCACGAAGGCTCTTTCGGTACCCATGCCGGCGGACATGCGATGGCTAAGAAATTGTTGAGATCGGGGTATTATTGGTTGACAATGGAGTCAGATTGCTGCAAGTATGCCTGCAAGTGTCACAAATGCCAGATCTATGCAGACAAAGTACACGTTCCTCCAAATCCGTTGAGTGTCATGTCCTCTCCGTGGCCCTTTGCAATGTGGGGCATTGATATGATCTGGAAAATTGAGCCTACTGCTTCAAACGACCATCGTTTCATCTTGGTCGCCATTGATTACTTCACTAAATGGGTTGAAGCAGCATCTTATGCCAATGTCACTAAGCAAGTGGGAGCTCGTTTCTTGAAACAAGATATCATTTGTCGATATGGAGTTACCGAGAGAATCATTACTGATAATGGTTCTAATTTGAATAATAAGATGATGGCTGAGCTATGCCGGGACTTCAAAATCGAACATCAGTCCGCACGTCCATTGGGGCAACACCATACTCACTTGTATATGGTATGGAGGCAGTTCTACCGTCGAAGTTGAGATTCCCTGTCTCTGAGTATTGATGGACGTTAAGCTAGATGAAGCTGAATGGGTACGAGCCAGATTTGATCAGCTAAGCCTTATTGAGGAGAAGTGACTAGCAGCAGTATGTCACGGCCAGCTATACCAGCACAGAATGAAGAGGGCATTCGATCAAAAGGTTCGACCTCAAGTTTACAACGTCGGAGATGTGGTAATCAAGAGAATAATTCCTCCGAGTACAGATCACAAGGGCAAATGGACTCCTAATTATGAAGGTCCATTCGTGGTTAAAAAGGTTTTCTCAGGTGGAGCCTTATTGCTAACAACCATGAATGGTGAAGACTTTTCATCCCCTGTTAATTCAGATGCAGTTAAAAAATACTTCGTATAAATAGACCCGCTGGATAAAAAAAAATCTAGGCAAAAAAGGGCATCCTGGCCAACCAAAAACAGAATAAAGGTTCGAGCAGAAATTAGGGATATAAGTAAAAAAAATTGTACACCCGGTAAGTTGAAAACCCAAAAGGGCAACTTAGGAAAAAATGGGTATCCCGGTGGATTGAAAACCTGAAAAGGCGATCCATGCAAAAGAGGGATTTAAGCGAATGACTGCAGTCTGAATTAATCTGTACATTCTCTACTCTTCAGCAACCTAGCAAAGTTTCCGAAGGAGGAATTGTTCCGACCACGAGCTTCCAAGGGCGAAGATAATCAAGAGAGTTGGAATACATACTGGCTATAACAGAATCAGAAATCAGTTGGAACCCAATTTCCGCATTATCATTAGGATATGTTTCTTTTCTCAATTTTATGGCAATCAACTCTTTCAGGGGTTTGCTTCCGATTGTAAATTCGCCGATTTTGGCATTTCCTCAATAAAATTGAATATTCAGTCACAAGCTTTTATTTTCATTTTACTATTTTGTTTGCAAAAATGTCCGATTTTTTATAATAAAACATTGCTTTGAAAATATCATGGCCTTGCAAAAACATGCACAAAAAAGACAATTAAAATTACTTTGCTTATTGGACAACCTTGGATGGTGGACTAAAACAAAAAACCACGCAATATCCAGGGGCATGTGCATATTTTTTTTCTGTTGCAGGTAATGAGTACGATCGATCCAAGCAGCATGAAAGTTATCTCTCAGCATAATCAACAGATATTTGCTATGACTTGATACTGTTGTATCTTATTAAGTCGATTCTTTCGTTCAAGATTTCCTACCAGGTTTTGTGACGACAACGGTTGTCGAAGATTGAATTCTTCTGTGTTGATAACGGTTATTAATGCAGTGAGCACTCCATGTCCATAACGAGTGCAAATCTTCTGGTACCTCGTAGACGATGTGAAGGGTAGTGCAAGAGCGAATGTTTGGAAGTTGAAGACAGGGTGTTCGTCTAAGAGTTTGAAAACGCTTGCTTTTCTATAAAAGCCTCTTAAGAGACGAAGCTTCTCGCAGTAACATCCCCTGTGGAGTTTATTCTCAGCAGGATTTACCAGCAAGTGGTAGTGTCATATTTCCCGCAGGTTTCAGCATGTGAAATTTGTCAAAGAATAATTCCCCGCTGAATTGTTTTCTCTCCCCACAGAGTTCAACATTTTGACAGTAATTTCCCCAGCAAGGTCTAAATAGATCAAGGGAATCTCTTCTTCAGCAAAGTGTCAACATATGATATTACCCAACTGGTGGTGTAATTCTCAGCATTGCTCATTTACAACTCAAAGTCCAATTTATTTTTGGCATACAGACAGTTGTTCATATTATTCCAGCAGGTGGGATAGTATTACAGATGATTGTTCCAGCAGGTGGGATGATCATACAGACAGTTTGTTCATATTATTCCAGCAGGTGGGATAGTATTACAGATGGTTGTTCCAGCAGGTGGGGTGATCATTATATACAATCGTTCATATTATTCCAGCAGGTGGGATAGTATGGCAGATGGTTTTTCCAGCAGGTGGAATGATCATACAAACAGTAGTTTATATTGTTCCAGCAGGTGGGATGATGATAAACAACTATATTCTCAGCAAAGTCCAACGTTGGTTTGGCAAAGCTTCCAAAGCTGGTTTGGTAAGCATCGAAGTCCAATGTTAGTTTGGCAAAGCTGCAAAAGTCCATCTGAGGATGGCAAGTTTGAGATTCCAAAGCCGGTTTGGTAATCATTGAAGTCCAACGATAGATTGGCAGAAATCCAACATGAATTGGTAAAAGTCCATTGTTTAGAATGGTAGAGCAGCTAAAGTCCACCAGTTGAGTGGCAAGCCAGTAGTCATCTGGCGTCGTTCAAAAAGACATTGTTGAAAGTCCATCCATAGTATGGCAAGCTAGTAGTCGTCTGGCGTCGTTCAAAAGACAGATCTCTCCGACAACGTTTCATTGAAGATTCAATCCAGCAGTCTCGTTGGGTTTATATCCCTTTTGTTCTTCGTCATCCAGAGAAATTTTTTAGTTATATTTAGTATTCAATCACTATATACCTTGAAAGTCTGAAAGCAATCGCTTTCAGGCATTCAGGTCTACAACGTTTGAATAGGGACAGCTGTAATACCCCAAAATTTGCTCTCTCTTTTGTCATCATAGCATAGCATTATCATATATCATATCATATCCATCTCATTAGTCTAGCATTGCATCTTTAACATAGAAAAATGAAGCATAGCATCCCTCCTACCATCAATGCATGTGATCAGGTGAAAGATGGACAATCAAGGAATCATTCAAGGCACGAAAGGTCAAACAAGTTGCCTCAAGGCAAGCCAAGAGGTATTTCATGTCTCATACTACCTCAATTGATCCTCCAAAACCTCAAGAAGGTGAGATTCAATAGGAGATTGAAGCACTACATCCTTCACTATGCAAGAGGTCCAAAAAACTGAAGGAAAACTCTCAAAAGAGATAGTTCATTGATTCAAAAATCACCCACAAGTGGCATATCTCATCATCCTTTAAGAGGATACACAACATACTCTGAGGAATTTGAAGTTGAAGACTGCACTTTTCCCCCTTAGTAGGTGGGTATCAAAACTAGGGTTTCCAATTAAATCAGGTCATATCTGATTTTTTGGACAAAACTTGATGTCATGGTATTCTACATGTCCTTAAGTGTATGTGTGTGGAAAATTGCCTCTCAATTGGTTTTAGAAGTGGTTCAATTGGAAGAAAGATAAAAAATAAGGAAAATTGGGGCTAAGTCAAATAATCAGAGGAAAAAGTCAACTCTTGACTTTTTGAGGCCAAATTCATGAAATTCATGTTATATGTGACCAATGTACAAAATTTGATCAAGAAACTCCAAAAGGATCATGAAAAATCAAGATTTGAAAAGTTGCCATTTTTGGAAGAAGTAGGGTTTCTAAATAAGGAAAGTTTTGGCCATTTTGCACCAAACTTTGAACCAAGGCCATCCAAAATTGAGACGTCAAATAAAAATTCTACTCGGCCACAACAAAATATCTCGTCTTAAGCTTCAAATCCATGTGTAGAACATCTCCATTGGATCAAAATTGAGAGAGTTATGGATGATCAAAGTTGAGACAAACTTGGGCAAAATGCAAGTCAGCTTGGGCAAATCTTAAGTCATGCGCAGTCATTTTCACAAACATGTGGTGGGCCAATTTTTTTTATCAATTACTCATGGTTAGAGGCCTCAAATGAAAAATCTTTCAACATGAAAGTTGTTCCTCTATGTGAGATCTTCAAAACTGGTGTTCATGATTTGTTCATTTGATCAAAGGATAAGAAGTTATGATGGCTCAAAGTAGGGTCAATGTAACTGAAAAAATTGACTAAGTCATAACCAAGTCATGCCACACACGCGCACATTATGCAACATTTCAAGCCAATTTTGAGTTCTATGTTTGAAGCACATTTCCAATATGTTACAAGCCTCATTTTCATTTCTTTTCAACATCAAAGTTGTTGTATCATGTACACACTTTGTAATGATACCAGAATCATTCATTTCCATGGCCTAAAGAGAGAGATATTCATGCTTAAATATCACCATTTCCAACTGATTTCATCATATGCATCACATCAGAATTTGCATCTCTTGGTTCACACACACCACAAACACTTCATCACATCAGCTTTCCTCTTTCAGCCAAACACACACACACCTTTACATACACACATGCTCGAGTGTAGCATATAAGTGGAAGGAAGAAACTTGCCAAAGAAGTTGTTGCAGCAAACCACACTAGAGCTTATCCTAAATCCCCTGCACCATATCAAAACTCCTCAAAATCGTCCCCTAACTAACTTGACTCAGTTAGTTAGGATGGACTCACCTAAACCATCTCATCTCAATTAACCAACTCATGTTAACCATAGTTAAGCTCTCATATAAAAGCAAACTTCACTCACAAACCTGGGGTGGTGCTCATTTTGTTCAGTTTCTCTCCAAAACTTCTCTTCTTTCTCTCTCAATCTCTCACCATTGCAACTGGTTTTTTGAAGCTTTGATTTCAACTTCTCTCCACTGAATCATAATCAACTACTTCATCTAAGCCTTTATTTGGCCAAGGGTGAATCAAAAAGCAGCTTGGAATCTCTGGTTTTCTGAAGAACATATCAAAGTCACAAATCTTCAGGTACGGATTTCAGCCATTATAGACATGCTTTGAAGGTGTTATCAGGTTCTTAAAGTTTCTTATAAGCTCAGGAACATGTCTGGCTAGTTGATAAGCCTTTAGAGGCATAGTTGAAAAATTAGGGTAAAACTTCTTCTGTTCGATTCTCTTATTTCATGAACCTTTTGCGCATTTTATCACTGGATTCATGTTCTTCATCACTTCAGCTTTCCAATGATGTATATTTTGATCATTTGTGCTTGCCTGCAAATCATTGTCACCGGAGGTTGGCCGGAGAAGATGACCGGAGGTCTTCTCCGGCCGGTGGTCTGAATTGCTAGGGTTTTACTCCAATTTTAAAACGTGACCGTTAGATGTTCATGATCTGATGGCCACAACCTTGCCAGCACATTAAAATAAACGTACATCTCACGCGTTCAATTTCTGATTTCATTTAAACAATTTGTGGTGCAGTGCATGTTAGTGAGTGTGTTCCTTCATGCGTGTGTGTTGGATATGGTTACTTTGACTGGTTTGTTGACTGGACTTGATCCAATGGTGTTTATTGTTTTGACTTTATTTTGACTGAGAGTGCACAATTGTTGATGTGGACCGCACGTAAATGGACCTGGGATCATTGCTATTTACACCTCACGTTTTTAAAGCCCAAACAATTTGAACTGGTTTTTTACTCTGCATACACCCCTTTATTATTTCAATTTCTTTTTATTTTCTTCATTTCATACACGTTTCATTTTTAATTTTTAAAATTACAAAACAATATCAGAAAATTCTGGAAAAATTCATGAGTATTATCAAGACATTTAGGAAAATTTTGATATTTTTATTTCATGATTTATTACAATTTTACCACTGTTTCATAATTTTCTTTGAATTTCCATTTGTATGCATTCCAAATATGATACATGAATTTGTAGAATTTTGTTCTTGCTCATTACAAACTGTTTTGACCTGATTCTTTTTGCATTGATTCACTAATACATTGAAGAATGTTAGGTGGTTTTTGTTTGATTTCTTAGGTCAATTTATAACATGTTTTGATGCCTGTCTTTGCACCACTTTGCATGATGTTTCAACTTGACCTAATGCATTGTTTAAAGTCATTTTGCTTTGAATTTTGACATGCCATCTTGATGTATGATTTACTTCTGACTTAGGCATTCAAATACCATGCTTGCATAATTTTCATAAGTCCATTTGATTTTTGTTTGATGCATTACATTTGAAGCCTAATACATGTCATATCATTCTAACTTTAGTGTATGTTTGCATGAATTCTTTTGTGCATATTTGTATGAGCATTTGCATATTTTATGAGCCATTCATATGATATTATAGGTCTTTGGTACACACTATTGGTCATATTTACATGTTTATTTTAACTTGAACTTTGTGCACCCTTAACATGTATTGTTTGCACTTTCCTTTTGAACTTTCACTTCACTTCTTCTTCTATTACTTCTTGAATGTCTTGAATGTTGATTCATGAATACTTTGAGATGTTTATAAACCATTTTTAATTTAGTTTCAATTCTGATTTTTGGATTACATGTTCCATTTATGCATGTTCTTTTCATTTCTTTTCATCTTTCATTTATCCTTTCTTATGATAACATGTTTAAATGCTATGGATGATGATTGTTGCTTATTCATTTGAACTTGTATGATGATATTCACTTGTTGTCAATATGATTCACATTATGGTTGTGATATTAAGATTTGATTCTTCATCTTATTCTTTTGAACTTTAATGTGTATTAAGTACTTTTTACTTCCTATACATGTTTCCATGTTTACTAACCATGTAGGGGCTTTGGTAAGTTGAAATTGAATGTGGATAAGGAATCCACATTCAAACCTCTCTCCTTTCATCTTTTACAATTCAACCTTGTGTTTTGTAAGTACTTATGTGCTTTCTTTGATTAACTCATTATTTTCCCTTTTGAGTTACAATTCATCTTCTACTTTAGAAGTGAGTTGTTTAACTCATTCCTTCTTTAGACTTTAGGCTTTGCAACCTCACAAACCATTAGGATCATTCCCTTAACTAATCAATTAGTATCGAGTCTTAGTTCACATAGATTTTACCTTTCTCGCCCACTTGAGTCTTTCATCTCCTCATCTCAAAGAAAATTCAAAATATATAATAAAGGTAGGCATTTATTGCATTTAGGCCTTTCATATAAAGAAAAGATTATAGGGGGTCTTCTCTTGTAATCTTAGAATGTGTAACATATGGCCCATCTTGGGTCAATGTGTTAAACATTTGATCTTGTATGAAGGACTTAAATGCAATACTTGTTGAAGATACAAATTAAAAAAACACTTCTTCATTTCATAATTAACAAAAACACTTAATAAATACCAGTATGCTAGTGTATTTGAACCTTAATAATTGGAACTAAATGTGAGGGTCTTCTTCACACTTAGTGTACTTTCTTACTCATTCCATCTTGGAATGTTAGGATGTATACACTCCAATGATTAAGATTTAGATACATTATCATACGCGAACAAATAACTTCTTAAAAGACAACAAACAAACAAACAATTCTTTTCTCATTTCATTCATTTCAGTCTTAAGGACTCGCCACGTCCGTTCTACCGCAAACAGGTAACGCCTAAGTCTCCATACAGCGAGCCGCGACACCTAAACTGCTGGGACGCGCACTTTGACGTTTCCACTAAAAAACACAAACAAAGCGACCCTCGTTGAGGGGAACTACGTCACTCTGATTCTCATGTTCCCGATGAGATACGTAGGCAGTAGGGTAGGGCCCATTCGAGCACTTCTTTTATTTTCCCTACATTTGTTTCTCTTTCTCTTTCCATTCCTTTTTCAGTTCTTTTTCCAACATCTTTCCTTACACCCTTTGATTGAGACAAGCAAGCGTGGATCCCATCGGGTACGATGGACGCGCGGGGGTGCTAATACCTTCCCTTCGCGTAACCGACTCCCGAACCCAGTTCTCTTGGTCGCAAGACCATGCTCTTTCCTTCCTCTCAGGTTTATACGGTGTTTCCTTTCTCTCTCGTGGGATAAATACACATTGTTGGCGACTCTGTTTCGGTGCCACTTTCGCGTTTGTACTTGGATGAAAATCCCGGGAGCGACAATAAGTTCTCTTGGTTTAAAGCTAATGGAGGTAGTTACCGTAAAATAGATAGATTCCTTATTGATGACTTTCTAGTCGATAGGTGGGAGCTTAAAGCTCAATTTGTTGGATCACGCGATGTCTCTGACCACCAGCCTATTTGGATTAAATTTGATACTTCTAACTGGGGGCTAAAACCTTTTCGCTTCTTTAATTGTAGGCTACAACATAAGGAGTTCTTGGAATTTGTTAAAACTCAATGGAACTCTGCTACCTTCCATGGTTCCCCTCCTTTTGTTTTTAAGGAAAAATTTAAGTTGTTGAAGTCTCGTTTAAATTGGTGGAATCGCCATGTTTTTGGTTGGATTGACCTTAAGTTGGATGATAGTGTGGAAGGTATTAATGGTATTGATTTGGAATTGGCTTATGCTGACTGCTCCTTGCCTGAAGAGGTGATTAAACTGAGGGCTAAGCTTCAGGAAGATTTTTGGAGTTCTCTTCGTATTAAAGAGGCCTTGATTTTTCAGAAATCTAGATCTAACTGGGTTATGGAAGGCGATATTAATTCTCGGTTTTTTCACGCTTCTCTTAAAGCGAGAACCAGACTTAATGCTATAATGGCTTTAGGCTCCTCTGAAAACCTTTTTGAGGATCCTGATAGTATTAAGGATGCAGCTGTGGAGTTTTTCGCTTCGAAATTCAAGAAGGTGGATTCTGCTAGTATTAAAGTGGATTTGTCTGGATTGAATAGGCTTTCTCCTACAGATAGAATTTGGTTGGACTCTGATTTTTCTCCTGAAGAAATCAGGTTGGCTGTGTTCAATTGTGATGGGAATAAATCTCCAGGTCCTGACGGATTTTCCTTGAATAGGCTTTTTCTTCTTCTTTCTTCGTTTTGGTCCCGAAAGTTGATAATCCGTAGTCTTTAGTGGAGTATAGGCCTATAAGCCTCGTTGCTTGCGTTTCCAAAGTTATTTCCAAGCTTTTGGCTAAAAGACTTTCTGTTGTCATTAGTAATCTGGTTTCTATGTCTCATACTGCTTTCATTCCGGGTAGAAATCTCTTAGATGGTGTGCTTGTGGCGAATGAAATCATTGATCTTGCCAAAAGAGAAAAGTGTAAATGTATGCTCTTTAAGGTGGATTTTGCGCAAGCTTACGATTGTGTAGATTGGGATTTCTTATTATCTATTCTTGAGGCTATGAATTTTGGGCCTAACTGGTTAAAGTGGATAAAAGGGAATGTGTGTTCTAGTTTCATTTCTGTTCTCGTTAACGGAAGTCCTTCTAGGGATTTTGAGGCAACGAGGGGTCTCAAACAAGGGGATCCTATAGCCCCCTTTCTTTTCGCGGTTGTGGCTGAGGTTTTTTCGCTTATGGTTAAGAGAGCGACTAATTCTAATTTTCTTTCTAGTTTTCCTATTAAAGAAGGTGAATCGTTAAAGTTATTGCAATTTGCTGATGATACCATTTTGGTTTGCAATGGTGAGTACTCGAATTTGTGGGCGGTTAAAGCTATCCTCCGTGGCTTTGAGAACATTTCTGGCCTTAGAATCAATTTTTCTAAAACTTGCATGTATGGCGTTGGTCTTGACCCTATTTTCCTTCTTGCTACTGAAACTTTCTTATATTGTAAGTCAGTGTCCTTCCTTTTAAATTTCTTGGAATAGTTGTTGGAGGGAATCATAGAAGACTCTCGTTTTGGGAACCAGTTTTAACGTCTTTCAAAGCTAGACTTAGTTCTTGGATTGGGAGAAATCTCTCTCTTGGAGGCAGAGCCACTCTTATTAACTCAGTCCTTACCAATCTTCCCATTCATTACTTGTCTTTTTTCAAGGCTCCTTCCAAGGTGGTAAAAGCTATTATTTCTATTCAGCGGCCTTTCCTTTGGTCGGGATCGGTGGACAAAAAGAGTATCTCTTGGGTTAATTGGAATTCGATTTGTAAATCTAAGAAGGATGGAGGTTTAGGAATTAAGCATATAGGGCTGTTTAATAAGGCTTTGTTAGTTAAATGGTTGTGGAAATTCCTTAATCAAGGGAACGAGATTTGGAGAAACTTGTTGAATAGCCGTTATGGGAACTTGGCTAATCTTGTGGCTGGTTCGGATATTACTCTAATCCCTTCTAAATGTTCTGTTTGGTTTAGGGATGTATTGAAGCTCAGAGTTCTTAACATTAACACAGCTTTTGAGGACTTGGTTACACCAATCGTTGGTAAAGGAAGGGTTATTCAATTCTGGCATCATCACTGGTGTGGTGATTTTGCTTTAAAATATGTTTTTCCTGCTTTATTTGATGCAACAGACAATAAGGAGTGTACCCTTTCTGAAGTCGGATCTTGGACTCACGCGATTTGGACTTGGAACTTCGATTCCTTGCGTTTTCATGATAGGCAGCACGATGTTAGATCTGTCCACAATTTGAATGGTTTGGTTTCTAGATCCATGCTGGATTTTTTGAAGGAAGATCATTGGGTCTGGAACTTGGAATCCAATTCTTAATTTTCTGTGAAATCTGTCTATTCTTCTTTATGTTCTGAGTTTGCTGGCCTGGTAATCAATGCAGAAGTTGTCTCTGTTCTTGAAGAGACGTGGCATTCTAGAATTCCTATGAAAGTCAAAATTTTCATTTGGAGGATGCTGATAAATAGACTGTCCACTCGCGATAATTTGGCGGCTAGAGGTGTAGTTTTTTCTTCTCATGATAAGGTATGTCCCATTTGCTTTTTGGAAGAAGAAAATGCGTCCCATCTTTTTCTCTCTTGTCTGAAAATTCAAGCCATGTGGAGTAAGATTTCCTCTTGGATGGGAATCCAGTCGGTTCGCGCAAATTCCGTTCCTAACCATGCTTTGGCTTGGTCTAATGCTTTGAGAGATTCTTGTAAGATATGTATGTCGACTTACATATGGCAGATCGTGATCTGGTGTATTTGGAGTACTAGGAACAACATCATTTTCGGCAACGATTTTGGAAATGTCGACGATATATTTAACCGTATTTTGATTCTTTCTTGGAGATGGCTGGAGATTGGAGGTGTCAAGTGTAGTTTTTATAACTAGCTGAAATTCCCTCTTGATTTTTTGTAATTTTTAGGAGTTTTCTCCTGCTTCTTTATTTTCGATTCTTGTATTGGTTTGAGAAGCCTTTTTCTCTTTATTAATACAAGTTGTTTATAAAAAAAAAAAAAACATTTATTCCATATTATCACTATTTAAAAAAAAAAAAACTTCAATTTTTCTCTTGCATTTTCTACAGAAAAATAAATGCATTGATATCAATTAGACAATGGCAACAACACTTATTTTTACTTAGAAGCATAATTAATTTTGTTTTTTTCTTGAATATTTTTCTACAAATAATTATTAGAAGAATGTTCAAGAAAAATACAAATTAAACTAAACTTCTAAGTAAAACAAGAATTGTTTAGCATTGCCTGAATGTTAACGATACATTTATTTTCATATAAAAAAATGCATGAAAAAAGATATGAAATTTTAAATTATATATTTTAAAAGAATAAAAAATAGAGTAAATGATGTTAGAAGATTTTTTTTAATTTAATAAAAACAAAAAGACATACATTGTTCATTTAGTTTTAAAAAAATAACGAATCAACAAAAACCGCGTTTAAATAAAATATGGCCAAAACTTTGTTCAATTATTATATAATTGTATTGTGATGGTTCATAGTTGAGAAATATATGAAGAGCACCAAAAAAAAAAAAGTTTTACACAAAAATTGTTGGTGACAATATAAGAGTTAATGAACAAATGAACAATTTTATTATGGAAGAGCAGACAATAATATATTATTAAATATATTTTTTTCTCTAATATTTTTATTTAATATTAATTTATAATCTTTTTTATATTTGTGTCTTTCGCGGCACATTTATTTTATTTTTAAATAAAAATAGAGAGAGAGAATGGTTTGAATTTTTAGATCAATTAAAAATTAATTAAATGAATGATTTATTTTTGTTTTACAAAAATAATAAATAAAAACAATTATAAATATAAAATAAATGATATTGTATTGAAAATATATTTAAGCAAGAATATAATATTTTTAATTGAATATCATATAAGTTTTTTATTTTTAAATTTGCCTAAGACACCCTAACTTGTGTTAGGCCGACAATGTTTGTTACCATTAGATGCATATGTTGAGTCATAATTAATACACTCTATTTTATATATATATATATATATATATATATATATATACTATCAAGAATTTCAAAATTAATATTATCAACGTAATAATTTTCATTTGAAACTTGTGGTTCTTTGACTGAAAATTTATCAAGAGCTCGGTTTGAGATTTAATTAAATCTTCAATTTTTTTCTTTTTCGTACGCTTATCATTTTGACACTCATACTTTCTATTCTGAGGAGAAATCTTAGGAGGCTTAGTAGAAAAAAATACCTGCAATATCTCATGACATTCTTCTTTTAGCTAAATTGAAAGAATGACATTCTTTTATAAAGATATTGAAAAAAAAAAATCAAATATAAAAATTATGAGAAATCAATCATTTTAAAAGAATAATTTCAGACTCAATCAACAATAAAAAACCCTAAATAAACTCAATCAACAATAGAAAATCCTAGATACAAAATACTCTCATTAAAGTGATTAGAAATTAAGTCAAACTGCAGAAAGAAGGAAAGAAAAAGAACATATATGGTAGAGAAGAAAAACAACAATCAGTGCCGCTTTCGTTTCCGATTTGCTGTATCTCTGCCTGATGCCCAAAGTATATTTTTCTGTTTCTAATATTTTTTTTTTTAGAATTATACCTATCTCTTTATAGCTGTGAGAAAGTGGATACATGTTTATGTAAATTGAATCCATCAATTTTGTCATATATATATATAGTTTTGAAAATGTACCTAACTTATTCCTTTGAAACCATCCGTTTTGTTTTCCATTGAAATAGCTGTTGAAACAGTCCCCACCCCACCAAAGTAGCCACAATTGCTGCTTCATCTCTATGACTCAGCCTTACTTATTCTATTAATAATGCTTTAATTTCTTACTCCCTTTACTTAATCTTAAATATAAACAAACATGAAAATAAATGCTTTCTTCACCGGCTTTCTTTTCTTTGCATTCTTTGTAGCTCTTTATTTTAAAATTGTTTGAAATAATTTATATAAAAATTTCTCATAGGATTCGAATTTTGTTAGGTGGTAATAATTTATGTTTTGCATCAATTTATACAAAACTTTACTCAAAATTTAAATGAGATTTCCTCAGAGGAAAGGTGAGATTGACTTTTTTTTTTCAAGATTAGTTGCTCTAAGGATCGAATATTGAGTTTAAAACAAAAGCTTATCTAAATTTTTATTTGGAAGAGTTTATGAAAGATGTGATATGCAATGACATTGGTCCAATATAATTAAAATTTCAAGGTAAAATTAATTTAAAATGATAAAATATAAAAAAAAAGTGATATTAAATGTTTATGTGTTAGATATCTTACTTATCAAAGTTTTTCATGTACACAAATTATGGTAACTATTTAAATAGAAAAATAAATAATTGAAATTTTTTATACAAACCTATTAATATTGAATATTTGATGAAATTATATAATTTTTAATAAACAAACAATTGCATTCATTTTTTAGATTCACATTATTAAAAGTCAATAAATCTACCTATATTGAATTTTATTATTATTAAATGCATTTTTGCATAAAATAAAACACACTAAACTATTAACCTTAATGAGTATTAAATTAAATTTAATACACTAAACTATAAAAGTAATAAATCAACACAATACATTTAATAAATCAGCATATTATTAATAAATTAACACAATACATTCAGTAAAATTACAAAAACGATCTATTCAAATTGTATATCATTGTACTCTTCATTGTCTTCATCTGATATGATACTGTCCTTGGATGCAAAATTTTCATGTTCTTCATCCACATTATTTTCTACAACCAATATAGATGCATCAACTTGATGACCCTTGTAGCGAGCGATTTTGGACGTGGTTCTTAAGCACTGCTGCTCTGGGGTACTACAGGTCGATTCATTTTTTATCCTATTGAAGCTGATGAAGGAAGGGAAATAGATGTCTCCAACTAACCTTGCTTGCATACTGAGTTTAAACAGCGGTCTATTAGGTTACGGATGCTATGTGAAAGTGGGGCCTCTTTCTGCTTATTTTGTTAAGACTGAAATGACGGGACTATGCTATTGGTAGGATGTTAGGACTGATGCTCTTCGATTGATGTATGAAGGTACGTGATTTTAGGTTTTTTATTAGTGTGCTCGCTAAGATTTCTCTTTCAATCTTATGCCTACGTATTCCCGTTTGCCGAAACAGGGAAATCAGAGCGATCGTAGTTCCTCCTATTCTATGGGAGGAAATGGTGTTTTGGTGTCTTGTTCAAAGCCCAAGACATGAAGCTAAAGGTGGTTTGTATCTTGTTCAAAGCCCAAGATGTGAAGCTGAAGGGTCTATTTGTATCTTGTTCGAAGCCCAAGATATGAAGCTAAAGGGTTTTGACTTTAGAGAGAATTTTTCATCTCTAAAGAGGGTCTGTTTGTCACAACTGTTGGGTGACTGATTATAAAGGAGAATTACTTTAACTGGGATATGTGAATCCAACAATGCCATAATTTCCTTTATAGGGGATTTTTAACCTGAAGGAGAAGACTTTAACTCAGTTTAGAGCAATGCCATCTTTCCTTAGGAATTTCTCATGCTAAAAGAGGGACAGTGGCGTGGATGTAAATAATCCAGAGGCTTGCCGCTTACAGCCAATAGATGAAGGGGAAAAGAGTTATTGATGTTTGTATACTATGAACGAGGCACAACTTTGATGCTAAAAGGTTGATTGACTCAACCGGGGTTTTCTTATACAAAGCCTAAGAGGAGGGTATTGGCCCAACAAGAGGGTGTTTTTATGTGTCTCGTACAAAGCCCGAGAGAGAGGCTAAAAGGGTTTGACTCAACGAGAGAGTCTTTTTGTGTGTCTTGTACGAAGCCCAAGACGGAAGCTAAAGGTTGTTTGACTCAACAAGAGAGTCTTTTATACTCAACAAGAGAGTGTTTTGGTATCTCGTACGAAGCCCGAGATGGAGGCTGAAGGTGTTTGACTCAACAAGAGAGTCTTTTATACTCAACAAGAGAGTGTTTTGTATCTCGTACGAAGCCCGAGATGGAGGCTGAAAGATGTTTGACTCAACAAGAGGGTCTTTTATACTCAATAAGAGAGTGTTTTTGTATCTCGTACAAAGCCCGATATAGAGGCTAAAAGATTTGCTCCGCTGGGGAGAATCATTTGTACAAAGCCCAAGAGAAGGCTAGGGTAACTGTTTCAGTTGAGTGACAGGTCCAGCATGTTGGTTAAAAGAGAAAATCAGTTCTTATATGGGTAATGTTGTACTCATGGATTTGATCTGAGGATCGGGATTATTTCCTGTTCTCTAAGGAAACGGGGAATCCAAAGGAGTTTCAGACTGTCCGAGTCTACGGGTTTTATCTTTTGTACTATGCTTAAGAAATAGTAGTAGTAAGATCTAGACTCTTTGAAAGACTGTTCTATTAAGATGACTAATTTCTGTTCCTATACCTCTAGGAGGTCGTCGGGACAATTTGTACGAAGCCCAAGAAGAGGCGAGAAAACTTTTAAGAAGCCGAGAGATAATTTGTACGAAGCCCTAGAGGAGGCTATCTTCCCGGAGGAAGAATAATTATACGAAGCCTAAGAGGAGGCTGTGAAAACTTCTAAGAAGACGACGGGTCCTTGTACAACGCCCAAGAGGAGGCGGGGATGCTTTTAGGAAGCATGTGGGTCCTTGCACTAAGCCCAAGAGGAGGCTGATGAACAGTTCCAGAAGGGGATTCACTAGGAACAATGGCCTTCTGTATATGAACTGTTCAAAGGGGGAACTTTCTTAGATCTAATTATCTAAAATTGTCGTAAAAGAAAATTCTCATGGTTTAGGTTATGTTGAAATATCCGGGAGAACGTCAGAGGTAAAGAGACGAGGTTTTGTCTAGTTCTAGACGTAGTTGCCGGGGAAACTCTAAATATCTATACTAGTATTACACAGTCGATATGAGTTTATGAAAGAAGACTTACAGTGAAACAGCCCCACAATACAATTATATACATATGAAAGCGGTAAATGAAAACGGGTAAACACTTACTCGGTTGTAGAGCTTCCATGCTGTTTGGTTAGTTTATTCAACAAAGAAAATTTTGATAACAATATTATATTCAAAATCAAAGGAGAAAGTGTTTTTGAAAGGAAAATTGGGGCTTACAGCTCAAAGAGAGGCCCATGGTTTTATCAGTGATCGCACTGTCGTTTTGTACAGGGACTTATACAAGTAACTGAGGCCCAAAAAGGTTTTCTGTACAAAAGGATGGGTCTTACACTCTCTCAAGAGGCCCAAAATGATTGAAAGAAAAAGAATGGGGCTTAAAACACGAGGGTAGGCCCAGATGATTCTTTTGAACTGGCGATCGCGTCGAGCTTTTCTTTTAACGCAGAGGGACTTATACAATATCTGAGGCCCAAAATTGTTTTGGTTAAAAGGGGATTGGGTCTTAGACTCTATTAGAGGCCCAAAAATGATTTTGAATGGGTCTTATAGCTCGAAGAGAGGCCCAGATGGTTTGTTTTAAACGGGCGATGATCGCGCCGAACTTTTGAAATACAACGAGACTTATACAATAAGTGAGGCCCAAGAAAGGTTTGTATTTACAAAGGATTGGGTCTTACACTCTATTAGAGGCCCATGAGTGTTTGGAAAAGTTTGATAGGGAGAAAATCAATAAAACCCTAATTTCATTTTTTTAAAGGCATTTTTCAAAGAAAAATCAAGTAAAAAATGATAAAAATATCAAATAAAATCACTAATCATGTTATAAATAATGATTAAGGTTTATAAAAAAGTATTGTATCCACATGAATATTTAAAATAATTTTGGTTTTAAAAATCAAGAAAAAGAAATCATTTTAAAAGCATTTAAAACAATTTAAAACAATATTTTTGAATATATTAAAAATATATCAAATAATAATATTTTTTGTGGATTAAAATATTATGGAGTATGAATAAGAAGTGTGCAAAACAAAATTGGAAAATGATTATTTTTGCTATGTAAAAGAATTGGTTGAGTTTTTGAAAATAAACTAAGAAAAAGAGGAAAGATGTCACAACATCACATTCGACATCTTTCATGAGTTTTGAAGATAAGAGAAAAAGGAAAGATGTCACAACATCACATTCGACATCTTAAAAAAATCAGAACTGAAACTTTAGTTTCAACATCTTTTTTATCAAACTTCAAACATTCATAACTCTCTCAATTTTTAACGAAATTAAAATCCGTAAGAACCTATCTTGAGTGATTTTTCGCAAGGAATCCAATGGTATTACTCATGCACACTGAAACTTAATGTACAGAACACACAAAGTAAAAAACCAGAACTGCACATGTAGTTTTCGACATCTTTTGTCGTCAAACTTCCAACACGCATAACTCTCTCAATTTTTAACGAAATTAAAATCCGTAAGAACCTATCTTGACCGATTTTTCGCAAGGAATCCAATGGTATTACTCATGTATGCTGAAACCTAATGTACAGAACACACAAAGCAAAAAACCAGAACTGCATGTTGATTTTAAAACAACAAAAACTCCACATATAAACATGTTAAAGTGCAAACAGTAGGAGGATCACATCATACACATTAAGGACTACATTTTTGCTTCAAGAATTGTTCAATATGATGCATGTATGTGGACAACAAAGGAAAGCATGATTCAAAGAATTCAAGTTGTGAATTTTACCTCTTTTTTGGAGATTTTGTGCAACCTACCAAGTGCTTTGTTCCAGAAATGATTTGATGCTTTGGACACCCTCAAATGACCTCTTAGAAGCTTTTAGGATGGTTGGAATCAGCTGGAAACCTCTGGAGCAAGTTGGAGCTCTTTCTTGCAAAATGGGCAAAAGTGGCCAAAATGCCAACTCTCTCAAATGGTGTTCCAGATGGGGGAACCATTTGGGACAGTTTAAGGATGATATTTGGAATGTGTTTGAGGTTTTATCTAGTTTAGAAAGTGACTGAATCAAGACATGGCTTGAAAAATGCAAAAAAGTCCAATTTTTGAGGTTTTGAGAGGTGACTTTGTGATTTTGGTGTTATAGGTCATTTGTGAGAGTTTGGACAACTTAGATATGACATATTGAATGTGTTTGGATCATGAGCTGTGATGGAAATGCTCTCTAACTCAAAAACTCAGAATTACCTTGCTAAAGGAGGCATTTTGGAGTGAAAGAAGTGATTTTGAGGAAAACATCTATTTGATGGCTTTGGTGTACTCAAACTGAGCACAAATGAGCTCTTTTTATAGTAGAGCAAGTTTGTTTTGCAAGCAACAGTGAATGGTGACTGCAGCAGAGGTTTGGCAAATGTTAGCCAATGAGAATCCAAGTCTCCTCTAGCCATTGACTAGAGGTTAGGGCACAGGCTGCTGGTTCCCTAGTTGTTGGAGGAATCTTGACTGAATTCAGTTAGAGGAAGCTCAGTTCATGCCACCTCTAAGCATCCATTAAATGCTCCAAACCAAAATTGGAGTCTTGTCCCTCTTTTAGGGTTTTCTAGGTTTGGCATGCTACTTTTGGTTCCAAGGACTTTGGAGGCTTGGAGATCAGATCATCCCCCTTGGATTTGATCCTCAGATGTGTCCAAAATGATGACAAGGCTTAAAAATTCGTGTGGCACAAGAAATGTGCAAATCTGTCCTGAAACTTGTCTTAAAAATCAGCTGCAGCAAGCCTTGTTAAAATCCATAACTTCTTGCTTAAGAATGATAAATGGTTGTTCCAGGACTTTATGGAAAGCTGAGATGACATAATTCAACTTTGATGTTTGACCCTAGACTTGGTTCAACTTGGATCATGGAGAAAAACATCCTTGAAGTTGGGACATTCTTGCTGGAAAAATATTAATGATGTCCTATGAAATGTCGGAACATTTGACAACTTTGAACATTAACAATTCCAAACTCAAATCACTTATATCTTTTAATCCACTATGATAGTTTGAGTTGAAGTGAATTGCACCTTTGATGCTTGTCTTGTATGGTGACAAAGCTTGAAAATTGTGTGGCACAATAAAAAGTGCACAAAATCTGTCCTAAAAAATAGCTGCAGCAAGCCTTACTGTACAGTCCATAACTTCCTGTTCGAGTATGATAAATGGACGTTCTACAACTTTCTGGAAAGCTGAGATTACGTACTTCAACTTTGATGTTCAAGTTTTGGCTTGAATCAACTTGGATCATGAGAAAAACATCCTTGAAGTCGGGACATTCTTGCTGGAAAAATATTAAGGATGCCCTATGAAATGTCGGAACATTTGACATTAAAAATTCCCAACTTTGGTCACTTATATCTTTCAATCCTTATGATATTTTGAGTTGATTCCTTCTTCAATGTTGAAGTATCAAATACCCTATTAAAAGTAGCTCTTACGCAAAATCAATGGATGCTTGAATCAATAGTTACAACCTTGAAAAGTTGTGCACTTGAACATGATTTTAACTTAGAAAATATTTCTAAGTTTCTTTCAATTTGATCAATTTTGCAATTTTGCATGATTTCTTGATTTAAATTTGATCAAATTAAATCATCCATCATATTTTCTTGAGTAATGGCTTGTGAAGCTCAAAGTTGACCAAAAGTCAAACTTTGACTTTCTGCGTCAGTTGACTTTGTATTAGATGAACTTGAGGCTTGATCCACTTGAAATGTTGCACTCTTGTGCTTAATTCTTGAAGTGGGAGTCCTTTTGATCCATTGTAGAGGTTTGAGAGGTTAGACAACTTGAAGATCATGTCATTTCTTGATTGATCCATTGTCTAAAGCTCAAAGAGGGCTTGAAACCCTAATTTTTGTTTGTAGTGAGTGCTCACCCATCTTTGGGGAGACTAATGGTTCATCCATATGGTGATGATGATTTGCACATGGATGGGAAATCTTAGTGGTCAAAATTTGGGGTATGACAACCCTCAACCATTGTATCACACATATTTGTAACTTGTTCAACTTCAGTTGTATCATTAATTTAAGAAATTTCATCATCTTGGTAAGGAACATCTTTCACTAAATCGTCGGTTTTGATATAACCCAATGGTTTTGTTTTGATTACAACACATAATCCTAGTTTACGTGGTTGAATTGAAAATAATAAACGTAATAAACTTTTCTAACAATATGTGACATTATGAAAGGGTCATACTTTTTCTACCTTCGGTCCATTCGAGTCTCAACAATATTATATTTCTTATCTATTAGTGAGCCTCTGGAAGATGGATCATACCAATCGATAAGTATATATAAAGAGAATACCTACTTTTGGACTGGCCTATTTTTATTCCATATTTACCCTTTAGTTATTTTTCAAAAACCTCATATAAAACTGATATAATAGAAACCACCACATACCACTAAATGATAATTGTCTAACCATCTTTTGTCAAAAAGAAATTCAAATGCAATTCACCATTCTATTTGAAAATTAAAATACAATTCACAATTAGGAATTGTTCTAGACTGGACCAATGGCTAGACATGGCCCAATCCACCTCTGCTCCCAGAACGGCCTAATTGCGTAAGTCCAATCCACAAAGGGGCAAAAGTTACCTTTCTGCCCCTCCAACCGGGCAAGAACTGCATTGCTCCTCCCCGGAAATGCTGCCTGTTCCGCACAACTTCTTCACTCCCCAAACAGCTAAGGGCGTGTGCCCGACACTATGCCTATGCCCGACATAACGGCTAGTTTTGGGCACCCTGCCCGACATAACGGTTAGTTTTGGGCAGTTACCTATTCTTCGGGAAAACGGTTATTTCGCCCCGAAAATAGGACCGCTGGCCACGCGCTGGGGGCACTATATAAACCCTCTCACTTGGGAGGGTCAGGTATTCAATATTCACCCTACGAACTAATACTTTGTACTTTCCCCTTTTCTCTGACTTTTTCTTACTTGAGCGTCGGAGTGTCTTGCAGGTACACCGCATCCTCCTCTCTATACGCCCAGCATCTCAGACGTACTTGGTGGCCCACTTCAACAGAATCTGATCCAGCCTTCACGATCAGTGGTGCCGTCTGTGAGAACTCTTATTCTCCCCATCTTTCTTTCCCCGGAAACCAAAGATCAAAGCAAATTCTCAAGATCATCATCATGGGCTCTCAAGATCACGTCAAAAGTGCTCACAAATCCGCCGTCCTCCCCGTCAACAAGACTGACGTTGACGGTCCGTCTGCTCTCCTCAGAGATCCCCGTTTTCTGAGAGATGGGGCCAGAGCCTCCCTCTCCCTTACTCCTGCTGATCGCGAAGACGACCAGCCCTCGCTGGCCATCCATTTTCTATGAACGGACCAAGTACATAGAAATATATTGTCATTATGTAAGGGATAAGGTACTATCAAGAGAAATCACCACATATTTCATAAAATCCGAAGACCAATTATCTCGTCGGGGCTCTCGAGTGGATTACATTTGTAACAAGTTCGACTCATATGAAAAATATGATCCAGCTTAAGGGCGATTGTTAAGAGTAATTGTATATAAAATAGCCCCACACAGACTATAACATGTAATTAGTTGTAAACTCTCTATGTATAATACAGTCTCCGCATTGCATTTTAAATATTGTTTATTCAACTGTCTCTCAATCTCTTATACTTCAATAGTCTTAGTTGTGGTTACTCATTGTTATATGTTTAAGTTTTGTTGTAAAAATAGAATGTACAGTGTGCCATTTTAAGTTTTTCTATTTAGGTTATGTTTAAATTCTATTATGTTTTTTAAAAAATCCATTATTAATTGTTTCAAAATAATTTAGGTTCGATTTTATTTCAAAAAAATATGCGTTAAAATGAACATTTTGTAAAAAATAAATAAATAAGCAAGACTTTTTACCATCAGTTGTTACCTAAAACCGAGGTAAAAAGACTCAATCTATTCCCTTGATTCAAAAATCAAACAAAGGGTAAAAGTAGGACGCGCTTGAAAAGAAAATAATATTGTTTTTGGAGATTAAACCCATGACCATTCTAAGATTTCTCTTCGATTAACAAAATAATCGAGGGGAAAAGTGACGACTTTTCAAGACACACTTATTTACCTCATCTGCGAAATCGAGGTAAAATATACTCACAAATTGACACAATATTACATATTCATAATAGTGTTATAAATTACTAACGTCCGATCACATGGTTATATACTGAAATATATTTTCCATTTTGAAGTTGAGTTTTATTACAATATTTTATTTTAAAATTGTTGATATGGTTCATTGATAAATATTGTGATGTTTTTTTTCTTGTCAAAGTCATAAATATAGTATGAATTATTTTGGTAACAATAAAGTTTCGGTTCCGTCAAAAAAATGTGCACAAAAATCTAATGAATCTTTAGAATTCAATAATATCCAAAATAGTGACACCAGTGGTTTTTATGGGAAAAAAAATTTCTTTGTGCTCTTCACAAGTTATGAGCCCACACAATAAAGTTATACAAACATAGAACAAAATGTTGACCATATTTTATTTGATCACAATTTTCAATGATCCGTTATTTTTTTGGTAAACTGCGAATAATGTATGATTTTTTTTGTTGCTTTTTTTCAATTGAAAAATATTACAACAACATTTATTCTATATTTTCACTACTTTAAAAAAAAAATAAAAACTTCAATTTTTCTCTTGCATTTTCTACAGAAAAATAAATGCATTGATATCAAATAGACAATGGCAACAACACTTGTTTTTACTTAGAAGCATAATTGATTTTGTTTTTTTCTTGAATATTTTTCTACAAATAATTATTTGAAGAATGTTCTAGAAAAATACAAATTAAACTAAACTTCTAAGTAAAACAAGCATTGTTTAGCATTGCTTGATTGTTAACAATATATTTATTTTCCTATAAAAAAATGCATGAGAAAAGAAATGAAAATTTAAATTATATATTTTAAAAGAATAAAAAGTAGAGTAAATGATGTTAGAAGATTTTTTTTAATATAATAAAAACAAAAAGACATACATTGTTCATTTAGTTTAAATAAAATAACGAATCAGCAAAAATCGAGTTTAAATAAAATATGGCCAAAAATTTGTTCAATTATTATATAATTGTATTGTGATGGTTCATAGTTGAGAAATATATGAAGAGCACCCAAAAAAAAAGTTTTACACAAAAATTGTTGGTGACAATATAAGAGTTAATGAACAAATGAACAATTTTATTATGGAAGAGCAGACAATAATATATTATTAAATATTTTTTTTTCTCTAATGTAGAGGATGATTTGGATGTGGTCCGAGACTCTGAGAACTTTTAGCCTACCCCTTGCCAACTCATGGAGACCCTATGTATTCAACCCTCAAGGGATGTTACTAGGGTCCTACCCAGATGAGACTTATCCCGAAGGATTACCATTGGAAGGCTTGCTCCTTCTCATGGTAAAACAAGGGTATGGTATGTACATTATAGGGTCGTTATGCTGTCCAAACTTTATACCTACATGTGAGGGGATTGGGTAGACGAAACATAGATCTAACCTATCATAGGGAGCCTACCTAGTTAGGGTCATACTTGCATCTCACCTTACCCTAACCCAAATAAAAATAAAAAAACAAAATGTCCATGTCATCATGCATTTAAAAAAACATTTTTGCATATACGCATTTTTGCGGGGAATTTCAAGACGTGTTGTAGGAACATTGGAATGATGGATTCAAACAAAAGGGCTACCCTACGCATCAAAGTGCTAAATGCTGATTCACAGAGTCTCAAAGACCTTTAAGACTTAATGTCAAATATGCTCAAAGGATGTTTATACACAAGGGTGGAAGGATTATCGACCTCTTAGGGATCCCTATGAAGGTAGAGGCCGTAATCGCTTTTGCACAATCTTATGATCCTCCTCTAGGGGACTTCCTCTTCAAGGATTTTCAACTAGCTCCTACGCTGGAACAATTTGGACTATACTTGGATTTACAAGGAGAAGGGAAAAAACCTCACAAGGGGCATGGGGGCAAAAAAAAGGATTAAAAAAAACAAAAAAAAAAACATAAAAGAAAAATGGTCAAGCTAAAAAAAACTCAATTGTACCCCTTGAAGATCCATCGTCTCACTACAAAGAGGATAGGAAAATGCAAGGGCTCAAGAAAGGGTACTTGGAGGAGTTCAAAACTCATTTGAAGAAGGCATTAGGGGCATCTATTTAGTTTACACCTTCTAGGGTTCGGGAGTTTCCATTTTGGGATTATTGTTTTGGGTTAGTCCTAAGGAATTATTTTTATTTTCCTAATTTTTTATTCATCTTTAACTACAATGGATTTTGGAATTCCCCCCAAATAAATTTTTAAAATTATTTAGCATACGTCATGCATATTCATACATCCATGCATCAACATGCATTCAAACGAGGAGAAAGGAATAAAGGAAAAATCATCTTTTTTTTTTAAACTTCACCTCAGGGTCATTAAGTATAACAATCTGACTTCCCGACCTCACACTCGAGCGGACCGAAGGGAAGCTATGGATCATATGGAGAAGGATCTTGTTACTCTAATAGGAGAAATGGATACTGTCAAGGAGAACGAGGAAGATATGAAAAGCCAGATTGATCAACTGACATTTCCCATCCAGAATTTGATAGCCAGAGGAACCGAGTCAAGTCGTCAAAGGAAGGTTCCTACTCCTACCCCCCATGTTGAAGACAATAACCCCCTACTAGGGTTTGTCCATGATCTGGAACGTGAGGAGACTAAAACTGCTAAGCACAAAACTGTTGACCAACCTCTCGAGGGAACCGTCTCTCCACCTATTTCCAATGGGGCACCTCTTACTACTCACATACATATTCCATGTGAGAATTGCGCAGATTGGAACATCCAATACGAGGGTGAAAATCCAAGGCAACTGGCCCTCAAAAATAAAGGAACCGCTGTTATAGAAATGAGAGGGATTGACGATAAGTACAAAGCACTTGAGGAAAGGTTAAAGGTCGTGGAGAGACTCAATGTTTTTGGAGTGGATGCTTTGGAAATATGTCTGGTGCCCTATGTGGTCATACCTCCCAAGTTTAAGGCTCCGAACTTTGAGAAATACAAGGGTGTCAGTTGTCCTAATTATCACCTTAGGATGTTTGCTCGAAAAATGGGTGCCCATGCTACTAATAAGAAGCTGATGATGCACACTTTCCAAGACAACCTTAGTGGGGCATCCTTGGAATGGTACGTGCAATTGGAGAGGATTCACATTAAGACTTGGGAAGACCTTGCAAGCGCCTTTCTGAAGCAATACCAATACAACGTGGACATGGCTCCTAACCGCATGCGTTTGTAGAACATGTCTCAAAAGGGAATGAGTCCTTCAAAGAATATGCCCAAAGATGGAGGGAACTAGCTTCTCGCGTGCAACCTCCATTATTGGAAAGTGAACTTGGGGATATGTTTATGGACACCGTACAAGGAACATACTATAAGAGGATGATTGGGGCAGTCTCAACAGGATTTACTGACTTGGTTATCATTAGAGAGAGGATTGAGAATGGTTTAAAGACAGGAAAGATTGGGCAGTCATCCTCCGATCAACATAACATTAAAAGGTATTCCGAAAATCACGATGTCGGTGTTGTAGACCTTGAAGGACTAAATCTGGGAGATAATGCATTACTGGGGCACATTGGGGCAATAGTCAACGCCATGGAAGGGATGGAAGATGAATTCCTTATTAAGAAGGGAGACCTAACGAACTGGGGCAAACAATGGGAGTCACCTAAGGAGAAGGGCTTGTTCGGGCTGGGTTACAAACGGGCTAATGAAGGGTTAGAAGACAATTTTCATAGTTTTGGGTTCCAGGATAAGACTCAAGTGGTTGCAATGGAAGAGGAAGAAAGTAATGCCTAATATCGATAATTGGAGAACCATCGGGATTCCTGAGATGATTTCTGTTTCGAAGTAATTTACTTTATACTTAAAATAATAATAAGTCCCTTGCTATGCCCAAGGCAAGTGGACAAAGCTTTGTAGGGACACCTTTTATTTCATTGGATTATTTCTATCAATAAGATTGCATTTTGTTTTCAATCAAGATCTTTTTGTTTCATTTTCTGTTTGTTCAAAATGGCAATATACCTTCTTTCAATATTTTCATTTCTAGCACTTCATTCTAAAAATGGATACTAATAAAAATATTCTTCGTGCAAATTTAAAAATGACACCGCTATAATCTCGAATGACTTCAGATTACCGATTAACCAAGCGAAAGAGGGTGATGAGGACGAGTGTGAGCTTCCCGAAGAGTTAGCCAGACTGTTAAGGCAAGAGGACAAGGAAATATAAACTCACCAGGAACCAGTGGATGTGATCAATCTGGGAACTGAGGAAGAGAGGAAAAAGGTCAAAGTCAGTGTTTCTCCGAATAAGGATATAAAGGAAAGGTTGATCGAGCTATTGCAAGAGTACCCAGATGTGTTCGCCTAGGATATGTCTGGACATGATACGAACGTCGTTGAGCACAAATGACTACTCAAACTAGAATTCACGCCAATTAAGCAAAAGTTGAGGAAGACTAGATCATATATGATCCTCCAGATCATGGAAGAAGTCAAGAAATAATTTGACTTTTTGTCACAAGGTAACGCCTGTTGGGTTAAAGAACGTAGGAGTAACTTATCAAAGGGCTATGGTAATATGGTGCATAAGGATGATATGATTACCAAGTCACAAAAGAAGAAGATCACATAACTAACTTGCAAAAGTTGTTGGATCAGTTAAGGAAATTCAAGTTACGACTAAATCCTACAAGGTGTACTTACGGTACAATATTAGGGTCCATGGTCAATCAAAGGGGAACAAAGGACAAAGTGAAAACCATTCAATGGATGCCAGCTCCAAGAACAAAAAGGAAGTTCGTGGATTTTTGGGGAGATTAAATTATATTACGAGGTTCTTCTCATACCTTACAGCTACTTGTGAGCCAGTCTTCGAATTACTCAGAAAAGGATCAAGTTATTGAATGGAATGAAGATTGCCAAAAGGATTTCGATTGGATCAAGGAATATTTGCAAAATCCACCTATATTGGTGCTACCAGTCCCAAGGAGACCACTCATAATGTACTTAACAATACTTGAGAATCCAATAGATTGTGAAACTTCGGACTCTTATGAAGGACCTGGACCTAGAGCTCGATGGAAACTTCTATTTGCATAAGGATATGGGCTTCAAAGAGGGGCTATCAATTGGGGTGAAAATTCATCGTCTAGGATCTTAAAGGAAGCTAAACTGGATAAGGCAGAATGGGTGCAAACTAGGCTCGATCAGCTAAACCTCGTATAAGGGAAACGTGTGGCCGTGGAAAGTTATACCCACAGGGAATTAAGAGAGTGTTTGACAAAGAAATTTGTCCTCGCCTACGCGAAGAGGGAGACTTGGGGTTAAGGAAAATATTACCCATCCATAAAGACCACCACGTCAAATGGACCCCACCCTATGAAGGGCCATATGTCGTGAAGAGTGCCTCCTCTGGCGGAGCACTAATGTTAACAACCGTGGATGGAGCGGATTTACCGCGATCGATGAACTCCAATTTGGTCAAAAATTATATGCCTAGAAAAAGAGGATAAAACCCCGTTAAGTCGAAAGCCCTAAAGGGTGACTTAGGCAAAAATTAGGGCGTCCCGGTGGATTGAAAACTTGAAAGAGCAATCCAGGTAAAAATTAGGGACTTGGATAAAAATGATACCCAACAAGTCAAAAACCCTAAAGGGCGGCTTAGTCGAAAAATTGTATATCATCCCGGTGGACTAAGACTCTAAAAAGAGTGGTCCAGGCAAAAGTTAGGGATATCCAAAAGGAATATGACTGAAAACACTCAAGTCACCCCGTAACAGGAATTCAGAAGGGAAAGATCATTCCAGCCGTCATCTTCAGAAGCGAAGTGTTGTGATCTTGGATTCTTAGGGATATTAGCTGGTGTTAAATTTAATAGGAACATAAATAAATTTGTTTTCTTATTGCCATTTTACATCTTTTCTGGATTCATGGCAATATCTCCTTATGGGAATTACCCTCCTTACGTATTGTTGCCCGTTCTCGGGCCCATTCTCAGTAAAATTTGTTTTTCAAATATATTTCTTTGCCTCCTAAATAATTCCGCTTGATTACAAGGTGTCGATTAATTGTGAAATAATGCATTGAAATATCAGGTATAAATAAAAGCGTTAAAAAAGGAAAACGGATTTTACTTCGGCTTTTGGAATCATCAAAGGGATCATATTCTTCCAAAGCAGGATATAGGGTTTATACACTGACAAGAATATACGTTACAATCTAACCAACATGGGAGGTTATTTAATGGCATGTTAAACAGGAATCAAGGATATCATGGCTTACTATAATTATCAAAGTTTCAAGGGTCAGGGAGTCAGGAAGTTATGAAAAGTATTATTTCAGACAAAGACATACATTGCATATCATAAAAGAGGCGTTAGCCCAAATAATGCATCATACATAAGAGCACGCATACATGCACTCATATACACAAACATGCGTATATGCATAGGGTTCATAATCGCCAAAGGGATTTCCCCAAGGGATTTTATCAGGGGATTTTATCAAGGGATTTTCATTTAAGGGGTTCCATCGGAGAGTTTATCAAAAGGGTTATCGGGATTTGTCATCCAAGGAGTCTATCAGGGGGTGTTGGGATATTTCATCATTGGGTTTTATCAAAAGGGGTTTCTCAAAAGGGTATCGATCAAGGGATTTGATCGGATATTTCGCCAAGGGATTTATTACTGTAGCACCCCAAAATTTGCTCTCCTTACTTTAGTACTAACTGGCTTATGTTTCATTTCATTTTTGCATTATCATGTGTGCATATCATTGGTTCTTAGCATGGGGCCAAGGTACTTGAGGCAGCTCAAGAGGAGAAGGTGTTCTTCAAAGGGTCAAGCAAGAGTCCTGGCCAAGAGAGCTCAAGTGGACCACTCTCTCCTAACCAGTGCAGAAATTAGGGTTTTGAGATTCTTGGGTTTATTGCTCTAATGGGCAAGCTTCTTGGGTTTTTATCATCACCAAATGGCATATCTTATCTTTGTTGGAGAGGATACACATCATATTCAGAGGAATTTGGATTTGGAGACTGTGTTATTTCCTCCTAGACTGAGGGTACCAAAATTAGGGTTTGCTATAAAGTCAGTTTATTTCTGATTTTTTGGGCAAGACTTGATTCCATGGTATTCCTTGGGTCCCTAAGTATCTAGGAATGGAAGATGGTCCATCAGTGTGGTTCATGAGAGATTCAATTGGCCAATGGATTGGGAATCAGGTGAATTAGGGGAAAAGTCAACAGTGAGAGGGGAAGTCAACTGTGAAATTTTGAAGTTCTCTTCAAGCTTTTCAAGGTCCCACATCCTCATATGGTCTTCAAGGGTCAAGTTTCATACCATTTATCAAGAATCAAGGGTTGGTACAAAAGTTACTAAATATGGAAATGACCTATAATTTGAAAGTTTCAATTTTGGGAAAGTTCTTACACTACTTTCAACTTGACTTTTCATCATCAAAGAAGCTTCAATTGAATTTTCCTCAATCATGAAAGTTGAAGATCTTTTTCTCCCCTTTCCAACAAGTACTAGATGGTCTCCATATCATTTGTGAAACTCAAGTTATGATCAAAAGAAGGCAAGGTGGTTTTTAGGGTTTCCTTATGGTTCCATTTTCACAACTTTTTCATTTTGGGACATAGTGACCTATATTTGGTTCCATTGCTTCATGTCACATTCTAGCATCAAAGTACTTTCCTTAAGGATCATTTTGGGCCTTTGAACCAAGATATTTCATGACTTGTACATCACTTATCTCACATTATGCAAAATTGCAAGATCATTGAAAACTCATGAACCAAGACAGCTCAAGGCCCAAATCCATTTCAGGTGTGATTAGAAATTGTTAAATGAGTGATCCATCATCAAGGGTTTAGACATACATGCATGGAAGAGGGTGTATTTCACATTATACAAATTTCCAAAATCACCCAAAACTCATTAAGTGAGGAATTAACAAGGCCCAAGTGATTATCAGTGGATTAACCCTAAGTATTTAAGCTAACTCATGCACTGGTTAGACAGAGAACACGTGATTTTGGAGAGTTTTCAAGAGTGAACCCTAAAATTTTTCTTCATCGAATCTCTCAATCCACAAGAGCTTTTCCAAAAATTCCTTCACAACATTAATCCTTGGGATCCATAGAACGCAAATCATCCATCGTTTGAAGCTAACAGCAAGGATAAGGATTGCTTGATCTCAGGTTAATGATAAATTGCATGTTCATAAAACTCCTCTTTTTGATGCGCATACTAATATATGACCTTCACTGATAATTCTGGTATATTTTGTTTTGAGTTTGGACGCATGGTTTGGTTGTTTCGTGAGTTTGAAATTTTTGAACCCTAGCTTGTTTCATTCGTTTCTCTTGGTGTGTTGGTTATTTGTGATTTTTAGTGGCATATTATTGATCCTCATCGAATTCTGGCCAAGGACGTATATTCGTTCGCGTGTTCTGGTATCTTTTCTGTTGCAGGCGGCCGGAAGTGAGGACCAGAGCTAGGGCTCCGGCGTCTGGCCTGATCGCCGGCGGAATTAGGGTTCAGAGGTAGGGGATGAAATCCTAACCGTCTGCTCGCCTCATCTTGTGGCCCTCACATTGCCATGTCATTTAAAATTATGTTTTATTTTATTGATTGAGTGTATGCCATTCCATGATAGCTATCGTGCATCTCAATATGAAAACTCATCATGCTTTAGTTTGTTTGATCTGGTACGTCTGATGAATCCATTGGCCATTAGATTGACAACACATTAATGATTCCATGTGCCTCTCACGTGTGACCCTTTTTTAATTTATGATAATTTAGTGTGTGCGCATGCATGTTTACTATGGTGTGTTTTTTATCTGGAGCGTTCATCATAAATACGTGGTGGTTTTGTTGACTAAAGATGGCGCGTTGGATTGATCCTATGGTGGATATTGAGTCAAATCAGTTGACTGAGTCCATGTGTTCTTTTTTTTTATTTTTCTAATGGATCTTAGTGTTTGGGCCTTCTGTTCGCACCCCCCTTTCAGCCCATTAACATTTTTAACATGTTTTTGCTGCTATTCACACCCTCCATGTTTATTGCCATATTTTTATTTTATTTAATTTGCATTAATTCATTTTTAATTTTTAACAATATATATTTGCATCCAAAAATCACCAAAAAATTCATGAAGCATTTTTATAGTTTTATAAAATTTTCTCAAATTTTATTTTTTATTTTTATTTTATTTTTAGCATCTGAAATAATTATTTGAATAATTTCTTTTTGAATTTATTCCATATATGCATACCCTAACTTGTTTATTTTATTTCTCATCATCCATGAAACATTTTGAATCCATTCTTTTTGCATTGTTTCACCAATACATTGAATTGCATTAAAATATTTTTCTCTCATTTTTAAAATCATTTCATATTGCATTTTAGTCCTTTTCTGTTGCATATTGAACCATGTTTCTTACTTGATCTTTGCATAATTGTTTGGGTGACCCATCTTGTGAGTTTTTGCATGAGATTTTGACATGTTGTTTGTTTCTGGTTGAGCTATTTTGATAATTAATTTGGTAATTTTAGAAGATGTTTTACTAGTTATGTGATTGCTCTTTGTTTGAGGTCCTCTTGTATGCACATCCATGATCATGTCTGATTACTTGTTTGAGAAGGCACTTGTGCCATTGTTTGAGATTGCTTCTTTGACTTCACAAACCATGTTTGAATTGTTATAGGTTATTTGATTGCCATTATATGTCATTGGTGTGAGGTTGTTGCATACTTTGTGCATATGTTCAATGTTTGATTTACATGCCTCTTTTTGACTTATTTTCTCACTTCTTCTCATTTATGCTTACTCATGACTTATGTTTGGGTTATGTATCCCATACCTTATCATTCATTTGTACTTCATTGGATGTATGTTTCTGACCTTGGAGCTTTGCATTCATGCATATGATATGCCATTCATGTTTCATCTTACGTACTTGAACATGTTTCCCTTATATGCTTCCTTCTTCTTCTATTGATGTATGATGCTTGGATATCTGTTTGCATGTCTCATGTGACATTTGCATTGCATGTTTAGGCACATGTTTAGGTCATCCAAATTCTGACTTGGATGAGTTTCATTTGATTTATAACCTTTTCTCTTTGGTTTGTGACTTGCTTGGGTTTCATTTGTCTTATCGTCACTTATGTCTGTTTTGCACTAACCTTTTATGCAGGGGCTGAGGTAAGTTATTTGAGGGTGTGGATAGTTATCCATGTCCACCCTCACTCTTTCTTTCTCTCATCTTTTCTTTTCTTTAGGCTTAGGCTGTTGTCAAACCTTCCCTTAGGGCCACCTTTGCATGATAATATTAGGACTAAATTCCATAGGGTAGTCTCCCTCCAAACCTCCCCTTAGGGCCACCTTTGCATGATAACATTAGGATAGATTTTTCCCCGTAGTTTTTTTCTTTTCTTTTGAGTCCCTCTTCTTATCTCATAACAATTTCTAAGATACTTAATAAGGTCAACTTGCCTTGCACACAAGCCTTAAACATAGGAAATGAAGATTGAGGGGTCCCCCTTCTCTCTTATAGAGTGTTGAGCATACGTCCCATTGGGGACGACCATGCGATGCATTCGTTCCCGTGTCATAGACTTTGGTTCAAGGTGAGTTATGAACTAACTCAAGTCACTTCTGTCTTAAAGAATACAAACAAACTTCAAACCTTTTTGTCCTGCGGGATTGTCAAACTAAAGGCTATTTTCAAAAAGGGCACGTTACTTTTCGTCTAAGTCGCAAACAGGCATCGACCCTAACTGCCAGACGCGAACTTAACGTCGCTCATAAAAAACACAAAAAGAACTTGGTCCGAACTACGTTGACTCTGAATTCCCCATTGCACAAAGGGGGTACGTAGGCCTAGGACGTCGACGTCCTACCGAGTCTGTTTTTGTTTTCCCCTCGCCCGTTTTAGTGCAGCCATAGATTTTAGGATAACTCACCCTTAGAATAGACAACAAGCATGGATCCCATCGAGTACGATGGACGCGTGGGGTGCTAGCACCTTCCCCTCACGTAACCGACTCCCGAACCCAGGCTATGGTTGCGATGACCATTCCTTTCCCTCTTCCTCAGGTTTATGCGGTGTTCCCTTTCCCTCTATTGGGATAAATTTACACGGCTGGCGATTCTGTTTTTCGCGCCACTTTCGCGTTTGTACCTGGATGAAAATCCTGGGAGCGACAGCTGGCGACTCTGCTGGGGACTCTGGTTGACCTATGCTGGTCCATCCCTAAGCAAGTCTATCCTAGCGCTTGCTTGTCGTTGTTCTCTTTGGGTGTTTTGTTTTTTGTTTTGCTTTATTTGTTGTATTTTATTTTTACCGCATTTACTGCATTGCATATTATTATCAGCTGCTGCACTGTTTTTCTGTTTGGCGGGTTGGGAGTTCTGAGAGGTAAGCCCAATACCCAGGCTTGAGCATACACGTAGGATTAGCGTGGCAAGTAGTGTGACTCGTGTGGCATTTGGCCAGACGTAGTATACATGAAAACTCCACATCCAGACGAGGTTTTCTTTGGTAATGTTCTATCCTGCGCATTGGTGCAGATGATTGAATGAAACCTGGAAAACTGTCGACTCTGACGACCATTCCCGAGGACTCAGTAACGACACTTCTCCCGAGACGTGATAATGGCAAACCAGAAATGGCAAACCCATTACACATGTCGATCCGAGGACCCAATGCTGGGAACTTGCTATAGGGGTTTCCTTTTGGGAAAGAATCAGTGGAAGCACTCCTCGATTGGCGATAGTACTGTACCCCGAGGGATGAATGTACTATTGCTTCTCGACCTCAGTGTCGAAGCTGAGGACTTGCCATGGGATATTTTCTTTTGAGGGGAATCAGTTGAGGCCTCCTCGATTGATGATGATGCCAAACCAAAAATGGTGAACATATCATCATTTCTCGACCTGAGAGCCCGTGATATTGAGGATCCTCGACTTTCTAGTGCCCACAAGTGAGAGGGCAGGGTGTTTACAGGTTTGCAGGTAACCTTGACCTTCAACATAATCGGTTTTCTGATCAACAGATTTATCAGTGTGGTACTATGGTTATTCTGGTATTCTGGGTATTTGGGCAGATCCTTGAGATTATACAGTGGTTCAGTGTAGCAGTTGTCCAGTCTGTGTGGCATCCTTGATCCCATGTGTGCATTTGCATCATCATTTTGCATCCTAACATGTTTATTCATTTGCAGGGCTGCATCCTAACTTTGATTCTGGTTTTTGAAGACTATTAAGGATGAGTACTGAGAAGACAAAGAACATCATAGTGTACAAGTTCCCATCACTTTTTTTGGATACTGTTCACAAGATTATGTCTATGGCAGAACCTGGGGTATTGGCAAACTTTAGAGAAGAGTATGGAAGAATTCTGAATTTTGCTCGCAACATCACTGAGTACGAGTATAGGGCTTTGCACACTCTGGTGCAATTCTATGACCCTCACCTGCGTTGTTTTCTATTCACTGATTATCTCTTGGCTCCGACATTGGAGGAATTTTCTCTCATTCTGGATGTTGCCATTAAAGAAGAAGCTCCTTTCTATCCTTCTGAAGAACTTCCTGATTTGGAAAAGGTTTCCGAGGCTTTGCATTTGGATCCATCTTTGTTGAAAAATAACATTGCCAGTAAGGGAGGGTGTAAAGGCTTTCATGTGAAATTTTTGGTAGAACAGGCTGCTGTGTATGCTAAGGCTAGATGTTGGTTAGTTTTCAACGCCATCTTGGCTATGTGTGTCTATGGAACGGTGTTGTTTCTGAATATGAAGGATTTTGTGGACATGCACGCTGTCCGGATATTTACCATGAAGAATCCGGTACCTACTTTGCTTGGAGATCTGTATTATTCAGTGCATTATAAGAACAAGAAGAGGAGGGGAGAACCCCTTTATTTTTGTGCGCCAATCTTCTACAAATGGTTTGCTGATCGTCTTCCCACATCTGGGGCATTTGTAGATACTCAAGGAACTTTGGAGTGGTCCAAAAGATTGATGGGCTTGAGGCCAAATAATCTAACTTGGGTTAACCGTGACTTGTTGGGCCAAGATATCATGATTAGTTGTGGAGGTCTCCCAAATGTGCCTCTAATAGGAAGGAAAGGGGGAATTAACTACAACCATGTTCTTGCTATTAGGCAATTCGGGTATGCATTGAAAGAGCCACCAAGAGAGAAGGAGGTCCAAGAATCTTTATATCTGAGTGGGGAAATCAATCCAGAACTGTTAAAAGAAGCTGCGAATACTTGGGAAGATCGTCATAAGAAGGGGAAGATTTCTTTTGGGAAGAGCAACAACAGAACATTTCCTGCGTACGAAGATTGGATTCAGAAAAGGGTAGAGGAGGAGCTTCTGTCATTCTCCAAAGAACCACCATCTTACCCCTTGCTGATTGAGTCTCCTACCACGGTTGAGATAGAGAAGTTTAACAAGTTGTGGGCTGAAAAGGAAAAGCTGCGAGAAGAAAATAGTGAGCTACAAAGAGAGATTTACTAGTTGAAACATGAGCGGGGTGAAGCTGTTCATATCGCCAAGTTGAAGACAGAGCTTCTCGCTAAGGCAGAAAAGGAGATAGCTGACAAGGTCACATCCAGACAAAGGATGAAGCAAGCTCTAGAGGGTATCAGTAAGGTTCTCGAGTCTAAGAAGGAGGAATTGGACAATGCTTTGTTGAAAATTCACAGGTTCGATGCTCACCGAGACACTGCAATGGCTGAGAATAAGCGAAAGGAAGACGATTATCTAGCTCAGATTGATCAATTAAAATTAAAGCTCAAGAAAAAAGACGATGAGCTCCTATCAGGGGTATTCCAGAGACAAGCAGTCGAGGGTCGACTCAATGAAGCCATAGCCTCCATAGAGGAACTGAAGATCCAAGCTGAAGTGAAGAGACCTAGAAATGAGGGTCCTAGCATGGATGGTGTTTCTAGTGAAGACGCTTGGGAATTGCATTGCCGATACTTGGAGGGGATCATGCATAGGAGAGACGTTCTCATTCAAGAGCTAATTCAGAGACCGAAGCATCCCGACACCAAAAAGCTGTTCAAGGAAATTCAAGACTGGAGCAAAAAGCATAATGGATGGGGGGGATTGACACTTGTGGACTTTGATGACATGCCGTAGTTTTCTATTTTCTTTCATTATTTGGACCACCGCCAAGCTTGTTGGTTGGGATCTATGATTATTGTGTTCAGACTTGTTATCTTGGATTTGTGATGGTTGACATTTGGTTTTCCTCTGGTTTTCTTAATATATGAGAAGAAGTTCCGTTCTATCTTGTTGTTAAACTGGAATCAAGAGGTGGATTGCCCTGCGAATATTCAAACATGTTCATTTGCATTTGCATATTCATAATCATTTTGCATAATCATTTTGCATGACAGGTGTTTGTCTCTGGTGTTCTTATCTTGTTCTAATCTCAGTACAGGATTACAGATTAGCACATTCATCGGTATTCTACCAAACAAAATCAGAAGAGACTCATGGATCAGCTACAAAATGAGATGACTGAGATGCGGACTCGCATGAACCAATTCATGGATTTAATGCAAGGGGTTGCTCAAGGCCAAGAGCAGTTAAGGACTCTCGTTCAGCCACTGATTACGAGGATTGATGAAGAGGGTGTCCTTCATGGAGGAATTCATACTGGTGTTACTGGTAATAATGTTCAGAATGGCCCTCCGGGCGGAAGTATTCCTGTTGCTGGTGTTGTGATTCCTCCGGGCGGAGGAGAAAATGTTGTGGTTCCTACTATAGTGGGGGGAGGTAACAATGTCAGCGCAATTCATGGCCGTCAATATGATGATCTTCAGGAAGATGCATTCTCTGTGCCAGGTGGGGATGCTGGTCCCCAGATTGACAATGATCAGAGGTTCAGGTTAATTGAGGAACAACTGAGGGGGGTTGTAAATCAGGATTCTGTAGGTATGGATCTGGAGGATTTAGGGCTGGTTCCAGGCGTTGTTATCCCGCATAAGTTTCAGACTCCCACTTTCGAGAAGTATAATGGTATGACTTGCCCAAGGACTCACGTCAGGGCATACGCAAGTAAAATGGCTGCGCATGCGGAGAATGAAAAATTGATGATGCATTGCTTCCAGGATAGCCTATCTGGGGCATCCCTGGAGTGGTATATGCAACTAGAGAGGAAATATGTACGTAGTTGGAGAGATCTGGCAGGGGCATTTATCAAACACTATCAATATAACACTGACATGGCTCCTAACAGAACACAACTGCAGAATTTGTCACAGAAGAACAATGAGAGTTTCAAGGAGTACGCTCAGAGGTGGCGAGAACTGGCAGCGAGGGTTCAACCTCCCATGTTGGAGCGAGAAATGATAACTATGTTTATGGCCACCTTGCAGGGTCATTACTATGAAAAGCTGGTACCGTGTATGACTGGAAAGTTTGCTGATTTGATCTTAGTAGGAGAGATGGTGGAAAGCGGAATTAAGGCGGGAAAAATATCAGGCGGTGATGGGTCCTCATCTGGAGGAAGTAAGAAGCCTTATACTAGTGGTTACAAGAAGAGGGAGGGAGATACAAACTCTGTGTCATCATATCGTGGTAGAGAAGGACCTCGTCAGAACTTCAATCAGCAGGTGGCTTCTGTAACTATCCCAGCAGCACCTCTACAGCCAGCAATGTCTCAACAACAAAATCAGGCTCCTCGCTGATCGCAGCCTCTGACTAGGCAGGATAGGCATTTTGACACTCCACCTCTTCCCTACTCTCAGTTATTTCAGCACTTGTTAAAGCTACAGTTAATTCAGAAGAGAACATTGGCTCCACCTACTGGTAATCCACCTCCCGGCTATGACGCCAACGCCCACTGTGAGTTTCATTCTGGGGCACCCGGACATTATATTGAGAATTGTAAAGCTTTTAAGCATCAGGTTCAAGATTTGGTGGATTCCAAAGCCATCAATTTCTCCAATGATGTTCCAAATATGAATCAGAACCCGATGCCAAATCACGGTGAGCCGAGGGTCAATGTTATTATTAAAGACTGTGAAGACTTGAGTTTGATTTCAGATGTGAACGAAGTCTAAACTCCCTTGGGTGTGGTGAAGGAAAGACTGTTGAAGGGAGGGGTATTTCCCGGCTGTGATGAAGGGTGTGTAGGATGTGTGTCGCAGCCAGGCGGTTGTGATTTATTAAAAGCATGTATTCAGAGAATGATCAGTGAAGGGATATTACAGTTTGACAGGGGTTGTAGGCAGAGTAATGTTACTGACAGAGAGATTGATGTTGGCATAATAACAATTCCGTTCAAGATAATAACTATATCAGCGCCGGCGAGACCAGTGTCGGTCATTATCACTGTTCCTGGACCAGTCCTGTATGAGAGTACCAAGGCCATCCCATGGAATTATGGGGCCGAGGTGTTTGTTGATGGTAAGAAGCAGGAATTGGTAGAGACATCAACTGTGAATACAGGGGTTGAAAATCTTGTTGAAGCAGGGGCTATCACTAGGAGTGGTAGAGTCTTTATTCCGTCCGAGGATCAAGCTGGAAGTTCAAGACAAGACAAAGGTAAACAGATGATGGATGAGTCCGTACAGAGGCAGGAAGCAAATAATTCTATGACAAAGCCAGTTGGGGATACTTTCTCAGAAGACGTAGAAGAGTTTATGAGGTTGATCAAGAAAAGTGATTACAAGATTGTTGATCAACTTCACCAAACTCTATCAAAGATTTCCATTCTATCCTTACTATTGTGCTCTGAGGCACACCGAAATGCATTGCTGAAGGTTTTGAATATGGCCTATGTACCGCAGGAAATATCTGTCAACCAGTTAGAAAGGGTTGTGGCTCATGTGAATGCTGGTAATGGTTTAGGTTTCACCGATTTAGATCTGACTCTGGCTGGGAGGAATCACAACAATGCTTTGCATATTTCAGTGCAATTCCGTGGTTCCTTAATGTCGCATGTGTTAGTTGATACTGGGTCGTCTTTGAATGTGTTACCGAAGAAGGCTTTGATGAAATTGGATACTCGTGGGTTGATTTGTACACCAAGTGACTTGGTGGTACGTGCTTTTGATGGCTCAAAGAGGTCAGTTTTTGGAGAGTTAGTTCTGCCGATCAAGGTGGGTCCTGAGGTTTTTAACACCACCTTTTACATAATGGATATTTAGCCTGCCTATAGTTGTTTGTTGGGTCGCCCTTGGATCCATAGTGCTGGGGCAGTAACATCTACGCTGCATCAAAAATTGAAGTATATGGTGGATGGCCATGTTGTGACTGTTTGTGGTGAGGAAGAGATCATGGTGAGTCACCTATCGACCTTCAAGTATGTAGAGGTAGACGGTGAAGTACAGGAAACTTTGTGCAGGGCCTTTGAAGCTGTGAAAATTCCCGAGGAACCCCCAAAGGCAGTCAGTCAGCCTGAGGTGGTTGCCCAACCTAAAGTTGTCAGACAACCAGAGATTCCAATGTCCTCTTTCAAAGAGGCGCGTGCTATAGTTGAAGCCGATGGTTCTCAGAAGTGGGGCAGTGTCATTGATGTTCAAAGAAGGCAGGATACCCATGGACTAGGGTACAAGCCACCCCGACGAGCTCAAGAGCCTCCCAAGTATGCTGGTCCAATTCGGTTCACAAGTGCTGGGGTTTTCTTTAATCAGGTTAATGCTATTGAGGATGAAGGAGATAGTGATTGTGACATGGATGAGCGGATCCGTCCCTGCACCCCTGGTCAGAGTTTAGGCAACTGGTCTTCCGAGAAAGTCATCCAAGTGACGCGCCCGGAGTAATTTACTTTTGTCTTCTGTTATGTTGAATCCTACGTTCTGCCCAAGACGTAGTGATATTTATTTGTAGGGCTTGGATGTTTTATTTGCTACTTTTATCATCAATAAAGGACGTTTTTTCATTCAAATATTTTGGTCCCTGTTTTTCTGTTTTTACTTTTTTGCATTAACCCACATCAAAATGGCAATGTGTTTTCTTGTTTGTTGCACTCATAATAAACATAAAACATCCATCATGCAGGTTTCTTTGTTCAGATTCCACCCATCATGACTTAGCTATGGCTAGATATGACTTCGACAATCCTATCTATCAAGCCGAAGAAGAGACTGACGAAGACTGTGACTTACCAGAAGAATTAGCTAGGCTACTGAAACAGGAGGAAAAGGTTATTCTACCTTATCAGGAGGAAGTTGAGACTGTTAATCTGGGAACCGAGGATGTTAAACAAGAAGTAAGGGTTGGGGTTGCTTTGGAAGACACTGTTAAAGGAAGATTGGTTGAGTTGCTTCGAGAGTATGTGGATATCTTCGCCTGGTCTTAACAAGACATGCCCGGGCTTGACACTGACATTGTTTCACACCGATTGCCGCTTAAAGAGGGTTGTACTCCAGACAAGCAGAAACTGAGAAGGACGAAACCAGATATGGCTGTCAAGATCAAGGAAGAGGTTCAGAAACAGTTGGACGCTGGATTTCTTGCTGTGACAAATTATCCTCCGTGGGTTGCTACTATCGTACCTGTACCTAAGAAGGATGGGAAGGTCAGGATGTGTGTTGATTACCGAGATTTGAATAGGGCGAGCCCGAAGGATGATTTCCCGCTTCCCCACATTGACGTGTTAGTAGACAATACCGCTCAATATTCTGTGTTTTCCTTCATGGATGGCTTCTTTGGGTATAACCAAATCAAAATGGCCCCAGAGGACATGGAGAAGACTACATTCATAACACCGTGGGGAACATTTTACTACAAGGTAATGCCCTTTGGATTGAAGAATGTTGGGGCAACCTATCAGTGGGCAATGGTGACTCTCTTTCATGATATGATTCACAAGGAGATTGAAGTCTATGTTGATGACATGATTGCGAAGTCACAGACAGAGGAAGAACACTTGGTAAACCTCCAGAAGCTGTTTGAAAGGTTGAGGAAGTTCAGATTGAGATTGAATCCGAACAAGTGCACTTTCGGTGTGAGGTCTAGTAAATTGCTGGGATTCATTGTTAATGAAAGAGGTATCGAGGTTGATCCTGCAAAAATAAGAGCCATACAGGAGATGCCTGAGCCAAGAACAGAGAAAGAGGTTCGTGGTTTCTTGGGGAGGTTGAATTACATTGCTAGGTTCATCTCTCATCTGATAGCCATGTGTGAGCCAATTTTCAAGTTGTTAAGAAAGGATCAAGAGGTCAGGTGGAATGAAAATTTTCGAGAGACGTTTGAAAGGATAAAGACGTATTTGTAGGAACCTCCAGTCCTTATGCCATTGGTGTCTGGGAGACCATTGATTATGTACCTTACGGTTCTTGAGAATTCGATGGGTTGTGTGATCGGTCAACACGACGAGACAGGTAGGAAAGAGCACGCCATTTACTACCTGAGCAAGAAGTTCATTGATTATGAATCAAGATACTCTATGTTGGAAAAGACATGTTGTGCACTCGCTTGGGTAGCCAAGCGCCTGAGGCAGTATATGTTAAACCACACAACCTTGTTGATTTCGAAGATGGATCCGATTAAGTACGTGTTTGAAAAGCAAGCACTTTCTGGAAAGATAGCCCGTTGGCAGATGGTTTTGACAGAATACGATATTCAGTATGTTTCTCAGAAGGCCATCAAGGGAAGTGTTCTGTCAGAATATCTTCCTGAACAGCTAGTCAAGGATTATCAGCCAATGAAGTTTGAGTTTCTGGACGAGCATGTTATGTTTCTGAAACTGAAAGATTGTGAAGAGCCTTGGCCTGACGAAGGACCTGAGATTGGGTCTCAGTGAAAGATGATTTTTGATGGGGCTGTCAACTCATATGGTAATGGAATTGGGGCAATCATTACAACCCCAAAGGGTTCTCATATACCTTTCACTGCCCAGTTAGCATTCGTGTGTACCAACAACAAGGCGGAGTATGAAGCATGCATCATGGGGTTAGAGGAAGTAATTGATTTGAGAATTAAGAACCTTTGAAATTCTGGTATCAGACGTGTGATGTTAAGGTGTGATGTCACAACAACACACTCTGCACAATGGACAGCAATAACAATAAAATAACACCAAGAATTGTTGACCCAGTTCGGTTACAACCAACCTACTCTGGGGGCTACCAAGCCAGGGATGGAATTCACTACTTGTAGATATAATTTACAGACTCAACAACCCGTTGACAATCTCCTAAACTTATACTCTACTAATGACTTCCTACCTAAGAAACCACTTAGGTATGAGAACACCACTCAATCCCTTACAAACACTCAAAGAAACCACTTTGAGTACCCTTGATCTTACTTCACAGCTTCGATCAAATTACACACTCTCTATTGCTTCACAGCTTCTAGAGAGGACAGAAACTCAACACCTATTCAAACCCTAGAATAGTGTAAATACAAGCACTTTAAACAAACTCTAGACACTAAGCCTTCTGCTCTTGATCTTCTGAATGTTTTCTGTCGCTTCTTCCCTTTGGTCTTGTGCTCTTTATATAGCTCCTGAATTGGGCTTGGACTTGTCACAATATTTGATCAGATTTGTTAATTAAAACTGAATCTTCAAAACAGATTTTATCCCCAAAATCTTTTTAAATCTTCAACCTTTTAATTCTCCAACAGATCTGCAATCAAATCTCCCATGTAACAGAAAATATATATCCCAAGATATTCTCATCCAATGAGTCAACCACTCTCCACAATTCCAGCTAATACGCGTGCCCTAATAACATAACCTGCTGTTAATAATTCTGCAGGTCTGATGTTACAACATCACCTGTGTGACATCAGACATCCAACTTCAGCATTTAACTACTTAACACAGCCCAATGTTAAGACTTCAATGTTACAACATCAGCACCTTGACATCAACATTGAATAACCTTTGTTTTACCAAAATTCCAGCCAATCCAGGAACTAACAATCTCCCCCTTTGGCTAATTTTGGTTAAAACAACCTCTGCAATTAACTTCTGCACTCTGCACCTTCAGAGATTTCAGCAGCAGAATAATCTTCAGAAATTTGAAACTCATTAGCAGCAGTTTGACACTTTGCATAGTCTTCATCACTTGATCTGCTGCAGCACCATCTTCATTATTGACAACAGCCAATTGGTGCTCCCCCTTGAAAACATGAACCAGCATCACAGCTGTTCAGTAGCTCATAATGTGCAGTAATTTACTCCCCCTAGATGTCTGCTTGGCTGCACTCTTCAAATGTCATGATATCTTCAAAACTCCCCCTCAATAACTGCATTACTACTTTTCAACTAAACACCTTTTAGCAGCATCAATCTATCTCCCCCTTAATCTCTGCATCACATCAGCAGCATATGGCAATAATCCTCTTGACTATCTTGGCTATGTTATCTATCTCCCCCTTTTTAGCCATAATTAGGTAAACTTCAGTTAGAAGCTCTATTAACTATAGTCAGTATACCCTAGCTCTCATTGTTAGCCTCTCAGTTAGTAAACAGGCAAAACAAATCATAGAAGGAAACTAAAAACATAAACAGTGCATAAACAACACAATATTCAAATTACAAACCAAGCATAACAAAAACTAAACTAATAACAAAACTAATATCTAAGGACAGCAGATGAAGATTAGTCTTCATTCGAGCTGGTACCATCAGCATCTTCTTCACCCTCATCTGACCTGGAGTCCTTAGTGTCACCATTGTCTTTCCCCTGTTCCAAGTCTTTAACCATCTGCTCAATCTTCATTTTCCTGTCAGTGCTTCTTAATCCCAGAGCTTGATGTTTCAACAATGTCTGGAACATGGCTCCCAACAAACAGTTTGGGATGCAAAGATAAAGTTGATTTCCTCTTACATGCTGTGTCTGAACTTGTTAAGATGCCTGGATGTTGTTTCATCATAACTCCACAGATGAGTGAAGGAAATGCTATAGGCAGTTTGATAGCATTAGTGGTGGCATGTCTCACAGTCTGCTCAAACACATATGCTCCATAGTCAAATTTCTTCTTAGTACCCACAACATAAATAAACCTCCCTAGTCCCATAGCTGTTGTGGTTTTATGATTGGTAGGCACCCAGTTTGTGGCTCCAATTCTGTGTAAGACAACATACTTAACACTGAGTTTACTAGTTGGCAGTTTCCCTTTCAAGGGCCACACCTTAACTTGACCAGCAGTTATTTCCTTGCAGACATCATTCTCAGTGGCTTCTAGCTCAGTAAATTCTTCATCTTTTCTTCCTAGATACTTGTTTATAACTTCAGGAGAGAAATCAACACATTTTCCTCTCACAAACACTTTCATGTAGTCCACACTGCTTTTGTCTGAAATCTTCACAGGAATATTTACCACAAATTCCTTAACCAGGCTGTCATAGCACTCGGAGAACCCATGAACCGTCTTCATCAGACCAGCAGCCTTAATCACCTCTATGATTTCTTTAATCTCCATAATTTCTTTCCCAATCTCTCTCTCAAGAGCAATTCTTCTCTGACAGATGAACTTCCACATCGACGCACTGCTTGCATAATGGAATGAGATGTTATCAACAGGAACCTCAGGTATCTTGTCAGCAATTCTCTTCAAGATTGTCTTTCTGACAGGAGTGATGTCTAGAACATCATCCTCAACATCATACTCTGATTCAGATTCTTCCATTAGCTTCCTTTTTCTGGGATTCACACCAACCTTACTCCATACTTTTGTTGGCCCAACAGTCTTTTTCCTCTTCTCATCAGAAGCTTTCTTTGACGACGATTCAGCCATCTTTCCTTTTCTTATTCTTAGTCTCTTGGACAGACTAGGCACTGCTCTTCCAATGACTTCATTATCAGACAAGTCATCAACATCAATTACATCCGTAGTCTCAGCATCCCTACTAACCGATGTTCTAACCTCCTCTTCAACATCTGCTTCAACAGAAGTGGGTTCAGCAGATGTCCTAACATTCTCCTCAACATTTGTTTCTTCATGCATGTCTTCACTCTGATCAGCATCTTCAATAGCTGTCATTGCAAGTTGTTGAAGACTTGACTTACCTTCCTGCATGTTGTCTTTCTCAGCTGGCATCCGATTCAGTGGGATTGAAATTCCTTTGACAGGGATGCCTTTGTCCAGAATCTTTGAGGCAAGCTTACCCATCCTTTTGTCTACATCAAACTTCTCTTCAATAGTCTGAGACGTATATGATTTCGGCATAGTTTTGTCCCCAAATAACACACTAGTGACAACCTTCTTTGTTTCAGGATTCTTGAAAATAGTAGCAGGCCTCTTAGGAGTTAGTTTAGTGGGTCTCGAAGTACCTGATTCTGGGAGCATCACTGAGATAGGTTCTATATTCAAAGCTTCTTCTGCAAATCCCTCTTCTGAAGAAACCCTAGCCTTATCTCGCGAAGCGCTTTGAGCGACAAATTTCTTTGATGGAGACGAAGTCTGGTTTGACATGGTTCCCTTGAGGCAGTATGAGTTTAGATGATTCTTCTTGTAGAAGAAGACGAATGGACGGAAGATATGCTCTTTGATGAACCGTGATCTTGCTACACTAGAGAATGATGGTCTGAGGTATGGCGCCAGCTTTTCAGTATTTTTTAAAGACCAATTACTAATTTTCTCCCTCCATAAAGACTTTCCTTTTTCATCAGGACTCATTAACTCTGAGTGATCTTTCAGCATCCTGATGTCATAGTCTGATGTTATAACATCAACTTGAACATCATTAGTTGAATCTCCTTCAAGAGAGGTCCACTGATAACAGTTGTCTTTGGTTCTGACACCCTTCATAACAATCTGATTATGCTCATCAAAAACCACACACTCATGCTTAGTGTAGTTTACCTTGTAACCTTCATCACACACTTGGCTTATGCTGATCAAATTTGCACTTAAGCCATTGACAAACATAACATTGTCAAGTTCAGGTCTACCATCACCTTGCACTTTCCCAACTCCTACAACAACACCTTTTCCTCCATTGCCAAATATGACCTCATGAGAGGGGCAAGGTCTAAGATCATCAAACATGGATCTACATCCAGACATGTGCTTGGAACACCCACTGTCAAAATACCATGTTCCTTCTTTATCACCCATGTGAGCCAATAGGCACTTCACCTTCTCCTTAGGTACCCATTATTTAACAACATTGGGCCTGTGCTCTCTCCATCTGTTTTGAGGTTGAGGGTATCCATGTAGGTTGTAGCAAGAGTACTGCATATGTCCAAACCTTCCACAATAATAGCATCTCACCCTTCCATCTCTGAATCTTCTGTCATGATGAGATTGCCTATGCTGCCATCCATGATGTGCTCTCCTCCTACCATAACTGCCCTGCCATCTATTATGTTGATATCTTCTCCCATAAGACGGCTGAGAATGCTATTTCCTGGATTGTCTCCCATGATGGTGTGGCTTTCTTCTTCCATATATATAAAGAACATCATTGGTGTATCCATACCCATAACCATACCAGTTGTCCTGATGTTGAGACATCTGATGAGACATGTGCTGTTTGAACTGAGCAGCTTGCATGCTCTCATGGTATTGTGGGGGCATATACTGACTAGCTCCCTGTGGCTGCTTTCTCTTCTGATAGGGACCAGTCTTCTTCTCAATCTTCTTAGGTTTTGAAACATCAACTTTCTTAGGGGTAGGATCCTGCTTCTTTGGCTGATGTTGAGATGAAAGTTGTGATACTTCCTTCTTTGAACCTGAAGTGCTTCCTTATAAAGTTCCCTTGTCCTCCGCCACATAACCTATCCCAGCTTTGTCTCCAGCAGCTTTTTCTGACTGAAGAATCTTGTCAAGTGTGTCTGTGCCACAGCTCAGCATCCTAACAGACTTGGTCATTTGATCAAGATGAGCTCTAACAAGTACCACTTCATTTTCAAGATCAGTCTTTTCATTCTCTAGCTGAGCAATCTGTTGCTTGTGGCACTTGTTTTCTTGACAAATCTCAGCACTCTTTAAACACAGCTCTTGATAGGTGGATGCCAACTCCTCATAAGTTACTTCTCCATCACTAGAATCATCATCAGAAACCACAGCTCCTGTTAAAGCTCTCACATGCTTTGCTGACTCGCCTTCACTTTCACTATCAGAGTCAGACCAGGAAACTGTCATGCCCTTCTTCTGCTTTTTCAAGAAGGTGGGACATTTTTTCTTGACATGTCCATACCCTTCACACTCAAAGCACTACACTCGTTTATCTTGGACAGTTTTCTCTTCATCCTTCTTGCTGGTGTCAGAAGTCATGTTCTTGACATTAGGCCTGGCGTTATTATTCATTCTCTTGAATACTTTGGTGAACTGTCTTCCCAACATCACTATGGCCTGAGACAGATCCTCCTGGGATTCAGATTTCTTCCCTTTCTCCTCTTTACCATTTGTCACCAGGGCTATACTCTTTGGCTTCTTTTCTGGTTCTTCCTTATTCAACCCAAGCTCAAAGGTTTGAAGAGATCCAATGAGCTCATCTACTCTCATCTTGCTGATGTCTTGTGATTCTTCAATGGCAGTAACCTTCATCTTATACTTCTTAGGTAGGGACCTAAGGATCTTCCTCACAAGCTTTTCATCTGACATCTTCTCTCCAAGAGCACTAGATGCATTGGCCAGCTCAAGAACACTCATGTGGAAATCATGAATAGTCTTATCTTTCTTCATCTTCAGGCTTTCAAATTTTGATGTTAAAATCTGAAGTCTTGACATCTTGACTCTAGATGTTCCTTCATGAGTAGCCTGCAAGATATCCCATGCTTGCTTAGCAACTTCACAGGTATTAATTAACCTGAAGATGTTCTTATCCACTCCATTGAAGATAGCATTCAGAGCTTTGGAATTTCCAAGGGCAAGCTCATCTTCCTCCTTGGTCCACTCTTCTTCAGGCTTTGGCTTAGAGGTGCCTTCTTTATCTTTGCCAGCATCATCCTTCTCACACATGACAGGTGCTTTCCACTCTTTAATAACAGCCTTCTAAGCCCTATTGTCCAAGGATTTTAAGAAGGTGGTCATCCTTGGCTTCCAATAGTCATAATTGGATCCATCCAAAATAGGGGGTCTGTTGACGAATCCTCCAACTTCTTTGTCCATCTTTTTACCAGAAAGTAACTTCCCTAGATCTCACCCAGAGACAGACAGGATGCCTGCTCTGATACCAATTGAAATTCTGGTATCAGACGTGTGATGTTAAGGTGTGATGTCACAACAACACACTCTGCACAATGGACAGCAATAACAATAAAATAACACCAAGAATTATTGACCCAGTTCGGTTACAACCAACCTACTCTGGGGGCTACCAAGCCAGGGATGGAATTCACTACTTGTAGATATAATTTACAGACTCAACAACCCGTTGACAATCTCCTAAACTTATACTCTACTAATGACTTCCTACCTAAGAAACCACTTAGGTATGAGAACACCACTCAATCCCTTACAAACACTCAAAGAAACCACTTTGAGTACCCTTGATCTTACTTCACAGCTTCGATCAAATTACACACTCTCTATTGCTTCACAGCTTCTAGAGAGGACAGAAACTCAACACCTATTCAAACCCTAGAATAGTGTAAATACAAGCAGTTTAAAAAAACTCTAGACACTAAGCCTTCTGCTCTTGATCTTCTGAATGTTTTTTGTCGCTTTTTCCCTTTGGTCTTGTGCTCTTTATATAGCTCCTGAATTGGGCTTGGACTTTTCACAATATTTGATCAGATTTGTTAATTAAAACTGAATCTTCAAAACAGATTTTATCCCCAAAATCTTTTTAAATCTTCAACCTTTTAATTCTCCAACAGATCTGCAATCAAATCTCCCATGTAACAGAAAATATCTATCCCAAGATATTCTCATCCAATGAGTCAACCACTCTCCACAATTCCAGCTAATACGCGTGCCCTAATAACATAACCTGCTGTTAATAATTCTGCAGGTCTGATGTTACAACATCACCTGTGTGACATCAGACATCCAACTTCAGCATTTAATTACTTAACACAGCCCAGTGTTAAGACTTCAATGTTACAACATCAGCACCTTGACATCAACATTGAGTAACCTTTATTTTACCAAAATTCCAGCCAATCCAGGAACTAACAACCTTGACGTCTATGGTGATTCCGCGTTGGTAGTTAATCAGATTATAGGAGAATGAGAGACTCTTAAGGCGAATTTGGTGCCTTATAACAACTATGCCAGAAGGTTGTTACCTTTCTTTGACAGGGTGGATTTTCATCATGTGCCCCGAGCTGAGAATCAGATGGCTGATGCATTGGCGACATTAGCATCCATGTATAAGGTGAACCGTTGGAATGAAACTCCTTCGATTAGAATCATGCGCCTAGATAGACCAGCTTTTGTGTTTGCAATTAAAGACGTGTCAGATGGCAAACCGTGGTATCATGATATTAAGGTTTTTCTGAAGAGACAGGAGTATCCAAAAGGTGCCTCCACCAAGGATAAGAAGACTCTGAGAAGGTTGGCAGGAAATTTCTTTCTGAACAAGGATGATGTGTTATATAAGAGGAACTTCGATATGGTCTTGTTACGTTGTGTTGATGAACACGAGGCAGGTTTGTTGATGGAGGAAGTTCACGAGGGTTCTTTTGGTACTCATTCCAGTGGACACACCATGGCTAGAAAGTTGTTGAGGGCAGGATATTATTGGATGACTATGCAGTCTGATTGTTTCAAGTACGTCCGAAAGTGCCATAAATGCCAGATTTATGCAAATAAGATGCATGTACCGCCTACGCCTCTGAACGTGTTATCATCTCCTTGGCCTTTTGCAATGTGGGGCATAGATATGATTGGAAAGATTGAGCCCACTGCTTCCAATGGGCATCGTTTCATTTTGGTTGCCATTGACTATTTCACAAAGTGGGTGGAGGCAGCCTCGTACGCCAACGTCACCAAGCAAGTGGTAGCCCGGTTTATAAAGAAGGACATCATCTGTCGTTATAGGGTCCCGGAGAGAATCATTACTGATAATGGCTCAAATTTGAACAATAAGATGATGAAGGAACTATGTCAGAGTTTCAAGATCGAACGTCATAATTCCTCTCCATATCGTCCGAAGATGAATGTTGTTGTTGAGGCGGCGAATAAGAATATCAAGAAGATTGTGCAGAAAATGGTGGTAACATATAAAGACTGGCATGAGATGCTACCTTATGCCCTACATGGTTATCGTACTTCGGTGCGCACGTCAACTGGGGAAACCCCTTTCTCATTGGTATATGGTATGGAAGCAGTTTTACCCTTAGAGGTCGAGATTCCGTCTTTGAGAATTCTGGTAGATGTGAAGCTTGATGAAGCTGAATGGGTGCGTTCCAGGTTGGATCAGTTGAACCTTATTGAAGAAAAGAGGTTGGCAGCCATCGCACATGGTCGGTTGTATCAGAGCAGGATGAAGCACGCCTTTGACCAGAACGTGCGTCCTCGGAGTTTTCAGACAGGCGAATTAGTGTTGAAAAGGATCCTTCCCCCTCAGACAGATCACAGGGGCAAATGGACTCTAAACTACGAAGGGCCATATGTGGTAAGAAAGGTTTTTTTCTGGTGGAGCCTTACTACTTTCGACTATGGATGGCGAAGATTTTACATCCCCTGTGAATGAGGACGTAGTCAAAAAATACTTTGCATAAAAGAGACCCGCTGGACATAAAAAGAAAGTCCAGGCAAAAAAGGGGCATCCCGGCGAACCATAAAAAGGAAAAGGTTTGGGCAAAAATTAGGGATAAAATGTAAAAGAAACGTGTAAACCCGCAAAGTTAAAAACCTGAAAAGGCAACTTTGGCAAAAATGGGTGTCCCGATGGATTGAAAACCCAAAAAGGGCGATCCAGGTAAAAGTTAGGGATTTATAATCGAAAGGCTACGGTCTGCGTTCAATCTGTGAGCACTTTCAATACCTGGAAATTCTGAAAGAAAGGAATCAGTACAGTTAGTCTCTTCGAAGGTCAAGACATTTATGGATAAGCAAGACATATGGGTCATAGCTGAGTCGAATCATGGTGGATATCTGTTCCCACATTGCCAACATATGTATTTTCTTTTTGCTTTTGCGCAAGTACCTCTTTTTAGGAATTGCTTCCAATTGTAAATGCCTATTTACAGGCCACTTTTCTCAATAAAATATTCATTTCACTCAAAGAGCTTTCCGTTGTTTGTTTTACTTTTACTGTTTTGTTTGCAAAAAGTCCGATATTTTTTATAAACATTGCATATAAAACTTCGAGCTTTGCAGAGCATAACGAAGAGCAGTAGAAATTACTTAGGCATTATTGGTGATAGTCATGTTGTGGCATATTCTATTTGTTGTTATTTGACTTGCAGGGCAACAACATTGTACTCCCCAGTAGGGTTGCTTTCCCCAGCATTGAGATTGCACCTTTCCTCAGCAGAGCAGACCTTCCCCAACAGGAGACTTGGGAAGTATTTTCTCCGGATCAAGACGTTCTTTCCCTACAGAATTAGGGTGTTCACCTTCCTCATCCAGTCAGGAAGCGTGCTTTCACCGACGATGTCATATTCTAATCCCCAGCAAGGTGGGAGTAAAGTCATTCTCCCCATCTGTAGACTAGGTTCAGCAGTATCCCCAAGCAGGAGGGTATTATGGGTTGGAATCCCCCAGCAGGTCCTAATCCCATTGGCAATCCTCAGTAACAGACTTCCGGTTCCGTTATCGGCATTCATTTTCAACTCCCCCAGCAGAGGAGGAATCTCAAGTTCGATGTCACCTTCAGTAAAGGACATGTGTAACCCCCGGTAGTGTGGATGTTCTTTTGGGATTTCATCCCCAGTAGAAGTTATTGATCCAAAGGGTCGGTCAGCGTGATCCTTCTCAGCAGAGTTCTTGGATTCAGAGGACAATTTATTTTTGTCATCCCCAGCTGAATTGGTCTTTTCTCTCCAGCATTTATTTTGCTGGAGGGACCCCTTTTGCATATCATAAGCATTTGCATTGCATCCTCAAACGCGTAGCATTTCCACTTCGTGTGGAGCATTACGGCAAAATTCAAACATTTACATTCGAAGCATAAGCTAGATGTGATACTTTCCTTGCCAGTTCTCTTTCTCAGCAGAGATGGCATAACTCAGGAAATTTTGAAGGGATGCATTCCTCATACTTGTGCTCCCCGGCAGAGTATTTTATTTTAGACTTCCCCTTTTCCCAGCAGAGTCATCTTATCTGTGGATAGTGAGTCCGTTAGAAGTTTGCCTTTGTTTGGCCTTTCTCTTTTGTGAAATCCAGTGCTCGTCTAGTAGTCAGTTCTCGCTTGACATATTTTGTTTGCCAATTTCCCTTTCTCAGTAGGGTGGTCTAAACCGGAAGTTTTGTTTCACGTTATCCCCGGCGAAGTCCACTTTATGTTGGTTATCCTTTGCGGGTACAATTGAGGTTGTATTCGTTTTGTGGGTGCGATTGAGGTCGTATTCATATTTTCTTTGTGGGTAGAGTGATTGAGGTCAGTCTTTCTTTGCGAGTGCGATTGAGGTTGTATTCGTTTTGTGGGTGCGATTGAGGTCGTATTCATGTTTTCTTTGTGGATAGAGTGATTGAGGTCAGTCTTCCTTTGCGGGTGCAATTGAGGTTGTATTCGTTTTGTGGGTGCGATTGAGGTCGTATTCATGTTTTCTTTGTGGATAGAGTGATTGAGGCCAGTCTTCCTTTGCGGGTGCAATTGAGGTTGTATTCATTTTGTGGGTGCGATTGAGGTCGTATTCATGTTTTATTTGTGGATAGAGTGATTGAGGTCAGTCTTCCTTTGCGGGTGTAATTGAGGTTGTATTCGTTTTGTGGGTGCGATTGAGGTCGTATTCATGTTTTCTTTGTGGATAGAGTGATTGAGGTCAGTCTTCCTTTGCGGGTGCAATTGAGGTTGTATTCGTTTTGTGGGTGCGATTGAGGTCGTATTCATGTTTTCTTTGTGGATAGAGTGATTGAGGTCAGTCTTCCTTTGCGGGTGCAATTGAGGTTGTATTCGTTTTGTGGGTGCGATTGAGGTCGTATTCATGTTTTCTTTGTGGGTAGAGTGATTGAGGTCAGTCTTCCTTTGTGGGTGCAATTGAGGTTGTATTCGTTTTGTGGGTGTGATTGAGGTCGTATTCATGTTTTCTTTGTGGGTAGAGTGATTGAGGTCAGTCTTCCTTTGCGGGTGCAATTGAGGTTGTATTCGTTTTGTGGGTGCGATTGAGGTCGTATTCATGTCTTCTTTGTGGGTAGAGTGATTGAGGTCAGTCTTCCTTTGCGGGTGCAATTGAGGTTGTATTCGTTTTGTGGATGCGATTGAGGTCGTATTCATGTTTTCTTTGTGGGTAGAGTAATTGAGGTCAGTCTTCCTTTGCGGGTACAATTGAGGTTGTATTCGTTTTGTGGATGCGATTGAGGTCGTACTCGTTATTTTTTCAGCACGCTCCATTTCGTTATCCCCGCCATTAGCAAATTTCTGGTTTCTTTTGGTATTCAATCCCCGTGAATCCTTTGAACGCATGACAGTCGTTGCTATCATACCTTCAGGAGCAAGTTGATTGAATAGGGGTAGCTGTAGCACCCCAAAATTTGCTCTCCTTACTTTAGTACTAACTGGATTGTGTTTCATTTCATTTTTGCATTATCATGTGTGCATATCATTGGTTCTTAGCATGGGGTCAAGGTACTTGAGGCAGCTCAAGAGGAGATGGTGTTCTTCAAAGGGTCAAGCAAGAGTCCTGGTCAAGAGAGCTCAAGTGGATCACTCTCTCCTAACCAGTGCAGAAATTAGGGTTTTGAGATTCTTGGGTTTATTGCTCCAATGGGCAAGCTTCTTAGGGTTTTATCATCACAAAATGGCATATCTTATCTTTGTTGGAGAGGATACACATCATATTTAGAGGAATTTGGATTTGGAGACTGTGTTATTTCCTCCTAGATTGAGGGTACCAAAATTAGGGTTTGCTATAAAGTCAGTTTATTTCTGATTTTTTGGGCAAGACTTGATTCCATGGTATTCCTTGGGTCCCTAAGTATCTAGGAATGGAAGATGGTCCATCAGTGTGGTTTATGAGAGATTCAATTGGCCAATGGATTGGGAATCAGGTGAATTAGGGGAAAAGTCAACAATGAGAGGGGAAGTCAACTGTGAAATTTTGAAGTTCTCTTCAAGGTTTTCAAGGTCCCAGATCCTCATATGGTCTTCAAGGGTCAATTTTCATACCATTTATCAAGAATCAAGGGTTGGTACAAAAGTTACTAAATATGGAAATGACCTATAATTTGAAAGTTTCCATTTTGGGCAAGTTCTTACACTACTTTCAACTTGACTTTTCATCATCAAAGAAGCTTCAATTAAATTTTCCTCAAACATGAAAGTTGAAGATCTTTTTCTCCCCTTTCCAACAAGTACTAGATGGTCTCCATATCATTTGTGAAACTCAAGTTATGATCAAAAGAAGGCAAGGTGGTTTTTAGGGTTTCCTTATGGTTCCATTTTCACAACTTTTGCATTTTGGGACATAGTGACCTATATTTGGTTCCATTGCTTCATGTCACATTCTAGCATCAAAGTACTTTCCTTAAGGATCATTTTGGGTCTTTGAACCAAGAGATTTCATGACTTGTACATCACTTATCTCACATTATGCAAAATTGCAAGATCATTGAAAACTCATGAACCAAGACAGCTCAAGGCCCAAATCCAATTCAGGTGTGATTAGAAATTGTTAAATAAGTGATCCATCATCAAGGGTTTGGACATACATGCATGGAGGAGGGTGTATTTCACATTATACAAATTTCCAAAATCACCCAAAACTCATTAAGTGAGGAATTAACAAGGCCCAAGTGATTATCAGTGGATTAACCCTAAGTATTTAAGCTAACTCATGCACTGGTTAGACAGAGAACACGTGATTTTGGAGAGTTTTCAAGAGTGAAACCTAAAACTTTTCTTCATCGAATCTCTCAATCCACAAGAGCTTTTCCAAAAATTCCTTCACAACATTAATCCTTGGGATCCATAGAGCGCAAATCATCCATCGTTTAAAGCTAACAACAAGGATAAGGATTGCTTGATCTCAGGTTAATGATAATTTGCATGCTCTTAAAACTCCTCTTTTTGATGCGCATACTAATATATGACCTTCACTGATAATTCTGGTATATTTTGTTTTGAGTTTGGACGCATGGTTTGGTTGTTTAGTGAGTTTGAAATTTTTGAACCCTAGCTTGTTTCATTCGTTTCTCTTGGTGTGTTGGTTATTTGTGATTTTTAGTGGCATATTATTGATCCTCATCGAATTCTGGCCATGGACGTATATTCGTTCGGGTGTTCTGGTATCTTTTCTGTTGCAGGTGGCCGGAAGTGACGACCGGAGCTAGGGCTCCGGCGTCTGGCCTGATCGCCGGCGAAATTAGGGTTCAGAGGCAGGGGATGAAATCCTAACCGTCCGCTCGCCTCATCGTGTGGCCCTCACATTGCCACGTCATTTAAAATTATGTTTTATTTTATTGATTAAGTGTATGCCATTCCATGATAGCTATCGTGCATCTCAATATAAACCACTCATCATGCTTTAGTTTATTTGATCTGGTACGTCTGATGAATCCATTGGCCATTAGATTGACAACACATTAATGATTCCATGTGCCTCTCACGTGTGACCCTTTTTTAATTTTTGATAATTTAGTGTGTGCGCATGCATGTTTACTATGGTGTGTTTTTGATCTGGAGCGTTCATCATGAATACGTGGTGGTTTTGTTGACTAAAGATGGCGTGTTGGATTGATCCTATGGTGGATACTGAGTCAAATCAGTTGACTGAGTCCACGTGTTCTTTTTTTTATTTTTCTAATGGATCTTAGTGTTTGGGCCTTCTGTTCACACCCCCATTTCATCCCATTAACATTTTTAACATGTTTTTGCTGCTATTCACACCCTCCATGTTTATTTCCATATTTTTATTTTATTTAATTTGCATTAATTCATTTTTAATTTTAAAAAATATATATTTGCATCCAAAAATCACCAATAAATTCATGAAGCATTTTTATAGTTTTATAAAATTTTCCAAAATTTTATTTTTTATTTTTATTTTATTTTTAGCATCTGAAATAATTATTTGAATAATTTCTTTTTGAATTTATTCCATATATGCATACCCTAACTTGTTTATTTTATTTCTCATCATCCATGAAACATTTTGAATCCATTCTTTTTGTATTGTTTCACCAATACATTGAATTGCATTAAAATATTTTTCTCTCATTTTTAAAATCATTTCATATTGCATTTTAGTCCTTTTCTGTTGCATATTGAACCATGTTTCTTACTTGATCTTTGCATAATTGTTTGGGTGACCCATCTTGTGAGTTTTTGTATGAGATTTTGACATGTTGTTTGTTTCTGGTTGAGCTATTTTGATAATTAATTTGGTAATTTTAGAAGATTTTTTACTAGTTATGTGATTGCTCTTTGTTTGAGGTCCTCTTGTATGCACATCCATGATCATGTCTGATTACTTGTTTGAGAAGGCACTTGTGCCATTGTTTGAGATTGCTTCTTTGACTTCACAAACCATGTTTGAATTGTTATAGGTCATTTGATTTCCATTATATGTCATTGGTGTGAGGTTGTTGCATACTTTGTGCATATGTTCAATGTTTGATTTACATGCCTCTTTTTGACTTATTTTCTCACTTCTTCTCATCTATGCTTACTCATGACTTATGTTTGGGTTATGTATGCCATACCTTATCATTCATTTGCACTTCATTGGATGTATGTTTCTGACCTTGGAGCTTTGCATTCATGCATATCATATGCCATTCATGTTTCATCTTACGTACTTGAACATGTTTCCCTTATATGCTTCCTTCTTCTTCTATTGATGTATGATGCTTGGATATCTGTTTGCATGTCTCATGTGACATTTGCATAGCATGTTTAGGCACATGTTTAGGTCATCCACATTCTGACTTAGATGAGTTTCATTTGGTTTATAACCTTTTCTCTTTAGTTTGTGACTTGCTTGGGTTTCATTTGTCTTATCGTCACTTATGTCTGTTTTGTACTAACCTTTTATGCAGGGGCTGAGGTAAGTTATATGAGGGTGTGGATAGTTATCCATGTCCACCCTCACTCTTTCTTTCTCTCATCTTTTCTTTTCTTTAGGCTTAGGCTATTGTCAAACCTTCCCTTAGGGCCACCTTTGCATGATAATATTAGGACTAAATTCCATAGGGTAGTCTCCCTCCAAACCTCCCCTTAGGGCCACTTTTGCATGATAACATTAGGATAGATTTTTCCCCGTAGTTTTTTCTTTTCTTTTGAGTCCCTCTTCTCATCTCATAACAATTTCTAAGATACTTAATAAGGTCAACTTGCCTTGCACACAAGCCTTAAACATAGGAAATGAAGATTGAGGGGTCCCCCTTCTCTCTTCTAGAGTGTTGAGCATACGTCCCATTGGGGACGACCATGCGATGTATTCATTCCCGTGTCATAGACTTTGGTTCAAGGTGAGTTATGAACTAACTCAAGTCACTTCTGTCTTAAAAAATACAAACAAACTTCAAACCTTTTTGTCCTGCGGGATTGTCAAACTAAAGGCTATTTTCAAAAAGGGCACGTTACATTCCGTCTAAGTCGCAAACAGGCATCGACCCTAACTGCCAGACGCGAACTTAACGTCGCTCATAAAAAACACAAAAAGAACTTGGTCTGAACTACGTTGACTCTGAATTCCCCATTGCACAAAAGGGGTACGTAGGCCTAGGACGTCGACGTCCTACTGAGTCTGTCTTTATTTTCCCCTCCCCCGTTTTAGTGCAGCCATAGATTTTAGGATAACTCACCCTTAGATTAGACAACAAGCGTGGGTCCCATCGAGTACAATGGACGCGTGGGGTGCTAGCACCTTCCCCTCGCGTAACCGACTCCCGAACCCAGGCTATGGTTGCGATGCCCATTCCTTTCCCTCTTCCTCAGGTTTATACGGTGTTTCCTTTCCCTCTCTTGGGATAAATTTACACGACTGGCGACTCTGTTTTCTGCGCCCCTTTTGCGTTTGTACCTGGATGAAAATCCTGGGAGCGACAATTACCAGGGGTTTTAGGATGTCAACTTAGCATCTATTGGGTTCTGCGGTCAAAATTAGGGTCCTTCTTGTATTTAATCGTCTCTTCCTCGGATGGAGGAAGGCTCATCAACATCATCCTTCTGATTCGAAGACGATTAAAGAGGGGCAGCTGTAGCACCCTAAATTTTGACCAGGTGTTAGTTACTCTTTTTGGATTTTTGTGCCATCAGGGGGTATCAGTTAGAGGCCATTGGGCTTCTAACTTTGTTAACACTTTTTAGACCCATGTTGGATTGGGTTTGGTATAAGGAGTTTTTATTTGTTTAATTTAAAAAGGAGCTTGTTTTTTTTTATATTGTTGTTAGGATTTATTTTATCTACTTTAGAGGTTATTGTTTTCAATTAGGGATTGAGGCCTTTTTTAGTTTAATAGGACAATAGTCAAGATTTTTTTAAGAATTGGTCATTTTATCTTTGGGATTTGTTTTAATTTATTTTTGAGAGGTTTATTTTATTTTGTCTTCTTTTAGGGTTTTTAGAATTATTTAATCGGGTTTAAGTTTAATTATATTAGGCTAACTTTGTTTTTATATTAGAAGTATTTTTCATTGAGTTTCAGAAATTTAAGTATTAGTTTAACTTAATTGTTAATTAGGAATAGCTTGTTTTATTTATTTATTATATATTTATTTGTTATTTTGAATTAATTGTCTAATATTAGGATTTTTATTTTTTTTATTATGGTTATTAGCATTTTATAATTATTAATTTTTTCGGTCATTGGTTAATTATTATCATTGTTATTTACTAATATGGTTGTTATCAATTATTATTTATTTTCATTATTATGTTTATTTCTGGTCAAAGTGGTTGACCCATTGGTGCGTCAGCTTCTTCCCCATTTCATTCTAACCCTAATTTCGCGCAAGTGAGGAAAACAGATTTGGATCATATCAGAACAAAATCAAAACAAATCTTTTACGTTAATATTTTTCAATTAATTGGTATAATTTACAACCAGATCAAGGATTACAAATAGAAACCCTAATCCTAAAAGTTACAACAAAATCAGAAAAATCAAATCGGGCAAAAAATAATTAAGGAACATCAAATAATTCTTAATACAGATCTAAGCAATTTAAATCCTAACCCTAAATTTGAAGCCTATAAAAACTGAAGGAAATACAAGAAAAGTTTTTTGAGACTCGGGGACAGACCAACACGGCCATGAATCTCCAAGTTGTTAACACCTGCGAAAATAAGGAAGAAGGAGATTAGAAAACGAAATCAGAGAAAGAGAGGATAACAAAGTACGACGAGAATCACTGCACAGAAGGTAAAAATCTAAACACTTAGCTTTGATTGTTGTACGGCTGTGATTTTGTTGCGATTGAGGGTTTCTGGGTGTAAAATAGGGTTAGGGTTTTCGTGTTTAGGGTTAGGGTTCGTAGCCAAGAACCCTAGGGTTCATGCGTACAGGGTTAGGGTTCATGTAACCCAGTTAGGGTTCATGGGGGATTAGGGTTTATTCATGTAGGGTTCTTATGAACCCTGAAGAATATGGGGATTTCTGGGTTAGTTTAGGTTTAGGGTTCTTAGTTGATGAAGTTGCTAGTTGATTATCAACTGATATTCTGGGTTTTGCGGTGGTTGGGGGATGTCGCACAGTGGCCGGACGGCTCATCGGCGACGAAAACTTAGAGAGAAGGGAGAGCGTCTGAGGATAGAGTGAGAGTGAAAGAGTTAGAGAGAGAAAAGAAGGGATTAAATGACCCGCTTCTGAAGGGTTTAGACTTATATACCTCCTCCTTAGCGCATGCGATCGTCCCACGTGGCCTTTCGTTGGCCACAGGATCAGGAGACATTGACCTATCCAGGAAGCGTGTGCCTTCTGTGGTCCTTGTTTGACTCATCATCTGAACCGTTGATTTGCATTACTTTGAAAAAGTATGCACTACGCCAAAATTACTCTTTGGCAGCACTACATAGGCAGCGCTTTATTACAAAAGCGCTGCTATAAGTTAAAAAATTTTGAAAACACGGAAACTGTTCACTTAGAAAAATAAAATCGCGTCTAAATATAAGATCTTAGACAGCGCTTTTGAGGAAAGCGCTTTCTAAGGTCTTATAAATTAAAAAAAAAATTAAAGGAAAATATTAGACAGCGTTTTCCTTAAAAGCGCTGTCTAAGGTCTTATAAATTAAAAAAATATATAAGACCTGAGACAGCGCTTTTGAGGAAAGCGCTTTCTAAGGTCTTATAAATTAAAAAAAAAAATTAAAGTAAAATATTAGACAGCGCTTTACTCAAAAGAGCTGTCTAAGGTCTTATAAATTAACAAAAAATAAAATCAAAAGCGCTGTCTAAGGCCCATCTTAGACAACGCTTTCATTCAAAGCGCTGTCTAAGGTCTTTTTAATTAAAATAAAAATTGAAACGGTATCAGTATTAATACTGATACCGTTTCAATTTTCATTTCATTCTTTCCCTCTTTCCCTCTCTTTCTGCGAACAAGAACGAACCAGCTGAAACCACCGTCGTCTTCCGTCCTTTCACCGCCGTCGTCCGTCTTTTCTCGCCGTCGTCCGTCCGGCCGTCGTCCTTCCTACATTGTCCTCCACCATCCTCCACCGTACTCCACCGTGCTCCACTGTTCCGATAAGAGTTTTTCTTTTTATGTTAGAAGTGAGTTTCATATTTTGATAGAATGATGTTCTTTTGATAGAATATGAGTAGTCTAGATTAGTGTTATTGTAGTTTAGGTTAGTGTTATTGTAGTTTAGGTTAGTTTAGGTTAGTGTTAATGTTGCTCTACATTGTTATTGCTATATAATGTGTTAGTTTAGTTTAGGTTAGTTTAGGTTAGTGTTAGTGTTAGTGTTAATAGTGTTAGTGTTAGTGTTAGTGTTAGTGTTAGTGTTAGTGTTAGTGTTAATATTGTGTTAGTTTAGTTTAGGTTAGTTTAGGTTAGTGTTGTTCTTAATATTGCTCATTAGGTAAAGAAATATAGTGTTAGTGATTTCTATTAATTACTAATGGAAATTAATAATTGTTATTGCTATATAATGTGTTAGTTTAGTTTAGGTTAGTTTAGGTTAGTGTTAGTGTTAGTGTTAATATTGCTCATTCAATGTTATATATTATGTCATATTATATTTGATATCCTTGATTTCCTTGATTTCTTTATCCTTGATTTCTTTATTATATTTGTTATATATTATGTCATATTATATTTGTTATATAATATATTTGATATCCTTGATTTCTTTATTACAGGTTAGATGGCTACTAACGATGATCACCCACATGATGATGATCACCCACATGATGATGATTACCCACATGATGATGATCCTATTCAGGATGAAAGTCAAAAATCTATGGAAGAAGAGATTAAAATAGGAATAACCGTTATGAAGAAAGTGATCCGTGCTAGAGATCAAGGCATCATTTTAGATGTGCATTGGAGCCCTTCAGGCACTCTTGTTGAGCCTAACAGTCATACCTTGACAAGTTTCATTGGTGCACTTGTAAGAAATGCGATTCCTATTACTTGTGATGATTGGAGAAACAAACAGTTGAAGGAAGTCAAAGAAAAAATTTGGAATGAGATAAAGGTACCATAATTATGTCTTTAATTATGCCAACTAAACATGTATTTTAAATTATTTGTACTAACCAATGTGTATGGTTTTTTTAGAGGTGCTTCAACGTTGAGGAATAAACAAAAGCTTATTTGATGAGATTGGCAGGGAAGCTCCTAAGAGGGTTTAGGACATATTTAAACCGCACCTTTCTTAAGGATGCTGAAGGTAACTTTGTTGATGCAGAGTATCCATCTAAATATGCAAGTTTGATTTCACCACAAGAATGGGTAACGTTTAAAGCCAAACGATAAACCCCGGCATTTAAGAGTTTAAGTGCAATTAATCGGGAAAGAGCATCAGCTCCCCAGTATTGATACAGGAAAGGACGTGTTGGATATGGACGTTTGGAGCAATCTTTGGTAAGTATCAATAAATTGCAATGATATAGTAATTGTTCATCATGAGTTATATTTAATCATATTATTTGGCTTTATATGTAGTTACAAAAGGCGAATAGCTCTGAAACATCTCTTCCTGCACATGTCTTGTGAAGGAAGCCCTTGTGGGCAAGTCTAGAGTTGTTGCAGAAGAGGTTCTACAAGTATTTGAGAAATGTGTAAGTATAACAATATTTCTTTAACTAAATCAAAACTTTATTAACAAATATTTGACAAATATTCGATATTCATCTGATTTTCAGGAGGCGTTATCTCAGTCTGTATCTCTAGATGATTCCAGGAGCATACTTAGTCGGGCATTAGATGTCCCTGAGTATTCTGGTCGGGTGAGGGGTAAGGGATTTAGGATCACTCCGACCTCCTTGAATATTAAAAAAGGAAAGGTTCCTAGTAATACAGAACTTCAAGCTAAATTGGAAGCACTGGAAGCTGAAGTTCGGGAATTAAGAAAGGAGAAAGAAAGGGATAACGCTTCAGGTTTTAGAGATGGATCGGAGAAAGATAGTATCAACTGCAGCTTTCGACCGAATATTCCAGAGGTAATTATATATATTTTTATGAAATTAAATTAGTAGCTTAAATTATTTAAATGACATATATACACATTAACAATGTCATATTTATTTTTGGTTTTAGGGCGTTTCCCATTGTCAGCTCTTCTTATCTTCACCAACTTATCGGAAGGTTGGCAAGGGAAAAATGTATAACTCTTCTTAGCAACGTTTCAACACAGAAAAATGTTGGTGCTAAGAAGAACAGGGCTAGAAAACAACCTATCTCCAAGTTTAGGTCGTGCCTTCAGACGTTTCTACAATTGACAGAAATTCCGACCGGAGGTGTTCGTCTTATACATATGGAGAAAGGTATATATGGCTTTGAACATGAACAAAATATTGGTAATGAAGACTTTGAACAAGTTTTCAATCATGAAGAATTGGGCGTCAGTGTTGTCAATACATACGTGAGGTATATATCCGATCTACTTTGATATATTAATTGAACAACTTATTTACTTTATGTTTCAAATGAATAGTCTAATGTTAATGATGTTTTTATTTAAGGTTTCTGTATGACAAAGTTATGCGCCCACGTGGATTGCAGCAAAGATTTGCATTCTTATGCCCCGCGTCTGTCAACTTATCCTTAATAATAAATAAACCAGATGAGGTCCTGGCGTATGTACGCGACGTCTTTATGGACAACCAAGAAACGGAAAAGTTGTTCCTTTTACCGTTTAATACTGGGTTAGATTTTCATTCTAAATTCATCTATTATAGTTTTTTTGTATTTTGACATCGTGTAGAAAGTTTCCATCTAACACTTGTTTAATCTTACAGTGAACATTGGTTGTTGGTCGCAATTAATCCTAGCAGAGAAGTGGTGTATTATCTGGATTCGTTAGGAAATGATTGGACAACATACCCGGATATGAAGAAATGTATTGACACGTAAGTGAGATTGTTCTAAATATGAATGGGTATATTTATTTGTTTGTTTATTTATTTATGTGAATTGTTCTAAATATTCATTTATATTTTATTAGCGTTATACAAGCTTTCCGAGCACTACGAGATGGCCAAGTGCCAAAGAGGAGAGTCAATCCCATTACATGGAATAAAGTGAAGGTATATTAATTATCACATGTTTTATTATATATTAGTGATGCTACTTGATAAAACTTAGGATTTATCCATATTTTCTTTTCATTTGTAGTGTCATCGGCAACGTAATGAAATAGAATGCGGATATTTCATGTTGAGGTTTATGAGAGGCACTCTTATTTTGGATCGAATAGAGATTCCATCCGATGTATGTATTTCTAACTTATGAGTTATTTTAATATTTAACACATATCTCTCATATAATGAAATAGTTAAAACTAAATCAAACTATGTTATATTATTATGTAGTACTTTGAAGAATGCAAGTGTACTCATTACTCAATTTCTCAATTGGATGAAATTAAAGAGGAATGGTGTCAATACATTATGGAGCTCGGAGTTTTATCAGGTATAATATTGTACTCTTACTTTAATTGATGAGAATTTAAATATGTGTAACTTTCTAACTATAGACATTGTTGATGTATTCTTTTAATTGAATTACAATCTTTGTGTTCTTTCAGGACCTATGTAGATTTGAAGCAATGCTTTGGTTGGATGCAAAAGTACTAGTATAAGTAATATGTACATTTGTCTATATATATATATATATATATATATATATATATATATATATTGGTTTGAATTGCCAATTGTTTTGGATATATAATTTTGGTGTAAATTGGTACATTTAAATAGGCCAAATTGGATTGATTTGAATCTCCAAATTGTGGTATTTTTCTGGAAAAAAAATGGTTGAAAAACAGGTCAAATTCTGATTTAAAAAAATTTATATAAAAATTTTCGTATACCTTAGACAGCACTTTACACTAAAAGCGCCGTCTAAGGTGGGGCTTAGAAAGCGCTTTCACCAAAAGCGCTGTCTAAGGTATGCCTAAAAAAGTTCAAAAAGGTGGGGCTTAGAAAGCGCTTTCACCAAAAGCGCTGTCTAAGGTATACCTAAAAAGTTCAAAAAGGTGGGTCTTAGAAAGCGCTTTTTGTGAAAATATACCCCCTTTTAGACAGCGCTTTTGGTATTACCCAAAGCGCGGTCTAAACCTTTAGCAGCGCAGGTTTAGACAGCGCTTAAAAGCGCTGCCTAAGGCCAAAAAAAAGCGCTGTCTAAGGTCTTGTTTGGCGTAGTGATGTAAATCTATCGCTCCTGGTTCAATCATGTGTGATGCGTTAGATGAATCTGAAGCTCCACAGAGAGTCAAACGGCTGACTCTCTCCCGTGGACTCCCAGGCTGAGCATTGGACCATTGAGGTATTTGGGCCTTGCGCCCAAATACTATTTGTGCCCCCCAATCTGGCCCATTACTAAATTCAGTAGGAAATCACACCCCCGTTGTTAATTACATAATTAAGTTAATTACTTGATTTAATTATGTAATTAGGTTTTAAGTTTTAATTCATTTTAATATAATTTTTTGATTTAGGGTTTTTATAAATAATTAAATCAATAATTTGATTTATTTATTCAATTAGGTTAATTGTTAATTTAAGGTTTTAGGGTTAATTCAATCAATTAAATTAATAACTTAATTTAATTGCTTAATTAGGTTTTTATTAGGGTCTTTTTATCAATTAAATTAATAACTTAATTTAATTGTTTTAATTGCGTTAAATTTTTTAATTTAGGGTTTTTTATACAACTAAGTTAATAACTTAATTTAATTGTTAAATTAGGGTTTTATTAGGTTTTTTTTATCAATTAAATTAATAACTTAATTTAATTGTTTAATTAGGTTAAAATTTTATTTAGGGATTTTGAATAATTAATTTAATAATGTAATTTAATTATTTAATTGGGTTTTTATTTAGGGTCATAATAAATAGTTTAATATATTTAAAACAATTTATTTTTTAAATAGGGATTCAATTTTGTTTAGGATTATTATTGAGGAATTTTTGGGTTAATTGTGGGGTTGGATTTAAATTCATATTTCATATATTCAACATATTTGGTTTTTCTTTCTTTAAAGAAAATAGGAATTGAATTTTATTTTTTTGGTTTTTTATTTGGAAAATTTGGGCTTTAGGGAAAAAATAAATTTAATTTAATTTTTGGGGATTAAAATTCTGTTATTTCAGGATTTATATTGAATTTAAGAATCATTTTTTTTTGGGATAATTTGGGGGAATTGTTTTTGCTATATTTGTAGCATAAATGGTATTTTGGGTCTTATTAAATTTTATGGAATTTAAGGATTTTATTCTTCTTAAAAATAAGGGATATAAAAGGGATTTTTTAATGATTTAAAATTTGGGATAAAACTCTCTGTCCAAGAGTCTAAATAAAGGATGGGTTTAGGGATAATACTCTTAGGATCCAAGAGTTAAATATATAGGCCAAAGGGGTAAGGGATTAAGGGATAGAACTCTCCATCCGAGAGTATAAACAAGGGATAAGGGATTTAAGGGATAAAACTCCTAGTCTAGGAGTATAAATAATAGATATGGGGATAAAACTCTTAGGTTCCAAGAGTATAAATAAAGGCCAAGGGATAAGGGATTAAGGGATAAAACTCTCTGTCCGAGAGTATAAATAATGGATAGGGTTTCTAGGGATAAAACTCTCCGTCCGAGAGTATAAATGATGGATAAGGGATAGAACTCCTTATCTAGGAGTATAAACAATAGATCAAGGGATAGAACTCTTTATCCAAGAGTATAAATAGTGGATTAGTTTTGGGATTAGGTTTTGGGATTAGGATTAGAGGGTAGGAATAGGGGAGGTGAACTACGGTTACTCTGATCCTTCAAAATTGAAGGTACGTAGGCATAGGGTTGTAAACCCTAGCGAGTATAATAATAAAAAACTTAGGATTCTTTTGTAAATAAATAAAGAAAAAGAAAACAAACAAACATACCCTTAAATCTAAGGAGGATCCCATTGAGTACAATGGAAGTGAGGGGTGCCTAACACCTTTCCCTCGCTTAACCGGCTCCCGAACCTTAGGAATCTCTACCCTTAGGATTAGGATTTTAGGTTTATCATTTATTTTCCTCAGAAAAATATGATGGCAACTCGATATTTTTGCCGGACGCGACAGCATGAATGAGGGCTGAAACATTAGCCTTTTAAGGTGTATGTTTAAGTTGAATGAGGGCTGAGACATTTCTTCCCATGTTCACTCTCCCATTTCCCTTCATCCTCCTCTTGTGTGTGCGGAAATCTTTCAGAAGTTTTGCATACTTTGGAACCTGCTTAATCACATCAAGAAGTGGAATGTTCACTGCCATTTTCCTGAATACATCCAGAATCTCTCACTCTCACTCTCTCTCTCTCTCTCTCTCTCTCTCTCTCTCTCTCTCTCTTTGTCTCCCTCTTCCATCTTTTTAGTTTTAGCTACTCTGTATGGGAAAAGGATTAGTGGCACATACTCTCTTTCAGCCTCAATAACAACAGAAGGTTCATGTGTTACCTCAAGAATTTTTTTATTTTTTTCTGGGGTTGGTTCTGCAACTTTTCCGTATCTCAGGGAGATTGTGCTCACATTAGGATTCACTATGATTTGAGCAGGAATTTGGTTCGATCCTTGAGCTTGCTGCATGGCATTCATTGAAGTGACAAGCTGTCAAATTTGTGTCTGCAAGGTATGAATACTAGAATTTGTTCGTTGCTGAAATTGGAGATCATTTACAGCCATTTGCTTGACAAGGTCCTCTAGTGAAGGTACGAAAGGCATGCTGCATATGCTTGAGGCAACTCATTGATCTTTTCATCTTGCAGAATAGGACATGTATCGGTCCAGTGGTTAGCAGAAGTACAAATACCACATAACTTTGTTGCTGTTTGAGCTTTACCAACTGCCAACTGTTTCACTAAAGAGGTCAGCTAGTCAATCATATTTTCTAAAGCCTTGTTGGAAGAAGAAACATGAACCTCATTCACACCTTTTGTCTGGACAAAATTGTTTCTAGTTGTGAACTGTTGGGAGTTGAGTGACATATTCTCAATCAAAGCTTTGGCAGGAGTCGAAGTCTTATAAAAAAATGCTCCACCACTAGCAGCATCTAAAATGTTTCTTTCCATTGGTAACAATACCTCATAGAAATTTTGGATAAGCAACTATTCGGTAATCTGGTGATGGGAACAACTGAACAATAACTGTTTGAATTTTCCCCTATATTCAGTCAATGATTCATTGTCGAGCTGTCTAATACCACATATATCTTTTCTGATCGATGCAACTCTGGAGGCAGGAAAATATCTCTATAGGAAGACTTTCTTCAAATCATTCCAGGTTGTGACAAAATTAGGCTCAAGATAGTAAAACCAATCTTTGGAAGTTCCCTGTTGTGAAAACGAGAATGCTCTGAGCTTGATATGATCCTCTGTGATTCCTTAAGGTCTCAAGGGTGTAGAGCACACAACCTGGAATTCCTTGAAATGCCTTAACGGGTCCTCACCTGCAAGACCATTAAACCCTGGCAACAAGTGTATTAAACCAGATTTCAATTTGAAAGGTACAGTAACAGCAGGATATTCTATACATAAAGCATTATAATTCACACCAGGGGCAGCAAGTCCTCTAAGAGTTCTTTGGTTAGCCATATTAAATTTAATAGGAAAAAAATCAACAAAGAATGAGAAAACGCATAACTAATTCAACAATGCAGCAACAATTAGGAAAATATCAACAATGTCCCGATTGAGAAAAAGAATGGAAAACTAGAAAAGCGATTAAAATAAAATCTAAAAATTATGAAAATATGACTAAAAATCAAATCAAATCAGGATAAGTTTTTGCATAAAATTTCGGATTTTTTTGAAAATATGAAAATAGAAAATAAATCAAATAAAATAGGAAAATAAAGAATTTGAGATTTTTCCGAGTCAAAATCTTTTAGAATTCTATTCTAAAGAAGTAGTGTTCGTCGATTTTTTTTCTGATTTTATATAAAGAAATTCGAAGCAAATCGAAACAATATCTTCCAAACTTACTTGATAGGCTGGAATCCTTACCACTGTACTGTAACCTGAAAAATCAAAAGGCAAAAACAAAAAAACAAAAAACAAAAAACTCTAACAAAACTCTAGAATTGGTTAAAATTAACAAAAATCCCCGACAACGGTGCCAATTTGATATGTTGTCGCGCACGGCTAAAAAACGAGTTATTTTAAAAATATAGTTAAAGGTAACGACAACTCGAGTATCGTTCTCAAGGATTCTTGTACTATTATTAACCAACAATTGGAACAATTGGGGGTTAAGTTTCGATTAACTGAAAAATAGTGCAATTAAGTGATTATCAAAATAAGCTGAAACGGTTAATCTGCTGTTTTGTTTTTCCAACTTATCATCGGCCCAAATAATACTCAATTCCTAAGCGGACTCTATTCCCTTTTCGATTATAATATCAACCAAACAAGCACAATTGATATTATACGATAGATATTCCTAATTTCCGAATTAAGCAAACAGATGAGATATAGCAATCATGAATTAAGCAAACATGATAAACAGAAGCGGATTAAGCAAGCATGATTAAAGTATAGGAACATGCAATCATCGAAATAAATCAATCAACCCTAAGATAAATCGAATTAAGAAAAAAAATATCAAAGAGAATAATTGAAAGGAAATAGATTTTATTGGAAATTAAAAGAACCTCAAAGTGTCAGCGGAAACCGATTACAGCAGATTAATCCTTGGGATTAGTTCTCCATCGTAATCGAACAAAGCTCTATATTTTTTGTGAATAGTGTAAAGAATGGTGAAGATAAACAGTGCGCGACTGCTAGGTATATGCAAGCATCACAAATACCCGTTCTAAACCAACTAGGTCGAAAAACATATTAAACGTGACCCAAAACTAAATATTCCTTAAGGCAGAATTTGGGTCCTGACTTCAACGAATTATTTGACCATCTTTCACTCTAGTTCAGCTCTTAGATTCAACATGAATCTTGTAGCTCTCTGTCTTATCTTTCCAACACATATCAAAAAGCGTAAAACGACATCCCGTAGCTCTAGTTATGATTGGAACAGTGGACAGGTATCAAGTAACCGCTAAAGCTGAAAACAACATACGAAAATAGATTAAAAGCAAACAAACACTTAATTTTATAAACATAATAAAACAGTCAAATAAACAAAACAATATTTGTTCATGGCATATATCCTTGGTTTTGATGATAAAAGTGTTCTAAAAGAACAATGGTCTTATATAATGTGTGTTCAAGTATGCAGGTTCTTATGCTTAAAGAAATATATTCAGAATCTGATATGAAGGCGCACTTGAGAGAATCTGAGTTACTTGCTTCTGATGGTACAAAATCTAAAGAACACTCTCTAAGTGATGTCTGGCGTAGACTCTGAAGTTGAATGCCTCAGCATCAGAATAAGCAACACATTGTCTCTACACTTGGTGATTGTATTAGCTTCTGGTGATCGTTCGAAAGTAGTAGCAAAGCTAAAGTTATCTGTACTGCAGAAAGCAAGTTGCATTGTCAAATCAGTTTGTCGGCTAGAGTCTAAGTTCACAAGGCTCAAGAAGAGTTGACATGTTTTACGGATAAAAACTGTCAACGACTCTATAGTACCAGATCTCTTTGAAGACATAACGGTTAAACATGTTACACGATGGATCAAGATCTTTTAGGGTATCTATCTTTAACGTCTCTTGTACTATGGAGAAAATAAAGACACATGAACAAGTTATATCTTCCAACGACTAGTCTTCTGCAACTGCTATATAAGTAGCTGAAGGTTCAATTTGAATCTTTAAACAAGGAATAAGAAGGAGAAGGAATTCTAAGAAGATTAGAAGTGTTCAACATTTCTATCTGAATGAAGACATAACAAGATCAACAATGAGCAACACTATTGAATATGAAGAATCTTTTGTTACTTGGAAATCTTAAGTGCTTAAGGTCTATGTTAAGGAGATTACGTTGTACCTCTATTCTTGGTATCAATTACATCTTGTTCTCTATTCTACTGAACATGTTGTTTAGCAGTTTAAATCAAAGTCTCTTGCTAAGTGCTTGAGCATATAAGTCTCTAGTTGAAAAGCTTGAGCCAAGTAAGTCTCTTGCTATGTCCTTGAGCATTGAAATTCTTGATCTGTTTTGATTAAGGAAGTTAAGTCTTGGATTGAGAGTCTGAGCAAAGAAATCTTAGGCGGTGAGTCTGAGCAGTGAAGTATTGGATTGAGAAACTGAGCAAAGAAGACATAGACGGTGCGTCTGAGCAGTGAAGTCTTATATCGAGGATCTGAGCAAAAAAGTCTTAGACAATGGGTCTAAGCAAGAAAGTCTTAAATCTGGAGGGTTTAAGCAAGGGAAATCTTAGGATCTGAGGATCTAAGCAGAGAAGTCTTGATCAGGTGCTGGTTGAGCAAGAAGTATTAAGCTGTAGGTCTGAGCACTAAAATTCTTGTGTTTAAGTGCATAAGCAAGTGTAATCATGAGTTGATTAAAGTGGAAAATCTCTTGCGCTGCAAGGGAAGTAGACTACTCTCAAGTTGGGAGGAACCAGAATAAATTTGCTATGTTCAGTGTTTTGTTTGGTTTGCTTCAGATATATTTTCCACTGCACTTGTTATCAGGTTCTGAACTAATGTTTAGAATCTGAACTCTGTTCAAAAGTAGAAACGTTTTTAGTGAACACAATTCCATCCCCTTTCTTCTTGTGTATTTTCCTCACCTTCAAATATTACATTTCTAGTGAGCATTGTGAGCCAGTTTGTGAACGCTCCTTTTGATAGTCATTCATATGCACTCTATCGAATTTGTAAATATATAAAGAATACACCAGGAAAATGCCTATTATATGAAGATAAGGGTGATGCTAAAATCATTTGTTATTCAGATGCAGACTGGGCCGATTAACCATCAGATAGGAGATCCACATCCAGATATTTTGTTCTTATTTGAGGTAATATGAACTTTTGGAGAAGCAAGAAACTAAATGCAATTACACTATATAGTGATGAAGTTGGATATTATGTTACGGCAGTAACCTCAAAGGAGATTGCATGGATGGAAAATTTACTCTCAGAAGTTATGATAGGAGATCTTCAAAACACAAAAATCATATGTGATAATCAAGAAGTACTTCACATTGCATCTAATCCATTTTCTATGAACGGACCAAGCACATAGAAATATATTGTCATTATGTAAGGGACAAGGTACTATAAAGAGAAATCACCACATATTTCATAAAATTCGAAGATCAATTAGCTCGTCGGGACTCTCGAGTGGATTACATTTGTAACAAGCTCGACTCATATGAAAAATATGATCCAGCTTGAGGGCGATTGTTAAGAGTAATTGTATATAAAATATCCCCACACCGACTATAACATGTAATTAGTTGTAAACTCTCTATGTATAATACAGTCTCCGTATTGCATTTTAAACATAGTTTATTCAACTGTGTCTCAATCTCTTATACTTCAATAGTCTTAGTTGTGGTTACTCATTGTTATATGTTTAAGATTTGTTGTAAAAATAGAATGTACAGTGTGCCATTTTAAGTTTTTCATATTTAGGTTATGTTTAAATTCTATTATGTTTTTTAAAAAATTCATTATTAATTGTTTCAAAATAATTAGGTTCGATTTTATTTCAAAAAAATTTAAGTTAAAATGAACATTTTGTAAAAAATAAATAAATAAACAAGACTTTTACCATCATTTGTTACCTAAAATAGAGGTAAAAAGACTCAATCTATTCCCTTGATTCAAAAATCAAACAAAGGGTAAAAGTAGGACGCGCTTGAAAAGAAAACAATATTTTTTTTGGGGATGAAACCCATGACCATTCTAAGATTTCTTTTCGATTAACAAAATAATCGAGGGGAAAAGTGACGACTTTTCAAGACACACTTATTTACCTCATCTGGGAAATCGAGGTATAATATACTCACAAATTGACACAATATTACATATTCATAATAGTGTTATAAATTACTAACGTCCGATCACATGGTTATATACCGAAATATATTTTCCATTTTGAAGTTGGGTTTTATTACAATATTTCATTTTAAAATTGTTGATATGGTTCATTGATAAATATTTTGATGTTTGTTTTCTTGTCAAAGTCATAAACATAGTATGAATCATTTTGGTAACAATAAAGTTTCGGTTCCGTCAAAAAAAAAATGTGCACAAAAATCTAATGAATCTTTAGAATTCAATAATATCCAAAATAGTGACGCCAATGGTTTTAATGGATTTTTTTTTTCTTTGTGCTCTTCATGTATTTCACAAGTTATGAGCCCACACAATAAAGTTATACAAACATGGAACAAAGTGCTGGTCTATTTGGAAGACGGTATAGCCAACTTGAAGCTTATGGTGCAGGACATTCAACTGGCCCCGTGGAATTGGAGAAGGCGGAAGAAATTGAAGCTTATGTTGGGAAGCTTTTATGAGTGGCTGTCTTTTCCCTTGGAAATAAGCTGTTGTATCTAGGCCTTGTAATTAGGTTGCATTCTCTGGTATCTGTTGGTTTGTAGCAGTTTGTTTTATGCAGGTTGTTTTAGCAGTTTTTTACTGTTGCCCATTGGCCATATTGTCTTGTTTGGTCAAGTTTCAACAGAGTTTTCTTGTCATTTGTATTGGAAATTTATTGACAATACATATGATATTTGATTGTTAAAAAAAAAAAAAAGTTTTGACCATATTTTATTTGATCACAATTTTCAATGATCTGTTATTTTTTTGGTAAACTGCGAATAAAGTATGATTTTTGTTGTTGTTTTTTTTCAATTGAAAAATATAATTACAATAACATTTATTCTATATTTTCACTACTTTTAAAAAAAATAATAAAATCTTCAATTTTTCTCTTGCATTTTCTACAGAAAAATAAATGCATTGATATCAATTAGACAATGGCAACAACACTTATTTTTACTTAGAAGCATAATTGATTTTTTTTTTCTTGAATATTTTTCTACAAATAATTATTAGAAGAATGTTCAAGAAAAATACAAATTAAACTAAATTTCTAAGTAAAACAAGCATTGTTTAGCATTGCCTGATTGTTAACGATACATTTATTTTCCTATAAAAAAATGCATGAAAAAAGAAATGAAATTTTAAATTATATATTTTAAAAGAATAAAAAATAGAGTAAATGATGTTAGAAGAATTTTTTTAATTTAATAAAAACAAAAAGACATACACTGTTCATTTAGTTTAAAAAAAATAACGAATCAACAAAAACCGAGTTTAAATAAAATATGGCCAAAACTTTGTTCAATTATTATATAATTGTATTGTGATGGTTCATAGTTGAGAAATATATGAAGAGCACCAAAAAAAAAAGTTTTACACAAAAATTGTTAGTGACAATATAAGAGTTAATGAACAAATGAACAATTTTATTATGGAAGAGCAGACAATAATATATTATTAAATATATTCTTTTTTCTAATATTTTTATTTAATATTAATTTATAATCTTTTTTATATTTGTGTCTTTCGCGGCACATTTATTTTCTTTTTAAATAAAAATAGAGAGAGAGAGAATGGTTTGAATTTTTAGATCAATTAAAAATTAATTAAATGAATGATTTATTTTTGTTTTAAAAAAATAATAAATAAAAACAATTATAAATATAAAATAAATGATATTGTATTGAAAATATATTTAAGGAAGAATATAATATTTTTAATTGAATATCATATAAGTTTTTTATTTTTAAATTTGCCTAAGACACCCTAACTTGTGTTAGGCCGACAATGTTTGTTACCATTAGATGCATATGTTGAATCATAATTAATGCACTCTATTATGTTATCCATTTTTGTAATATGATCCCAAATAAGCGAACGTTAAGAATAGTGTTTGGCGTTACCTGCCTTATGACATCAAATCGATTTTCTGCAACATTTGTAGTAGGAGCATAATAAACATTCATATACTCTTGCATTAACATCAATTACATATTATATAAAAATTAGAGAATTGAAACAATGAAATAAAAGGAACAAATCATTCAATAGTTATAAAGCATGAACAATAATGTTTGCAAATCTAGGAAGACTAATTAGTCATTCATATATATATATATATATATATATATATATATATTCATGCCCAACAAGGCCGACTAAATCAATACTAGGCCTTGTTTTAATTTAAAAAATAGACCTGTTTAAAAAAAGTACAATTTTATTTATTAAAAAAGACCTGCAAGATTACCATTCTCAATATGCAAAGTATTAAGATTATTATTATTTTTAAAGGCAATGGCTTAAAAGCAAGAACCCTTACACGAATAAAAACACAACCATTCTACAGCAAAGGAAACATAAGATTCATTTTCAACAGGCACATTATCAAGATTAATATTATTAACATAATATTTTTCATTTGAAACTTGTGGTTTTTTGACTGAAAATTTATCAAGAGCTCGATTTGAGATTGAATTAATCTTCAATTTTTTTCTTTTTTTTACTTTTATCATTTTGACACTCATACTTTCTATACTTGGGAGAAATCTTAGGAGGCATAGTAGAAACTCATACTTTCTATACTTAGGAGAAATCTTAGGAGGCATAGTAGAAAAAAATAAAATACCTGCAATATCTCACGGTGTGCGTTGATAATTAATTCAGTAGTATTTATCAGCAAGCGATTTATTAGTAGTTCTGTTGTGAAATTGTATGCCTACATTAAATTATATACATTCCAAATTCAATTACTAATTTCAACTCAGACCATCCCAAAGTCCTATCTCTAAAATAAACCCATATTTGCTATTAGATATCAAAAGCGTGTGAAAAACCTATTATTCAACATTATATTACCTAACGGATAATCTTTCCAAAAAATATTGCTTTCACCATCACTAATTTCGCATGACATTCTTCTTTTAACTAAATTGAAATAATGACATTCTTCTATACAGATATTGAAAATAAATATATAAAAAACATCAAAAATAAAAATTATGATGTTTTTTATATAAATATATAGAAAGCAATCATTTTTAAAAGAATAATTTCAGACTCAATCAACAATAAAAAACCTTAAATAAACTCAATCAACAATAAAAAATCCTAGATACAAAAGACTCTCATTAAAGTGATCAGAAATTAAGTCAAACTGAAGAAAGAAGGAAAGAAAAAGAACATATCTGATAGAGAAGAAAAATAACAATCAGTGCCGCTTTCGTTTCCTCTGTATCTCTGCATGATGCCCAAAGTATATTTTTCTGTTTCTAATATTATTTTTTTTAGAATTATACCTATCTCTTTATAGCTGTGAGAAAGTGGATACATGTTAACGTAAATTGAATCCATCAATTTTGTCATATATATAGTTTTGAAAATGTATCTAACATATTCCTTTGAAACCATCTGTTTTGTTTTCCATTGAAATAGCTGTTGAAACAGTCCCCACCCCACCAAAGTAGCCACAATTGCTGCTTCATCTCTATGACTATCACGTTCAGCCTTACTTGTAGGTGTTTGATTGGTATCCTCCGGTTTAGAAGCCTCAAGCTTCGTAATCCGCCTTATTTTATTAATAATGCTTTAATTTTTTACTCCCTTTACTTAATCTTAAATATAAACAAACATGAAAATAAATGCTTTCTTCACGGGCTTTCTTTTCTTTGCATTCTTTGCAGCTCTTTGTTTGAAATAGTTTATATAAAAATTTCTCATAGGATTCGAATTTTGTTAGGTGGTAATAATTTATGTATTGCATCAATTTATACAAAACTTTACTCAAAATTTAAATGAGATTTCCTCAGAGGAAAGGTGAGATTGACTTTTTTTTTCAAGATTAGTTGCTCTAAGGATCGAATATTGAGTTTAAAACAAAAACTTATCTAAATTTTTATTTGGAAGAGTTTATGAAATATGTGATATGCAATGACATTGGTCCAATATAATTAAAATTTCAAGGTAAAATTAATTTGTAACTTGTGCAATTTTAGTCGTATCATCAATTTAAAAAATTTCATCATCTTGGTAAGGAACATCTTCCACTAAATCGCCGGTTTTGATATGACCCAATGATTTTGTCTTGATTACACCACATAATCCTAGTTTACGTGGTTGAATTGAAAATAAGAAACGTAATAAATTTTCCTAACAATATGTGACATTATGAAAGGGTCATACTCTTTCTACCTTCGGTCCATTTGAATCTCAACAATATTATATTTCTTATCTATTAGTGTGCCTCTGGCAGATGGATCATATCAATCGATAACTATATATAAAGAGAATACCTACTTTTGGGCTTGTCTATTTTTGTTTCATATTTACCCTTTAGTTATTTTTCAAAAACCTCATATAAAAATGATATAATAGAAACCACCACATACCACTAAATGATAATTGTCTAACCGTCTTTTGTCAAAAAAATTCAAATGCAATTCACCATTCTATTTGAAAATTAAAATATAATTCACAATCAGGAATAATTGCCAAAGAAACCACTGAAGGTTGTTCTTCAAGCATAGAAGAGAATGGAAAGGAAAGAAAGGGGGTTAAGTTAATCATTGCTTAGAAAAACACTCAGACCTTGATAAAGGCACATCGTTGTCTCCCTTATACTCTCATTTCTCCCTATCTTAACTGCTACGGAGGCAACGTTTGGCGTTGCATGGATTTGTGATTATGTTTTATACAAAAAGATATAATATCTTTTCATGCAAAATTTGGAGTTGCATGGATATGTGATTATGTTTCATTATATCTTTTTGTATATATAATTTAGATGATTTCCTGTAAGTTCTAATACAAAAATGTTAAATATGTAATTCATTGTTTTAGAAAGATTTGATTTAATTTAGATATATAAGATTTGATTTAGAAAGATTAGATTAGATATTTTTGGGCATTTATAGTTTGGGCTTTAGCTTGAAATGCAAGTTAATCTAAATCTATAAATAGGGAGGACCCCTTATCATTGTAATAATCAAGCTTGATAATCACGGTTTTGCAGTTGCAAAGTGATAATAAAATTCCACAGTTGTGGGCAGAGAGAACTCTGCAAAAAATTTCATCTTCTTCTCCAACGCTACTATTTCTCTTTTCTCTTTCTTTCTTTCTTTCTCAATTTTTCTTGTCGTTGCCATTGCGTGTGAATGTTAACAATCTTGAGATCAAGATTGAATAAGAATTCTCAAAAGGTTTTGGGTTAATTTCAACATCTGGTATCTAGAGCTCCGGTTGCGATTCAAGGAAAAAAATCGTGATGGCGATGAATCATCCGAACGGGCACTTTCTGGCGAGCCTTCCGATTATCCAGAAAGATAATTATGAGAATTGGTGTAAGCAGATTAAGAAGGTTTTATGTTATCAAGATCTTTGGGATCTTGTGAAGGAATGAGTGACACCGCTTGCAGAGAATGCGACGGTTTAAGAAAAGGCTGCACACAAAGAGTTGAAGAAAAAAGATTATAAAACTCTCTTTATAATCCATCAGTGTGTCGATCCAGATAACTTTGAAAAGGTTAGTGATGTAGAGTCAGCAAAGGAAGCGTGGGAGATTTTTGAAATGTCGTTTGGAGGTGCAGAGAAGGTGAAAGAGGTGAGGTTACAAACTCACAAGAGAACCTATGAGTTGCTTCAAATGGAAGATAATGAAAGTATAACAGATTTCTTTGCCAGAGTTACAAAGCTGGTGAATCAAATCAAGGTATGTGGAGAGGTGTTGACATCAAGATCAGTTGTTGAAAAGATCTTGAGGTCATTGGCTCTAAAGTTCGACCACGTGGTAGTAGCCATAGAAGAGTCGAAAGACTTGTCTGTATTGACGAAGGAAGAGCTTCAAGGGACGCTTGAGTCTCATGAACAAAGGATGACTAAAAGAGCTGCAGGAAAGTCGAAGAGTGATATGGCTTTGTAGGTGCGGTCAGAAAAGGAAAGGAAAAGGCGAAGGAAGTTGGAATGATAACAAAGTAGAGGAGGCTACAACAATTCGACTAGTCGAAATTAGCATAAAGGAAACTGGTTGATTCAGAGAAAACCTTGGAACCAAGACAACCAAAGAGGTGGTGCTGCAGGTAGAGGAAGAGGTGGTTGTCGAAAGTCTGACAAGAGTCACATTCAATGTTTCAATTGTCAGAGGTATGGTCACTATTTTAGTGATTGTCTAGAAAAGAAGAAGAATCAAGAAACTGATGCAAAGTTGGCGAAACATGAAGAAGAAGAGATGTTGCTGATGGTCACAATAAGAGACGAAGAGAAATTCCAGAACTAGTGGTACCTGGACTCAGGATGCTCATCACACATGACTGGAATGAAAGATTAGTTTGTCAACATGAAGCCCTCGTCGAAGAACACGATGAAGTTTACAAATGCAACACTCTAGCAGCTAAAGGTGTTGGTGATGTTCTGATTATGAGGAAAGATGGCAAGAGGTCAACAATTTCCAATGTGTTGTACATACTAGGCATGAAGAGTAATTTACTCAGTATAGGGCAGTTGGTCGAAAAGAACTACAATGTGTCGATCGAAGACAAGATGGTGAGAGTTTTCGACGCAGGTGGTAGGTTGATATTGAAGCCTCCAATGTCTCAGAATAGGACCTTCAAGATTGAACTCAATGTGATGGAGCACAAGTGCCTAGTAACTGTAGCCAACAGAGATTAGTGGTTATGGCATTTTCGACTAGGACATCCCAACTTCAATGACATCAGAGAGCTAAAGAGAAGAAATATGGCTTCAGGATTACCTGAAATCGACATTCCAAGTGAAGTCTGTGAAGAATGTGTTCAGTCGAAATAACACAAGAATAGATTCAACAAGGATGCGGGAAAAGAGAGAGAGAGAGAGAGAGAGAGAGAGAGAGAGAGAGAGAGAGAGGAAGTTTAAATCCATGTCCACAAATTTCCAATTGCATATGTGTGTGTGTTTGGTTAATTCCTTGAAGGGAAAGCTTCAAGGCAAACTTTGATCATCACCATCTCTTCATCATCAACCTCAAATTTAGGTTTTGTGTTCATAGGTGGGGTTCTATCTAGGCTTTCATTCAGGGGATTAGTAGCAAATTAGGCAATGCATGTTGGGGAAGGGAATAATCTTATGTTGATTTATCATTTTCTTTATTTTGTGCTAATTACAACTTAATACATGTTTTTAGTATTATGTGCAGGATGAAACAAATGTGTACATGATGATCATTACTATTTCTCACATCTTGTGGTAGAAATATGAATGCTTTGGAAAACTTTGCAAGAATCATGAAAATTTGTGTTGCATGATCCTTGACAAAGTGGTATATCTTGTAATGTACTTTTGACAAAATCTTTGTGTAAGGATTGTGTTGAAATTTTCTGGTCTGGTTTTTGACTCTTTGTAGGTGGTAAAATAAAAGAGACAAAGCCCTATGTTTTGGGGCTCTAGTACGGCCCATAGCAGCTCTCTGGAATTTATAGGTGGGCGTGATCTACTGTGCTATGAGCCTGACACCTACTACGGGCACCCGTAGTAGCCCCCAGACTTTCCTACTTTTGTGATTTTTGAAAACCTAGTTGGTTTATCTTGTTTTGTATTTCTTCGCATACTTAGAGGTGCATGGGTGTAGTCTAACAAAAGAGACGTAAATCACTCAAAATTTCACCAATTCTAATTATATTTTCCAAAACCTAGTTATTAGTATATGATGTGTCTTGCTATGCTTAGGAGTGATTTTGTATGAGGTTGAATGAACCGAAAACACCTGTGGCTTACTTAAAATAAGCGAAAGAGATCATCAACAAAGGATAACGGGAAAAAGGCAATCAATGTGATTGTTATTGAAAAATAAGAGAAAATCTCTTAGGTTAATCAATTATTAAGAATAATAAAGAATCCTACTAATGTGTTTCCGAATAGAAATAAAAACCATGAAGTGAGAACTCTTAGGATCGAATTAGAATCCATAATGAGAAATTCTCGCAAGTGTTATGTCACATCAATTCTCGATAAATGCCAATGCGATGATTCCGAGAAAAAGGTAATCTAATGAGTGAAAGGTATAACTCATATGGTTTGCCTTAAGTGTAGTTAGAAAATTAGGAGGTTGGAACCCTGATAGAAGGTAGGTAGGTAAATCTGGATGAATTCACCTTAGTGGAAATGATCTCGATAGAAGGGAGGTGGGTAAATCCGTGAAACCTTACCTTAGAGGGAAAAAAGGGTTTGTTGTTCATCATGGAAGCTCGAAACACTAAGTGAGCTCCTAAGTTCTACATGGCTTGTGAAAATGATATCAACTTCTATGTGTTGTTTGAGGCTGAAATGAGCTTCATTTCCTATAGTTTTACATGATATTACGTGAGTGTAGTGCTAGTAAATCAAAAATAGGAATAGAAAACCCTTATAGCCAAGCGAATCTATGGTGTAGTTTGGAACTCCACTGATCAGTAGCATCTCACCCCATTCATGATGATTATTTTCAGGTAGCTTGGGAAATGATGATGTTAAAGGCAAGATGGCCTGAAGATCTAAAGACATTTATGTCCATATCTTTTTGTGACCCATTGGGAAACGAGTGATTTTAAAAATATAGTTAACGGTAATGACAACTCAAGTATCGTTCTCAAGGATTCTTGTATGATTATTAACTTACAATTAGAACAGTGAGGGGGTTTAAGTTTTGATTAACAGAAAAATAGTGCAATTAAGTGATTATCAAAATAAGTTGAAACGATTAATCTGCTATTTTGGTTTTCCAACTTATCATCAACCCAAATAATTCCCAATTCCTAAATGGACTTTATTCTCTTTTCGATTATAATAACAACCAAACAAGCACAATTGATATTATATGATAGATATTCCTAATTTTCGAATTAAGCAAACAAATGAGATATAGCAATCGTGAATTAAGCAAACACGATAAACAGACGCAGATTAAGCAAACAGGATTAAAGTATAGGAACATGCAATCATCAAAATAAATCAATCAACCCTAAGATAAATCGAATTAAGCAAACAAAATATCAAAGAGAAGAATTGAAAGGAAATAGATTTTATTGGAAATTGAAAGAACTTCAAAGTGTCAGCGAAAACCGAATACAACAGATTAATCCTTGGGACTAGTTCTCCATTCTCATCGTACAAAGCTCTGTATTTTTTTCGTGAATAGTGTAAAGAATGGTGAAGATGAACAGTGCGCGGCTACTAGGTATAGGAAAGCATCACAAATTCTCGTTTTAACTCAACTGGGTCGAAAAACATAAAAAACCCGACCCAAAACTAAATATTCCTTAAGGCAGAATTTCGTTCTGATTTCAACGAATTATTTGACCATTTTTACTCTTAATCAGCTCTTGGCTTCAATATGAAACTTGTACCTCTCTGCCTTAGCTTTCCAATGTATATCAGAACGCTTAAAACAACATCATGTAGCTCTAGTTATAATCCGAACAGTAGACAGGTATCAAGTAACAGCTAAAAAACTTACCAAAATAGATTAAAGGCAAACAAAGACATAATTCTAAAAACATAATAAAACAGTAAAATAAACAAAACAAACTAAGAAAATGCCTAAGTACAAACATAAGAGAACGTGCATTAAATTGCACTTACCAAATTCCCCCACACTTGAACTTTTGCACACCGAGCAAAATGATAACTTCAAAATTTCAAATCAAAACAAAACAGAGCATGCATTTCCAAAATTATTCAATATACAAGGTACAAGTAGATTTCTAAGTCTAAGCTTCAAGAATATGATGTTAGTGAGCAACTCTTTGTGACATTCAGAGCAAATAGGAAAAACATATTACCAACAAGTACATCAAAAGCTGCCAGATTTTCACAAGATAAAATTCACTCAACTCTCAAGTGTTTAGGTTAACTGTTTACACTCAAAGCACAACATGAAAGTTAGTAATACCATAAGCTTGAAAAGGCTCTAACATCTGCAATTTAAATACATGCACACACAGATCAAAAGGATTTTTATTCGGTTGTAACTTGGCCAAGGTAAGGGTGAGATAAATCCTAAGGGGGTACTAGGCTAAAAATCAAAGGGTTAAAAGAAAATTGAAAGGATTGTGGGAGTTGAACTACAGGATACATAAATTTCTTTAAAACAACAACCTCGTAACTTATTTCTCTTCTCTTTTTCTTTCGGAAGGACTATGTAATGAAATCCTTCTCTATTTTGTTTTTCATTTTTCATTTTTTCATCTTTTTCTTTCTTTTCATTTCTTTTTCTATTTTTTTTTCCTTTTTCTGCCAATATTTGGAACATCAAAACAACATCACAAAAAATGAAGTTCAACCGCACACAACTCTATATAAGATTCTTCCAACCCTTAATTAGGGTGATAATTTTGTTTTTCACTTTTCGGCTTGTAATGACTTAATCACAAAAAAAAAAAGATAAATCGGCTCAAAGGGGTTTTTAAACAAAGGGATGATATTGATAAGGGTTGACTTTTTTTTGGCTAAGTGGCTAAAATTAAAACAAAAAAACAAGTTGCCTTGATCATACAGTGTGCACAAGTAAACAAAAAGCATCAACAAGAGTTAATTCAAGTTCTTGAGACTAACAGACATGAGTGAATCACACAAGAAAGAAAGAGATGGATTTTTGTATGTTATTTATATAAGGCTTAAAACTCACAAGAGTTAATGATCTACTACTAATGATGTACAATTTAGAGTTTAGTCCTAACTATCATACTGAGAATGCACAACAAATTTTTTTCACATCACATCACAAAGCTCTAGTCAAGAGAACTAAGAACAATACTCATAAGTGTAACTCAAAAACCAAAGAAAAAACATGCAATTTTTTTCATTTTTTTATTTAAGAAACGCAACCAAAACAAAGAAAACTGAAAACAAAACAAGGAAAATAAACCAAAGAAATAGTTCCCTCCCCCACACTTAAAACATGCATTGTCCTCAATGGAAGGACATAACTATTAAATAAAAGTGAGAGAAAGGAATGAACACACCCGAGCAGTCAAGGAGGATAGGTGATCGCATAAGAAACCTTTGCTAGTGAAAACTCTTCTACAGTCTCTCCTTCCAAATTGGAGTTCTCATGGAGCAGCTTCAGGTAATGCTCACCGTCCTTAAAAATTGGTATAGTTCCTTCACCTTTTATTCCATGATCAAAGAACGATCTCGAATGAGTAAAAGTGTTAAACTGAAGGGGTTGCCCAATGGATGGTGTTGGTGCAGCAGAGATGTCAGGAGCTTCAGTTGCATAACCATTTTCTTCATCGATAATTTCACCTGTAGGAACAATGTCAATGTCAACCTACAGGGCAACCTTAATCTAAGCAAAAATAGAGGAAGAATCACATGAGTAAGTATTATCAAAAGTAGGCAATGATGGAAAATCAGTTGAAAACAAATCAGAATAAGTATCATCAACCGACTTAGAAAGCACTCCGATGTGAAAAACATAATGTTCTTCCACGGGATGTTTTATAGCATCAAAAAGGTTAAATTTAGCAATGGTATCACCAAACTCCATGGACATTGTTCCATCATCAACATCGATTTTTGTTTTTTCCGTTTTCATGAACGGTCTGCCTTAAATGATTGGTGATCTACTTGAATTTGTTTCTCCGGCCATGTCCAGAATGTAAAAATCTGCAGGAAAAAGCAAATTATTAAGTTGGACAAGCACATCTTCCACAACTACAATAAGGCGAGTATTGCTTCTGTTCGCCATTTGGATGATTAAACTTGTATGTTGCAAAGGACCAAGATTAAGATTCTTATAAACAGAAGTAGGCATAACATTAATTCCCGCTCCTAAATCAAGCTTGCAATTTTCGAATTTACTATCCCCAATGGTACATGGAATATAAAAAGTTCCCGGATCCTTGTATTTCCGGGGCAACATGGAATGAATGAGGGCTGAAACATTAGCCTTTTAAGGTGTATGTTAAAGTTGAATGAGGGCTGAGACATTTCTTCCCATGTTCACTCTCTTATTTCCCTTCATCCTCCTCTTGTGTGTGTACAAATCTTTCAAAAGTTTTGCATACTTTGGAACCTGCTTAATCACATCAAGAAGTGGAATGTTCACTGCCACTTTCCTGAATACATCCAGAATATCTCTCTCTCTCTCTCTCTCTCTCTCTCTCTTTGTCTCCCTCTTCCATCTTTTTAGTTTTAGCTACTTTGTGTGGGAAAGGGATTAGTGGTACATACTCTCTTTCAACCTCAATAACAACAGAAGGTTCATGTGTTACCTCAAGAATTTTTTTATTTTTTTGGGGGCTGGTTCTGCAACTTTTCCGTATCTCAGGGAGATTTTGCTCACATTAGGATTTACTATGGTTAGAGCGGGAAGTTGGTTTGATCTTTGAGCTTGCTGCATGGCATTCATTGAAGTGGCAAGCTGTCCAATTTGTGTCTGCAAGGTATGAATACTAGAATTTGTTCGTTGCTGAAATTGGAGATCATTTACAGCCATTTGCTTAACAAGGTCCTCTAGTGAAGGTCCGAAAGGTGCAGAGGTGGTTAATTGTGGAGGGTTTGGTGGTGGTGGTGGTAATGGTAACATCAACTGTTGTTGGGTGGGCTGCTGATTTCCATATCGAAGGTTTAGATTGTTCCTCCAATTAGGATGGTATTTGTTAGTGGAAAGGTCAGGAATGTTGTACCTATTCTGATTGTTACATTGATTGTAAAGGCATGATGCATATGCTTGAGGCAACTCATTGATCTTTTCATCTTGCAGAATAGGACATGTATCGGTCCAGTGGTTAGCAGAAGTATAAATACCACATAACTTTGTTGCTATTTAAGCTTTACCAACTGCCAACTGTTTCACTAAAGAGGTCAGCTAGTCAATCATATTTTCTAAAGCCTTGTTGGAAGAAGAAACATGAACCTCATTCACACCTTTTGTCTGGACAAAATTGTTTCTAGTTGTGAACTGTTAGGAGTTGAGTGGCATATTCTCAATCAAAGCTTTGGCAGCAGTTGAAGTCTTATCAAAAAATTCTCCACCACTAGCAGCATCTAAAATGTTTCTTTCCATTGGTAGCAATACCTCATAGAAATTTTGGATAAGCAACTATTCGGTAATCTGGTGATGGGGGCAACTGAATAATAACTGTTTAAATTTTCCCCTATATTCAGCCAATGATTCATTGTCGAGTTGTCTAATACCACATATATCTTTTCTGATCGATGCAACTCTAGAGGCAGGAAAGTATCTCTCTAGGAAGAATTTCTTCAAATCATTCCAGGTTATGACAGAATTAGGCTCAAGATAGTAAAACCAATCTTTGGAAGCTCCCTGTAGTGAAAACGGGAATGCTCTGAGCTTGATATGATCCTCTGTGAAATGCCTTGAAATGCCTATGCGGGTCCTCACCTGCAAGACCATTAAACCCTGGCAACAAGCGTATTAAACCAGATTTCAATTTGAAAGGTACAGTAACAGCAGGATATTCAATACATAAAGTATTATAATTCACACCAGGGGCAGCAAGTCCTCTAAGAGTTCTTTGGTTAGCCATATTAAATTTAATTGGAAAAAAATCAACAAAGAATGAGAAAACGCATAACTAATTCAACAATGCAGCAACAATTAGGAAAATATCAACAATGTCCCGATTGAGAAAAAGAATGGAAAACTAGAAAAGCGATTAAAATAAAATATAAAAATTATGAAAATATGACTAAAAATCAAATCAAATCAGGATAAGTCTCTGCATAAAATTTGGGATTTTTTTGAAAATATGAAAATAGAAAATAAATCAAATAAAATAGAAAATAAAGAATTTGAGATTTTTCAGAGTCAAAATCTTTTAGACTTCTATTCTAAAGAAGTAGTGTTCGTTGATTTTTTTTTTTCTGATTTTCTATAAAAAAGATTCGAAGCAAATCGAAACAATAGCTTCCAAACTTACTTGATAGGCTGGAATCCTTACCACTGTACTGCAACCTGAAAAATCAAAAGGAAAAAACAAAAAAACAAAAAACAAAAAACTCTAACAAAACTCTAGAATTGGTTAAAATCAACAAAAATCCCCGACAACGGCGCCAATTTGATTTGTTGTCGCGCACGGATAAAAAACGAGTTATTTTAAAAATATAGTTAAAGGTAAAGACAACTCGAGTATCGTTCTCAAGGATTCTTGTACTATTATTAACCAACAATTGGAACAATTGGGGGTTAAGTTTCGATTAACAGAAAAATAGTGTAATTAAGTGATTATCAAAATAAGCTGAAACGGTTAATCTGCTGTTTTAGTTTTCCAACTTATCATCGACCCAAATAATACTCAATTCCTAAGCGGACTCTATTCCCTTTTCGATTATAATATCAACCAAACAAGCACAATTGATATTATAGGATAGATATTCCTAATTTCCGAATTAAGCAAACGGATGAGATATAGCAATCGTGAATTAAGCAAACACGATAAACAGTTGCGGATTAAGCAAGCGCGATTAAAGTATAGGAACATGCAATCATCGAAATAAATCAATCAACCCTAAGATAAATCGAATTAAGCAAAAAAAAATATCAAAGAGAAGAATTGAAAGGAAATAGGTTTTATTGGAAATTAAAATAACCTCAAAGTGTCAGCGGAAACCGATTACTGCAGATTAATCCTTGGGATTAGTTCTCCATTGTAATCGAACAAAGCTCTTTATTTTTTTTTGTGAATAGTGTAAAGAATGGTGAAGATGAACAGTGTGCGGCTGCTAGGTATAGGCAAGCATCACAAATACTCGTTCTTAGATTCAACATGAATCTTGTAGCTCTCTATCTTATCTTTCCAACATATATCATAAGCCGCAAAATGACATCCCATAGCTCTAGTTATGATCCGAATAGTGGACAGGTATCAAGTAACCACTAAAGCTGAAAACAACATACGAAAATAGATTAAAAGCAAACAAACACTTAATTTTATAAACATAAAAAAACAGTAAAATAAACAAAACAATATTTGTTCATGGCATATATCCTTGGTTTTGATAATAAAAATGTTCTAAAAGAACAATGGTCTTATATAATGTGTGTTCAAGTAGGCAGGTTCTTATGCTTAAAGAAATATATTCAGAATCTGATATGAAGGTGCACTTGAGAGAATCTGAGTTACTTGCTTCTAATGGTACAAAATCTGAAGAACACTCTCTAAGTGATGTCTGGCGTAGACTCTGAAGTTGAAAGCCTCAGCATCAGAATAAGCAACACGTTGTCTCTACACTTGGTGATTGTATTAGCTTCTGGTGATCGTTCAGAAGTAGTAGCAAAGCTAAAGTTATATGTACTGCAGAAAGCATGTTGTATTGTCAAATCAGTTTGTCAGCTAGAATCTAAGTTCACAAGGCTCAAGAAGAGTTGACATGTTTTACGGATAACAACTGTCAACGACTCTATAGTACCGGATCTCATTGAAGACATAACAGTTAAACATGTTACACGATGGATCAAGATCTTTTAGCGTATCTATCTTTAACGTCTCTTGTACTATGGAGAAAATAAAGACACTTGATCAAGGTATATCTTCCAACGACTAGTCTTCTGCAACTGCTATATAAGTAGCTGAAGGTTCAATTTGAATCTTTAAACAAGGAATGAGAAGGAGAAGGAATTCCAAGAAGATTAGAAGTGTTCAATATTTATATCTGAATAAAGACATAACAAGATCAACAATGAGCAACACTATTGAATATGAAGAATCTTTTGTTACTTGGAAATCTTAAGTGCTTAAGGTCTATGTTAAGGAGATTACCCTGTACCTCTGATCTTGGTATCAATTACATCTTGTTCTCTATTCTACTGAACATGTTGTTTAGCAGTTTAAATCAAAGTCTCTTGCTAAGTGCTTGAGCATAAAAGTCTCTAGTTGAAAAGCTTGAGCCAAGTAAGTCTCTTGCTATGTCCTTCAGCATTGAAATTCTTGATTTGTTTTGATTAAGGAAGTTAAGTCTTGGATTGAGAGTCTGAGCAAAGAAGTCTTAGGCGGTGAGTCTGAGCAATGAAGTGTTGGATTGAGAAACTGAGCAAAGAAGACTTAGATGGTGTGTCTGAGCAGTGAAGTCTTAGATAGGGGATCTGAGCAAAGAAGTCTTAAACAATGGGTCTAAGAAAGAAAGTCTTAAATCTGGAGGGTTTAAGCAATGGAAATCGTAGGATCTGAGGATCTAAGCAGAGAAGTCTTGATCAGGTGCTGGTTGAGCAAGAAGTATTAAGCTGTAGGTCTGAGCAGTAAAATTCTTGTGTTTAAGTGCATAAGCAAGTGTAATCATGAGTTAATTAAAGTGGAAAATCTCTTGCACTGCAAGGGGAGTAGACTACTCTCAAGTTGGGAGGAACTAGGTTAAATTTGCTATGTTCAGTGTTTTGTTTGGTTTACTTCTGATATATTTTCCACTGCACTTGTTATCAGGTTCTGAACTAATGTTTAAAATCTGAACTCTGTTCAAAAGTAGAAACGTTTTTAGTGAACACAGTTCCACCCCCTTTCTTCTTGTGTATTTTCCTCACCTTCAAATATTACATTTCTAGTGAGCATTATGAGCCAGTTTGTGAACGCTCCTTCTGATAGTCATTGATATGCACTCTATCGAATTTATAAATATATAATGAATACACCATGAAAATGCCTATTATATGAAGATAAGGGTGATGCTAAAATCATTTGTTATTCAGATGCAGACTGGGCCGATTCACCATCAGATAGGAGATCCACATCCGGATATTGTGTTCTTATTTGAGGTAATATGAACTTTTGGAGAAGCAAGAAACTAAATGCAATTACACTATATAGTGCTGAAGTTGGATATTATGTTATGGCAGTAACCTCAAAGGAGATTGCATGGCTGGAAAATTTACTCTCAGAACTTATGATAGAAAATCTTCAGAACACAAAAATCATATGTGATAATCAAGAAGCACTCCACATTGCATCTAATCCATTTTCTATGAACGGACCAAGCATATAAAAATATATTGTCATTATGTAAGGGACAAGGTACTATCAAGAGAAATCACCACATATTTCATAGAATCCGAAGACCAATTATCTCGTCGGGGCTCTCGAGTGGATTACATTTATAACAAGCTCAACTCATATGAAAAATATGATCCAGCTTGAGGGAGATTGTTAAGAGTAATTGTATATAAAATAGCCCCATATCGACTATGTTGTGAATCGGATACCTTATCACCAAAGTATAATTGGTTCCTTGATCAGTCAAGAAACCCACAAGGGTTAGGGTTAACAAAGAAAACAAGAGTAAAAACAACAAGGATTGGTTATAAAACTGTTATTCTTTCCTTTCTCCTTAAAACAAGGATTACAAGTATACAAGAATAACAAACTAATCACTCTCACTCTTTCTAGTTTTTGTCACGCTCTGAATGAGAGACTAGTATGCTATTTATAATAAAACCTAGCACGCTAAACTAATGGGCTTTTAATAAAATACCCATTACAAGCTAACTTAGGGTACAAGCTAACTTAAACAATTGGATCCTTAACACAAGGCCCAATTCAATATGCTAACAACCCTAGCAATATTAACTAATACATGTTAGAACAACCTTCGACTACAACATGTATTATTTTTCGACGGCAGCATGTGAACCAACTTCGACGGCATGCTTCTTCTAGAGTTCGATCCAAATTCCACAAATCTCCACCTTGGATCTAACTCTAACAACAAGAAAAAACAAACTAGCTTTCTTCATGCAGCTTTATCAACTGCATACAGTGGAAAAACTTGTAACTTGGCAATGTCTTGGTGATCATATCAGCAGCATTATGATCTGTCGAAACCTTCAGCACTTGGACTCCTCCACGCTCGATTACCCCTCTGACGAAATGCAGCCTCACATCAATGTGCTTGGTTCGCTCATGATAGGCTGAGTTCTTCGACAGGTGTATTGCACTTTGACTATCACATTTAACAGTGATACTTCGACCTTGAAGTTTCAGCTCCTTTGCAAAACCTTCAAGCCACAACGCTTCCTTCACAGCTTCAGTGAGGGCAATATATTCAGCTTCAGTGGTTGATAAGGCAACAACCTTCTGGAGCGTCGCTTTCCAACTGATTGCTGTGCCAAACATTGTGAAAACATATCCGGAAATAGACTTTCTGGAATCCATACAACCTGCATAATCAGAGTCAACAAATCCTTCGACTGCTGCTTTACTATCTTCACCCAAGGCTCCACCATAAATTAGGACTCTGTTCAGAGACCCATTTATGTACCTTAAAATCCACTTTAATGCTTGCCAGTGAGCCTTTCCAGGATTCGACATGTACCTGCTCACAAGACTCACTGCATATGCTATGTCAGGTCTTGTACAGACCATAGCATACATCAAAGAACCAACTATATTAGCATATGGAATGCTATTCATATAAGTTCTTTCGACATCAGTACTGGGACACTTATCTATACTCAGCTTGAATTGAGGGTTTGTCGGAGTTACAACAGGCTTTGAATTCGACATACCATACTTTTTGAGAATCTTCCGTAGGTATGCCTCTTGAGATAAGCATAATTTCGACTGCTTTCTATCTCTTCGGATGTCAATCCCAAGAATCCTGGACGCAGCTCCCAGATCCTTCATTTCGAACTCCTTACTGAGTTCAGCCTTCACCCTCATTACCTCTTCGACATTGTTGCTTGCTATTAGAATATCATCCACATAAAGCAACAAAATAACAAATGAATTACCCGGTCGAAATCTGAAGTAAACACAGTGGTCGAATTGACTTCTGATGAAACTTATGCGTGCCATGAACTTTTCGAATCTCCTATTCCACTGTCGAGGAGATTGTTTCAGTCCATATAAAGATCTCTTCAGCTTGCACACATAATCTTCCTTCCCCTTTTCGACATACCCTTCAGGTTGCCTCATCAGGATCGTTTCATCTAGGTCACCATACAAGAATGCAGTCTTCACATCCATCTGTTCCAGTTCAAGGTCGAACTGTGCCACCATGGAAAGCAAAATTCGAATGGACCTGTGCTTCACAACAGGCGAGAACACATCATTGAAATCGACACCTTCTTTCTGAGTGAACCCCTAGCAACCAATCTTGCCTTGTATCTTTTCGACGCCACTCCTTCGATTCCTTCCTTGACTTTGAAAATCCATTTACAGCTGACTAACCTAGCTCCAGGAGGTTTCTTTATCAGTTCCCATGTGTCGTTATCATGAAGAGATTTCATCTCATCATCCATGGCTTTCATCCATTCAGTCTTCTTTCGACTCCTCATAACTTCCTTATAGTCTCTAGGTTCTTCGTCGAGAACCTCACTTGCAGAGATTAAGGCATAAGCTATAAGATCTGCATACCCAAGTCTCTGAGGTGGCTTGATGACTCTTCTCAACCTGTCTCTTGCTAACAGGTAGTCATTATCAGTTTCCTCATCTTCGACAACATCTCCTGTTTCGTCTTCGACTTCATCTGGGGTACGCACTTCAGCATCAATATGCTCCACCTCAACAGGAATCTCTCCCTGTTCCAGCTCTTCGTCAGCAACATCAGTTTTCTTGAAAGCCATCTCAGCTTCATTGAAAACTACATCTCGACTGGTGATACACCTCCTGTGACCTGGCTCTAGGCACCATAGCCTATAAGCTTTGACTCCTTCAGGGTATCCCATGAACATGCACTTCAGAGCTCTAGGTTCGACATTATCTTGCCTAATGTGAGCATAGGCCACATAGCCAAATACTCTCAGTCTGTCGAGACTAGGTGGATTTCCCGACCAAACTTCTTCAGGTGTCTTCATATCTAATGCAGTCGAAGGACATTTATTTATCAGATATGCAGCTGTCGAAACAGCTTCAGCCCAAAACACCTTCTTCAATCCAGCACTAACCAACATGCATCTAACCCTTTCAAGGATTGTTCGATTGAATCCCTCAGTTAAGCCATTTTGTTGAGGAGTACCTGCTACAGTCTTATGCCTTGCAATCCCAGACTCAACACAGTAACTGTCGAATGCTTTGTTGCAGAACTCAAGGCCATTGTCAGTTCTCAACCTCTTAACCTTTCTGCCAGTTTGAGTTTCGACCAGAATCTTCCAACTTTTGAAATTCTCAAAAGTTTCATCATTCGTCTTCTGAATGAATACCCATATCTTTCTGGAATAGTCATCAACAATGGATAGAAAATACCTTGCACCTGAGTGTGAAGGATTCCTTGCAGGCCCCCAAAGATCAGCATGAATGTAATCAAGGGATCCATGTGTTCTTTGCTTGCCTTTGTTGAACTTCGCCCTACAGGATTTACCAAATACACAAGATTCACAAAACTCCAACTTTTCGACTTTGTCACCACCTAGCAGGTTCTGCTTCCCCAATTCGACTAGGCCTCTTTCGCTGACATGGCCCAATCTCATGTGCCATAACTCTGTCTTCGACATAGGTTTCGTGGATACAACATTTGTCGAACCACTTACAACCTCAGCCTCCAGGATATACAAGCCTTGGTTTTTCACGCCTCTCAAGACTTCCTTCGACCCTTTCATGACTCTCAGGGTACCTTGCTCTCCTTTGAAAACATATCCCTTTCTGTCGAATTCACCAAGAGAAATTAAATTTCTCTTCAAGTCAGGTACATACCTAACTTCAGTCAATAATCTTATTGACTCATCATGGAGCTTGAATCTCACGGATCCAATACCTGCAATTTTGCAAGCTTTGTTGTTTCCCAGCAGCACCGATCCACCATCTTGATCACATAGCTCTTCGAACAATTCTCTGTTTGGAGTCATGTGCCAAGTGCATCCTGAATCCATAATCCACTCTTTTCTTGAGTCGCCGCTTGAAACTACAAGAACATCAGATGAGTCGAAGTCATCTTGAACAATGGCTGCGTTGCCATTATCCTTACCTCCATGATCTTTCAGGCGTTCAGGGCACATCTTTCTTGTGTGACCCTCCTTCTTACAGTGATAACATCGAAAACCAGATGTTTCGCCACTAGAAGATTTCTGCTGACTTTTACCTTTCTTCTTGTCGAACCTACCATCCTTTCGCAAGAATTTTCCCTTAACTGCCAAACCTTCACCAACTGTCAAAGGTTTATGCTCATTTCATTCGTTCAGGTCCTTAGAGTACAAGGCTGCTTGAACTTCTTCAAAGGTCAGGGACTCTCTTCCATACAAGAGAGTTTCTTTGAAGTGAGCATGCGATTTGGGCAAAGCACACAACAACAACAATGCTTGATCTTCATCATCAATCTTCACATCAATGTTTTCAAGATCAAGAATCAGTTTGTTGAAAGAATCCAACTGCTCAGCCAAAGCCTTTTCTTCATTCATCTTGAACGAATACAAGGCTTGCTTCAGGTAAAGACGATTCACCAAGGATTTGGTCATATACAAACTTTCCAGCTTCGTCCATACCCGCCGCCGTCGTCTCTTTTGATACCTGTCGAAGAACCTTATCACCAAGGCTCAACAATATTGCGCTGTGTGCTTTCTCGATCATGGTAGTCTTTTCTTTTTCCGTTAACGCAGCATCCATGGCTGCCATTCCCTTCAACGCTTCCAAACAACCCTGCTGAACCAGTAGGGCTTTCATCTTCAAGCGCCACAGACCGAAGTCATTCACTCCGGTGAACTTCTCGATCTCATACTTTGTTGAAGGCATCTTCTCCACGCTCATCGCACCAATTTGTTGTGAATCGGATACCTTATCACCAAAGTATAATTGGTTCCTTGATCAGTCAAGAAACCCACAAGGGTTAGGGTTAACAAAGAAAACAAGAGTAAAAACAACAAGGATTGGTTATAAAACTGTTATTCTTTCCTTTCTCCTTAAAACAAGGATTACAAGTATACAAGAATAACAAACTAACCACTCTCACTCTTTCTAGTTTTTGTCACGCTCTGAATGAGAGACTAGTATGTTATTTATAATAAAACCTAGCACACTAAACTAATGGGCTTTTAATAAAATACCCATTACAAGCTAACTTAGGGTACAAGCTAACTTAAACAATTGGATCCTTAACACAAGGCCCAATTCAATATGCTAATAACCCTAGCAATATTAACTAATACATGTTAGAATAACCTTCAACTACAACATGTATTATTTTTCAACGGCAGCATGTGAACCAACTTCGACGGCATGCATCTTCTAGAGTTCGATCAAAATTCCACAAATCTCCACCTTGGATCTAACTCTAACAACAAGAAAAAACAAACTAGCTTTCTTCATGCAGCTTTATCAACTGCATACAGTGGAAAAACTTGCAACTTGGCAATGTCTTGGTGATCATATCAGCAGCATTATAATCTGTCGAAACCTTCAGCACTTGGACTTCTCCACGCTCGATTACCCCTCTGACGAAATGCAGCCTCACATCAATGTACATGGTTCGCTCATGATAGGCTGAGTTCTTCGACAGGTGTATTGCACTTTGACTATCACATTTAACAGTGATACTTCGACCTTGAAGTTTCAGCTCCTTTGCAAAACCTTCAAGCCACAACGCTTCCTTCACAGCTTCAGTGAGGGCAATATATTCAGCTTCAGTGGTTGATAAGGCAACAACCTTCTGGAGCGTCGCTTTCCAACTGATTGCTGTGCCAAACATTGTGAAAACATATCCGGAAATAGACTTTCTGGAATCCATACAACCTGCATAATCAGAGTCAACAAATCCTTTGACTGCTGCTTTACTATCTTCACCCAAGGCTCCACCATAAATTAGGACTCTGTTCAGAGACCCATTTATGTACCTTAAAATCCACTTCAATGCTTGCCAGTGAGCCTTTCCAGGATTCGACATGTACCTGCTCACAAGACTCACTGCATATGCTATGTCAGGTCTTGTACAGACCATAGCAAACATCAAAGAACCAACTATATTAGCATATGGAATGCTATTCATATAAGTTCTTTCGACATCAGTACTGGGACACTTATCTATACTCAGCTTGAATTGAGGGTTTGTCGGAGTTACAACAGGCTTTGAATTCGACATACCATACTTTTTGAGAATCTTCCGTAGGTATGCCTCTTGAGATAAGCATAATTTCGACTGCTTTCTATCTCTTCGGATGTCAATCCCAAGAATCCTGGACGCAGCTCCCAGATCCTTCATTTCGAACTCCTTACTGAGTTCAGCCTTCACCCTCATTACCTCTTCGACATTGTTGCTTGCTATTAGAATATCATCCACATAAAGCAACAAAATAACAAATGAATTACCCGGTCGAAATCTGAAGTAAACACAGTGGTCGAATTGACTTCTGATGAAACTTATGCGTGCCATGAACTTGTCGAATCTCCTATTCCACTGTCGAGGAGATTGTTTCAGTCCATATAAAGATCTCTTCAGCTTGCACACATAATCTTCCTTCCCCTTTTCGACATACCCTTCAGGTTGCCTCATCAGGATCGTTTCATCTAGGTCACCATACAAGAATGCAGTCTTCACATCCATCTGTTCCAGTTCAAGGTTGAACTGTGCCACCATTGCAAACAAAATTCGAATGGACCTGTGCTTCACAACAGGCGAGAACACATCATTGAAATCGACACCTTCTTTCTGAGTGAACCCCTAGCAACCAATCTTGCCTTGTATCTTTTCGACGCCACTCCTTCGATTCCTTCCTTGACTTTGAAAATCCATTTACCGCTGACTAACCTGGCTCCAGCAGGTTTCTTTATCAGTTCCCATGTGTCGTTATCATGAAGAGATTTCATCTCATCATCCATGGCTTTCAACCATTCAGTCTTCTTTCGACTCCTCATAACTTCCTTATAGTCTCTAGGTTCTTCGTCGAGAACCTCACTTGCAGAGATTAAGGCATAAGCTATAAGATCTGCATACCCAAGTCTCTGAGGTGGCTTGATGACTCTTCTCGACCTGTCTCTTGCTAACAGGTAGTCATTATCAGTTTCCTTATCTTCGACAACATCTCCTGTTTCGTCTTCGACTTCATCTAGGGTACGCACTTCAGCATCAATATGCTCCACCTCAACAGGACTCTCTCCCTGTTCCAGCTCTTCGTCAGCAACATCAGTTTTCTTGAAAGCCATCTCAGCTTCATTGAAAACTACATCTCGACTGGTGATACACCTCCTGTGACCTGGCTCTAGGCACCATAGCCTATAAGCTTTGACTCCTTCAGGGTATCCCATGAACATGCACTTCAGAGCTCTAGGTTCGACATTATCTTGCCTAATGTGAGCATAGGCCACATAGCCAAATACTCTCAGTCTGTCGAGACTAGGTGGATTTCCCGACCAAACTTCTTCAGGTGTCTTCATATCTAATGCAGTCGAAGGACATCTATTTATCAGATATGCAGCTGTCGAAACAGCTTCAGCCCAAAACACCTTCTTCAATCCAGCACTAACCAACATGCATCTAACCCTTTCAAGGATTGTTCGATTGAATCCCTCAGTTAAGCCATTTTGTTGAGGAGTACCTGCTACAGTCTTATGCCTTGCAATCCCAGACTCAACACAGTAACTGTCGAACGCTTTGTTGCAGAACTCAAGGCCATTGTCAGTTCTCAACCTCTTAACCTTTCTGCCAGTTTGAGTTTCGACCAGAATCTTCCAACTTTTGAAATTCTCAAAAGTTTCATCCTTCGTCTTCTGAATGAATACCCATAGCTTTTTGGAATAGTCATCAACAATGGATAGAAAATACCTTGCACCTGAGTGTGAAGGATTCCTTGCAGGCCCCCAAAGATCAGCATGAATGTAATCAAGGAATCCATGTGTTCTTTGCTTGCCTTTGTTGAACTTCGCCCTACAGGATTTACCAAATACACAAGATTCACAAAACTCCAACTTTTCGACTTTGTCACCACCTAGCAGGTTCTGCTTCCCCAATTCGACTAGGCCTCTTTCGCTGACATGGCCCAATCTCATGTGCCATAACTCTGTCTTCGACATAGGTTTCGTGGATACAACATTTGTCGAACCACTTACAACCTCAGCCTCCAGGATATACAAGCCTTGGTTTTTCACGCCTCTCAAGACTTCCTTCGACCCTTTCATGACTCTCAGGGTACCTTGCTCTCCTTTGAAAACATATCCCTTTCTGTCGAATTCACCAAGGGAAATTAAATTTCTCTTCAAGTCAGGTACATACCTAACTTCAGTCAATAATCTTATTGACTCATCATGGAGCTTGAATCTCACGGATCCAATACCTGCAATTTTGCAAGCTTTGTTGTTTCCCAGCAGCACCGATCCACCATCTTGATCACATAGCTCTTCGAACAATTCTCTGTTTGGAGTCATGTGCCAAGTGCATCCTGAATCCATAATCCACTCTTTTCTTGAGTCGCCGCTTGAAACTACAAGAACATCAGATGAGTCGAAGTCATCTTGAACAATGGCTGCGTTGCCATTATCCTTACCTCCATGATCTTTCAGGCGTTCAGGGCACATCTTTCTTGTGTGACCCTCCTTCTTACAGTGATAACATCGAAAACCAGATGTTTCGCCACTAGAAGATTTCTGCTGACTTTTACCTTTCTTCTTGTCGAACCTACCATCCATTCGCAAGAATTTTCCCTTAACTGCCAAACCTTCACCAACTGTCAAAGGTTTATGCTCCTTTCATTCGTTCAGGTCCTTAGAGTACAAGGCTGCTTGAACTTCTTCAAAGGTCAGGGACTCTCTTCCATACAAGAGAGTTTCTTTGAAGTGAGCATGCGATTTGGGCAAAGCACACAACAACAACAATGCTTGATCTTCATCATCAATCTTCACATCAATGTTTTCAAGATCAAGAATCAGTTTGTTGAAAGAATCCAACTGCTCAGCCAAAGCCTTTTCTTCATTCATCTTGAACGAATACAAGGCTTGCTTCAGGTAAAGACGATTCACCAAGGATTTGGTCATATACAAACTTTCCAGCTTCGTCCATAATCCCGCCGTCGTCGTCTCTTTTGATACCTGTCGAAGAACCTTATCACCAAGGCTCAACAATATTGCGCTGTGTGCTTTCTCGATCATGGTAGTCTTTTCTTTTTCCGTTAACGCAGCATCCATGGCTGCCATTCCCTTCAACGCTTCCAACCAACCCTGCTGAACCAGTAGGGCTTTCATCTTCAAGCGCCACAGACCGAAGTCGTTCACTCTGGTGAACTTCTCGATCTCATACTTTGTTGAAGGCATCTTCTCCACGCTCATCGCACCAATTTGTTGTGAATCGGATACCTTATCACCAAAGTATAATTGGTTCCTTGATCAGTCAAGAAACCCACAAGGGTTAGGGTTAACAAAGAAAACAAGAGTAAAAACAACAAGGATTGGTTATAAAACTGTTATTCTTTCCTTTCTCCTTAAAACAAGGATTACAAGTATACAAGAATAACAAACTAACCACTCTCACTCTTTCTAGTTTTTGTCACGCTCTGAATGAGAGACTAGTATGCTATTTATAATAAAACCTAGCACACTAAACTAATGGGCTTTTAATAAAATACCCATTACAAGCTAACTTAGGGTACAAGCTAACTTAAACAATTGGATCCTTAACACAAGGCCCAATTCAATATGCTAACAACCCTAGCAATATTAACTAATACATGTTAGAACAACCTTCGACTACAACATGTATTATTTTTCGACGGCAGCATGTGAACCAACTTCGACGGCATGCTTCTTCTAGAGTTCGATCAAAATTCCACAAATCTCCACCTTGGATCTAACTCTAACAACAAGAAAAAACAAACTAGCTTTCTTCATGCAGCTTTATCAACTGCATACAGTGGAAAAACTTGCAACTTGGCAATGTCTTGGTGATCATATCAGCAGCATTATAATCTGTCGAAACCTTCAGCACTTGGACTTCTCCACGCTCGATTACCCCTCTGACGAAATGCAGCCTCACATCAATGTGCTTGGTTCGCTCATGATAGGCTGAGTTCTTCGACAGGTGTATTGCACTTTGACTATCACATTTAACAGTGATACTTCGACCTTGAAGTTTCAGCTCCTTTGCAAAACCTTCAAGCCACAACGCTTCCTTCACAGCTTCAGTGAGGGCAATATATTCAGCTTTAGTGGTTGATAAGGCAACAACCTTCTGGAGCGTCGCTTTCCAACTGATTGCTGTGCCAAACATTGTGAAAACATATCCAGAAATAGACTTTCTGGAATCCATACAACCTGCATAATCAGAGTCAACAAATCCTTCGACTGCTGCTTTACTATCTTCACCCAAGGCTCCACCATAAATTAGGACTCTGTTCAGAGACCCATTTATGTACCTTAAAATCCACTTCAATGCTTGCCAGTGAGCCTTTCCAGGATTCGACATGTACCTGCTCACAAGACTCACTGCATATGCTATGTCAGGTCTTGTACAGACCATAACATACATCAAAGAACCAACTATATTAGCATATGGAATGCTATTCATATAAGTTCTTTCGACATCAGTACTGGGACACTTATCTATACTCAGCTTGAATTGAGGGTTTGTCGGAGTTACAACAGGCTTTGAATTCGACATACCATACTTTTTGAGAATCTTCCGTAGGTATGCCTCTTGAGATAAGCATAATTTCGACTGCTTTCTATCTCTTCGGATGTCAATCCCAAGAATACTGGACGCAGCTCCCAGATCCTTCATTTCGAACTCCTTACTGAGTTCAGCCTTCACCCACATTACCTCTTTGACATTGTTGCTTGCTATTAGAATATCATCCACATAAAGCAACAAAATAACAAATGAATTACCCGGTCGAAATCTGAAGTAAACACAGTGGTCGAATTGACTTCTGATGAAACTTATGCGTGCCATGAACTTGTCGAATCTCCTATTCCACTGTCGAGGAGATTGTTTCAGTACATATAAAGATCTCTTCAGCTTGCACACATAATCTTCCTTCCCCTTTTCGACATACCCTTCAGGTTGCCTCATCAGGATCGTTTCATCTAGGTCACCATACAAGAATGCAGTCTTCACATCCATCTGTTCCAGTTCAAGGTCGAACTGTGCCACCCTGGCAAGCAAAATTCGAATGGACCTGTGCTTCATAACAGGCGAGAACACATCATTGAAATCGACACCTTCTTTCTGAGTGAACCCCTAGCAACCAATCTTGCCTTGTATCTTTTCGACGCCACTCCTTCGATTCCTTCCTTGACTTTGAAAATCCATTTACAGCTGACTAACCTAGCTCCAGGAGGTTTCTTTATCAGTTCCCATGTGTCGTTATCATGAAGAGATTTCATCTCATCATCCATGGCTTTCAACCATTCAGTCTTCTTTCGACTCCTCATAACTTCCTTATAGTCTCTAGGTTCTTCGTCGAGAACCTCACTTGCAGAGATTAAGGCATAAGCTATAAAATCTGCATACCCAAGTCTCTGAGGTGGCTTGATGACTCTTCTCAACCTGTCTCTTGCTAACAGGTAGTCATTATCAGTTTCCTCATCTTCGACAACATCTCCTGTTTCGTCTTCGACTTCATCTGGGGTACGCACTTCAGCATCAATATGCTCCACCTCAACAGGAATCTCTCCCTGTTCCAGCTCTTCGTCAGCAACATCAGTTTTCTTGAAAGCCATCTCAGCTTCATTGAAAACTACATCTCGACTGGTGATACACCTCCTGTGACCTGGCTCTAGGCACCATAGCCTATAAGCTTTGACTCCTTCAGGGTATCCCATGAACATGCACTTCAGAGCTCTAGGTTCGACATTATCTTGCCTAATGTGAGCATAGGCCACATAGCCAAATACTCTCAGTCTGTCGAGACTAGGTGGATTTCCCGACCAAACTTCTTCAGGTGTCTTCATATCTAATGCAGTCGAAGGACATCTATTTATCAGATATGCAGCTGTCGAAACAGCTTCAGCCCAAAACACCTTCTTCAATCCAGCACTAACCAACATGCATCTAACCCTTTCAAGGATTGTTCGATTGAATCCCTCAGTTAAGCCATTTTGTTGAGGAGTACCTGCTACAGTCTTATGCCTTGCAATCCCAGACTCAACACAGTAACTGTCGAACGCTTTGTTGCAGAACTCAAGGCCATTGTCAGTTCTCAACCTCTTAACCTTTCTGCCAGTTTGAGTTTCGACCAGAATCTTCCAACTTTTGAAATTCTCAAAAGTTTCATCATTCGTCTTCTGAATGAATACCCATAGCTTTCTGGAATAGTCATCAACAATGGATAGAAAATACCTTGCACCTGAGTGTGAAGGATTCCTTGCAGGCCCCCAAAGATCAGCATGAATGTAATCAAGGGATCCATGTGTTCTTTGCTTGCCTTTGTTGAACTTCGCCCTACAGGATTTACCAAATACACAAGATTCACAAAACTCCAACTTTTCGACTTTGTCACCACCTAGCAGGTTCTGCTTCCCCAATTCGACTAGGCCTCTTTCGCTGACATGGCCCAATCTCATGTGCCATAACTCTGTCTTCGACATAGGTTTCGTGGATACAACATTTGTCGAACCACTTACAACCTCAGCCTCCAGGATATACAAGCCTTGGTTTTTCACGCCTCTCAAGACTTCCTTCGACCCTTTCATGACTCTCAGGGTACCTTGCTCTCCTTTGAAAACATATCCCTTTCTGTCGAATTCACCAAGAGAAATTAAATTTCTCTTCAAGTCAGGTACATACCTAACTTCAGTCAATAATCTTATTGACTCATCATGGAGCTTGAATCTCACGGATCCAATACCTGCAATTTTGCAAGCTTTGTTGTTTCCCAGCAGCACCGATCCACCATCTTGATCACATAGCTCTTCGAACAATTCTCTGTTTGGAGTCATGTGCCAAGTGCATCCTGAATCCATAATCCACTCTTTTCTTGAGTCGCCGCTTGAAACTACAAGAACATCAGATGAGTCGAAGTCATCTTGAACAATGGCTGCGTTGCCATTATCCTTACCTCCATGATCTTTCAGGCGTTCAGGGCACATCTTTCTTGTGTGACCCTCCTTCTTACAGTGATAACATCGAAAACCAGATGTTTCGCCACTAGAAGATTTCTGCTGACTTTTACCTTTCTTCTTGTCGAACCTACCATCCTTTCGCAAGAATTTTCCCTTAACTGCCAAACCTTCACCAACTGTCAAAGGTTTATGCTCCTTTCGTTCGTTTAGGTCCTTAGAGTACAAGGCTGCTTGAACTTCTTCAAAGGTCAGGGACTCTCTTCCATACAAGAGAGTTTCTTTGAAGTGAGCATGCGATTTGGGCAAAGCACACAACAACAACAATGCTTGATCTTCATCATCAATCTTCACATCAATGTTTTCAAGATCAAGAATCAGTTTGTTGAAAGAATCCAACTGCTCAGCCAAAGCCTTTTCTTCATTCATCTTGAACGAATACAAGGCTTGCTTCAGGTAAAGACGATTCACCAAGGATTTGGTCATATACAAACTTTCCAGCTTCGTCTATAATCCCGCCGCCGTCGTCTCTTTTGATACCTGTCGAAGAACCTTATCACCAAGGCTCAACAATATTGCGTTGTGTGCTTTCTCGATCATGGTAGTCTTTTCTTTTTCCGTTAACGCAGCATCCATGGCTGCCATTCCCTTCAACGCTTCCAAACAACCCTGCTGAACCAGTAGGGCTTTCATCTTCAAGCGCCACAGACCGAAGTCGTTCACTCCGGTGAACTTCTCGATCTCATACTTTGTTGAAGGCATCTTCTCCACGCTCATCGCACCAATTTGTTGTGAATCAGATACCTTATCACCAAAGTATAATTGGTTCCTTGATCAGTCAAGACCCCCACAAGGGTTAGGGTTAACAAAGAAAACAAGAGTAAAAACAACAAGGATTGGTTATAAAACTGTTATTCTTTCCTTTCTCCTTAAAACAAGGATTACAAGTATACAAGAATAACAAACTAACCACTCTCACTCTTTCTAGTTTTTGTCACGCTCTGAATGAGAGACTAGTATGCTATTTATAATAAAACCTAGCACACTAAACTAATGGGCTTTTAATAAAATACCCATTACAAGCTAACTTAGGGTACAAGCTAACTTAAACAATTGGATCCTTAACACAAGGCCCAATTCAATATGCTAACAACCCTAGCAATATTAACTAATACATGTTAGAACAACCTTCGACTACAACATGTATTATTTTTCGACGGCAGCATGTGAACCAACTTCGACGGCATGCTTCTTCTAGAGTTCGATCCAAATTCCACAGACTATAACATGTAATTAGTTGTAAACTCTTTATGTATAATACAGACTCCGTATTGCATTTTAAATATAGTTTATTCAACTGTCTCTCAATCTCTTATACTTCAATAGTCTTAGTTGTGGTTACTCATTGTTATATGTTTAAGTTTTGTTGTAAAAATAGAATGTACGTACAGTGTGCCATTTTAAGTTTTTCCTATTTAGGTTATGTTTAAATTCTATTATGTTTTTTAAAAAATCCATTATTAATTATTTCAAAATAAGTTAGGTTCGATTTTATTTCAAAAAAATATAAGTTAAAATGCACATTTTGTAAAAAAATAAATAAATAAACAAGACTTTTACCATCAGTTGTTACCTAAAACCGAGGTAAAAAAGACTCAATCTATTCCCTTGATTCAAAAATCAAACAAAGGGTAAAAGTAGGATGCGCTTGAAAAGAAAATAATATTGTTTTGGGGGATAAAACTCATGACCATTCTAAGATTTCTCTTCAATTAACAAAATAATCAAGGGGAAAAGTGACGACTTTTCAAGACACACTTATTTACCTCATCTGCGAAATCGAGGTAAAATATACTCACAAATTGACACAATATTACATATTCATAATAGTGTTATAAATTACTAACGTCCGATCACATGGTTATATACTGAAATATATTCTCCATTTTGAAGTTGAGTTATATTACAATATTTCATTTTAAAATTGTTGATATGGTTCATTGATAAATATTTTGATGTTTTTTTTCTTGTCAAAGTCATAAACATAGTATGAATCATTTTGGTAACAATAAAGTTTCGGTTCCGTAAAAAAAATGTGCACAAAAATCTAATGAATCTTTAGAATTCAATAATATCCAAAATAGTGACGCCAGTGGTTTTTATGAAATTTTTTTTTCTTTGTGCTCTTCATGTATTTCACAAGTTATGAGCCCCCACAATAAAATTATACAAACATGGAACAAAGTTTTAACCATATTTTATTTGATCACAATTTTCAATGATCCGTTATTTTTTTTGGTAAACTGCGAATAAAGTATGATTTTTTTTTGTTGCTTTTTTTCAATTGAAAAATATTACAACAACATTTATTCTATATTTTCACTACTTTTAAAAAAAAATAAAAACTTCAATTTTTCTCTTGTATTTTCTACAGAAAAATAAATGCATTGATATCAATTAGACAATGGCAACAACACTTATTTTTACTTAGAAGCATAATTGATTTTGTTTTTTTTTTTGAATATTTTTCTACAAATAAATATTAGAAGAATGTTCAAGAAAAATACAAATTAAACTAAACTTCTAAGTAAAACAAGCATTGTTTAGCATTGCCTGATTGTTAACGATACATTTATTTTCCTATAAAAAATGAATGAAAAAAGAAATGAAATTTTAAATTATATATTCTAAAAGAATAAAAAATAGAGTAAATGATGTTAGAAGATTTTTTTTAATTTAATAAAAACAAAAAGACATACTTTGTTCATTTAGTTTAAAAAAAAATAACGAATCAACAAAAACCGTGTTAAATAAAATAAGGCCAAAACTTTGTTCAATTATTATATAATTGTATTGTGATGGTTCATAGTTGAGAAATATATGAAGAGCACCAAAAAAAAAAAGTTTTACACAAAAATTGTTGGTGACAATATAAGAGTTAATGAACAAATGAACAATTTTATTATGGAAGAGCAGACAATAATATATTATTAAATATATTTTTTTCTCTAATATTTTTATTTAATATTAATTTATAATTTTTTTTATATTTGTGTCTTTCGCGACACATTTATTTTCTTTTTAAATAAAAATAGAGACAGAGAATGGTTTGAATTTTTAGATCAATTAAAAATTAATTAAATGAATGATTTATATTTGTTTTAAAAAAATAATAAATAAAAACAATTATAAATATAAAATAAATGATATTGTATTGAAAATATATTTAAGCAAGAATATAATATTTTTAATTGAATATCATATAGGTTTTTTATTTTTAAATTTGCCTAAGACACCCTAACTTGTGTTAGGCCGACAATGTTTGTTACCATTAGATGCATATGTTGAGTCATAATTAATACACTCTATTATGTTATCCATTTTTATAATATGATCCCAAATAAGCGAACGTTTAGAATAGTTTTTGGCGTTACCTGCCTCATGACCTTGCAAGTCCTCTTCACTTTATAAGTATATCTATATCAACATCAAATCGATTTTCTGCAACATTTGTAGTAGGAGCATAATAAACATTCATATTCTCTTGCATTAACATCAATTACATATTATATAAAAATTAGAGAATTGAAACAATGAAATGAAAGGAACAAATCATTCAATAGTTATAAAGCATGAACAATAATGTTTGCAAATCTAGGGAGACTAATTAGTCATATATATATATATATATATATATATATATATATATATATATATATATGTATATATATATATATATATATATATATATATATATATGCCCAACAAGGCCGACTAAATCAATACCGAGGCCTTGTTTTAATTTAAAAAATTGACCTAAAGTTTAAAAAAAGTACAATTTTATTTATTAAAAAAGACACGCAAGATTACCATTTTCAATTTGCAAAGTATTAAGATTATTATTATTTTTTAAAGGCAATGGATTAAAAGCGAGTACAATGGTACTCGAAACACAACCATTCTACAGCAACGGAAACATAAGATTCATTTTCAATAGGCACATTATCAAGAATTTCAAAATTAATATTATCAACGTAATGATTTTTATTTGAAACTTGTGGTTTTTTTACTGAAAATTTATCAAGAGCTCGGTTTGAGATTGAATTAAATCTTCATTTGTTTGCTTTCTCTTAAGCTTATCATTTTGACACTCATACTTTCTATTCTGAGGAGAAATCTTAGGAGGCTTAGTAGAAAAAAATACCTGCACTATCTCATGACATTCTTCTTTTAGCTAAATGGAAAGAATGACATTCTTCTATACAGATATTGAAAATAAATATAAAAAAAAAATCAAATATAAAAATTATGAGAAATCAATCATTTTTAAAAGAATAATTTCAGACTCAATCAACAATAAAAAACCCTAAATAAACTCAATCAACAATAGAAAATCCTAGATACAAAAGACTCTCATTAAAGTGATTAGAAATTAAGTCAAAACTGAAGAAAGAAGGAAAGAAAAAGAACATATCTGATAGAGAAGAAAAATGCGCTGTATCTCTGCCTGATGTCCAAAGTATATTTTTCTGTTTCTAATATTATTTTTTTTAGAATTATACCTATCTCTTTATAGCTGTGAGAAAGTGGATACATGTTTATGTAAATTGAATCCATCAATTTTGTCATATATATATATATATATAGTTTTGAAAATGTACCTAACTTATTCCTTTGAAACCATCCGTTTTGTTTTCCATTGAAATAGCTGTTGAAACAGTCCCCACCCCACCAAAGTAGCCACAAATGCTGCTTCATCTCTATGACTCTATCACGTTCAGCCTTACTTGTAGGTGTTTGATTGGTATCCTCCGTTTTAAAAGCCTCTAGCTTCGTAATCCGCCTTATTTTATTAATAATGCTTTAATTTCTTACTCCCTTTACTTAATCTTAAATATAAACCAACATGAAAACAAATGCTTTCTTCACGGGCTCTTTATTTTAAAATTGTTTGAAATAATTTATATAAAAATTTCTCATAGGATTCGAATTTTGTTAGGTGGTAATAATTTATGTATTGCATCAATTTATACAAAACTTTACTCAAAATTTAAATGAGATTTCCTCAGAGGAATGGTGAGATTGACTATGTTTTCAAGATTAGTTGCTCTAAGGATCGAATATTGAGTTTAAAACAAAAACTTATCTAAATTTTTATTTGGAAGAGTTTATGAAATATGTGATATGCAATGACATTGGTCCAATATAATTAAAATTTCAAGGTAAAATTATTTTAAAATGATAAAATATAAAAAAAAAAAAGTGATATTAAATGTTTATATGTTAGATATCTTACTTATCAAAAACAGTTTTTCATGTACACAAATTATGGTTACTATTTAAATGGAAAAATAAATAATTGAAATTTTTTATACAAACCTATTAATATTGAATATTTGATGAAATTATATAATTTTTAATAAACAAACAATTGCATTCATTTTTTAGATTCACATTATTAATAGTCAATAAATCTACCTATATTGAATTTTATTATAATTAAATGCATTTTTTCATAAAATAAAACACATTAAACTATTAACCTTAATAAATATTTCTTTTTTATAAGCAACTTCATTAAAAGGAGATTAAGGAAATCTCAAACCAATGAACTACAACCAACGAATAGTCTCAGCGATTACATAAAATCTAACGGAAATTTATACCATTCGTATAGTCTACACATCTTACTATCTTGTCTACCTAAAATCAACCAATTCCACGAGGAAACTTTAATCTCATTGACAATGTCGTTAACATTAAACACCGCATCGTTGAACAAGATATTATTTCTAGACCTCCAAATATTCCAACAAGTTATAAACATAAAGAATTTATCTTTCCCGCTGCACTTCGACCTTTAAGCCTTGAATTCCAAGCCTTCGCATGAAGGGAGCAATTTGATTCCGAAATTCTGCCTATGTCCACCCACTCACAAATTTTGCTCCAAACCAAGGCGGATTTATAACAGGAGAAGAAGGATGAAACGAATCCTCTAAATGATGGAAACAAAACATACATACCTTGTCATGTTCGTTATCAATTATCCATCTAATTACCAAGTTGGATCTCGTTGGCAGCCTGTCAAGAGCCAATCTCCACCCAAAAATTTGAACATTCGCCGATAAAACCGTCTTCCACAAAAGCAGCAGGAGGCCAACATTAACAATCTCAGCCTCGTTAACGTAAAAGGAGTAATTCAAAAAGGAATAGAAAGAATTAACCGTAAACGACAATGAATCATGAAGAGTCAAATGCCAAACATCAAGCACATCCTTTTTGAGATTGGTCTCTTCCAACAGCTGACGACAATTACTCCATTCGCGATCAGGAAATAAATCATCAATATCCAATAAGTCACTCACCCTCCATCTCTAATGGTCACCATCCCACTCCCCCATCTCTCTAACAGAACTGAAATGGTTTCTGCAGACCTCGAACAAGGCAGGAAATCTAGTTTTCAGCGCCTCGTTACCAATCCAGACCGCCTGCCAAAAAGCCATGCTAGCACCATCTCCAACTGAACAATCCAAAAAATCGCTGAAACTATTAAAAGAATCAGGAACAGAGATGGATAATATATCCTTCATCCACAACGAGTCGTTCTTCGAGCTGCCAATATCGAAAGCTGATTGCGATTTGATGCTCAAATTGCCGTATCTGTTAACCAGAGTCTGTCTCCATATTTTGTTTCCTCCGCAATAGAATTTCCATATCCATTTTGCAAGCAGAGCATAATTGAAACGACCAACATGCTTAATACCAAGACCTCCGAGATCCTTCGGTTTACAGACAGAATTCCAGGAAATCCAAGTCACAAACCTTTTATCAGAAGCACCAGCCCAAAGAAAACGTCGTTGAATCGCGATAATTTCCTTCACTACCTTCTTGGGAGTCTTAAAGAAAGTCGGATGATGTATAGGAAGATTGACAAGAACCGAGTTTATTAAAGAAACTCTTCCCCTGATAGACAGGTTCTGACCATTCTAGCTTGACAACCTCTTTCTCAAACAAGTGATAACAGGGTTCCAGAACGAATAACGACGTTGATTTCCTCCAACCGATAGGCCCATGAATTTGAAGGGAAGAATACCTGATTTGCAATGCAGAAAATGTTCTGCTACTGAAAGAATATCCGAGTCAACTCCAATGCCGTAAATACAACTCTTAGAAAAATTAATTTTAAGACCAGAAGGCACTTCGAACGCCCGCAGAATTACCTTGAAAGCCCAGATGTTTCGCACCAATCCATCCCCAATAAGCAGAGTATCATCTGCAAACTGGAGCATACTAGAAGTAGGGCAATCCTGAAATTTGAAAACAGACAACATATTATTATCAGAAGAAGATCTAACCAAACTGGCCAGTCCCTCAGCAACTATGGCAAACAAATAAAGAGCTAACGGGTCGCCTTATTTCAATCCCCTTCCAACCTTGAAATCCTTCGAAGGGTTACCGTTAATAAGGATCGACATATAACTCTTGAACACAGATCCTCGAACCCACTTCAACCACTTACAATCGAATCCCATCTTAATAAGCATATCTTCAAGGTACGACCAATCAACGCAGTCGTAAGCCCTTGCGAAATCGACTTTAAAGAATCGACAATCCTTCTTAAATCTTTTAGCGTAGTCTGCTATCTCACTTGCCAAAAGAACACCATCAAATATCTGACGACCAGGGATGAAAGCTGTTTGAGAGGGGGAGATAATTTTATGGATAATCTTACCCAATCTACACGCCATCATCTTGAAAATAGTCTTGAGGACACAACTCACTTAGCTGATAGGCCTGAAATCTTCAAAGCTTTGGGGGTTATCAATCTTTGGGACCAGCGAAATAAAAGGGGACAATAGTAATAACCAAGCAATCACAACTCAACAAGTTTCGAAAAACAAAAACAAATGTATGGTTCAACATAAAAACGTACTTGCAAAGCAAAATTTACCACTAAACTACAACGATAACATGAAATCGAAACAACTCCAAAATACAAAACACATGTCAAAATTTTTAAGACAATACAATGTTCAAAAATGAATCACATCTAACTTCATCGGTAGATGAATAAAAAAACATGAGGGGCTTAACTTTCACCTAACAATCAAGCTAACAACAAGTTAAATTATGCATTCATAAAAAAACTCATATTTAACAGTATAAAAGCAAAAATCACAAGGGCTTTAAGGTTGTAATGTGGCTTGAGTAACAAACAATTGTTTTTCTCAAGGTAAAAGAAATAAAAACTTGCCTATTCAAATGAGACTGATCCTTTCTCACAATATCAAGCACTCACAAATTCGAATCACCTTTTTCTCTTTTCCAAATTGTTACACCATTCCACACAACTTATTAGCACAACATTCTATTTTTTTTCTTTTTTCAAATTTTTTTCCCTTTTTTATGTTCTTTTTCACTTTATTTTTCTTTATTTTATTTTTCTTGGCTCAAACCACTTATTTCTTTTCAACCACAAAGTAACTAACATAAAAGAAACCAATTAATGCTCTCCCCAACATGAATACAACCGAACATGTAATGTGAATGCTCCCAACTTTTAAAGAAAAGAAAAACAAAATCAAACCACAAGTTATGATTTAAGGGTCAAGTGTTTCAAGGAACAAATTCAGAATCCATACAAAAAATCAATGAAGAACTAGTTAGTTATTTACAAGTTCAACATTTTCTATACCAATATGGATCCTGTCATTAATGCTCAAAGGGGCTAACAAATACTCGCACACTCACGGGGAAAATTACTTTTGTTAGGTGGTTATGCTCAAATTAAAAAAAAAATGTCTCGATCCTTTTCATGCTTTCATACACATCAACACAAGTAAAAGATTAAACATAATAAAACCGAGTTAAACAATAATGTTGGTCTTCTGTATATAGTAAACAATGGAAATCTCCTCACAAAAAGGGTTTTGTTCTAAAGTGATTCAAAACTGAACAAGTCCACTTGGAAGGGCTAGTCACCAATTGAAACCTAAAGGTTCTCCATCCAAAGGAAGGCACGCGCAGGGTGCAAGACCACTGAAACCTCTACAATATGACATATGCAAGAAATTCCATTTCGGAGAGTGCTAGAGGGAATCATGGAGATGTTACTGTTGTAATGAGCCAGACCATTTGGTGAAAATTTGTCCATCTCAAGGGGCACGGGAAAAAGGGACAAGTCGAGTTTATACCCTGGATGCGCAAACGACCAAGGGTAATAGTGACCTTATATGAGAAAAGGGATATGAGAAAACTAACAAGTAAGTTTTTATATGACTTAGTTATATATATTTATTAAGATTGAATGATTAATATTCTTGTTATTCAATGTTTAATGTTGTCTTCGTGTTATCCTAATTATTTTCATATGTTGTTCAAATTGTAGGTGTTTAACAACCGGATACCATTCACATATGAAGACTTTAGGACATCCGTTCAAGAATTTTTACTTTAGGTTTTTGCATTAGTTTTGGTCAATCATTTGTATATGTTTAAGTTTTGTTGTAAAAAGAGAATGCACATTGTGTCATTTTAGTTTTGTTTGATTTAGGTTATGTTTAACTTCTTTTTTGTTTCAAAAATGATTAAAGTTTCGTTCTATTTCAAAAAATACAGGTTAAAATTAAAATTTTGTAAAAAAAAATAAAAAATATTTTTACCCTCATTTGTTACCTAAAATTGAGGTAAAAAGACTCATCTATTCCCTTATTCCGAAATCAAACCGAGGAGAAAAATGGGGTGCGCCTGAAAGGCAAAAGTGTTGTTTTTCGGGATCGAACTCATGACCGTTCTCTGATTTCTCCTCGATTGGCGAAACAACTGAGGGACAAAGTGACACACTTTCCATGGCACGATTCTTTACCTCGCCAACAAAACTGAGATGAAATCTCCTTACCAATCGACACCATATCACATCTTTGTAGTAGTGTTTTTAACTACAAATATCGTACCACTTGGTTATAGATTGAAATATATTTTCCATTTTGAAGTTTTGAGTTCTATTATAATATTTAATTTTAAAATTGTTGATATGGTTTATTCATAATTATATTGATATGTTTTTCATGTCAAAATCATAAAAGTAGTATGAGTCGTTTTGGTAACAATAAAGTTTCGAGTCTGTCTAAAAAAATATGTAAAACAATATAATGAATCTTTACAATTCTATAATATGTACGTCCCGACGGAGAATGTAGCTGATGTGATCTTATGGTCCTGGACTGAGGATGGGCAGTACTCGGTTTCGAGTTGTTACGACGCATTATCTAAAGCGGAAGTTGGTTTCGAGGGACAGGAATCGGTTTTGGAGGCTATTCGTAAGGTTTGGAAAATAGGAGTTTCGTCAAAGGTCCAATGTTTTCTTTGGAGAATGATGCTGAGAAGATTACCAACCAAGCATCAGTTGGAAAAGAGAGGTATGATGTTCGAAGTTGAAAACCGTGGTTGCACTCTTTGTGGCAGTAGCAGTGGAGAGGACGAGGACCACATTTTCTGCACTTGTCCTGTGGCTTCATCAGTTTGGAGCTCCTTAAGCTCTTGGATGGGATTTATGTTTCCTGCTGGTGTTAACTGTCACATTATTTTCAATGAAGCGGTGAGTTTGTTTAGAAAGAAGTTAGGTAATTTATTGGGGATGTTTGTGTGGAGTGCAGCTACATGGCACCTATGGTTATGCCGGAATGAAGTTTTATTCAATAACGGTAGAGTCTCGGTTGAATCTTTAGTGAATTCGATTAAAGATACAGCCTGGTTTTGGTTGGGCAAAGAACTTGTTTTTTCTTCTTCTTGTAATTGGCACTCTTGGCTTACTAATCCTATGGACTGTTTATCGTAAGCCGCGATTGTAAGGGTTCGAGTATCCCTTGTACTTGTTTTCAATCCGATTGAATTATTGCCTTTTAAAAAAAAATAATATCTAATATAGTGACACCAAGGGTTTTGATGAAAAACTTTTTTCTTGTGCTCTTCATGTATTCCTAGAGATGTACATCAATGGAATAGACTTTTGACCACATTTTATTTGATCGCAATTTTTATTGATCCGATATTTTTTTTCTAATCTATGTGAATAAGGTGTGATTTTTTTTTGCTTTTATTTAATTGAAAATTTTTCCAACAACATTTACTCTATATTTTTACTCTATGACAAAATAATTAAAAACTTCTTTTTTTTTCATTCATTTTTTATTAAAAAATAAATATATTAATATCAATTGGACAATGGAAACAATACTTACTCTATATTTCTAAATAAAACAAGTATTGTTTCCATTATCCAATTAATACGTATACATTTATTTTTCAGTAGAAAATGCATGGGAAATCAAAGGAAAATTTAATTATTTTTTAAAGTAGTGAAAAATAGAGTAAGAGGTGTTGAAATATTTTTTTTAAAATTAAATAAAAGCAAAAACATCATGCTTTCTTCACATAATTTAAGAAGAAAAATGACAAATGAACCAATTGTGATCAAATAAAATATGACCACAAAACTTTATTTCATTATTGTATAACTTTATTACGAGAGTTCATAATTTGAGGAAATTAAGAACACAAAAAAAAGAAATTTCCAAATTTGTTTTACAAATAGTTCATAACAAATGAACAAATAATTTCTACAATTCAATTGGATAAACAGAAGAAAAACTATACAACTCAATGCAGCAAAATGTAAAAAAAAACTAACCACAATCAAAAGAGATTGCTAGGGGAAAATGACATAAAAAAACCCATCAATTACAATTTATTATTGACATATAAATACTTTTGAAAATGTAGCTTACATATTCCTTTGAAACAGCTCGTTTTGTTTTCCACAGAATTCGTTGGTGTCACTATAAGAATTAATCAACAATTTTATTTTGGAAGAACAGACAATACTATATTACCAATTATGTTTTTTTCTTCTAATATTTTTATTTAATATTAATTTATATACTTTTCTATATTTGAATTGGAAATTTTAAAACAAAAAAAAAATTGAAATATATAGATGAATTTCAAAATAATTAAATGAATGATTTATTATTCTTTTAAAAATAATAAATAATAAATTATTGATAAAACATAATTTTTTTGGACTGAAAATATATTCAAGCAAGAATATAATAATTTTAATTAAATTTTATATAAATTTTTCATTTTTAAATCTGCCTTAGACTTGTGTTAGACCAAATACTTGCTACCATTGGATGCATATATGTTGTACCACGAGGAATACATAATGCTGAAAACAATTACTGATATAAAATAAATGATTTTGCATTAAAAATATATTTTAACAAGAATATTATAATTTTAATTGAAATGTCTAGAACAGTTTTTGGTGTTACCTGTCTCTTGATCTTGTAAGCCATCTTCATCTGGTGAATATTTCCCAAATTCTAACATCAATTAAATTTTTTACAGAATTTGTAGGGGCATAATTAAAATTCATATTTTCCTGCATTAATAATAATGGTTGCATGTAGTTCTAAAATATAGAGAATTCAATGTCCATCAAGTAATGATGTTAATTTTGTTAATATAATGTGATAAAGTTATACACTAAAATGGCACAGAAATTCTAATATATAAATTCAATCTCTTTGTAGTTGTAAATTGAATCCATCAATTACAATTTATTATTGGCATATATATAGTTTTGAAAATGTATGTATATTCCATTTTTGTTTTCCATAGAAGGAGCTGTTGAAACCGTTCCAACCCCACCAATGTAGCTCTCCTTCTGACTCGGTATTATGCCTTGATCTCCCTGTGCTCTCCTGATATTCAGCCTTACTCGGTATTATTACTTCTTTTTTTATTTTAATAGATAAATTTATTATTTTTGCATTTTTTTTTCTAACACAATTACAATTACACATAGATTATAAACTTAAATTTAAGCGATTTTGTCAAAAATACATGCACAATAATCTAATAAATCTGTAGAATTCACAATAATCTAATGAATCTTTACATTTCTATAATATCGAATATAGTGATATTAAGGGTTTTTGTGGAAAACTTTTTCTTTGTGTTATTCATGTATTGTATTTTGTCCAGGAATAAGAAATGGATGCAGTTGGAGAACTGATGTTCTTGAAAGGTGGTGTTGATCTCCTTTACTGCGGTGCGGGGTGGACCTGCATGGTTAACACTCTAACATCCAAGTCAGTTCAAGATTAAATATGAGTGTAATGAAAAGTGGAGACAAGAGAATGCACCTTGAGCTTTGCGTGTGAACTGGTTTTATACCTTAGGTCAAGTGGACTGGATTTGAGATGAATTAGGCTTAGCCATTTGGGGGTTTAGCTGACCTAAAATAGTTGCCCCAAGGCTTTTCCGGGCACAAAAGTAGCTATAGGAAGCCTTAAGGGACATTTGACAGCCTCAACTGCCACGATGTTTCCCAATGTGAAATAGAACTGAAACGCCTAGAATCAGTTCAAAAAGTGGTTTTCTTCAAACTTATGTAGTTCCATCATTGAAACGTTTCATAGCCTTCTTCAAATTTTCTGGTTATTTTCTCAGAAAACACTTTTGTTTCCTCTTCCCTAAGAATATTAACAGAAGTGATATTCAATGCCTAGCTTAAAGTTTTTGTGTTTCTTCCTGTTCATCAATCTCACACAACCATGTATCATCATAAACTCAAGCTTTTTCTTCAGCATTTTCTATTTTTTAGTCAGGATGAGTGATAATACAGCTGACCTAGTGAGCAATTCTCTATAATAATGGGGACATCCCCTGATTCACATCTCATTCCTCCTGGTCACAATCCTCTAGAACCAGATATCATGTCTCTATCTAAAGATTTTGACTCAAAAGCGTATATGGGAATTCCTATAAGGAAGGAAATTCTTCACCAGGCTCATTAGAATCCATTTTCTCAAATGTTGGCAAATGAATTAATCATGCTGAGATACCTATACCCATCCCATCTTAACCGAGGAAGAGATACAAGCCAAAGGATATAAGAGAGAACGCGCTAAGAATTATATTCAGGTTTTCCTGAGTGCCAATAATTGTGAACCTAATGACCTTGAAGTGGAGGCATACTTGGATCTTAGAGACCAGCTAGACGTAAATACGTGTGACTGGATGGTTTAAAAAGTAGCGGGAACTCCGTCTGTTATGAGAACGAAGGTAGCCATAGATTCTGCTAGAATCATGGTCGGCAATCTTCTAGAATAGAAATAAAAACCATGATGTAAGAACACCTAGGATTAAGTTAGAATCCACAGTGAGAAATTCTCATAAGTGTGGCGTCACTTTAATTCTTTTTTAAGTGTCGAAACAATGATTATGAGAAAAAGGGAATCTAATGAGTGAAGGCTATAATTCCTATAACCTTCCTTAAGTGTAATTCGAAAATTAGGAGTTTTGAACCACGATAGGAGGTGGGTAGGTTGGTAAATTTGGAATACCTCGCCTTAATGGACATGATCCCGATAAAAGGGAGGCGGGTAAATCCGTAAAACCTCGCCTTAGAGGGAAAAAAGGTTAGTTGTTCGTCATGGACATTTGAAAAGTTAACCAAGCTCCTAAGTTCTACATGGCTTGTGAAAATAGAATATCAAGTACCACATGGTGTATGAGACTACACTAAGTTTTATTTCATACACTACTATGGAACAGACGTTTAACAACGGTTGGGAAAGATTTATAACCACGTAGGACCAGGCGTTGTTATGTAGAGTGTGGTTGTATATATGATACTTACAATTACGGCCATGTAACTGTTGTAATAAACTTGAAAGCGTGCGCCCTATCACAGCGGTTTATCTAAATAACCGTTGTGATAAAGTGATGGTCCTAGGTTCGATTCCCAGCTGCGCAGTTTTGTTTTTAGTTTTTTTTACTGGAAAGCGCGCGAGTTATCATAATGGTGATGATAAATAACCGTTGTAAAATTTTCTGCATAATTTACAATTATATCCTGCTTTTATAATTTATACCAATTTTTAACCTATATTACTATTCACCATATCACGGCAGAAAATACAACACAGATTGTGATAAAGTTATAATAATATTAATTATATTATATTCATGAAACACCATAACATCATCACATGAATCTTATGTAACAAATACATCAACCATTACACCATCAGTAAACATTCAAACCTAATCAACTATAACCTAATTCGTCATTACAATAAATGCAATGAACACTAAAAATAAAAAAATCCAGGTAATCTTCAACTGTTTCTTTAGGATCTTCACCTTCAACATCAATTCGACCTCCTTGGCTTAGTAGGTGTTAACCATTCCCTTCTCCTTATTCAAGTTCTTTACTAGTGAAGAAATTATTTGTTTTACTCTAGGATCCATCTCCTCATCCAACCAAGCAGAGTAAGGGCATTATTTGTATCCTTGAATCTTATACATCCCACAACCATAGAAATGGCGACCTCGGTTCGAGTCGGTCCATGTCGTCATCAACGGAGCCTTGAGAGCACACTTGCATGCGTACCTTGAACGATTTGAGGACTTGCTTCTATGGCTACAGCCGGACTGCTGAGACATTTTAATGGAAAGATTTGATGGAAACTTTATGGAAAATAATGAAGAAAAGTATATGGTGAAACTTTATGGAAGGATCTGCTGAGACACTTTCCTATTTCATCTAGTTCATGAAGCTATGAAAAAAAAGTACAAGGTGAATGAAGTTAACATAATAGCTTCATACTTCTTGTATTTGTCTTCATAGCTACACAAACCATATGTAACATAGCGAAAGCATACTTCTTGTATTTGTTAAGGTGGTGATGATGGATCTGAAAAATTAAGAACAATCAAGAAAAAAAATTAGAACCTATTTTAAATAAGACAAGTAAACAAAATCGAAGCATAAGTGTAATGAACTAACCTGAAGTTAGCGATTAGTGAAGACGAACCTGAAGACGTATCTGAAGGTTGAAGTATGTTTATGGTTATGTTATGAGAGGGAAGAGTGAAATATGTTAGGGTTTTCTTTTGAGAGAAACGACTGCTATGTAGTGAATGATAGATATGTTCGCTTATATACTAAAAAATATCACTTTTCATCACGGTTAGAAAATACAACCATCATGCAATTTTCAAATTTTACAACGGTTGTTTACTAACATCGTGGTTAAATATCTTGGTTAAATAATTTTCTATTTTCTATTTTTTTTAAAAGTCCTATAACAACGGTTGGTTTATTAACCGTTGTAAAATCATTTACAATTTAATTTTTAAATAATGGTCTTAAGTGACACACGCTTAATGTAGTCTAAAAAATTGAAAACGTGTATTTGCTGGGGATCGAAGCTTGTTACAAATCATATATTACTACGGTGTTATTAGACAACCGTAGTAATAAATCTTGCTACTCACTAATGCGCGAACAATATAACCTATTACAACTGTGTAAATGAGTCCGTTGTAAACCTGTCGTTGTTGTTTGCGTGTTTTATAGTAGTAATATAGTTTTACCTAATACCACGTGAATGCAGTTCTAGTAAAACGAGAATAAGAATAGAAAAACTTTAGAGTCGAGCGAATCTATTGTGTAGTTTTGAAATCCACTAAGATGTAGCATCTCACCTCATTCATGTTGATTATTTTCAGGTAGCTTGAGAAAAGATAAAGGTAAAGGATGGCCTGAAGATCTAAAGACCTTGATGTCTAGGTTTTTTTGTGATTCGTTGTGTTGTTTTCTTTGAATATTTTGTATTGTCATGCACCTTGTATATGTACTTTTATGAATTATATTATCAAACATGTATGTAATGCCATTTAGACAATTACGTATGTACTCAGTACCAAGTATTAACACTTCATTTATTATGATTCTCTACCCACCCGTGAGACATCATTAGTAATTTCTTTTCTAAATAAATTTATAAATACATCTTTGCAAATTAATTTGAATGGATGGTATCACACCTTATCAATCAACTGAAATCCATATAAAATCAACTTTCAACAAATTCAAGCATCATGTTCTATGCCCTTATGCATTGATGAATTTTTATCAAACTTTTCTCCGCCCCCGATGCGTTGAGAACTTTTTCAAAACTAAAAACAAATCACACAAACATTTTCTAGGAGAAATACAGTACTCTGATCCCTCATAATGCTTAAAGGTACGTAGGCATAGAGTTTTAACACTCTGACGAGTACAATAACAAAAAACCTTATCTTTGTTCTACTTCCTGATTAAATCTTTTTTCTGTTAAAACCATAAGATAATTTTATTGTAAATAAAATGAAATAAAGCCATTAAGTAGAAATAAATAATTTAAGCAGACTTTCCTTAGGCAAACATTATTAACCCTAGAATTAGAGAAGGATCTTATTGAGTGCAATGGAGGTGAGGGGTGTCTATCACCTTTCCCTCACTTAATAGACTCTCGAGCCCTAAGTCTTATCCTTTACTTTAGGTTTTATCATTGTATCCATGTTCCTTAGGAACGAATAAAGGATGGTGGCGACTCTGTAATTTTTCCAGCTACGACAGTCTCAGCCAAAGGTCGGTTCCCCTTCCCCTACCCAGGTGAAAACCTAGTCCGAGGTCGAAGTTTAGCAAACCCACTACATCTTCTAGAGTGGCTAGCTGCTATAGGGGGTAAACCATTATTACCTTTTTATGGTTTTGCCACTTTCTCCATGTGTGTGCTTTGATTATGGGGATTTGATTGTTGTATTCACACGCATGTGGAATTTGTGACATCACCCTTGAGTCTTTGTGTTGGAGCCTCGATCCCTTCGGTCGTACGCCAGAATCGTCGTTACCTTACACAATCACAAAGAAATGAATATTTCAGAACTTGCAATATTTCATTAATAATTGGGAAATATTCCTACATCTGTGAAAGTTGATTATATAGAAATAATGTATAACATGAATAATAAAGAAAAACATAACCAGGTGGACCGACCATCGCTTATTCTTCATGTCTTACTTCTCGTTACAACAACCACTTTTAGGAGGCATTATGATGACTTTATTATCAAGTGCATTAATGCGGTCGAAGTAATAAAAGAAGTCGCCTCCATAAGGATTCCGAATTTAAGCAAGGTGATAATTATCACTTTAAAATGAATAAATAAGCGGGTTTTCAAGTTGGTTCGTGGAAAATAAATTACGCGAGTAGAACTAATAACAGATACGATAATGCAAAGGCGATTAGATATTTTTTGAATCCCCTAATTGTCCTCTACTGATGAATGTGAACTACCTTAATGGAATTTATTCAATAATATCACTTCGAATTAACAATACCATAAGCTTCTGGTGATGGTTGAGTGTTGTGGTTTCTCACCTAAGAAGACATACTTCGAATGTTTCATAAACACATTGAACTCAAGTTTTTTTTGAACTACGGGTCAACTTTTTTGCTTATAACCACCTAATTATTAAAATTTTCCCTTTTCATGATCAACATGTGTAGTTTGAAGTTGGAGTAAACATTCAGCCATCTCCATATCAGATTCAACTCCAACTTGTTCAACTTAATTAATAATAACACGATTCATTGGTGGTGAGGGTGTTTCTGTTATAACTACCTTTTGATCAATTTCTTCCATCATGTCTATTTTGTAATAGTGACGTTTTTCTTTTTAGTGCTTCATTGCTTCAAAAACATTGAAGACAACTTTTTATTTGTTAAACCACAATATCAATTCATCCAATTATACATCAATGAGAGCTCTATTGTTTTCGAGAATGGTCTTCTGAAGAGTAGTGGTATTTCATAATCCTCAGACATGTCTAAAATCACAAAATCTGCCAGAAACAACAAGTCATCGACTCTAACAAGTACATCTTCAAGAACTCTATATGGGTACATGATCGAACGACCAACCAATGTTATCATCATTTGAGCCGGTTTCGGTTTGTTATACCCCAAATTTTGTCCCATTTCCTTTTTATAACTTTTAAAAGCTTTTTATTTTGAATTGACCAGTTAGCTTAGTTGCTGGTGTGGTAGGGATATCGTGCATAGAGTCACGAGTTTGAATCCTACCAGTGTTGTTTTTTGTTTCCCATTTTTATATTCCCATTTTTATGACTATTTATATTGTTATTTTTTTTCATTAGTTTTATTATTATTATTATTATTATTATTATTATTAGTATTATTATTATTGGTTGGTTACAATTATATAAACAAAACAAAAATCCTCTTGTTATTATTATTATTATTATTATTATTGTCATTATTATAAAATTAAAAATTAAAAAAAAGTCCCAAATCAGAACACTTTAAAGTCAAAAAAATCAAAACTATTCATCCCAAATTCCATCATTCCATAATCATATCACATTTTATTCATCACACTTCAATATACAAAATCAACATTCAAGTCCTTTCCTTAAACTAAAATAGAATGAAATTGAGACTTTAATCCCAAAAATCCCAAGCCCTCACTATAAAGTGTGGTGAAGAAACTATTGAAAGGGAAAAAACAAAAAAGGGTAGAAAAAAAATATGAAACACACACTCATACACAAGGAAAAGGGAAGAAAAAACACAACAATAGGGAGACACATAAACATATTGATATCATAATAATTGTTTTTCAAACTTTTTGATTCATTTTCTTCCACCATCATCTCCACTATATTCATTACCTTGATTCATCACTACCACCATTCAATACCATCTTACTCACAACAATCACGATTTTTCAATATTCATCACCACCTCTTTGTAACAATCACATCATTTTTCAAACCACAACATCACCATCATAAAAAACAATAATACAACACAGTAAAAACCAAATAGAAGAAGAAAAGAACAACCGCCGCGAATCCAACCTTGTTGTCACTGCAAATTCAACCAAGTTGTCAATGCAAATCTGACCTCACGACTTGCAAATCCTCCACACCATCTCCGCAAAAAAAGCACGAACGCGGATACTATACCACCGTGTTCTTCTGCTTCCACCGCGAGATCCCTCCACCATCACATCACCACTAACACTTAAATTCAAGCCCGATCACGCCTCCACTAGTGTCGGCCTCCTCCCTTTGTCCGGATCCGATATGTCATTTTTCCTATGATTAATTTGTATTTCTTGAGCTTTTTAGTTTTGAATTGATTGCTTGAGTGGCGAGGGAAAGGGATATGTAGAAGAAACATAGAGTTTCAGCAAATCTGCCAAGGAGCTATGCCCATTATAGAATATGAATAAAATTTTGAAGATATGGATGCTTACTCTAACCAGGCCTTGTATGCGCCTGATGGGAGATGTAAGATAAACTAATTCATGTTTAGCTTGTGAGGTGAAATTGAGTATAGCGTTGCACGACAAAAACTTAATACCCATGGTGAACTGTTGCAACAATGGTATGTTGTAGAGAAAAGTTGGAAAAAATTGGAATGGGAGAGATCAAGCTAGATAAGGTCAATAGGAACTTGGAAGGGCTAGTCACCAGTTGAAACCTAAAGGTTCTCCATCCAAAGGAAAGCATGCTTGGGGTACAAAACCCCTGCAACCTCTACAATGTTCCATATGCAAGAAATTCCATTTCGGAGAGTGCTAGATGAAATCATGGAGATGTTACCGTTGTAATGAGTCATACCATTTGGTGAAAAATTGTCCATCTCGAGGGGCACAAAAAAGAGGAACATGTCGAGTTTATACCTTGGATGCTAAAAAGGCCAAGGGTAATAATGACCTTATAGCTAGTATGTGTTAGAAGCTATTGAGTTTTGTTCAAAAAATTTCTCAAAAGAATACTTTATAAGAATTCTCAAGTATCGTCGTGACAAAATACATGAAGGTAAATGTACTCAAAGCTTAAATGTTAAGACAATGACCTTAGATGTAGTTCTTCAAGCACATTTGTATATATTACATAATATTGATGAATGTTTCATAACAAATTTATCATAACAAATGTTTCATAAATTGGTTTAATGAAAGAGTTTATAAATATATGAAAGTACATGAGCCAATTAAATGGATGTCATATATGCCTAAGTTTATTGTAATAACTTGGAGTGCATACCATATTAGTAAATTTTGATTCTATACAAAATCTATGGATGATCGTTGTACCATGCAAAATAGTAGAGTTATGGTTGAGGATGAATCCATGTACTTCTCAAGTTCTAAAGATAAGAATCCTATTTTGACATCTAGACCGTACTTTGAGGTCATTAAGGAGATTTGGGAGACATCTTATGTTATATTTAAATTGTCTTTATTTAAGTGCAAGGTGATTGACAACACTGGTGTACAAACCGATTAATTAGGATTCACGTCTGAATGACATCCAAAGAAAAATAAGTTTTTAATGTCACTGATCCTTCTAACAATATATGGTAAATTTTTCTACAAGGAAAACATAATCCTGATAGTGATGAAAATCAAGATTTCAGTCTTGATGTTTTTTAGACTCTTTCTTTCAGAAAACACATGCGTATATCATATGAAGAAAATGATTCATATGATGTGCATGTTTTTCATTCTAATCTTCAAGAAGGTATATGGAAAAAATAATAAGTAAGTATTTTATATGACTTAGTAATATATATTTATTAATATTGAATGATTAATATTCTTTTTATTGAAGGTTTAATGTTGTTGTTATGCTATCCTAATTGTTTTCATATGTTTTTCAAATTATAGGCGTTTAACACGACCAGATACCATTCACATATGAATACTAAATTTTTAGAAGTTTAGGAAGAACATGGAAAATTGGGAAAGAGAAAATGACAAAACAACCTAATGAGTGCAATTGTTGGAAAGGGGCAGAAACAAAATCCCAAAGACAAAAGCTTCATCGATCGGCAATTTTGATGTAAGGGGGAGAAATTCACTACTACGAAAAAACCCATATCACAACGGTTGAAAAATTATACCATCACAGTTGACCAACCTTTGTGAGGTTGGGTGTGATTGTAAGTATGTTGTTTTCCACCACGGACGTGTGATCGTTGTGATAAACTAGGTATAGCTATATATCACAATGGTTAGAAGAAACAGCTATTGTGCAATATATATATAAAGGTTATGGGTTCGAAACTCAATGATTATATGGTATCTAATTAATTAACACGTTACCTATTACAACGATTATTAATAATAACCGTGGTTAAATACTTTGTTTTTATTTCATTTCATTTTATTTTATTTTTTCATATATTACATACCTGTATTTTTTTATGTTTATTTTATACATATGTTACCTAAATATTTTATACATCAAAGCCGAAAATATTATTAACAAACAAACATGCATATACCATTGTCATATATTAAAAACATCAAACTAAGCCAAAATTATATATTTACAAACATCAAATAAAAAGTCGTACATTAGCATTCTTTCCCTTTTCAAGTAGCGCATTGAAAATAAAATCTCAGCGTTTGCAGATGTCGTTTAAGTCATCAGGAGAGAAAGGTGCCCTATCGTTAACTGTCTACAAAAAAAAAGTGAAAAAGATTTAATATCATATGATTTGAAATATAATAGAAAACTTAAACTAAAAACATGTTATTGTAAACATTTCATGATATAATATATACCTCATCCCAAGAATCAACAATGTCGGCTGAAACAATGTTTAACATGTATTTCATTACATAATACTCACACTCATATCTTTATGCTTGTCTCCTCGTCTACAAATTTAAATATTTCATGAATACATAACCACACACACACATACACACACACACATATATCTAAATATATAACCACTCGGTGTAATGAGTCGGGCCATTTAATGAAAAATTGTCCGTCTCAAGGGGCATAAAGAAAAGGTACGTGTCGAGTTTATACCATGGATGCTAAAAAGTCCAAGGATAATTGTGACCTTATAGCTTGTACATGTTATAAGCTATTGAGTTTCGTTCAAACTATTTGTCAGAAGCATACTTTTTGGGAATTCTCAAGTATCGTCATGATGGAAGATATGAAGGTAAAAGTACTCAAATTTTAAATATTAAGACGATAATCTGAGATGTAGCTCTTCAAGCACATTTATATATATATTGTGTAATGTTGATGAATGTATCATAACAAATGTTTCATAAATTGGTTTAATGAAAGACTTTCTAAATTTATGAGTGCATATGAGCCAATTAAATGAATGTTGTTCTGGACTGGACCAATGGCTAGACATGGCCCAATCCACTTCTGCTCCAGGAACGGCCCAATTGCCTAAGTCCAATCCACATAGGGGCAAAAGTTACTGTTCTGCCCCTCCAACCGGGCAAGGGCTGCATCGTCCCTCCCCGAAAACTCTGCCCGTTACGTACGACTTTCTCACTCCCCGGACAGCTGAGGGCATGTGCCCGAAACTATGCTTGTGCCCGACATAACGGCTAGTTTTGGGTACCCTGCCCGACATAACGGCTGGCTTTGGGTAGTTACCTATTCTTTGGGAAAACGGTTATTTCGCCCTGAAAATAGGACCGTTGGCCACGTACTAGGGAGCTCTATATAAACTCTCTCATTTGAGAGGGTCAGGTATCAAATAATCACCCTCGAACTAATACTTTGTACTTGCCCCTTTTCTCTGACCCTTTCTTACTTGAGCGTCGGAGTACCTTGCAGGTACACCATCTCTTCCTCTCCATACGCCCAGCATCTCAGACGTACTTGGTGGCCCACCACTTCAAGGTTCTGATCAACCGGTAATATCAGTGGCGCTGTTTATGGGAACTCTTGTTCTCCCCATTTTCCTTTCCCCGAAAACCAAAGATCAAAGAGAATTTCCAAGATAATCATCATGGCCTTTCAAGATCACGCCAAAGGTGCTCTCAACTCCGCTGTCCTCCCCCTCAGCAAGACTGACGTTGATGGTTCGTCATCCCTCCTCGGAGATGCCCGTTTTCTAAGGGACGGGGCCACAGATTCTCCTTCCCCAACTCCTGCTGATCGCAGCAGCGATCAGCCTTCGCTGGACATCCAGGCCATTCCTGTTCCGCCCAACGCCGATCCGGACGTGGTGGCCCTCCTGGAGGCAATCAACAAAACCAACACCCTAATCCTGCAGAAGAATAAAAGGATCGGAGAGCTTGAAGAGTCCACTCGTCCAAGATCCCCTCCTCCGAGGAAGAACCAGCGATGATCAAGGAGCCCGCAGCCTCGGAGAGATATCGACCGAAGACAACGCCAAGAACCTGACCCTTGCACCATCCGGAAGCGTGACCAGGTTTCCCCACATGACCAGCACTCTCCCGGCCACAAGAGGACCAGAAGGAATGAGCACTCACCCCCGTCAAATCTAAAGGGCGGGCCCGCTCACCTTCTCCCCAAAGGAACCGCCGCCGCGAGCGTACCCTTCGGTCCCCGTCGGTCACCAGTTCCAGCAGCGACGATGAGCCTCGCGGCCCATTATCCTAGGAAATCTTGGCCACCCGTCTTCCTAAGGGCCTGGAGAAGCCCCCGTCACTGGGCACGTACGACGGTACGACAGACCCTAACGAATACATCGAGAATATCGATGCACTCCTAGACTACCGTGGCGTCCGGGGTGCCATCAAGTGCCGATTATTTTCGACCACACTCCGGAAAGGGGCAATGATGTGGTACAAGCAGTTGCCCAAAGAATCCATTACCTCATGGAGATAACTCGGTAGGTTGTTCTCACGCCATTTCACAGCTTCTCGCCGTCACCCCAAGACCGAGGCCTCCCTGGGGGCCATAATCCAAGGAAAGGATGAACCTCTCCGCCCATACATCGAGAGGTTCAACAAAGAAGCAGTGCAGGTCCCTACAATGAACGAGATGAAAAAGTTTCTGCTCGAGCAAGGACTCCGCCCGAGCTCAGAGTTTTCCAAGGCCGTCGGCATCGCACCTCTGAGGAATATATATACCCTCCTCCTCAAAGCCCAAGCACATTCAGTATGAAGAGAAGGTTGTGGCCAGCAATGTCTGAGCATCACACTATCAGGAGAACACTCGGGCCTCCAGAGGCGAGGAAGCCTCAACATCTCGTCGAGGCGAAAGGAAGCGCGAAGACCGTCCACGGGACTCCCGCGACAGCAAGGGACCCTCTGGACGGTTCCACGACTATACCCCCTAACCGTCTCCAGGGAGAAGATACTCTCTGAATGTGCAAATTCAGAGTTCAAGCAAGTCGGGGTCCACTTCCCCAAACAACTGTCGGCCAAACTCAACGCCAACAAGTCAAAGTACTGTCGTTTCCACAAGAGTCACGGCCACACTACGGAAGACTGCATCCATTTGAAGGATGCTATCGAGATACTAATCAGGGACGGCCACCTGAAATAGTTCACTAAGAAGAAAGACGTTCCTCGGCAGGACGCCCAGAAGTCCAAGATGATAGAAGAAGAGGTACCTTCCTCAGAAGAGGCAAGCATCCAGGTCGCCATGGTCGTGTCGTCACCAGAAGATTTCTACGTCCCGGACGGCCTCAGCGTCCCCGTCTACTTTGCGGCCCATAGCCCATGGGAGACATTTCCCTCCGTCATGGTCATCTCCGGCGGGGGCTTTAATAAAGTCACGGTGGGCTCCGTAAAACGAAAATTCGAGCATCTGATCAACACAAGCTCCAATAAGGTGACCACGCTCGATCAGGCCCAGAAGGGCTCCGTCCCTATCTCCTTCTACTGGGAAGAGCTCCTCGGGGGATCCCCAAACTCGAGCATACCTTTACTCGTCAGAGCCCGAATGGCGAACTTCGACGTTCGCAGAATCCTCGTCGACTAGGGCAGCTCGGTCGACATTATGTACTCCCAAATGTTCTCAACGCTTCAGCTGGACGAATCACACCTCACCCCCTACGTGGGGTCTGATTTGCAGGGATTCAAAGGATCAGTGACCAAGCCATGGGGATACGTCGAATTGATCGTAACCTTTGGATCAGCTGAGACGGCCAGATCCGTCAAGGTATAATTTCTGGTAATCGACTGCCCGTCACTATACCAGTGCATATTCGGAAGACCAACTCTGGCCGAGTTGGTAGTTGTGCCTTCAACAGTCCACCTCAAGATGAAGTATTGCACTTCTAAGGGGATGGTCACCACCCTCCACGGCGACATCGAAGTTGCCCGACATTGTTTCGAGGCAGCCACGAAGGGGCTCAACGCCATTGCATCTAAGCCAAAGGCATCGAGCAAGCCAGCGTTGTCCAGCAGTTTTGAGAAAGCCAAGCCCCTGCCTCAGGTCGACTCCATTGACCTCGACAGCCGCTTCCCCTAGGAAGACCAACAGGAGGGCCAAGCAGCTTCAGCCAGCTCGTCCACCTCGTCCAGCAGCAGCTCCCATCCGATGCGCCCAATCCCAGAAGGCAACTTTGAGCTCGTCTTATTCGGCGACGACCCTCAGCGGGGAGTGAAGATTAGAGCAGACCTGCCTGACATCACGAGGAAGTAGCTCAAAGTATGCCTCTGTGAGAACACCGACCTCTTCCCCTGGAGCGCCGCCGAGATGTCCGGCTTGGACCCGTCTGTCGCCTACCACCAGCAGACAATTGACCCGGCCGTCAAGGCCATAGCACAACGTAGGAGAAAGCAGTCTCCGGAGAAAACGGCGGCTGCAGAAAAAGCTATAAAGGACCTCCTCGAGGCCAAATTTATTTCGGAGGCCAAGTACACCACTTGGCTGTCCAACGTTGTACTTGTAAAGAAGTCTAATGGCAAATGGCGAATGTGCATTGATTATACTGATCTTAATAAGGCATGCCCGAAAGATGCCTACCCCCTCCCCAATATTGATAAACTCGTTGATAATTCTGCCAGTTTTAAACTTTTATCGTCCATGGACGCCTACTCAGGCTATAATAAAATCCCAATGGCGATGGCCGACAAAAAATACACGGCCTTCATGACCGAATCGGGCAACTATTACTACAACGTAATGCCCTTCGGCCTGAAGAACGTTGGAGCGACCTATCAAAGAATGATGAACAAGGTCTTTCGGGGAGAAGTAGGCGACATGCTCGAAGTCTATATGGACGACATGATCGTAAAATCAAACCGCACACTTGAGAAAAGTCTTCGAACGGGCCAGGAAATACAAAATGCATTTTAACCCAGAGAAGTGCACGTTCAGTGTCCGAGCAGGAAAATTCCTCGGCTTCTATTTAACAGAATGAGGAATCGAAGCCAATCCCGATAAATGTCGAGCATTTTCTGAGTTTCCAACACCCAAATTAAAGAAATCCATCCAATCCCTCAATGGGATGCTCGCGTCTTTGTCCCGTTTCGTGGCCAAGTCTGCCCAACACGCCTTACCATTCTTCAAATTCCTCCACAAAGAGACAGCGTTCGAATGGACCGAGGAGTGTGACCAGGCTCTACTCCATCTGAAACAAGCACTCTCAGAACCGCCCGTTCTCTCTCGTCCGGACAACGGCGAAATGTTGTACCTATACATTGTCGTGGCTACTGAGGCAGTAAGCGCATCCCTTATCCGCGAAACCCCTGACGGGCAGAAGCCCATATACTTCACGAACAAAGCACTACAGGGGCCGAAATTGAGGTACCAACAGATTGAAAAAGTGGCGCTGGCCCTCATCAACGCTGCTAGAAGACTGAGACACTACTTTCTACCCCACACGATCGTGGTTCGAATAGATCAACCTATAAAGCAGCTGCTGGGATGACCGAACATGGCCGGTCGAATGCTCAAATGGTCGCTCGAGCTGTCCAAATTCGACATCCAGTATGAGAGCAGGAAAGCCCTCAAAGCCCAGGTTCTGGCCGACTTCGTCGCAGAAATGACGTTCGCTGACTCCTCCACTAACGAAGCGCGCAAGTGGACCATTTTCGTGGACGGTGCCTCCAGCTCGACAGGAATCGGTGCATGCATCATACTCGAAAGCAACAAAGGAATCATCGTTGAAGTGTCGCTCACCCTGTCCTTCCCAACCTCTAACAACCAGGCCGAGTACGAAGCCTTCCTCGTTGGGTTACGTCTAGCCGAGGACCTGGGCGCGGAAGAGGTCGTCATTTGCACGGATTCACAACTCGTGGCCCTTCATGTCCGAGGAGAATAGCAAGCCAAAAACGACAACTTAACCGAATACTTAGCACTGGCCAAAAAGGAAATGACGAAGTTTGCAGCGGTTGAGGTAAGGCATGTCCCCCGCGAGCATAACGTCCGAGCAGACGTCTTGTCCAAATTATCCAGCACAAAGAAGAAAGGCAGAAACAGGTCCGTCATACAGGAGGTTCTACCTCGACCCAGCATCGAGAAGGTTTCCCCGACACTCGACGTACACGCGATCGGCGACAACAATTGTTGGATGACCCCCGTTTACAACTACCCCGCAAAGGACGAACTTTCGTCCGACCCCAAGGAGGCCAGTGTGGTTAGGCGAAGAGCCTTCTCTTATGTCCTGGTCGAAAACAAACTCTACCGGCGAGGATTTTCCATTTCGTTGCTCAAGTGTGTCGAGGAAGAAATGGTTGCACACATATTGCATGAAATCCACGAAGGAATCAACGCTCAACATCTCGGCGGAAGATCCCTTGCCCGAAAGGCTCTCCGAGCAGGATATTACTGGTCGACCATGTAGCACGACGCCAGAGAGCACGTGAAGAAATGCGATAAATGCAAACGGCACGAGGACATGCACCTGACTCCACCTAAAGAGCTCAAAGTTATGTCTTCCCTGTGGCCATTTTCCTGGTGGGGCCTGGACATCCTAGGACCCTTCGTAGTAGGATCAAATCAGAACAAATGCCTAATAGTAGGAGTAGATTACTTCACAAAATAGATAGAAGCGGAAGCCCTGGCCAAAATAACTGCCCTTAATATACTATGCTTTTACAACCGCAACATCCTCGCGCGTTTCGGCATCCCCCAAGCGATAGTAACGGACAATGGGACGCAATTCACAGACAGGAAGTTCCAGGATTTCGTCACCCAACTGGGCACGAAGCAGCACTTCGCATCTGTCGAGCACCCTCAAACAAATGGGCAAGCTAAAGCAGCTAACCGGGTCATCCTTCGAGGCCTCAAATGACGGCAAGATGAAACAAAGAAGGCTTGGGTCGAGGAGCTGCACAGCGTCTATTGTGCATACCGCACAACTCTACACTCTATAACCGGGGAAATGCCTTTTCATCTAGCTTATAGAATCAAGGTTGTAATCCCCATCGAAGTTCAAGTACCCTCCAGGTGGACAGAGTCACCCCTAGACGAGGAGATGAATGAAGAATAATTAAGAGAAGAACTCGACCTCGTCGAGAAAATCCGAACTGGGGCTGCCCTCCGCGAAGCCTCGTTAAAACAAAAAATTACCATCAGGCACAATGCCAAGGTGATACGACGAGAGTTCAACGTGGGCAACCTTGTTCTAAGGAGAAACCACAAAGACTCTCGCGAAGGCAAGCTAGCTACCAACTGGAAAGGACCCTATCGTGTCCGAGCAAAAACGGAAAATGGGGCCTATTACCTAGAACATCTCAACGGGGAAGAACTTGCTCGACCATGGAACGCCGAAAAGCTGAAACAATACTACAGCTAAGGCCTTAACTATCGAGTGGACCCGTCACAACGATGAGCGTTGCACACCGACCACTATGCACGCCTAGGTACAAGCGTTGCATACCAATAAAACAGAGCCCCGCTCAGTAACAAGCCGAGTATTTGCTCGACAGCGGTCCTCAATCGAGCATCGCCATCGTCAAAGTACCATGACTGGAAGAACCCCAGCTCGCGATGGGATTTTCACGCCGCGAACTCATGCCTCAAACGCGACCTGAGCTCCGCATCCCCGCCAGGATATTCCCTGGCCGTTCGACCAGTACCCCTCACTGCCGAACACATCTACAACGAGCATTCCCCTGAAACTCCACACAAGTCAAATAATCCCTATCACGGGCAGACATACATTCACAACGAGCATGAGTACAACACTTAGAAGAAAATAAGAGCAAGTAAAACCATGCAAACAGCAGAACCAGCCATCAGGACTGGACACAAAATTTAAATGTGATAAATGGCCACAAGGACCCTGATTTTACTGGGTTATATAAAATGGGAACCATGCCCCCCAGAATAGGTTACAACAGATACACGGCACGCAGGCCGGACAAATTACAACAAATAGAAAATCCCTCATTCGTTCATCCGGTCATCTTGCTCAGCATTTGGCTAAGGCTCCTGGCTCTCCGCGGGTTGGTCCTCAGTATGCTCTTCGAGGAGGGCTTCGGGCATGACGATCCGACCATCCTCAACACACGCCAAGTAATGGATACCCTCGGTGGAGAAGTCAAGCTCAGGGTTCACCGCCCACAGTTGAGACACGGCGTTTCTGAAGGACTCATCCGCGATGGAAATATTGTCATCCTCCGCCATCAACATACGGGCGACCAGCTCAGACCTTGTCTTTAATTCCTTCACATCTTCAGGTTCATCTTCACCCGGAGCATTGACCGCCCTCAGCTGCTGGACCAGCTCCTCGGCCGCTTTCTTCTCCACAGCCAGAGTAAAGTTCTTCTTCTTTAACCTGACCACTTCCTCGTCAGTCTTCTTCCGGGCATCATCGGCACTCTTGACCTCTTCTTTGAGAGAAGCCATGGTAGCCTGGGCAGCGTTAAGTTTGGACTCAGTTGCGGAGTCCCCCTCAGCATAAACTGCTGCTATCTCCCGCATTCTGACCAAATCAGAAGCATCTTGGGCCACCAACGCCCTCTTGCTTGGTCGGTCCATGCTCTCCAAACGCAAAGACTTTGCACGCGGTACGACCAAGGATGTCCCCTCGAAAAACTTCCTGTCATGTATGCAAAGGGGGAGTTCAAACTTCCCCTACTCCAGGGCCCGGCTGAGATCCACAGTGTCAACAACCCTCGGCCTCTTAGGCCGCGTGGTCAAAGAAAGTGGAGATCCTCGGGGGGCTGGAGTGGGAGAGGAGGAGGTCCCCGCAGCAAGTTGGGGAGGAGTAGTAGGACGCTGTAGCGAGCAATTTTGGACGCGGTTCTTAAGCGCTGTCTCTCTCTGGGTTAGTTTACTACAGGCCGATTCATTTTTTATCCTATTAAAGCTGATGAAGGAAGGGAAATAGATGTCTCCAATTAACCCTACTTGTATACTGAGTTTAAACAGCGGTCTGTTAGGTTACGGATGCGATCAATGTGGTGGGGCCTTTCTTGTGTTATTTTGACATAATGACAGGTTTCTGGCGGGGAACAAGGATTAGGATGTTAGGACTAATGCTTTTTGATAGATATGTGAGAGTATGGGATTTAGGGTTTTTGTTTAGTGTGCTCGCTAAGATCTTTTCTTTCAATCTTATGCCTACGTATTCCCGTTTACCGAAACAGGGAAATCAGAGCGTTCGTAGTTCCTCCTATTCTATGGGAGGAAATGGTTGTTTTGGTGTCTTATTCAAAGCCCAAGACGTGAAGCAAAAGGTGGTTTGTATCTTGTTCAAAGCCCAAGATGTGAAGCTAAAAGTATGTTGACTTTAGAGAGAATTGGTCATCTCTAAAGAGGGGGTTGTATGTCACAACTGTTAATAAAGGAGAATTACTTTAACCGGGATGTGTGAATCCGGCAATGCCATAATTACCTTTATAGGGGATTTTAACCTGAAGGAGAAGACTTTAACTCAGTGTAGAGCAATGATATCTTTCCTTAGGAATTTCTCATGCTAAAAGAGGGACAGTGGCATGGATGTAGATGATCCAGAGGCTTGCCGCTTATAGCGATTAGATGAAGGGGAAGGAGTTGTTGATTTTTTTGTACTGTGAACGAGGCACAACTTTGATGCTAAAAGGTTGATTGGATCAACCAATGGTTTTCTTATACAAAGCCTAAGAGGAGGCTAATATGTGTCTCGTACAAAGCCCGAGAGAGAGGCTAAAAGGTTTTTGACTTGACGATAGAGTCTTTTGGTATCTCGTATAAAGCTCGAGATGGAGGCTAAAATTTGTTTGGCTCAATAAGAACCTTTTTGTATCTCGTATAAAGCCCGAGATGGAGGCGAAAGGGGTAATTGACTCAACGAGGGAGTCTCTTATGTGTCTCGTACAAAGCCCGAGAGAGAGGCTAAACGATGTTTGACTCCGCTGGGGAGAATCATTGTACAAAGCCCAAGAGGAAGCTATGGCACTGTTTCCATTGAGTGACAGGTCCAGTATATTGGTTTTAAAGAGAAAACCAGTTCTTATATGAGTAACACTGTACTCAGGGATTTTGATTCAAGGATCAGGGATATTTCCTTTTCTTTGAGGAATTTGGGAAATCCAAAGGGTATTGATACTGTCCGAGTCTACGGGTTTTCTTCCTATTTAACGAAGGGGTCACTTGAGAATGTCTTTGAGACTCAAGGATATTAAATTGTCCGTGTCTAGAGTTTTATCTTTTGTACTATGCTTTAAGAAACAGTAGTAGACTCTTTGAAAGGACTGTTATATGCAGATGACTAAGTTCTATTCCTATACCTCTAGGAGGTCGTCGGGACAATTTGTACGAAGCCCAAGAGGAGGCTGAAAGCTTTTAAGAAACCGACGGGTCCTTGCATGAAGCCCAAGAGGAGGCTATCATTCCCGGAGGAAGAGATCATTATATGAAGCCTAAGAGGAGGCTGTGAATACTTCTAAGAAGCCGACGGGTCCTTGTACTAAGCCCAAGAGGAGGCGGGGTTGCTTTTAGGAAGCCCCTGGGTCCTTGTACAATGCCCAAGAAGAGGCCGATGCTTTTAAGAATCCCGTGGGTCCCCAAACCCTGAGAAATTCAAGACAGGCTATTCACGAGGAATAGATCAAGCCAGGAAAGTTCGAGAATTTGGAAGAAGCTCAAAGATGCCATTCACGGAGAATACATTCATCTCTGGGAGTAGAGTTTCTTGACAATTCCTAATGAGGACAGCCGAAGAGAAGACTGTATCTGGTGATCCTATTGGGGATCTAGTTGTCTATTTCAACGAATAAATGAAACGGCTTTTCCTAGTTCTAGACGTAGTTTTCAGGGAAACTCTAAATATCTATACTATTATTACACAGTTGATATGAGTTTATGAAAGAAGACTTACAGCGAAACAGCCCCACAATACAGTTATATGTATATGAAAGCAGTAAATGAAAGCGTATAAACACTTACTCGGTTGTAGAGCTTCCATGCTGTTTGGTTAGTTGTTCAACAAAGACAGATTGAAAACAAAAGTATATTCAAAATCAAAGGAGAAAGTGCTTTGAAAAAGAAAGATTTGGGGCTTACAGCTCAAGGAGAGGCCTAGGGTTTTATCAGCGAGCGCACTGTTTGAATTTGTACATAGGGAATTATACAAGTGACTGAGGCCAAAAAAGTTTTCTGTACAAAGGGATGGGTCTTCACTCTCTCAAGAGGCCCAAAAGGTTTAAAGAGTGGGGCTTATAACACGAGGGTAGGCCCAGGTGATTTTTCCGTTTAAAATGGCGATCGCGCCGAGGTTTTCTTTTAATGCAAAGGGGCTTATACAATATCTGAGGCCCAAAATGTTTTGGTTAAAAGGGGGTTGAGTCTTACACTCTATTAGAGGCCCAAAAGTTTTGAATGGGTCTTATAGCTCAAGGTGAGGCCCAGATGGTTTTTCAACGGATGATGATCGCGTCGAACTTTTTGACGGTATCGGGACTTATACAATGCACTGAGGCCCAAAATGATTTGGTCAAAAAAGGATTGGGTCTTACACTCTATTAGAGGCCCAAAGAGTTTTAAAGAAAAGAAATGGGTCTTACTACTCGAGGGTCGGCCCAAGGTTTGTTTTTCAACGGATGATGATCGCGTCGAACTTCTTGAAATACAACGGGACTTATACAATAAGTGAAGCCCAAAATTGTTTGTATTTACAAAGGGTTGGGTCTTACACTCTATTAGAGGCCCAAAGTGTTTTGAAAATGATTTATGAGGGTTGAATTAATCCAAAAACCCTAATTTGTTTTCAAAATGTGTTTTAACTGAATAAAAATTCAATTAAAATGATCAAAATTGTTTAACATATGAAAAACAAATTGTGATCTTGGATTAATGCTTCAACAATTAAGTATTGACCTACAAAATAATTAGAAGGCATTAAAAGTTGAAAAATCAAGGTGGAAAAAATATTTTAAATGTCAAAGACAATTAAAACATTAATTCTTTGCAAAAATATCAATTATATAAAACAAATAATATTTTTGGGATTTTTTGGGAAAATAAAATATTTTAACATTTTTGTGAATTATTAAAAAAAGAACCAACTCAAAATCATTAAAACTCAGAGAGAAATTAATTTTTGAATCAATTAAATAAAATCACAAAATTCAAATATTTGAATTTTCAAAAAATGGCGCCAAGAACACACCAAGAACACGCGCGTGTTCTGGGTTTGCCCGGATTTGCATTTTCTCTTCAATCTCACTGAATACTTGATCATATCATGTAATCCACATACCAATCAACTCGTTTTAACCTCACGATCATGTCTATGGCAATTAATTTCATTTAAATTAAGCATAAAACAAGAAATCACGAAAAATCCTCAAGAACCCTAGATTCTGCATGAAGGCTGGGATTTTTGATACACGATTCAAACAATGCAATTAATTGAGGGGAAATATTCCATGCATGATTATGAACATATGGCCAAATTATTGTGCAGTAAAAATTGCATGGATCATAGAGTTAGAATAGCTCATGCTTACCTCTTGCAGCTGGTTATCGTGTTTTGTGTTGGAGGTGTTACAGCTAGGTTCCAATGATCTGGATAGCTTCCCTAGGTGCCATGGAGTGTATCTGGATGCTTGGAATGGATTGAAATGGTTTGGAGCTGAAGATGGTACCTCAACTGCCAAACTGTCAAGAACTTGAGCAATTGGCTTGTGATTTTGTGAAATCGGTGTTCCAGATGTTATGTGAGTGTTTGGATCACTTCTATATGATGTATGTGAGGTGTGTGAGTGATTGGTTTGATTGGAAAAGCTCTCAAACTCAAAACCCGATAGTGACTTGCCTTAGAAGGCAAAATTGGAGTGAAAGAAGAGATTTTGAGGAAAGCATCTGTTTGATGGCTTTGGTGTACTCAAACTGATCACAATTGAGCTCTATTTATAGTAGAGCAAGTTTGTTTTGCAAGGAATAGTGAATGGCAATTGCTGAGTAGGTTTGGCCAATGTTGGCAAATGAAAATCCAAGTCTCCTCTAGCCATTGACTAGAGGTTAGGGCACAGGCTGTTGGTCCCCTTGGTCTTGGATAAGTCTTGATTGAATTCAGTTGCTAAGAGCTCAGTTCATGCCACCTTGATGCGTCCATTGAATGCTCTAATCCAAAATTGGAGTCTTGTCCCTATTTTGGCAATTCTAGGTTCAACATGCTATTTCTTGTTTCAAAGACTTTGGAGGCTTGGCTCAGTGATTGCCCCCTTTAGATTCAATCCTCAGATGTGTCCAAAGTGATGACAAGGCTTGGAATTGGCTGATTTTGGCAAATCGACCAAAAGTGTAAAAATCTGCCTTGCCTTGGCAGATTTCAGCAAGGCATCTTGCCAATGTCATATCTCATGGCTCAAGTTGAATTTGGTAATGTTCTTGGTCATTTTGGAAAGCCCTTACATGATACAACAACTATTTGAACATGTTTGGTTTTGATCTCTTTTGAATCCAAGTGAAAAATCCCCATACATTTGGAAAAAAGTAAAGGCAGATTCTGACTTTGTGAAATTTTCACCAAGTGTTGGAACAAAGTGACTTTTCTTGATTTTGATCACTCCATAACTCAAAATCCATGAGGAATTTGGACATAGGTCAGTACGAAGCTTTTGTAGAGGGCAATATGATCTACAAATCAAGCTTTGAATGGGGAGCAATGGCCTTGTGGTTTAGGAGTTATGGTCCTCCAAAGTTGGCACATTAGTGTCACTTTTTCCATAACTTAGAAATTTTTCTAAGTTTTTATGGTTACCCCTTTTACAAGTTATCCCACTTTCTTTGATTTTTCTTGATGAATGATGATTCAAATCATACATTAACATCATTTTAGGGTTAGAAATCCATTTTGGTGAAAAATCTCAAAAAGTCAAAGTTGACTTTTGTGCACAGTTGACTTTTTATCAGATGAATTCCAAACTGTGCAATTCTTCAGGAAATCATGTCCTTGACCTAAATCAAACTTGATGGACATGTTCCATGGGTGTCATAGAGTATATTGAATCATGTCTTAGGGTTTGGGAGCATGTCCTGGTCAAAAGTCAAAGTTACAGTTGACTTTCCTCGCGAAACCCTAATTGTGGTGCAGATGAAATTGAAACTTGTTGCTCAAGCTTCTTGGATTAATCCATTGTTGCAAATGGATCAATATGGCATATTGGAGATCCTTAAATCATGTCTTGAGGTCTTGGCTCATGATTTGTCCCAAAAGTCAACTTAGGGGTGAATTAGGTCAAGAAACCATAATTCCTGATTTTTGATGAATGCATCCCCTGAGGCAAAATTGACTTGATGCTTGGGTCTATGAGGTTCCATGAAGTATATTAGGTTAAGTTTTGGATCATTGGCTTGTGCCCAGATGAAAAATTTCCATCTGGAGGCCATGGTCGACCAAAACCCTAATTTGGTGACACTGTCGATCTTGAGACTTGACCTACATAGAAGGGAGCAGCCTTGTGCTTAATCCTTGAAGTGAGCGTCCTTTTGATCAATTGTGGATATTTTAGAGGCTAGACAAGTTGAAGATCAAGTCATTCCTTGATTGATCCTTTGTCTAAGGCTCCGAGAGGGCTTAAAACCCTAATTTTGATTGTAGTGAATGCTCAACAACCCTTGAGGCATTTGATGAGGCATGATGGTTCATCCATATTGTGATGATGATTTGTACAATGATGGGAGATCTTAGTGGTCAAAATTTGGGGTATGACAGATGCCCCTATTTAATCTTCTTGGACCCGAAGGTGTGAATGACGAAGGTATTCGGGCATTCGGGTGCAAGAGGATTAAATATCGGAATACCCGAAATTTTGATGGCTATGAATGGCAGCTTGCGCATTCATCTTCTTTTGCTAAGCAATGATGTTTAGAAAAGGTAGACTTCCCCTCGATCCTGGTTTCCTACCAAGGAACTGGTCTCAGTTTTCTTTTGAAATAAACCTCCCCTCGATCCTAGTTTCCTACCAAGGACCTGGTCTAAGTTTTTGATTTAAACTTCTCCTCGATCCTGGTTTCCTACCAAGGAACTGGTCTCAGTTTCTGAAACAAACTTCCCCTCGATCCTGGTTTCCTACCAAGAAACTGGTCTAAGTTTCGGATTTAAACTTCCCCTCGATCTTGGTTTCCTACCAAGGAACTGGTCTCAGTTTTCTTTTGAAATAAACCTCCCCTTGATCATGGTTTCCTACCATGGACCTGGTCTAAGTTTCTGATTTAAACTTCCCCTCGATTCTGGTTTCCTACCAAGGAACTGGTCTTAGTTTCTGATTTAAACTTCCCCTCGATCCTGGTTTCCTACCAAGGAACTGGTCTCAGTTTCTTTTGTCAATAAACTTTCTTGACAAGGGACACTATACGTAGCGATTTTCCTCAAACTTCTCGCCGAATTTTCCTGGAGAGATGCCATTTGAGGGAAAAAATGACGTCAGACTTGTTGGGGAGTCCAATCGTCTGAGTTGTAGAGATACACAAACTTCTCTGTTTGGAGACGCCATTTGTCGATTCTACTGGGGAAAGCGAATCTCTTGAGAGACTGTTTCCACTTGGGGGTCTTACACCATACTTTTCTCGGGATCTTCCCGGAGAAACGCCATATGATGAGATCCAATTTGAGGTGCCGATGACCTTTTCATCAGCGGTTCTTTCGGAGAAAAATGTCGTACCGCCGAATCTCTGATCAAGAGGCTTTCTCTAGGGATTTTCCTTAATCCGGGAAAGCAGGGATATCATCTTCAATGGTAAAGAGTGACATGGGTTGAAGGTTCTCTGGCTTTTCAGAGGTTCAAATTATCAAAGTGGTCGAGTGCCGACTCTAATCCAGAGATACACTAGAAGCGAGATTGTTCAAACGCAGCATTTCCTGACGAGGCAAGAACTAACAACTCGATTGAGATGACTGTTATCACTAGGGGACAAGACCGACTAGAGTGATAGTGATGCAATATGAATATGAATGCAAATCAAATGCATGATGTATGTATGTTTATGCTGAAAAAACTGACGCGACATACAAACTGACAGGTGAACACGACAGGATACTCGGCCATCGCGGGGCGAAGAAGTACCGTTGGTTCAGAATAGCAATTCCACCTTGCTTAGGAGAGATAGTCCCTGTTGGGAGCTATGTTGGTCGGGCTTAGGAGATAAGAACTCGGCCGAAGAGGTCAGATGGAATAGTCGCATCCGACACTGTTGATCCTTCATTCAGGCGCACCGGCGTAGAAGGAGTACTTTGATTCTGCACTTTGAAGTTCGCCTACTTCTGGAGAAGCGGTTGATGTTCTTTTGATGTTCAACAGTCAAAATAAATTGCCATCTTTACTTTAAAAGCAGAAAAAGTTTTAACAATTAAATTCATTTTTGTTTCATTTCAAGAATCGCTAATCATGTTAAAACGTCATTCTGTAAAGCTAAAACAAATAAGAATTACAAACAAAAGCACAAGGGCTCAAATTTTATTGATAAGATGGAGATCAGCCAAACGCGTGATTCCAAAGAGTATATACAAAGTTTGAAAATGGTAATTTACAGGGAAAAGGGCTACGTTGAAACATAACGACCACTATCCTTCTACCAACTTTGAATTTGGGACATCCTGAGCTTCTGTCGAAGATGACCTTGACAGGAGTTTTCCTCCGATGGATGATGTAACTGCTGCTGAGGGACTTGCCTCTGTTGAATATAGTTACTTGCCATTATCCCTAATTTTTGCCTGGATTGTACTATGATGTTTCCAATCCATCGGGATGATTTTTTCATGTCTCTAACTTTTTCCTGGACCGCCCTTTCGGGTTTTCAATCCACCGAGACGTTTTTTTTTTTTTTTAGTTTAGGCGAAGTATTTCTTGACTACATCAACATTCGTGGGGTAGGAAAATTCCTCTCCGTCCATGGTTGCAAGTCTCAAGGTGCCGCCTGAGAAAGCTTTCGTGACCACATAGGGGCCATCATAATTTAGGGTCCCTTTGCCCCGAGAGTCAGTGAGAAACGATTGTATCTTCTTGAGCATGAGTTCTCCTCTTCTGAAGACACGAGGTCGGACCTTTTTGTCGAACGCCTTCTTCATTCTCTGCTGATACAACTGACCGTGGCATAGTGTCGTGATTCGCTTCTCTTCGATCAGGTTTAATTCGTCGTGTCGACTTTGACACCATTCAGCTTCTGAAAGCTTAGCTTCCATCAATACCCGGATTGATGGGATCTCTACTTCTATGGGGAGAACTGCCTCCATTCCATATACTAGAGAGAAAGGGGTTTCCCCTGTTGAAGTGCGGACAGATGTTCGATAACCGTGAAGAGCAAAGGGTAACATGTCGTGCCAATCTTTATAGGTTACAACCATCTTCTGAACAATCCTCTTGATGTTCTTGTTAGCCGCTTCTACCGCCCCGTTCATCTTGGGTCAGTAGGGAGATGAGTTATGGTGTTCGATCTTGAACTCAATGCACAACTCTTTCATCATCTTATTATTCAAGTTAGATCCATTATCAGTAATGATCTGGTTTGGAACACCATAACGGCAGATGATATTGTTTTTGATAAATCGGACCACCACTTGTCGGGTTACATTAGCGTACAACGCTGCTTTGACCCACTTGGTGAAATAGTCAATGGCTACCAGGATGAACCGATGTCCGTTTGAAGCCTTAGGTTCGATCAAGCCAATCATGTCGATTCCCCATATGGAAAAAGGCCACGGAGAAGAGAGAACTTTGAGATGTTATGGCGGTACATGAATTTTGTCGGAGTATATCTGACACTTGTGACACCTCCTCATGTACTTGTAGCAGTCAGATTCCATGGTCAACCAGTAGTACCCTGCTCTTAGAATTTTTCTCGCCATTGTGTGTCCGTTGGCATAAGTGCCAAAGGATCCTTCATGAATTTCTTTCATAAGCATGTTTGCTTCTGGTTTGTCTACGCATCGGAGCAAGACCAAGTCAAAATTCCTCTTATAAAGAATATCACCGCTCAGGAAGAAGTTTCCAGCCAATCTTCTGAGGGTTTTTCTGTCTTTCCTGAGTGCCCCAGATGGGTACTCTTGTTTCTGAAGGAAGCACTTGATATCGTGATACCAAGGTTTGTCGTCTATGACTGCTTCAATCGTGAAGATGTAAGCGGGCCTTTCAAGGCGCATTATGTCGATCTTAGGTAGGTCATTCCGTTGACCTACACTAATCATGAAAGAGAGAGTGGCTAAAGCGTCAGCCATGTGATTCTCTCTACGATGGACGTGATGAAACTCGACTCTGTTAAAGAAAGGTAACAACCTTCTTGCATAGTCTTTGTAAGGAATCAATCCTGATTGGTATGTGTTCCAATCTCCCTTTATCTGATTGATAACCAGGGCTGAATCGCAGTATACGTCCAAGTTTTTGATCCTTAAATCAATCGCTTCTTCGAGACCCATAATACAAGCTTCGTATTCGGCCTCGTTGTTTGTACATTTGAACGTAAGTCTGGCAGTGAAAGGAATGTGGGTACCCTGAGGGGTAACAATGATCTCACCAGTTCCGTTTCCATAATGATTAACTGCTCCATCAAAGATAAGTCCCCATTGGGAATCTGGTTCTGGCCCTTCACTGGGTAGCGGTTCGTCGCAGTCTTTCATTTTCAAATACATGACATCTTCGTCTGGGAAGTCGAACCCGATTGATTCCTGATCGTCAATCGGTTGATGATCCAAATGATCGGCTAAAATACTCCCCTTAACAGTTTTCTGAGCGTGCTACTCTATGTCATATTCTGATAACAGCATCTACCAACGGGCAATCCTTCCCGTGAGAGCAGGTTTTTCGAAGACATACTTGATTGGATCCATTTCGGAGATTAACCAAGTAGTGTGACGAATCATGTATTGGCGAAGACGTTTGACTGCCCAAGCCAAAGCGCAACAAGTTTTCTCAAGCATCGTGTACCGAGTATCGCAGTCGGTGAACTTCTTGCTCAGATAGTAGATGGCAGACTCTTTCCGTTTGGTTTCGTCCTGTTGGCCAAGTACACATCCCATTGAGTCTTCCAAGACTGTGAGGTAAATGATCAGTGGTCTTCCTTCCACTGGAGGTGATAGAATCGGCGGATTCAATAGGTATTCCTTAATACTGTTGAAGGCGGTTTGGCAATCTTCTGACCAAACGTAATCCTGGTTCTTTTTGAGTAATTTGAAAATCGGCGCACATGTGGCGGTCATGAGGAATATGAATCTGGAGATGTAGTTCAAACGTCCCAAGAATCCTCTGACTTGTTTTTCAGTTTTCGGAGAAGGCATTTCTTGAATGGCCTTGACCTTGTCAGGATCGACCTCAATCCCTTTCTGGCTAACGATGAGCCCTACGAGTTTCCCCGAACGGACACCGAAGGTGCACTTGTTGGGATTCAAGCGGAGTTTGTATTTTCTCAAACGCTCAAATAGTTTCGACAGGTGGGTCACATGCTCCTCTTCTGTCTTAGATTTTGCAATCATGTCATCGACATATACCTCTATCTCTTTGTGTATCATGTTATGAAACAGAGTAGTCATGGCTCTTTGATAGGTTGCCCTGGCGTTCTTCAAGCCGAACGGAATCACCTTGTAACAAAAGGTACCCCATGGGGTAATGAACGAAGTATTCTCCATGTCTTTCGGCGCCATTTTGATCTGGTTATAGCCCGAGAATCCATCCATGAACGAGAAAATTTTGAACTTTGTTGTGCTGTCTACCAGCATGTCAATGTGTGGTAAAGGAATGTCGTCCTTTGGACTTGCCTTGTTCAGATCCCTGTAATCAACACACATTCTGACCTTTCTGTCCTTTTTGGGAACGGGTACGATGTTGGCTAACCATTGAGGATATTCAGCTGTAGCGAGGAAACCTGCGTCGATCTGTTTCTGTACCTCCTCTTTGATTTTGATGGCCATGTCCGGGTGAGTCCGTCTCAACCTTTTCTTTATTGGCAGACATTCCGATCTTAACGGTAAGTGATGTTCCACGATGCTGGTATCCAACCCTGGTATATCCTGATAGGACCAAGCGAATACATCGGGGAATTCTTTGAGAAGCTTTATCAAACTCTCTTTGGCAATTGGACTGAGCAGTGCCCCAATCCTGATTTCTTTTTTCTCTTTTTCTGAACCTAAGTTTACCGTTTCCAACGGCTCTTTGTGAGGTTCAATGGACCTTTCCTCTTGTCTGAGTAGTCGAGAGATCTCTTCTGGAATTTCGTTGTCAACTTCTTCTTCAGCCCCAAATATCGGGAACCCAAAGTCTGGAGAAGGCATCAGGTCGTATGTTTCAACTGGGTTTAAAAAAAGCAATCTGCATGACGTGATGATTCGTGTTTAGAAGAGATAGAGAGAATGCAAAAGTGTGTGCAGTGTATTTTTTTTTTACTGCTTGTTTTTGTTATTGAATTTTTCTTTAGGATTACCATTTTCTGAAAAACGAAAAGAGAAAACAACAATTAATGCAGAAATTACAGAACGACGTTATTTTATCTATGAACAAGTCGATTCTTGAAACTACAGCCCTATAAAACAAAACTCTGTCGCTTTGGGCGAAGCGAAGAGGGATATTTACAGAAAGCGAGCCCTATCAAAACATCTGTTTCACCTGGGCAGGGTGAAAGGTTAAAGATGACAATTACTTTGACTGATGAACGATCTCCGGAGCATCAACAGTGACCCATTGGCGGCGAACTCCTCGATGAATCACAAAGTCTGGCACCTTCCTCGATTTGTCTTCAGAAATGACGCTGATTTCTGGTGGAGCGGGATCATTGGAATCTGTCTCCCAGGCAGAATTGTCGTAGGAGGATTCCTCTGTTGTATTTTGCATAGAATTTGTGCTCTTAGCTGTATCTCCCCATCCAGTTGGCTGGATGTCTTTGAGCCTGATACGAGAGCTTTCGGGAGCGGTGTATTTGACCATATAGTCGTACTTTCCACTCGGTTGTCCCAAGGTGTCCCACACTTCTTTCGAACTGGAGGAGTCATCTCTCTCGATGACGTTGACCTTGGGAAAAGCATAGTTGATGAATTCAAGTCCTGCAAACGTTGCAAATTCATCATTGTGTTGAGTAGTTTCTGAATGACCTGAGTGTTGATCCCATGACATGGTGGGGACACAGGTATTCTGTTCAATGACGGTCAGCTGATTTTCATTGTTCGGCTGACTTTCTGGCCCCAAGTCTCCTGGGTAAGGCTACCATATTGGCAGACCATCAATTAGGCCATAGTAATTATGGTCAAAGTTGTCTTTCATCGGAGTGTCTTCCTCTAATGAATTTGGTGGAGCACGACATCCTTCCGGATCACAATCCCCGTATATCATTTTGATGTCTGACCTGGGTATAAATCTCGGACTCTCTGTAGGAAAGAAAAAAGGAGTTTGCGTTTCGTCCTAAGACATATAACCGTCCTTGTTAAGATAGGACTTCCACTCTTCCTCTGTGTCAGAGGGATCTTCCTCATTGATAGCATGGACTGCTTGAGGGACTGGGTGAAGAAAACCTCCACTGTGGAAGAAATCCTGAATGGGATGAAGACTTTCATCATTAGCAGCTGTTCGGGTACAGGTTGCAGAAAAACCAAGACCCTTCTTTGTTTTATTGTCAATAGGAATGACAAGCTGTCCCCATCCAGTTGTATCGGTACTCTCGACCGCTTTGATAGCATCTTTGTATGAGGAAATCGAGGTTCCTCCTTGGGATTGATTGTCCTTGCCGACCGACAGCGCTTAGAACTGGGTTTCGATTATCCCTTCTGGTTCCACATAAGTGGATGACGATAAATTGCTGACGAGCAAGGCCTGTTCCCCACAGATTGTGATGAGTTGGCCGTTCTGGACGAACTTTAACTTTTGGTGGAGGGTCGAGGTGACCGCTCCAGCCTGATGTATCCAAGGTCTTCCTAATAAATAACTGTATGTTGCCCGGATGTCCATGACCTGGAAAGTGACTTGGAAAGTGTGAGGACCAATAGTTATGGGAAGATCGACTTCGCCGATAACTGTTTTTCTAGATCCGTCGAACGCTTTGACAACGACCTCGATGATTCTCATCGGAGGGCCTTTGAATGATAATTGCATCAAAGTGGACTTCGGCATAACATTCAGGGCTGACCCTGTGTCTACCAGTACGCTGGCTAAAGCATCGTCCTGGCAGTTAACTGTAATATTGAGTGCCATGTTATGACGGCGACCCTCTTCGGGTAATTCCTCATCACTAAATCCCAAATTATTGCAGGAAGTGATGTTAGAGACAATGCTATCGAACTGTCTGATTGTTACATCCTGTTCCACAAAGGCTTGCTCCAAGACTTTTTGTAGAGCCTCCCAGTGGGCTTCTGAACTGAGTAACAGTGATAATACCGAGATCTTTGAAGGAGTCTGTAACAGTTGATCGACAATGTTGTATTCACTCCTTTGAATGAGCTTCAGCATCTCATCATTATTTTTCGAAAGGTCGGGATTACTGGATTGATCGACTGATGGATCGGGAGCTTCTGTCTGAAGTTCCTTTTCCTTGTTAGGTTCTCCAACTCCTCGGTTGAAGATTCGACCACTCCGTGTTACACGACTGATGTCTGCAATATTCACGACGAAGGGTAATGGAATTTCCTTTCCATTTTCAATTGTCGTTGCACCGTATTTGTAAGGGATAGCCTTAGTTGATTCATACGGTAGTGGTCCCGGTAGATAGATGACTATGGGAACCTTCTGATTTTTCTTACCATTATAAGTAATCTCGATTCGTTCCCGGTTGGGAACTTTAGATTCGTCAAGTAGAGGGATGATGGAAAAAACATCCCTGGTCCTATGATGACCAGAGATTGTGACAACATCCTCGACTTGATTGGCAAGGTAGTTCGGCGTCCAGTTGATGGATCCAGAACCCGGACATGGGCGAATCTCTCCACGATCCACCTGACCCTGAAGAGCTGCTCTCACAAGGTAATACCCTTGGTTACTTTCTGAACAGACACTACAATGGTCATAATTGTGTGGTGGTACCTGGCCATGCCCACTTTGAATACAATGTAACCTTACTAGGTTAGCTTCAATTGATCGGACATCCTGACTCTGACGCCGAGTAGGATTCCTGTTACTGATACTAATTTGCTGAGTATCTTCATCCATGTAGATTGGCATCCACCAATGATTTAACAAGCGCTGAAGTGCCTCCTGGACAAGGGTACAACCTCGATCATTTTCACAACCTGCTTTACAGCTTTGATAGTCGTGTAATATTAAGAATCCGAGTCGGACCTGTTCAGCATGTAACTCTACCAGGTTGGTATTCATCACGTGAATATCGAAAATCTGAACCATGTTGATCTGATAAGGGTTCCTATCATGGTAGTCTTGGATCCATCCCAGATCCATCTGACGCTGGAGGGCCTCTTGTATGAAAGAGCATCCTTGTTTGTTTACCGAGCAAGTCAGACAGGAACTGTAATCATGCCGCGGCAGATTATGATACTAGCTTTGCCTTGAGTGCATTGCCACCAAGTTGACATTCATCGCACGGATGTCATGGTTCTGAATGACGTTTTTAATTCGTATAGACCATGTTAACTCCAAGAACTCAGTGCACTTGGATCCATTCGAGATCCATCTATTCCTGTAGAGCTGCTTGCACTACAGAACATCCTTGATTGTTTTTAGAGCAGATATCACATTGATGATAATTATGAGGTGGCACATGGCCATATCCACTCTGTCTACAATGCATCTTGACCAGATTGGTCCTCAATAAGAGTACATCGTGAATTTGATAGACATTGTTAGACTCTTTCTCAATCAGGTTGACTGTAGCTTTCTCATGTTGAGGCAGCGGGTTCGTGAGAACATTGGGATTCGTATCTTTGAAAGATAAGAGCCCGCTCCTAACAAGCTTTTGCACATCGGATTTGAAATTGAGACAGTTCTCTATGTTATGCCCTGATCCTCCTTGATGATAAGGGCATGTTTGATCCACCTTAAACCAAAAAGGCAGATTCTCCGGTACTGTAAGAGGAGACTTAGTCTGAATGTGCCCCTTAGCCAGTAGTAACAGAAATAGTTCTGCGTACAACATGGGTATAGGATCAAACCCTGATGGTCGTGTTGTACGGTTGTTGTTATATGGAGGACGAGCCTGCTGAAGAGGCTGTTGTGTCCTTTGCTGATTAGGTTGGCTCTGCGCAACCTGAGGCTGATACGTAGGAATAGGCACAGGATTGATAGCAGGAATTACAGCTGCTACTGGTTGATATCGACGCCTTTGCTTTCCGAGAGAGATATTCCCAATATCTTGCTCTTTTTTCTCAGGGAGAGCACTACCGTATCGTTTTGTACTGCTTGATGGTCCAGTGTCTTTTGCCAAACGTCCTTCTCGGACGGCTTCCTCAAGATGAACTCCCATGCCCACCATCTCGGTGAAGTCACTGGGCGCACTGGCAACCATTCTGTCATAGTAAAATGAGCTTAAGGTCTTTAAGAAGATCTTTGTCATCTCTTTTTCCTCAAGAGGTGGACAAATCTGAGCGGCAATTTCGCGCCATCTCTGAGCGTACTCCTTAAAGGTTTCCTTGTCCTTTTGTGACATTAATCTGAGTTGATCTCTGTCCGGTGCCATGTCCAAATTGTATTTGTATTATTAGACGAAGGCAGTACCAAGATCTCTGAATGTGCTAATCGTAGCACGGTTTAAACCCATGTACCATTTGAGTGCGGCACCGGTTAAACTATCCTGAAAGTAATGAATCAGTAGGTCCTGATTCTCTGTCTGAGCTGACATTTGCCGAGCGTACATCACCAGATGGCTCTGAGGGCAAGAGTTACCCTTGTACTTTTCAAAGTCGGACACTTGAAATTTGTGCGGAACTTTCACACTGGGGACCAGACAAAGGTCTGCGGCGTCCTTTCCAAATAGATCCTGACCGCGAATGGCTTGCAGTTCCTTCTACATTTCCAAGAACTGTTCCTGGAATTCATCCAGTCGGTCAAACATAGTTTCCTTTTTACCAGAAGGTATCTGTGGAATCTTTCCTTCTGGGACAGTGTGCACCACAGGGGGTGGTACCGTGACTACAGCAGTAAATCTTGGCGTTTCCCGAAGTTTGTAACCTTCAGGAGTCTTCAATATGCCTCTGGCATCTTCGTTTTCCCGAAGTTTGTAACCTTCAGGCCCAGCGGCTTCTGTTATGATTCCCTGATCTTCAGTAATCGGCGGAACATATCCTTCCGGGATATAGTTTGCAGGCATGCCCCAGGGATGATCTTTCGACATTTGATACCTAGGATCATACTTCTCCACTACGGGCGTTGAGGTGATCTCTGAGATCACAGTCCTTTGTAGCTGAGCTTCTGCCATGGCTTGCATGTCGTTATGAAGCTTTCTCATATCCTCTCTCAGAGCGTCGATCTCTTCTTTCAACTCTCTGTTTTCTTCCTCATGATCATCCATCTTTTTCTGACGATTGGCCCGAGTATTATACGAATGAGACAATTTGACTCTAGAACCGAGACACAAACGTGAGATTCGTAGGTAAGAAAATACGCGATGTGAGAATGATGAATGCAATGATTAGATTATTTTTTTTTTTGTTTAATCAAAATAAACTTCGAAAATTAGATTGCAAATTTCAAACGGTGGGGAAACCCCTTTTATTGAAATTCAAAGGATTACGAAAACGAAAATACAGTAGATTACAAGGTGCAAAAACAGAAACCTGAGCTAATGGGTCCCGAGTCCTCTCTGAAGAGAAATCGGGTGCTGACTCTGGTACTTTCCTTTTCTTTGACCGGGGCTCTTGAGCCGTTGTCGGGTTGTCATTCCTTTGTCAGGTGAAAGGAGCGAGCAAGTTCCTTTGGTCATCTTGATTATCCATAGCATGTTGCTCTAAAATCTCGATCAGAGCATCCTTATCTTTCAGTAATTGCTGTATTTTGATGCACTCTATGTCGAGGGTGGGGTGCTTGTTCTTCCAAGACCTCCTCTCCCTTTGAACTTTGTGGAGAGTAACCTGAAGCTTTTCAGTTTCCGTCATGAAGTACATGACAGATTTCCTCGGCGGAAGAATTTTGTAACGAGGATAAGGCATCTTTAGCTTGAGAGCTCTAGTTTGTACCCAGTGGAGATAAGGCTCCACCGAGACACAGTTTGATTTTCCTAGAGACTCCCATCCTTTCTTATGAACGTGTTTCCAAGCGTGCACTATTTCCATCTTTAGTGCTTTGTCACTTTCTCCTTCCTTGAAGAAAAGACCTTCCAGATGAGCATTCCATGGGACATGCCTCATCGGGTATCCAAATTGACGGCGAACCAATATTGGATGATAGTTGATTCGTCCCTTAGTTCCTATAAGGGGTACGTTGGGGAAGTTTCCACAACGGTCAATGATCCTGATTCCATCATAAATCCTATTACACCAATCTATGTCAGAGTTGGTGAGAGACATGATCTTCTGCGACCAGCGCAAGGCACTCTTATGATCCCAGAAAGCAGCAGACTTAGGTAAATGGGAGATAAACCATTTATAAAGCAGAGGTACACAGCATGTGATCTCCCCTCCACTGTACAAATTCCCTAAGTGTACAGAATGATACGCATCTGCGAGCAAAGTCGGCACAGGGTTTCCAATGAGAAAAACCTTAATGGAGTTGATATCGACGAAGTTATTAATGTTGGGCAACAAAAATAATCCTTAGGTGAGTAAAACAAAGATGCTTTCAAAAGCAGTCCCGTTCCCGATACTGGCAAAGCACAGAGCTTTCTTTGTTAAGAACTGGGCTGGGAAACCTTGTATGCCACCCTTGGTAGTCATGTGAGTCCTGACCTCAGACTCGTCCAAATGAATTGCTTTTGCAATGGTCTGATTCTTTGGAATTTCTTCCAGTCCAGAAAATGGAGCTCGATCAGTGATATGTAAATCGATCAGATGAGAATATTCCTCCAGCGTTGGTGCGAGCTGGTAATCCGGGAATGTAAAGTAGTGATAAACCGGATCGTAGAATTGAACGAGCACGTCCATGATTCCCTCAATCACATGGACCCTTAACAGAGGTAGCAAACCTCCGTACTTGGCTCTGAAAGCCTCTTTGTTTGTGATCATCCTCGCTAGACCTCTTAAATCCTCTAGTTTTGGAACCCTGAAGGTGTACGTATAAGTTCTCCTTCTACCGAAATCCATTAGCACAATCCTTTTCTCTGATATTTGCAATCACAGTCTTAGTTTAATTTGAAAAACAGAGAGACTAGAAGAGAAATTTTTTTTTATGTTTTAATGTTTTTTTAAATGAATGCATGAATGCAGCACCTAAAAACATAGAAAAAACATGGGGTCAAAGGGTCGTTGTCATGAAGTAAAGGCTCTACCCATCCCCAAATGTTTATACTAGGGTGATTTTTGTACCTGTACTCATTATCATCAGCTCCTCCCAGGAAAGCAAAACAACAAGCGGATCGCCAGCGAGTTGTAGAGAAATCTTAGAGTAAGTGCCATTCACCGAGAATAGATCACCAGCCTCAAATGAGGGTAGTATCGCGTGACAACTATTTCCGATATCTTCCGCCCTACAAAAGGGTTGGCTCCTCAGCTTCTCAGACATCACAATCGGCCCATTGCCTATGAGAGGGAATGGGTTGCATTGGTCATCCTCCACTGAGGTTGATGGTCGGCCTCGTCGCCATCACTTATCTTAAGTGTATACGCAATCTTTCCACATGCGGCATCACACGCATTCCCATTAGCAGAAAAATAAACAGGTATAGCAATTAGGAAAAGCAGTATATATATTTGTCCTAAACATCCTAGACCTTTAAAGCTATGAATCCTAAGTTCCTGACAGAAAATGGGTTCCCCGGCGGAAGCCCCAATCTGTGGTATTCACACAAGTGAAGAGAAAAAAGGTTAGAGGAGCCCCACGGTGGGCGCCACTTTTCTGTGGTGGCCATCGCCATGAGAATGACTGGTCAAAGGATTAAAGTTGTAAGAAAGAACGAGAAGGCCCCACGGTGGGCGCCACTTTTCTATGGCGAGCGATTTTGGACGCGGTTCTTAAGCGCTGTCGCTCTCTAGGTTAGTTTACTACAGGTCGATTCATTTTTTATCCTATTAAAGCTGATGAAGGAAGGGAAATAGATGTCTCCAATTAACCCTACTTGCATGCTGAGTTTAAACAGCGGTCTGTTAGGTTACGGATGCGATCAATGTGGTGGGGCCTTTCTTGTGTTATTTTGACGGAATGATAGGTTTCTGGCGGGGAACAAGGATTAGGATGTTAGGACTGATGCTTTTTGATAGATATGTGAGAGTATGGGATTTAGGGTTTTTGTTTAGTGTGCTCGCTAAGATATTTTCTTTCAATCTTATGCCTACGTATTCCCGTTTACCGAAATAGGGAAATCAGAGCGTTCGTAGTTCCTCCTATTCTATGGGAGGAAATGGTTGTTTTGGTGTCTTGTTCAAAGCCCAAGACGTGAAGCGAAAGGTGGTTTTTATCTTGTTCAAAGCCCAAGATGTGAAGCTAAAAGTGTGTTGACTTTAGAGAGAATTTGTCATCTCTAAAGAGGGGGTTGTATGTCACAACTGTTTATAAAGGAGAATTACTTTAACCGGGATGTGTGAATCTGACAATGCCATAGTTTCCTTTATAGGGGATTTTAACCTGAAGGAGAAGACTTTAACTCAGTGTAGAGCAATGTTATCTTTCCTTAGGAATTTCTCATGCTAAAAGAGGGACAGTGGCATGGATGTAGATGATCCAGAGGCTTGCCGCTTATAGCGATTACATGAAGGGGAAGGAGTTGTTGATGTTTTCGAACTGTGAACGAGGCACAACTTTGATGCTAAAAGGTTGATTGGATCAACCGGTGGTTTTCTTATACAAAGCCTAAGAGGAGGCTAATATGTGTCTCGTACAAAGCCCGAGAGAGAGGCTAAAAGGTTTTTGACTTGACGATAGAGTCTTTTGGTATCTCGTATAAAGCCCGAGATGGAGGCTAAAATTTGTTTGGCTCAATAAGAACCTTTTTGTATCTCGTATAAAGCCCGAGATGAAGGCGAAAGGGGTAATTGACTCAACAAGGGAGTCTCTTATGTGTCTCATACAAAGCCCGAGAGAGAGGCTAAACGATGTTTGACTCCGCTGGGGAGAATCATTGTACAAAGCCCAAGAGGAAGCTATGGCGCTGTTTCCATTGAGTGACAGGTCCAGTATATTGGTTTTAAAGAGAAAATCAGTTCTTATATGAGTAACACTGTACTCAGGGATTTTGATTCGAGGATCAGGGATATTTCCTTTTCTTTGAGGAATTTGGGAAATCCAAAGGGTATTGAGACTGTCCGAGTCTACGGGTTTTCTTCCTATTTAACGAAGGGGTCACTTGAGAATATCTTTGAGACTCAAGGATATTAGACTGTCCGTGTCTAGAGTTTTATCTTTTGTACTATGCTTTGAGAAATAGTAGTAGACTCTTTGAAAGGACTGTTCTATGCAGATGATTAAGTTATGTTCCTATACCTCTAGGAGGTCGTCGGGACAATTTGTACGAAGCCCAAAAGGAGGCTGGAAGCTTTTAAGAAGCTGACGGGTCCTTGTATGAAGCCCAAGAGGAGGCTATCATTCCCAGAGGAAGATATCATTATACGAAGCCTAAGAGGAGGCTGTGAATACTTCTAAGAAGCTGACGGGTCCTTGTACTAAGCCCAAGAGGAGGCGGGGTTGCTTTTAGGAAGCCTGTGGGTCCTTGTACAATGCCCAAGAGGAGGCCGATGCTTTTAAGAAGCCCGTGGGTCCCCAAACCCTGAGAAATTCAAGACAGGCTATTCACGAGGAATAGATCAAGCCAGGAAAATTCGAGAATTTGGAAGAAGCTCAAAGACGCCATTCACAGAGAATACATTCATCTCTGGGAGTAGAGTTTCTTGACAATTCCTAATGAGGACAGCCGAAGAGAAGACTGTATCTGGTGATCCTATTGGGGATCTAGTTGTCTATTTCTATGAATAAACGAAACGAATTTTCCTAGTTCTAGACGTAGTTGCGGGGAAACTCTAAATATCTATACTATTATTACACAGTTGATATGAGTTTATGAAAGAAGACTTACAGCGAAACAGCCCCACAATACAGTTATATGTATATGAAAGCAATAAATGAAAGCGTATAAACACTTACTCGGTTGTAGAGCTTCCATGCTGTTTGGTTAGTTGTTCAACAAAGACAGATTGAAAACAATAGTATATTCAAAATCAAAGGAGAAAGTGCTTTGAAAAAGAAAGATTTGGGGCTTACAGCTCAAGGAGAGGCCCAGGGTTTTATCAGCGAGCGCACTGTTTGAATTTGTACAGAGGGACTTATACAAGTGACTGAGGCCCAAAAAAGTTTTCTGTACAAAGGGACGGGTCTTACACTCTCTCAAGTGGCCCAAAAGGTTTAAAGAGTCGGGCTTATAACACGAGGGTAGGCCCAGATGATTTTTCCGTTTAAAATGGCGATCGCGCCGAGGTTTTCTTTTAACGCAAAGGGGCTTATATAATATCTGAGGCCCAAAATGTTTTGGTTAAAAGGGGGTTGGGTCTTACACTCTATTAGAGGCCCAAAAGTTTTGAATGGGTCTTATAGCTCAAGGAGAGCCCAGATGGTTTTTCAACGGATGATGATCGCGTCAAACTTTTTGACGGTATCGGGACTTATACAATGCACTGAGGTCCAAAATGATTTGGTCAAAAAAAGATTGGGTCTTACACTCTATTAGAGGCCCAAAGAGTTTTAAAGAAAAGAAATGGGTCTTACTACTCGAGGGTAGGCCTAAGGTTTGTTTTTCAACGGATGATGATCGCGTCGAACTTTTTGAAATACAACGGGACTTATACAATAAGTGAGGCCCAAAATTGTTTGTATTTACAAAGGGTTGGGTCTTACACTCTATTAGAGGCCCAAAGTGTTTTGAAAATTATTTATGAGGGTTGAATTAATCCAAAAACCCTAATTTGTTTTCAAAATGTGTTTTAATTGAATAAAAATTCAATTAAAATGATCAAAATTGTTTAACATATGAAAAATAAATTGTGATCTTGGATTAATGCTTAAAAAATTAAGTATTGACCTACAAAATAATTAGAAGGCATTAAAACAATTAAAACATTAATTCTTTGCAAAAATATCAATTATATAAAACTAATAATATTTTTGGGATTTTTTGGGAAAATAAAATATTTTAACATTTTTGTGAATTATTAAAAAAAGAACCAACTCAAAATCATTAAAACTCAGAGAGAAATTAATTTTTGAATCAATTAAATAAAATCACAAAATTCAAATATTTGAATTTTCAAAAAATGGCGCCAAGAACACACCAAGAACACGCGCGTGTTTTGGGTTTGCCCAGATTTGCATTTTCTCTTCAATCTCACTGAATACTTGATCATATCATGTAATCCACATACCAATCAACTCGTTTTAACCTCACGATCATGTCTATGGCAATTAATTTCATTTAAATTAAGCATAAAACAAGAAATCACGAAAAATCCTCAAGAACCCTAGATTCTGCATGAAGGCTGGGATTTTTGATACACGATTCAAACAATACAATTAATTGAGGGGAAATATTCCATGCATGATTATGAACATATGGCCAAATTATTGTGCAGCAAAAATTGCATGGATCATAGAGTTAGAAGAGCTCATGCTTACCTCTTGCAGCTGGTGATCGTGTTTTGTGTTGGAGGTTTTACAGCTAGGTTCCAATGATCTGGATAGCTTCCCTAGGTGCCATGGAGTGTATCTGGATGCTTGGAATGGATTGAAATGGTTTGGAGCTGAAGATGGTACCTCAACTGCCAAACTGTCAAGAACTTGAGCAATTGGCTAGTGATTTTGTGAAATCAGTGTTCCAGATGTTATGTGAGTGTTTGGATCACTTCTATATGATGTATGTGAGGTGTGTGAGTGATTGGTTTGATTGGAAAAGCTCTCAAACTCAAAACCCGATAGTGACTTGCCTTAGAAGGCAAAATTGGAGTGAAAGAAGAGATTTTGAGGAAAGCATCTGTTTGATGGCTTTGGTGTACTCAAACTGATCACAATTGAGCTCTATTTATAGTAGAGCAAGTTTGTTTTGCAAGGAATAGTGAATGGCAACTGCTGAGTAGGTTTGGCCAATGTTGGCAAATTAAAATCCAAGTCTCCTCTAGCCATTGACTAGAGGTTAGGGCACAGGCTGCTGGTCCCCTTGGTCTTGGATAAGTCTTGACTGAATTCAGTTGCTAAGAGCTCAGTTCATGCCACCTTGATGCTTCCATTGAATGCTCTAATCCAAAATTGGAGTCTTGTCCCTATTTTGGCAATTCTAGGTTCAACATGCTATTTCTTGTTCCAAAGACTTTGGAGGCTTGGCTCAGTGATTGACCCCTTTAGATTCAATCGTCAGATGTGTCCAAAGTGATGACAAGGCTTGGAATTGGCTGATTTTGTCAAATCGACCAAAAGTGCAAAAATCTGCCTTGCCTTGGCAGATTTCAGCAAGGCATCTTGCCAATGTCATATCTCATGGCTCAAGTTGAATTTGGTAATGTTCTTGGTCATTTTGGAAAGCCCTTACATGATACAACAACTGTTTGAACATGTTTGGTTTTGATCTCTTTTGAATCCAAGTGAAAAATCCCCATACATTTGGAAAAAAGTAAAGGCAGATTCTGACTTTGTGAAATTTTCACTAAGTGTTGGAACAAAGTGACTTTTCTTGATTTTGATCACTCCATAACTCAAAATCCATGAGGAATTTGGACATAGGTCAGTATGAAGCTTTTGTAGAGGGCAATGTGATCTACAAATCAAGCTTTGAATGGGGAACAATGGCCTTGTGGTTTAGGAGTTATGGTCCTCCAAAGTTGGCACATTAGTGTCACTTTTTCCATAACTTAGAAATTTTTCTAAGTTTTTATGGTTACCCCTTTTACAAGTTATCCCACTTTCTTTGATTTTTCTTGATGAATGATGATTCAAATCATACATTAACATCATTTTAGGGTTAGAAATCCATTTTGGTGAAAAATCTCAAAAAGTCAAAGTTGACTTTTGTGCACAGTTGACTTTTTATCAGATGAATTCCAAACTGTGCAATTCTTCAGGAAATCATGTCCTTGACCTAAATCAAACTTGATGGACATGTTCCATGGGTGTCATAGAGTATATTGAATCATGTCTTAGGGTTTGGGAGCATGTCCTGGTCAAAAGTCAAAGTTACAGTTGACTTTCCTCGCGAAACCCTAATTGTGGTGCAGATGAAATTGAAACTTGTTGCTCAAGCTTCTTGGATTAATCCAATGTTACAAATGGATAAATATGGCATATTGGAGACCCTTAAATCATGTCTTGAGGTCTTGGCTCATGATTTGTCCCAAAAGTCAACTTAGGGGTGAATTAGGTCAAGAAACCCTAATTCCTGATTTTTTATGAATGCATCCCCTGAGGCAAAATTGACTTGATGCTTGGGTCCATGAGGTTCCATGAAGTATATTAGGTTATGTTTTGGATCATTGGCTTGTGCCCAGATGAAAAATTTCCATCTGGAGGCCCTGGTCGACCAAAACCCTAATTTGGTGACACTGTCGATCTTGAGACTTGACCCACCTAGAAGGGAGCAGCCTTGTGCTTAATCCTTGAAGTGGGAGACCTTTTGATCTATTATGGATATTTTAGAGGCTAGACAAGTTGAAGATCAAGTCATTCCTTGATTGATCCTTTGTCTAAGGCTCTGAGAGGGCTTAAAACCCTAATTTTGATTGTAGTGAATGCTCAACAACTCTTGAGGTATTTGATGAGGCATGATGGTTCATCCATATTGTGATGATGATTTGCACAATGATGGGAGATCTTGGTGGTCAAAATTTGGGGTATGACAGACGCGTATTGGCAAACCTAGACTTTGGAGGAGCCGTTTCGGGCTTGTTCCTCGCAATAGCATTTTTCACCATCCTCTCGTGGGCCTGAGGCATCTCACCTGCACACAAAAAAATCGAGCACGTTAGATGCGAGGAATAGAAATAGTTCGAACAAAGCAAAAGAAAACACTAAGACTACCAAGCAGCTTTTGAACTTCCGCAGGAGTCTTGCACTCTAGAAGCGCCTTGGTATTAATAAAGCGGTATTCAACCCGCTGGCTACCATCCTCCTCGAAGATCAGGGAACCGTTATTCGTCCATCATTTAGCAAGCCGTAAAGAGTTTACGTACTTCACCAGCGCTTCGTATGCAACGGCATCCTGCCTGTGTAGCTCGTGCGGCTGTAGAATGTAGTCGCTGGGCTTCTTGGCGAAATGGTCGGGTCCCCAGTGGATAGGGAACTTATAGATTCTCTGCACAATAAACTTCCCCATCTCGTCGTGTAGGTCATTTCCCTAATCGTCGACCTCGATCTCCCAGATATAAGTGTTATCCTGAGCAGCTTCGAACACGGGCTCTATAACATAGTATCGCTCCTTAAACATCCGTATCGATTCGGAGAAAGGTATAAACAATTTGCGAGGCTGCTTCAAAGAGACCCAACCATACTGCCTCCCCGACAGCTGCCGTTAAAGATGGAAGACGGTGAAAAATAGAGGTAGAGTAGCCCCTATGGCGAGATGCTCGCACACCAGCTCGAACGCACGAATAAAGACCAACGAGTTAGGGTGCAGCTGCGTAGGGGCCAACTTCAAGTGCACGAAGACCGATTGCTGAAAATCAGTGAACGGTAATCTCAGCCCCATCTCGTTGAAGGCATACTCATACATAGCAAAGCGGTCCCCGTAATTCGTGCAGACCCTATCATCCACAGAGGGAAAGTGCACCTTCCACTCCCCTTCTAGCCCGACCTCTGTGAAGACATCCCCTAAGTACTTCGCAAAAGTAGACACATGTTCGGCAGGTTTGGCCACCTCCCATTCCTCCGCGGAATCCTCGACAACATCCTCTCCCACATCATCCATTTCCTCTTCCTCCCCTACCTCACTGGGGATACTTGAAGTTGTCGAACTACTGCTGTCCGAGGAACTTGTTTCTTCCTCGGACTTATCCAGGATAATCTCTCCATCTGGCCCCGTCACCATATCGATCACCTGAAAAGCAGAGAAAAATGTGAATTTGATGATAGGTCAAATCCACCCTTCCACCGTTAGTCAAGTGAAAGGGTGCGTAAAGGGCTGAGGATGACGTCCCCAGCCTAAGGCCTAACATCAAACAAAACACTAAGGGTCCCCCACGAGGAGATGCCCGGAGCAATCCACCTCCGTACGAGGAACTTCCTCGAGCCACTTCCCAGTTTCTGTTTGAAGCTCCATCAGAAACTGCAGAGGCTTGCCAGAAACTTCATCACCAACCTGGAAGATGAAGGATCACGACGGTTACACATGCATCGTCGTCGCAACGACGCCGTGAACCGTCCTACTCACTAAAACGTACTAAAAGGTCCGGCGACGCATCAGAGGTGGAAAATGGCATAGCCACCGGCCACCACTAACAATCACCGAAAATCAATCTATTTCACCTCCTAAACCTAGCCTTAACCACATGCATTCTACCATCGACCACCAAAGAGAGTAACAACAAGCACAAAATCGGAAACTTACTTGATTTAAGAAGACAAAAGTGGTTGCTCGAAGCTTGGCGCGGTGGCCAGAATAGCAGACAGCGGTGATAGGCAAGCACTCTGAAGAAGACGAAGAGAAGCGAGAGGGAAAAGTTCAAAATGAAACGGGCTTCCCCATTTTATACAAAGGGGCACGTGCAATATCACGCGCACGTAGGTCATGATGGCTATTAACTAGCCATCATTACCTAATAATAGCTACATGGAGCTCTAGGCACACGTGGCGCCCCAACGTTTCCAATTCTACCTAACCATGAGTCTCCCTGTACGACGGGTATCACGGTCACAGTCATGAAGGCCACGGACACCAGGGAGTCACGGGCAGCACGAGACAATCTTCCTCGTCACCTAACAACGACCTCACGCTAACTCCCCGGAGTATCGAGCTGTCCTTAAGTCATCACTCCCACGCTCGGGAGCAACGACTTGGGGGCTCCTGTTCTGGACTGGACTAATGCCTAGACATGGCCCAATCCACTTCTGCTCCAAGAACGACCCAAATGCCTAGGTCCATTCCACATAGGGGCAAAAGTTATCATTCTGCCCCTCCAATCGGGCAAGGGTTGCATCGTCCCTCCCCAGAAACTCTGCCTGTTACGCACGACTTTCTCACTCCCCGAATAGCTGAGGGCATGTGCCCGAAAATACGCTTGTGCCCGACATAACGGCTAGTTTTGGGTACCCTGCCCGACATAACGGGTAGTTTTGGGCAATTACCTATTCTTCGGGAAAACAGTTATTTCGCCCCGAAAATAGGACCGTTGGCCACGCGCTAGGGGGTTCTATATAAACCCTCTCATTTGAAAGGGTCAGGTATCAAATAATCACCCTCGAACTAATACTTTGTACATGCCCCTTTTATCTGACCCTTTCTTACTTGAGCGTCGGAGTGCCTTGCAGGTACACCCCCTCCTCCTTTCCAGACGCCCAGCATCTCAGACGTACTTGGTGGCCCACCACTTCAAGGTTCTGATCAACCAGTAAGATCAAATGTATATGCCTAAGTTTAATGTAATAACATGGAGTGCATACCATATTAGTAAATTTTCATTCTATACAAAATCTAAGGATGATCGTACTACCATGTAAAATAGAGGGGTTATGGCTGAGGCTGAATCCATGAATTCTCTAGTTTGAAAGATAAGAATCCTATAATGACATCTACACCATACATTAGGGTCATTAGGGACATTTGAGAGACTTCATTTGTTATATTTAAAATGTCTTTATTTAAGTGAAAGATGATTGGCAACAACGCTAGTGTACAAACCGATTAATTAGGATTCACATCTTCATGGTATCCTAGGAAAAACAAGTTTTTTTTTATGTAAATGATCTTTCTAAATATAGATGGTCAACTTTTTTACAAGAAAAGGATATTCGTGATAGTGATGAAACTTAAGATTTAACTCTTGATATTTTTTAGACCCTTTCTTTTGCAACACACATGCGTGTCTGATACGAAGAAAATGATTCATATGATGTCCATTCTTTTCATTATGATCTTCAAGAAGGGATATGGAAAATCTAATAATAGAATGTCACATTGTATAAAATATAATAGTTGCATTTAATGACAAAAATATAGAATTGAAACACTATAATCAAAAGAACAATAGAATGTCAATTGTTCTATTAAGAAAACATATTTGTGATAGTGAAGAAAATCAAAATTTAATTGTTTATATTTTAGAGATCCATTTTTGCAACACATATGTGTATATCATATAAAAAAAATTAAGCATGATTTTCATTCTAATTATCAAGAAGATATATAGGAAAAACTAACAAGTATGTTATATGATTTAGTAATATATATTTATTAAGATTGAAATATTAATATTATTGTTATATAAGGTTTAATTTTGTTGTTGTTGTTGTGATTCTATCCTAAGTGTGTTTATGTGTTGTTCAAATTGTAGGTGTTTAACAATCAAATGCCATTCACAAATGAAGACTTTAGGACATTCGTTCAAGAATTTGTACTTTGAATTTTTGTCTTCGTTATGGTTAATCTTTTGTATATGTTTAAGTTTTGTTGTAAAAAAAGAATGTACATTGTGCCATTTTAGTTTTATTCTATTTAGGTTATGTTTAAGTTTTATTATGTTTTAAAAAGGCCATTCTGATATGTTTCAAACTAATTTAGATTCGGTTTTGTCTAAAAAAAATACATGTTAAAATAAATATTTTCTAAAAGAATAAAATAGCAAGTGTTTTACCTTTGGCTGTTACCTAAAATCGAGGTAAAAATACTCAATCTATTTCCTCGATTTTAAAATTAAACCGATGGGAAATGTGGGGTACGCTTATAAAGAAAAAATGTTGTTTCTGAAGATCAAACCCATGACCATTCCCATATTTCCCCTCGGTTAGCAAAATAATCATAAATATTTAAACTACACCTCTAACCGTTCATCTTCTTCCCCACCTCAGTCTAGATCCAGCTAATCTCTCATCTCAAGAACAATGTATCAGGTACATTAACATACCCAGATTCACATAGTTTATGTTTCTTTCGACGCTGGTCTAACTCGTTTTGGGTGCTACAGTAGTAGGTTCTAAGGGTTTAGTTTAAAGTCTTAACCTTAGGGTTAGGGACCTTCCTCCCTTTGGGTATACATTTAACAGTGCGGCTCACAATACTTGTTAAATAGGTCCTTTTTCTTGTGTAGAGAAGTCCGATTTCTGGGTTTCAGGTTTTTTCGTCTGGGTTTCTGGTTTTTCGCCTGGATTCGTGAGTTTGAGATCTAGATCTGCATTCTTCTGAGTAATCTCGATTTAACATATGGCTGGTATTACGTCCGTCGGTCCTAAACACGGTGTTTGGGAGGTGGCTGGTAAGAGGAAAGTTTGGAAACCTAACATTGGAAGAAGATCGATCTGGAAGAATAGCAAAGGAAAAGTCACTGATATAGATATGAGGGAAGCATCGTCATTCTTCTTTACAGAAATCCCTGATTCCTACGAAGCTAGACAAATGTTTGAGATTTTTAAAGACTATGGATTTGTATTGGAAGTCTTTATACTAGGAAGAACAGACATAAGGGGTAAAAGGTTTGGTTTTGTAAGATTTAAAAAAGTGGAAGACGAACATCTTCTCGCCATTAAACTTGACAACATTGTCATTAATGGCATCAAGATGTTTGCTATTCTGCCAAGGTTCTAAAGAGACAACAAGGTTGCAGGTGATGTGATACACAAACAGAAAGGTGACTTGCCTAAGAAGATGGAAGGTCTCCATCAAGAAAAGCCCTCTGAAAGGAGGTGGAATGGCAACGGGGCCTCCTATGCACAAATTACTAAAGGTGGTAGAGGAAGGTTAAGGAACGATTCTAATCAGGTTCTTTTAGAAGATTAACCCAAATTCGCATGTTTGAGTTTCAAGGTCACCGGAGAGGAAATGGAGAGATTTGATCAAGCTTACGTTGGAGTGTTGGATAAACCTGGATCCACAGTTGAAGCCAAGGAGGCTTTTCAGATTGAGGGATACTTCAACATCAAGGTCACGCCTATGGGGGCGAACTTATGTCTACTAGAAGAAGATAATTCGGGTGACATTAAAAAGCTGATAGATTAAGATAAAGATTGGATCTCTAAGTGGTTCTATGACATTCACCCTTGGTCCCCCATTGATGTTGACCAGGAGAGACTTACGTGGGTCAAAAAAATTGGGTTGCCTTGTCATGTATGAGGGGGGGGGGTTCAAATTCCTAGCCGCAACAACCAGAGTTTTCATCAGGATGGACGAAGACACCCAGAGACAGTTGAGATTTGACGTAGCTAGAATTTAATCCAAACGAAATTCGCAATGAATTTAAATGAAGTAATTAATGTTGAAGTCAATGATAATACGTATAGAATCAAGATAGTTGAAGACTCCTGTGGGCCGTACATAAGGGAACAACGCAAATATAAATTTTCCTGATTCGAAGAAGATAGCTTAGAGGTTGTGAAATCGGAAGATGAATCGGATGAAGATACGACGTACTGGGACAACTCGTCGAAGGTCCTTACCAGCCTCTCAAAAACATCAGAGTCCAATACTGAGGAGGGAGAGATATGAGACACCCAAAAGAATAATCAGTTAGGTGAAAGTGATGAAGTGGGCAAATCCAAAAAAGCTGACAGTCTTGATGGAAAGTCTCATATTGAGGTGGGGGTGGGGAGCATCGACAAAAGCAAAGAAACACATATTTCAAAATAGGACAGAGACACATCACATATGGGCCTTGTCGAAAGTATTGGAAGAAGTGAACCTCAATACTGAAACCTTGACCACATGCCTTACACCTTTGAGATTCAAAAGAAAATCGCTCAGAAGGAGGTCCCCACGAGAGCAGGCCTGACTAATACAGGTGGTCACAATAAAGACCCTGAAGATGATATCTGTGATTCTCAAGGTGTAAAGTCTATCGAGTCTCCAGGGAGTGTGGGATGTGATAAGTTGGGAGATAATTCAGCCAAGAAGAAAAATAAGTTAATTGAATATATTTATCAAAGGATTAAAATACCATTCAAACCTTCATATTATGCCACCCTTTTGAAGGCAGAGAGTTCATACGATAAAGCAATATTCCCTCAGAATAGACACAATGATTCAGTAGGAGAAGTACGACTATTATCCCCACGGCCTATGGAAGCATGCTCACCAGATAACTCTATTGGAGATTCAAGTTTTATGCAGAGTAACTCTAGAATCAAGAAGAAACTAGAAAACCTCCCGGCCAGAGTTTGGTACTCCATCAAATCTCTGGGCATTGAGGCAGAAGAAGAAGATGAGGTTTTCGAATCCGTCCTTCGTAACTTAGAAGTTGTGGATAGGAAATCAAAAAAAGGTAAGTTGGCGGCAGCAATTGGTCACATATGAATATAATTACTTATAACATTAGAGGCTGTGAGAGTGGCTTAAAGAGGAAGAAAATAAGTGCCACAATTCATAAGGCAGGAGAGGAGATATGTTTCTTACAAGAAACTAAGTGCACTAGTATGGATGATGAAATGGTTAATAGTATTTGGGGCAACAGTTCGTGTCAATGGTCGGCATTGCATTCAGTGGGCCTATCAGGAGGAATACTGACTATCTGGAAAGAAGGTATCTTGGAGCCTATTTGTAGTTTCAAAGGAAAAGGATTCTTAGGCTTGCAGGCAATTTGGAAAGGGAGAAATTATTATCTGTTCAATATCTACTCATCATGTAATATTTCGGAGAAGAGAGAACTCTGGTCCAAGCTTTTAAACATTAAACTCAGTTTAGAGCTGGGTGAATGGATATTTGGTGGAGACTTTAATTCTAATAAATGTCTGAGTGAACAAGTAGGTTGTACTAGCCATAATAGAAGGTATATGGAGGAATTTTCTGAGTTTATCAATATGAGTGGATGCGTGGACCTTCCTTTATCTGATACCAAATACACCTGGTTTAAATCGAAAGGCAATAGTTGCAGTCGTCTTGATAGATGTTTGGTCTCCACTGGATTTCTAAACGAATGGAATATGGTATGCCCGAAGATTGGAGAACGAGATGTTTTAGACCATAGGCCGGTTTGGATTTCCGCCAAAAATAAAAACTGGGGACCCAAACCTTTTAAAGTTCTATCTTGCTGGTTCGAACATCCAAGCTTTATGTCTTTTGTTAAAAAAGAGTGGGATGATTTTGCTGTTGATGGGAAGCCTTCCTTCATTTTGTCCAGGAAACTTCAGCTACTTAGGGAGAAACTCAGATGGTGGAATGCCAACATATTTGGATGGATAGACATAAAAATCACTATGGATATTGGTGTCATAAATGATGTAGAGGGTCTTTTTGATAAAACACAAGGCAGCATTATAGCAGAGCAGTTGGAAACGAGGAATTCTGCAGAAGATAACTTAAGGAAAAGATTAAGGATTAAAGAAAGTATCCTTAGACAGAAATCTCGGACGAAATGGATTGAGGACGAAGATCTTAACACAAAGTTCTTTCTTGCTGCTTTAAAAAACCGCACCAACCTGAACACAATTCACTCGGTCTGTGTTAATGGAACTTCCGTGGAGGAAGTCGAAGGTGTCAAAACAGCAGTCAGGCAACATTTTGAAAGAAGATTCCAAAAAGTTAATAGATCTTTCCCATCTGTTGGAGGTTTAGGATTCAAACAACTTTCTGACCAAGATAAAATGGAACTTGAGCTAGCAGTAGATACAAATGAAATTAGAAGTGTTGTTTTCGACTGCGTAGGAGATCGAAGTCCAGGGCCTGACGGATTCAGTTTCAAATTCATTAGAAATGTTGGAACATTATAGGCCAAGACTTTACAAATTGCATCTTGGAGTTATTTGAAGGTGATAAACTACACAAAGTCCATGCTTCCTCCTTCTTTGTCCTTATTCCAAAAAATGTTAGCCCAAAGAACCTTGATGAATACAAACCAATTTCACTAATTGGCTCGGTATACAAAGTCGTATCTAAGATCCTAGCAAAGAGACTCAAGAGCAAAATTGGAAGCATAATTTCTAATACTCAAATGGCGTTCATTGAAGGAAGGAATCTACTTGATGGAATATTGGTTTTAAATGAACTTATTGATATGGCAAAGAGAACCAAGAAAAAGCTATTGATATTAAAGGTAGATTTCACCAAAGCATACGACTGCATGGATTGGAACTACTTACGAGACTTAATGAAAGTTATGGGTTTCGGTCAAAAAATGGATGCTTTGGATGGAAAATGAAGTTTTTAACAGCTTCACTTCAGTTCTGGTAAACGGAAGTCCTACAAAAGACTTTACTGTATCAAGGGGCCTCAAGCAAGGCGACCCTTTAGCTCCTTTCCTTTTCATGATAGCAACGGAAGGTTTGGCAGTTCTAATGGATAGAGCCGTGGACATAGGCTTTTATTCTGGTTTCAAGGTGGACCAGAATGTTTCTTTTCATTTAGTGCAGTACGCAGATGATTCCATTCTGCTGGGAGACAGCTCGTGGAAAAACATATTGTCAATCAAGGCAATACTAAAAGGATTCCACTTAATTTATGGCCTTGAGATTAACTTTAACAAAAGTTCCATTTATGGCGTTGGAGTGGATGACACGGTTTTACTGGCGGCGGAAAACTTCCTAGCTTGCAAATTTTCTGCCTGCCCTTTTAAGTATCTTGGAATCACTATTGGAGGCAATCATAGGCTGGTTTCATTTTGGAAACTTACGATTAATAGGGTACGAGCAAGGCTGAATTCGTGGAAAGGAAGGTTCCTTTCCATGGGGGGTAGAGTAACTTTAATCAACTCAGTCCTAGCAAATCTCCCTATCCACCACATGTTATTCTATAGGCTCCCAAGTAAGGTTATCAACATACTCACTTCCATTCAAAATAGATTTCTGTGGAATGGTTCGATGGAAACAAAGGGTGTATCTTGGGTTCGTTGGAGTTTGGTATGCAAAACCAAAGAAGAAGAAGGCCTAGGAATTAAAGACTTAAAGATGTTCAATTTAGACTTGTTATTTAAATGGACTTGGAAGATTATGTCGCAGGAGGATCGTTTATAGAAAGAATTAATCGATAGTCGATATCCTAATTATCTGCATGACTTTCACTTAACAGAGGTTCCTAAACCTAATGTTCCTTATTCAACTTGGTGGAGAGACCTCATTCATGTGTCCGATTCCTGTGGATTTAATCAACCTCCTGGACTGATTTCTCACTGATCGACAATGGTGTTCAAACCTCCTTTTGGCAGTCACGCTGGACAGGTTCTCACACTTTGGCCTTTGAATTTTCGGAGCTATGGAACAGTGCGGAAAATAAAGCTAACCGCGTGGTTGACAATGGGTGCTGGGAAGATGGTAAGTGGATATGGAATGTCAAATTTTCTCAACAAGGTTCGATTGAAGAGTTCAGGTTACAACAGGAAAAACTTTATGAAACATTAAGAGATTTCTCTGTGACTGAAGGAAATTTAGACAGGGTTTCTTGGTTACATAATGATTCGTCCGAATTTTTTGTTTCCTCTCTTTACTGCCTGCTGCAGGAGAATGATGATAATAATGGAATGGCTGTTGAAGACGACTTGAAGTCTGCTATTAAGCTGGTGCGGATAGCGCGGGTGTCATGCAAAGTACAAGTGTTTGGATGGAGGCAGGTGCTTAATAGAATCCCAACTCGAGACAATTTAATGCGCAGAGAAATCATAACTAATATCAACGAAACGATCTGCCCCTTCTGTCCATTGTCCGAAAACTAATCAGGTGTGGAAGTTTGTGTGTTCGTGGCTGGGAGTTCTGGAGTTTTATGTCGGAGATCTTATGAATCATCTATCACGGTGGGTACAGGGTTGTATACATAAAAGTATTACTGTAATTATTGCAGTGGGATTTTGGTTGTTAGTTTGTTAGGTTATTTGGTGGTCAAGAAACAATATCATGTTTAGATATGAGTTTTGGGACTTAGATACGATATCTAACCGTATTGTTATATTTTCTTGGCGGTGGATCGGTAAGAAACACAAAAAGGCATTTAAATGTAACTATTATGAATGGGTTAATGCCCCTTGTGATTTTTTGTAGGCCTTGATTTTAGGAATGGGCCTATCGATGTATACGGGTTTGGATACCTTATTTTGTATCCGTTATATATAATACAAACCTTGCTTATTAAAAAAAAAGTGACACACTTTCTATAACACACTTCTTTACTTTGCCTATGAAACCGGGGTGAAATCCCATTGCCAATAGAGGCAATGTCACATTACTAATGTCAAACCACTTAGTTATATACTGATCTATATTTTCCATTTTGAACTTTTGAGTTTTATTACATTATTTCAATTTAAAATTGTTGATATGGTTCTATGAAAAATATATTAATGTTTTTTTTCTTATCAAAATCATAAAGAAAGTATGAATCATTTTGATAACAATGAAGTTTCAATTTGATCAAAATACATGCACAACAATCTAACGAGAAGTCAGGGGTTTTATGGAAAACTTTTTTCTTTGTACTCTTCATGTATTCACTACAACATATAAGACCTTAGACAGCGCTTTTTTTGCCCTTAGACAGCGTTTTTAAGCGCTGTCTAAACCTGCGCTGCTATAGGTTTAGACAGCGCTTTGGGTAATACCAAAAGCGCTGTCTAAAGAGGGGTATATTTAATGAAAAGCGCTGTCTATGGTACCTTTAGACAGCGCTTTTTGCAATTATAAGGTATACCTTAGACAGCGCTTTTGGGAAAAGCGCTTTCTAAGCCCTACCTTTTTTGACATTTTTTTGGTATACCTTAGACAGCGCTTTCTCCAAAAGCGCTGTCTAAGGTCAACCTTTTTGAACTTTTTTAGGTATACCTTAGACAGCGCTTTTGGTAAAAGCGCTTTCTAAAGTCCACCTTAGACAGCGCTTTTGTCAAAAGCACTTTCTAATCACCTCCTTAGACAGCGCTTTCACCAAAAGCGCTGTCTAAGGTATACGAAAAATTTTATATAAATTTTTTTAAACCACAATTTTTACCAGGTTTTTTCAACCAGAATTTGACCTGTTTTTCAACCAGCAATTTTTTTTCAGAAAAATACCACAATTTGGAGATTCAAATCAATCCAATTTATCCTATTTAAATGTACCAATTTACACCAAAATTATATATCCAAAACAATTGGCAATTCAAACCAATATATATATTTAAAATTACAAACCAAAATTATATATACACCTATTTATAATTACAAATCATTACATTTTTTCTACAAATGCACATATTACTTATACTAGTACTTTTGCATCCAACCAAAGCATTGCTTCAAATCTACATTATAGGTCCTGAAAACACAAAGATTGTAATTCAATTAAAAGAATACATAAACAAAGTTACACATATTTAAATTCTCATCAATTAAAGTAAGAGTACAATATTATACCTTGTAAAATTCCGAGCTCCATAATGTATTGACACCAATCCTCTTTAATTTCATCCAATTGAGAAATTGAGTAATGAGCACACTTGCATTCTTCAAAGTACTACATAATAATATAACATAGTTTGATTTAGTTTTAACTATTTCATTAGACATGAGAGATATGTGTTAATATTAAAATAACTCATAAGTTAGAAATACATACATCGGATGGAATCTCTATTCGATCCAACAAAAGAGTGTCTCTCATAAACCTCAACATGAAATAGCCGCAATCTATTTGATTGCGTTGCCGAGGACACTACAAATGAAAAGAAAATATGGATAAATCCTAAGTTTTATCAAGTAGCATCACTAATATAATAAAACATGTGATAATTAATATACCTTCACATAATTCCATGTAATAATGGGGTTGACTCTCCGCTGTGGTAGATGGTTATCTCGTAGTGCTAGGAAAGCTTGTATAGCGCTAATAAAATATAAGTGAATATTTAGAACAATTCACATAAATAAATAAACAAACAAATAAAGATACACATTCATATTTAGAACAATCTCACTTACGTGTCAATACACTTCTTCAAATCCGGGTATGTTGTCCAATCATTTCCTAACGAATCCAGATAATACACCATTGCTAGTAGCCATCTAACCTGTAATAAATAAATCAAGGATATCAAATATAATATATAACAAATATAATAAAGAAATCAAGGATATCAAATATAACAAATATGACATAATATATAACAAATATAATAAAGAAATCAAGTATATAACAAATTTTACCTCTTTCACTAACATCTCTTTCTTTTCTTGGTTGGAATATGAATTACTTGTTTCTTAGCAATGCGGACGGATGAATGGATCCAAATTCCCTCGTTATGGTCATTTCTGATATATGACTCATCCGCTATAAGATCCTCATCTTGATCATTTCTATTCAACTCATTCCATCTAATGCATGACTCATTCTCAACATCAATATCACATTGATCTACACCGCTATCATCAACCACTTTGTTAGATAGAAGCACTATAGACCATTTCGTACTCGTCGGGTAAGTGACATAGAACACTTGTCTAGCTTGAGATGCTAGAATAAAAGGCTCATCTTTGTACCCCACCCTATTAAGATCCACTTGCAAAAATCCAGACTTATCCATTCGATGCCACTACTATTTACCCACTTGCAACCAAAGATTGGAATCTGAAACTTCTCGTAATCAAGCACCCAAATGTGCTCAATAACTCCAAAATATGACAGATTTGCATATTTGGAGTTTAAGTCCTTCATACTTGATATGTGCATTGCTTCAGCTAGGACGGTGACACCACTATTTTGCATAGTACTTTTATCGTCTTGTTCTTTGGTATAAAATGTGTATCCATTAATTGCGTATGCGCTATGAGAATACACATGCAAACTTGGACCATATGCCAAACATCTCAACCTTTCTGTTACTGAAGCAGGATCTGAAGAGCGCTTCGAATAAATATGATCCTTTAACCATTGTATGATACTTTGAAGACCATGCGGGTTCATTCCATCAGTAGATAATGCCAAGCGAAGGTTTCTTGCTTCTTCTCCAAAGTCAGGATAATCATTATCAATTTTCGACCACTGTGGTGAATCAGCCGGATGTCACAACTTTCCATCAATAATTCTTTCATCTGCATGCCAAGTCAGGTGTCTTGCATCGGTTTCACTACGAAACATGCGCCTAAATCTCGGTATTATAGGAAAATACCATAAGACCTTGGCTGGAGACAATTTTTTCTTATATCGAGACAAACCGCATTTAGGGCACTCAGTTAACGATGCATATTCGTTTCGAAACAAAACGCAATCGTTTGGACAAGCATGTATCTTATCATAGCTCATGCCAATAGAGCACAACATTTTTTTGGCCTCATAGGTTCGATTGGGAAGAACATTATCCTCCGGTAGCATTTCTCTCAAAAGGGCCAACAACTCTGTGAAACTTTTATCCGACCATCCATTGCCCGCCTTTAAGTTGTACAACTTCAATACCGCAGACAGTCAGTATGAATTTAGTGCAACCTTGATAGAGCGGTTTCTTTGCATCGCTTACCAACCTCTCAAACATTTCGGGACAATCATGAAGATCTTCTACAACTACTTCTGCAATCTCTTCGACTCGATCACAATCGTATGTTTCCGTGTCTTTGTCATCTGAAGCATAGGTCGTATTACTTTTCCCCGTCGGTTCAACATTCTCGTTAATTTTCTCACCATGATGTATCCAACACTTATAACTTCGATCAATTCCATTCATCAGTAAATGCGATTTCAATCCATCTGCGTCAACCCTACCCACATAACAACAACCCAAGCAAGGACATTTTATTCGATTGAGCTCTTCAGCGTCAGCGTGTTGAACAGCAAACTTAACGAAATCCAATACCCCATTCTCGTACTCTTTGGACAATCGATCAGCATTCATCCATTTTTTATCCATGGTTTTCCTACTTATTAAGGTCAACAAAATAACATTAATTCAACCATATCCATGGCTACTCTTAGTTATTTCTCATCAAAACACCTTGAATCTTACCAGACAAAAATACTTGGAGTTAGCTCACTAAAACTAACCTAAACTAGCATGTTAACAATTCAAATTCCAACAACAGTCCAACTAATTTCGACCTAAACAATAACTTCATTAACAAAACTCATCAAACATACACATTCACTACAAAACTTTATTAACAAAACTTCATTAACAAAACTCATTAACAAACTCATCAAACATACTCATCAAACATACACATTCACTACAAAACTTCATTAACAAAACTTCATTAACAAAACTCATTAACAAACTCATCAAACATACTCATTCACTACAAAACTTCATTAACAAAACTTCAAACATACTCAGTCACTACAAAACTTCATTAATAAAACAGTCCAACATAACTTCATTAACAAAACTCATCAAACATACTCATTCACTACAACATTGTAAAGCAACAAAACCCTACAACAACAATGTAAAGCAACAAAACCCTATTCTTCACAACAACGACGTACCTTTAACGACGGTAACAACGGCAATGCAAGAACGAAATGTATCAGTTACAAAGAGCAGAAACGAACGACGGCAATGAGTTCGCAACGGACGGCAATACAACGACGACAACGGACGGACGACAATGTAACGACGGCAACAACGAACGACGGCACGGTGGAGGACGGTTGACGGTGAAGGTTTGAGTTCGCAAGGGTTTTGAGCTCAGTTCGCATGCAGGGGAGAAGAAAGAGCGGAAATATGAAAATGAATACTGACTATTCATATATTTTAATTTAATTAGACCTTAGACAGCGCGTTTCATAAAAGCGCTTTCTAAGGTGGACCTTAGACAGCGCTTTTAAAAGCGCTTTCTAAGGTTGGCCTTAGACAGCGCTTTTGATTTTTTTTTTTTTTTAATTTTTAAGACCTTAGAAAGCGCTTTTAAGGAAAGCGCTGTCTAATATTTTCCTTTAATTTTTTTTTTAAATTAATAAAACTTTAGAAAGCGCTTTTGACCGAAGCGCTGTCTAAGGTCTTATATTTTTTTTAAATTTATAAGACCTTAGAAAGCGCTTTTAACTAAAGCGCTGTCTAATATTTTCCATTAAATTTTTTTTAAAATTTATAAGACCTTTTAAAGCGCTTTTGACCAAAGCGCTGTCTAAGGTCTTATATTTTTTTGCGCTTTTATTTTTTTAAATGAATAGTTTCCTTGTTTTTAACTTATAGCAGCGCTTTTGTATTAAAGCGCTGTCTAAGGTGCGATGTTATAACTTACTTTTGTTGTAGTGATTCTTCATGTTATGAACCCACCACACAGAAAAATTGTACAAAATGGAGCAAAATTTTATCATATTATATTTGGTTGCAACTTATATTAATCCTATATTTTTTTTCTAAAACTATGTGAATAAGGTAAGATTTTTTATTTTGCTTTTATTTATTTTAGAGATATTCCAATAACATTTACTATATATTTTCATTGCTCTAAAAAACAATTAAAAACTTCTTTATTTCTCATGCATTCTCTAAAGAAAAACAAATGTATTGGTATCAATTGGAGAATGGCAACAATAATTATTTTACTAAGAAACATACCAATTATGTGTTTTTCTTGAACATTCTTTTACAGTTAATTATTGAGTAATTGAAGAGTGTTCAAGAAAACTACAAAATTGACTATAATTCTAAGTAAATTATCATTGTCTAGTTGATCCTATGAGAAAAAATTGAAGTTTTTAATTAATTTTTAAGTAGTGCAAAATAGATTTAATGGTGTTGAAATACTTTTTAATTAAAAAAAAAGCGAAAAATCACACCTTGTTAACATAGTTTAAGAAGAAAAATAACAGATCAACAAAAATTACGATCAAATAAAATATGTTTAAAACTTTGTTCCATTTTTGTAAAACTTTATTGTGAAGGTTCATTACTTCAGGAATACTTGAAGACCACAAATACAAAAAAAAAAAAAAAAAAATTCACAAAGACTGTTGGTGTCACTATAATAGTTAACCCATAAATCACAATCAAATTCAAGATATGGAGGCAACACCGCATATGCGTATACAATCTTTTAAAAAAGGTATTTCCATCCCAAATACTCATAATTCTATTCAAATAAGATAAAGCAACATTATTAGAGATAGCATTATCTACTGTAACTGTGAAAACTTTGGTCATTCACTAATCTTATAAGCATTTTTCTAAGACTTTATCTATGGTGTCATCCCTATGATTATAAATTAATCCAAAGCCTAAAATCTTCTTTAGTAACAACTATCCTTCATCAATGAAATGACCTGAATTGAAATCCATGTTTCAATAGTCAATGACATTATTTTTTTATTCAACAATCTTAAATGACACACTATTATCACCATATACTTGCTTCTCCAGTACAATAACTTTTTGTTTTTTTTTTCCGCATTATCCAATTTGAATTCTTTATTTTTTTTATAACAGGTGAGTGTAGTGCTAATGAAATGAGAACAACGGCGGAAAATCCTCTAGAGTTGAGTGAATTTAAGGAGTCCAGATCCATTCAATTTCCTTATTCTCCATTTATTCAAGTTTTTTTAATAGATTTTTGTCACGTAGAATTTAATAATTTGAATGTTCAAGATTAAAAACTAAAAAAATATTTTAATTAAATATGGACTATTGAAATCATTTAATGTTTTTAACCATAGAATTAAATGTTTTTAACCATGTATCCTATTTTAAATCTAGACCATTAAAATTCTTTAATGCCACGTGGCAAAGATATGTTAAATAAAATGGATTAAATGGAGGATAAAAAAATGGAGCAGATCCAAACTCGAATTTAAGGTGTAGCTTAAAACTTCAGTGGCATGTAACATCTCACCTCATTGATGTTATTTATTTCAAGTAGTTCAGGCTAAAGAAAAGGTAAAAGAAAGATGTTGTGAAGGTTTTGAAGACTTGATTGTCTATTTTGTATTCTCTTGCATTTGTTATATTCTATGTTTTGAATATTTAATCTTAGTTGTATCGACATTTAGTTATGTTATACTCAATACTACTTATTAATACTTTGATTTAATACAATTCTAAATATGTATTATATTGGGGCGTGACATTTTCAATTGCTGAGCAATTGTCCATATTATGTGTTGTTTGTTTAATTATTTTGCAAGTTTATTTATTATCTTAAATTGGAAACCAACTAATGAATGTGTTTACCAATTTGTTTAATTTTTTTTTCATGACCATGTGAATTTTGAAGTTTTATAGTAGTAGCATGTAGCATGTAGTATTTTGAGATAGCACACAATATATATATATATATATATATATATATTATCAATTAAGTTTTATTGTTCTAATAATTTTATTTAATATTAATTTATAATATATTTTTATTTGTGTCTCTTGCATTAAAAATATATTTATGCAAGAATATAATAACTTTAATGAAATATTATATAAATGTTTCATTTTTTATATTTTGCATTCGGCCTTAACATGTGTTAGGCCGATTATGCTTGTTATCGTCAGATACATATATTCAATCATAATGAATGCACCCAACCTTACTTTAGGACAGTTGAAAAAAAGATGTGAGAATTCCTCTTGTTCATGAAAGCATAAATCACATACCTCTTCATGTCGATTAGTTATTATGCCACGATCAATAAGATTTTTACGTGTTGGTAATGTGTTAAGAAACAACCGCAACGCAAAAATCTTAATCTTCAGTGGAATGCAAGTCTTCCAAAGGATCTCCAATGCGGTAAAGATTGGTGTTTCCAACAAAGAAAAGTTTCCAGCAGCAGAGATATGATCATAATACGACTTAACCGGATACTCTTTTTTATTCTCAAAATGCCATATCCAACCATCTTCAGTGTCAGCTTTAGGATGAATTGAGACAAGCAATTCTTCTGGTTCCTGTAATTCTTCCAGTATCTAACCTTCAGCTTCTAAGTGTAAGCTTCTTAATAGCCACTTCCAGACTCCATTTTCCCATAACCCCATTTCATTCACAAACCAAAGCTTTGTAGATAACAATTTGAATTAGTTTGGGAACAACAAGTTGAACTCAACATTGCCTAGCCATTTGCATTTCCAAAACAGTATATTGGCGCCTCATCCTAGTGTAGCCGACAACATTTTATTGAAGCAACACCCATTCTCAGTAATACGGATTGATAGCAGATCACGCAGCCACAAGGAGTCAGTAGCAACATTACTGCTTGCACCTTCACTCAAGACTCGTTTTGCCAAGTTGCCATATTTGAACTCAAGTATGTTCCTACACAAGTCGTTGCCATTTTATAAGAATTTCCACAACCACTTCGATAACAATTCCACATTGAATTAACCAACATGTTTGATTCCCAATCACCCACACTTCTTATCTTTACACAAAGAATTCCAGCTAACCCATGCAATGCCCCTACTTCCCAATGATCCGGACCACAGGAACTGTCTTTGAATGCCAACAATCTCCTTTACCACTTGCTTTGTCACCTTAAAGAATGATAGATGATGAATGGGCAGGTTTGCTAAGACAGAATTCAACAAAGTCATTCTCCCACCTATTGACAAATTTCTTCCTATCCAAGACGAAAGCCTGGCCCTCAAGCAAGTTATCACCGGTTGCCAAAATTTGATTCTTGTTTGATTACCCCCTACCACAAGGCAAAGGAATTTGAAAGGCAAAGTTCCTGATTTGCAGAAGAGAAATTGTTCCGCATCCAGCATGAACTCAGGATCAATGCTAACACCATATAGACAGTTTTTTGCAAAGTTTATCTTCAGACCTGTTACCAACTCAAACCCACACAGTATTGCTTTAATTGCCAACAAATTAGAATAATTACCATCAGATAGCAGTAGTGTATCATCAGCAAATTGTAGGATACTAGATAACATATTATCTTCCACAGTAAATCCATTGAACAATTTCAACTCAGTTGCTCTCCTGACCAAAATTGTCAGGCCTTCTACAACAATTGCAAACAATAGTGGGTACAACGGATCCCCTTGTTTCAATCCTCGTGTAGCCTCGAAATCCTTCAATGGGCTTCCATTTATTAATACTGACATGAAACTATTTTGCACTGCTCCTCTCACCCATCTCAGCCACTTGGTTCCAAAATTCATATCCTTCAGCATACTTTCTAAGAATTCCCATTTAACGCAGTCATAAGCCTGCGCAAAATCAAATTTAAATAGTAAGCATTGTTTCTTATTTTTCTTTGCATAATCCATACACTCATTAGCAACAATGACACCATCTAACAGTTGACGACCTGGTATGAAAGCTATTTGGGAGGGTGATATCAATATTCCAATAACTCTACTCATCCTTTTGGACAGCAGCTTTGATACCACTCTCAAAATACATCCTATAAGGCTAATTGGTCTAAATTCCTCAAAACAAAGTGGATTATCCACCTTTGGTTCCAAAGATATAAATGATGATACAAACCCCTTTGGCAAAGATGCAGTGTCAAAGAATTCTAGAACAACATTTGTTACATCAGTCCTACAATTTCCCAACAATGTTTCAAGAATTTGAAGTTATAACCATCCACACCTGGGCATTTATTGCTATCACATTCAAGTACAGTTTCATATACATCTTCTTTTGTGAACCCTGCTTCTAAAATTTCCTTGTCCACTGTATTAAGTTTAGCCACATCTTCGAAATTCATTTTTTGCCTCTTCATATGCACACTTTGAAATTTCTCCTTAAAGTATTGCATTGCATAATCCTTAATACTTATAGGATCTTCCAACACCTTATCACCCCATTTAACTGTTGATATCGAATTATTCCTATTGCGTGACCTTAAAGAAGCATGAAAGAGCCTGGTATTTATGTCACCTTCCAATGTCCATTTAACCCTTGACTTTTGATGGATCATGCTCTCCTTAATTCTAAGACTATGCCAAACCTCCTCTTGGGATAAAAGATAACCTGTTACAATCTCTTCATTCTGACTGTCATCAATCTCAATCAATTATTTCTCAGCTTCATTCAACCTGTCTACACCATCTTCAATTTTTAGATCTACCCATCCAAACACATTATGATTCCACCACTTTAACCTCTCTTTAAGGCCTTTGAACTTCACGTGTAAAATATTCCCCGCAGAACACGAAGATTGAATTGATGGCCAAGTTTCTTTTACAAATCTTAGGAAATCCTTATGCTCCACCCAACAATTGAAGAATCTAAAGGGTTTAGGACCCCAATTCAACTTGTTTGATTTTAACCAGACGGGGCAGTGATCTAATATATCTTTTTCTCCAATATATTTTTCCTTAAGATCCTAACACCTGATCAAAACGTCTTCCACCAAACACATATCAATACGGCTTCTACATCTTCCATTAGCATTATACTAAGAAAACCTGCATCCTACTACAGGAAGATCAACAAGCTCCAAACTATCAATGAAATGATTAAATTCTACCATCTCTTCATAGTTTGAGTTTCCTCGACCCTTCATTTCCTCCAGCATCTTTACAGAATTAAAATCACCTCCTATTATCCAGTTACCCGTAGGCAATCTTAACTTAAGATCAATAATATCAGACCAAAGTTTCCTCTTACCAGTGATATCGCATGGAGAGTATATATTAACCACATAACAATTAATTCCACGCCACAATAGATTAACACCCAATAATCCTTTCCCTCTAAAACTTGAAACAGTTTTAAACAACCCTTTCTTCCAAATGATCAACATTCCCCCTGACAAGCCTATCGCCTTTGAATTTGACCATTCACAATCACCCACCCCCCATATACTTCGAACCATTCCCTCCTGTATATATTGGATCTTAGTTTCTTGTAGCAGATATATATCAGCATTACCTTTTAGCAAAATTTTATTAATTCTCCTTCTTTTAAGAGAACTGCAACACCCACGCGCATTAAAGGATATTAGGTTCATAGAACCCTAATTTCCACACTCCTCTTCTTAGCATAGGTTGACTTGTCCCTTTCCTCCATATCCCTTACAATTCCTTCAAAAACTTACTCATCTTCATCGCCTTTTATGCCCAATTGTTTAATTGTATGCCATACCTTTAGTGGAACATCATCAATGTCTTTCTTGCATCTTAAATTACTTTGAACTACATCTGTATCAGTCAATGAGTCGCAGCATAGCACTGCCCCACCTAAGTATCTTGATGACGCATCTTTCTCCTGAGTAAACTTATGTGATGAATTTGTTACTCTATCTTCATTATCATGACCTTTACTTTTTCCAATTAAATTATGCAACGGTGTTGAGTAGTATGAAGTTGAGAAAAGGATTTGGATCTTGTCATACAGATCTTTTACCAATACATTCTTTCTTGGTTTGGGCCAAGCCAAAAACCCAATAGATCCACCCGGACTACATGTTATATGGTCAAAACAGATATGATCCTTCATGTAACTGCTATTTGTCGCATCAAACGCCTTCTTATCATTAGTTGCTGACTCGCCTTTACCTTTATGCAGATGACCAGCTGATGGTGAAAGTGACCTATCACTTCAATTTTGACCCTCATTAAATGAATTGACTTCAACATTAAATGTTTCCTTACAGTCCGCCACGTTTTGAGCACACTTCTCCAAGCCATTATATTCGTACAAACTACGTTTTAAAAAAATAATTAGATTAAAATCCATATATCAAGTACTTATATATGTACACTTTATTTTTATTTAAATACTATTTAAAAAACTAAAAACTCTTGCAAAATAAATAAATTCATCTAAAATTTCAAACATGTAAAGAAAATTAAACTTTAAATTTAAATCCATGAATCAAACGAGTTAAATCTAACGAGTTGAATCGAGTTGTTAATTAATTTAAAAATAATTTATTTAGAACTATGAAAATTGTGTCACTCGAAACAAATTTTAAACTGAACCAATTCATATATATTCAAATCGAATTCTACTAGGCTCTACTCATTTTCGGCCTTAGTTCAACCAACTTTGGCATTTAGTGGAAAGTTTAGTTATGTATTGGTTGATCTTATTAATAACACTTTATTTTGCAGGTGAATATATATATATATATATATATATATATATATATATATATATATATATATATATATATATATATTCTTTTTTTTTCTTCGTGGTTTTCCTTTGCTGCTCCTTCTTTTAAAATTGTTTGGATTAATACTTTCGCATTCATTTCGATTTTGTTAAATGCTAATAATTTTTGTGTTAGATCAACTTATATCGAACTTTACTATGGTTTTACATAAGATCTCATGAAGTTATCAGCAAACATGATGAAATGAGAGAATAAGAGAGTAAAAGGAAAGAATTGAAAGTTTAATAATTATTGTTCAGTCCAAAAAAAAGTACAGGGTGTGTGCAATTTACCCTGCAAGGGTAGGGAGACTCAAAGATCCTAATAGGTATATTATATGGATAAGGTGAGGCTAGCTTACAGTTGCAAGTAGCCCTATACGGTGGTTTTTGAGGTTATTTAAGGGAACGACTCACGTGAGGTGAGGGGCCCTACTGGCAGTTGGCGCTGCTAGGTTGCAGGTGAACGGTTAAACTACCGGTGTTATGGCTCCTGGGAGCGAAGTGCCCTTTGAGCAGTATTGAGGGGTATTGGGTGAATCTGACCACCGCTTTCCCCCTCGAGGGGTCATTTATTTATAGGGATTCTCTAGGGCTAGAGTTCATGACTTCTTCGACGTGGTCTCGTCCATTTCCTTTTTTAAGGGGGTTGTTGATGGACTATATCTCCAGAGTCAACATGGAATTTTTCTTACTTAAATATTACGTTGAACGGACCGCGTGGAAAGCTCCATTGGATTACGTCTAGGCGACTCATTTGTTAGGCAATTGGCATTCTGATTTATAACTTTTCCAAATAAGACATTACACAGTCCCTCAAGCACGAGGGTCTTTTCGGCTAAAGGACAAAGTGTTTTGAAATCAACCTTAATCTCTAAGGTGCCTATCGTCTTGCTGGCGGTTCTCTTGGCTAAGGTGGATGCCCTCTTCATAGCGAGTCCCTCGGCTAAAAGTGCTTCAGTCCTTCTTATGAATATATGGTGTAGGCATTCAAAAAGCCTGGGAAAATGTGTCGGTATTAATGGGACGTCAGCCGACTTGGCCAAATAAAGTGTGGAAGGGGAAGACACAGGAGTAACTTTAAATTAACCTCATGATGGCTTTTCTCAAGAAGACAAATCGGTCTTCCATGTTTACACGTGGCTATTAGGCGTATGTATTTTCTCACTTCTGGAATCAGCTTATTGGATGTTTGTGCTACTCCATTTCTTTTTTACTTCCTATATATTTTCGAAAGTAATACCTTCACTTAATTTCTTATATTTTTCAAACCCTTTGCGTCGATTTTATTTTCGCCAACCATGGCAAGGAAAATAACTTTTATCCATGTGAGAAACATAGCCTCTGTGTATTCTATTACGAATATGATCAACAAATTCACATATGGCATTAGTTTCTCAAGTACAGGTCGCGAGAGGGATGTACTTATGGAACACGATTCAAATGAGGAAAGAGCGAATATGGATACCTCTAAAGATCCATCCACTATTCACTTCTACTTACACCTCCCCATTTTTATTATATTGGAGTTCTAGTTCCTTTCACATCTTTAAAAATGGAAATTCTAACTACTATCAATGTGGCCCCTCCCAATTTACTCCAAATGCTTGGGGAATACTTAGGTCTTTCCAGATAATATGCCTTCATCTGGCGTTGTCGCCCTCTGTCAGGATGTTTTTGTATTTTTTTTGGACGTAGTCCCTTCCAAGCATCGGTTGGACGACTCTACACCCTTTTCTAGAGGTGCATTCGTTTAAGCCTTTCGCAAATCCTTATGAGGATTGGAAAGACAAATTTTCCATAACATTGGGGGTAAATCGTGCATCTTCCGTCATGGTGGGAGCAGGAGGCTAGCCTTTGTTCCCTTTTTCCTGGACTCCCGACCCTAAAGCCATTGTGAGGGTGGAATCATGCATCCTCCCTCATTTGGATCGCAAGTTGATCCAGGCTCTGGAGTGCTTTCGCTTCCTGGAGCGCAACATCCTCTTTGTTTAGGATTGTAAAGACAACAACGGAGTAGAGGAATACCTAGATAAGAGTAAAGGCGTATATTTTTATGAGCGTTTCCTTTGAATGTGCACGTCCTAACACCTTATTATGTGTAAGTGAAAGGGTGGTAGTACCTCTCGCTAAAAAACGAGACCAACTGTTAAATATTTAGAAGGTTCATCAGAAGACCCCCTATGTAACGAAGGAAATAACCCTTCAAAGGAGGAGGAACCACACCAATGATGTCTCCAAAAATCCAAGACTTAATAATTCCAAGCTTGCAAGAAATAGATGAAGAAAACCAATTAGAACGGGATGCATTATCAATTGCATCCCAGATGGCACATAAATCCCTCCACCACGAAGAAGCTTTTTATGTCGATGTTGCCCCATTAAATCGCACACTTAAGATCACCATACCTGCACGAGAGTAAATCGGCCCACGATGAAGGATCATATGTTAATATTCTCCATTTCCACTTACTAAGTAAAGAAATATTGAAAACGCCACAATGTTTAACCCCAAGATCACCTTCCGCCTTTGGCAAGCACATAGTTTCCAAACTCACCCAACAAACCTTCTTCATATCATCACCCTCATCCCCACAAAAAATATCTTTGAATGTTGATTATCTCATTAAGGATGACATTGGGAGCCTTGTAAAAAGATAATAAGAATATGGTAATATTGGATAAAATGGAATTTAAAAGGACCACTCTACCTCCAATTGAATAAAAAACTATTGTGCCACACCGCTAACCTTCTTTTCAACTTGTCAACGATAAGAGCTGAAGAATATTTTCTTGTAGGATTGATTCCTATTGAAATACCAAGAAACACAAAAGGTCACAAACCAAAACCACAAGACAAGAAAGAAGCGGCCGCCAGCAAAAATTTATAATCAAGGTTAAGACAAAATAATTTGTTTTTCGAAAAATTTACCTGATGTTTCGACACCAACTAGAAGACTCTAAGTAAATCTTGAATAGTCCAAAGCTTGTTAAAAGAACCCTCTTCAATCAAGAAAGTATCATCCACAAATTGAAGCAACTCGTGATGAATATAATGCTCTAATTAAAAGTGAGACACATTATTTAGTGCCACGAAAACTTGATGTTAATGTTATTTGATCTATGTGGATTTTTATACGTAAATAAAAATATAACGATTCTTTTAAGAGGCATGAAGCCCGACTTGTAGGTGATGTTGCAAGTCAACAGGTTGGCATTGACTGTGGAGAAACCTTTAGCTCAGTTTTCAAAGTGGCTAACATTTGCACTATTCTCAGTATTTCTGTTTTTAAATCTTGGGACATTCATCAGTAGGATATCAAGAACGTATTTCTCCATAGTGAACTCAAAGAAATTGTTTACATGTATCACCCATTAGGATTCAGAGACTCCAAACATCCTGATCATGTGTGTCATTTATGCAAATCACTCTATCATCTCAAACAAGCTCCTAGAGCCTTGTATAAGCAATTTTCCGACTATGCTTCATAAATTGGTTTCTCTTAAAGCAAGTGTGGTCATTCTTTAATCATATAAAAGAAAGACTCTCACCTAGCATACCGCTTACTTGATGTAGATGATATCATCCTCACCACCTCATCTAATACTTTACGGCAGTCCATCATCTCTCTCATCAGCTCCGAGTTTACTATGAATTACTTAAGAAAATTCAACTACTTCTCGGGTATTGCAGTCACTCGCCACACTCATGGCATGTTCCTCTCACAAAAGAAATATGCAAAAGATATATTCACACAAGTTGGCATGTTTTCCTACAAAACTTGTCCAACTCCAATTGATACAAAATCAATGGTAAGTGTAACACACAATGTCTCGTACAAGGATCCATCTCTCTACCATAGTCTTCTAGGTGATCTTTAGTTTCTCACTTTCACACGACTTGATCTCTCATATACAATATAAAATTTTTGTCTATTTATGCATAATGTGATGGACACACACATGCATGCTCTGCAGCGAATATTGCGTTACATTAAGGGCACAAAAAACTATAGTTTACATCTATATCCCCCATCTACTAATTCATTAATCTCATATACAAATGCAAATTAGGGCGGATGTCCTGATACTAGATGTTCGACTTTAAGCTACTGTGTGTTCCTTTGAGACAATATACTCTCTTGGTCGTCAAAATGACAACCCACAATATCTCAATCTATTGCCGAAGCTTAATAAGATACAATTTCCAACGTGGTCTCTGAATCCCGCTAACTACAAAACCTTTTGCTAGAGTTAAATTGTCATATTCATAAGGCCACCACGATCTACTGTGACAATGTCAGTGTCATCTATCTCTCGAGTAACCTAGTTTAACATCAATAAACAAAGCACATTGAGATGGAAATTATTTTTTTTGTTGCAAAATGGTAGCTCAGGGTCAAGTCTGGATTCTCCACGTACCTTTAAACATCAAATTGCAGATATTTTACCAAAGTTCTTCCCCTTATACTCTCTCTAGACTTCAGAGACAGTCTCAATGTCTGTTCACCTCCCACTTCAATTGCGGGGAAGTATTAAAATATCTCTATATTTAATATAATCATATTTGTATATTATTAGTTTCCAAATATATATATTTATATACTTGTATATTATTGTAAATCATGTCAATGAGAAAAGCAAGTGATTCAATTCTTACCAAAATTATCCAGAAGTTTAAATTTAAATTTATAACTTGTGTTTAATTTCAATTGGCTATTGAAAAAAGAAACAATTATAGTGAATTTATCGATTAAAATAAGAAAATAAGAAATAAAATAACAAACCCATAAAACCTTAAAAGAGTAAAACCTGATAAAAAAATGCTTAACATGAAAAACCCCAAAGGCTATTTTGGACTCATATTTGCATACATGCAAATTGATCCACACATTACTATTATTATTGACAAACATATTACACTTGCACACAGACCAATTCACACTTTGTTATTATTATTATTTTTATTAAAGGGAGGGGCTAAGCCCCAAAGAGAAAACTAAACAGCAACCAATCTAACACTAGAAGATCCCAGTAAGTCATCCTCATAAGACTTATAAACAAATGAAGGACGCGACTCATAAAAAACGCAATCCTCGGTTTGAATCTCTTTCTTAGCAAGGATATCCTCACAAAGATTAGCTTCCCAGAACACATGAGAAACTTTAATATCTCTATGATCTTGGAATAAATTCCTAATTCTCTTGATGATCTCTCTCCCCAATCTATCTCTGAAATAGCTATTATTGATGTCTATAGCCACTTGATACGAATCCACACAAATGTCAATCTTCTTAAATCCCATATTAATATCTATATTTAGGCCTTCAAGCACACCCCGAAGCTCGGCTATATACACTTGACAACTTCCTAAATGCTTAGTATAGCCACCAAGCCACTTGCCTTCATTTCCTCTTAAAATGCCACCACATCCAGGTACCCCTCAATAGTCTCTCGCCTCATACGTATTCAGCTTTACTCTCCCCACACTTGGAGCCTCCCACTTAACATGAATCCACTTCTTCTACTTCTCTTAGTTCACAACTAAACTATTACGTCTAGCCAGATTATAATCTTTAACTTGTGTAAAGATGTGATTCACCATATTAGCCAGCCTAGAGTAGTCTTCGTTATGAATTTCTCTATTATGTCAGCTCCATAAATTATACTACGTTGTGTCCCACACAGACTTCCACTCATTATTGGTATTCCAACCCATATCATTGGTCACATTAATATCTATCTAATCATCCAATTCACCTGTAAAAAAACTAAAACGCGTGTTAGTATGCATTGCCTCTTGCCAAAAATGCATGGCCAACAGGCAATCCCTGAGAATATGGAGCGCATCCTCTACCACATCGCCAAAACACCGACACATGGTACTCCCCAAAACCATCCTGCTCTTCTTACTATTAGTAAGAAGCCACACAAACATTTTAACCCTCTTTGTACTACTTACCTTCCAAACCTCCTTCCACCCATTTGTTTTCATCCACAATATTATCCATGTCCAGCAATGTGTACATACTCCCTAATGAAAAATTACTCTATTCTCACCAATTCCCACACACACATCCTCACCGGCTTCATTTGAAGGAATTTTGATGGGCCGCAAATCGATTCAAAAGCATCTCCGGTAACGAATCTCGCAACATACTCCAGTTCTAGTCACCCTCCTCATTAACCAAATTAGCAACCTTGGCTTGCCGTAGCGGCAGAGGGATATCAACCTCCATGTCTGCAATGAAAATATTGTTCCCTAGCCAAATTGAATCCCATGCATTTACTGAAGATCTGTCTCCCACCTTCCACACAACGTGTCTTTCTACAGCCGGCCAGATCCTCACAATACTTTTCCAAAAACAAGAATTTTAATTCTTCATGTTACAATTGTTATAATCCCTGTTGCTGCAATATTTTCCTCGAATCACACTACACCATAAGTCCTCGCAACCACTGTACAGTTTCCATCCAATCTTTTCCAGACAAGCCTTGTTCATTAACTCAAAGTTTCGCAGCCCAAGGCCTCTTTCCACCTTAGGAAAAGTTAAAGTAGGCCAATTAATTGCATGATGTTTCTTATTTTCCACCATTTCTCCCCAAATAAACCCTCTCTGCATTTTATGCATCTCTTTTATACAAGCCCTAGGAAGAAATGTTATCATCATCGGATAAATAAGCAGGGCTTCAATCACAATTTTGGCTAGGGTTTTACTCTACTTGGAAAGTCCATGTGGTTGCCTTTTTATGCCCTCAGTTTGGAACTAACCTGGTGGCATACCCCAAATTTTGACCACCAATATTTCCCATCATTGTACAAATCATTACCACAATATGGATGTGCCATCATACCTCATCAATCTCCTCAAGAATTGTTGAGCACTCACCTCAACCAAGAATTAGGGTTTTGAGTTCTCTCAGAGTACTCACGCAAAGGATCAATCAAGAATGGACATGATCCTCAAACTTGTCTAGCCTCTCAAACACCCATAAAGGATCAAGAGGTCTCCCACATCAAGAATCAAGCACATGGTTGCAACATTCCAAGTGGATCAAGCCTCAAGATCGACAGTGACACTAAATTAGGGTTTGGGTAGACCAAAGCCTCCAGATGAAATTTTTCATCTGGGCATGAGCCAATGCTTCAAAGCATGACCCAAGATACTCAAAGGGACCTCATGGACCCAATCATCAAGTCAAAACAACCTCAAGGGAAGCATTCATCAAAAATCAGGAATTAGGGTTTCTTAACCTAATTCACCCTTAAGTTGACTTTTGAGACAAGACATGAACCAAGACCTCAAGACATGATTTGAGGGCCTCAAATACACCACATTGATCCATTTACAACAATTGATTGATCCAAGAAGCTTGATTCACAAGTTTCAAATTCATCTGGGCCACAATTAGGGTTTTGAAGAAAAAGTCAACTGTACCTTTGACTTTTGACCAAGACATGCTTCCAAACCTTGGGACATGATTCAAGACACCCTAAAACACCTATGGAATCCATCCATTAGGTTTGAAATAGGTCAATAACTTGATTGTATGGAGGATCACATAGTTTGGAGTTCAGTTGACAAAAAGTCAATTGTGCCCAAAATCAAGTTTAACTTTTTGAATTTTTTCACAAATATGGCTCCCCTAAGTCAAAAACAATGTTAATGTATGGTTTTGATCATCATTCATCAAGAAAAATCAAGAAAAGTGAGGTTTCTTGCAAAAGGGGCAACCATAGAAAACTTAAAATTTTCTAAGTTATGGAACAAAAATGATTTGGTACCAACTTTGCAAGGTCATAACTCCCAAACCACAAAGCCATTTGCTTCCATCCAAAGCTCAAACGAAAGCTCTCATGACATACTTCAAATATTTCAACTACATCTTATTCCAAATCATCATGGATTTTGAGTTATGGTTGAATCAAAATCACTAAAACATGAAAATGCTTCTTTATCCAACACTTAGAGAAAATTTTGTCCAAGACAGATTTTAGGTGAAACACCAAAACTTCAGAGAAGTTTACACCTAGTTACAAGAAGAATCAATCTCAATTGTAAACATCAAAGTTGTTATACATGTTGCCAACTGTAACGCCCCGAATTTGATTAATTAGTTAATTAAATTAGTGAAGGGTTTTATTATTGGATTTAGACGAAGTTTGAGAATTAATCGAGTAATTGGGTGTTATCGGTATTATTTTAAGAGGCCAATTGGTTTGATATGTCGATCGGAATTATTAAGTTAAAGTCGGATTAATAGTCGGTTAATCGAAAAATTAATAAGTTGATTATGCTGAAGGAGTAATATTAGTAATAATATTATTATTTATTTGGGTTAGTTGTGGTGTGGTATGTGGCAATAAGGAGGTATGAATAGTAAGCCTAATGGATTAGTTAGATTAATCGGTATTATTATTATAAAATAAGGGTTGTAAAGAAAAGAGAAAAGAAGTGGCTGTAAGAAAATGAGAAAAAGGGAAGTTACAGAGACAGAACGAGGGTTGGAAGCACAAGATTGGAGAAGAGGAATTATGAGAAGTGCGCAGCCGGAACCGGAGAATTCGAACTGCCGTTAAAATCCAAGGTAAGGGTGGGTTCGACTATTATAACTGGGTTATGATGATTGACATGTGGGGTTTAGATTGTCTAAAATTGCTGCTAGATGTGTTTGATGTGTGTAGAATTCTGAAATTATTGCTATGAAATTCTGTTGTTCAGCGATCGATCGATTGTGCTGTGAGTTTTGCGGTTACGATGAAAATAAATCGTAACATTTATGGTAAATCTCTGGGAATGGAAACTACGAATAGATTAAGGAGAAAATCTGGGTTGAAGTTAAAATGGTGTGGTGAGTTAATCCGGAAATATTAGGGGCTTCTGTCTCAAGTAATTGAAAAAGATGGAGGATGACCCCACAAGTTGGGAGGCGGACGCCTCCATTGGCAAAAAAGGGAGGGGGCGGTCTTCTCCAAGGGTTGAGGTGGGCGCCTCCAATGCCCTTTGGCTTTTTGTTACATAATTGTTTGTTGTGTTTTGTAGTACAATGTAGATATTTATTATTTACTGGTTACATATATATATATAGGTAAGGTAATAATAAAAAAAAAATGGAACTTGACACTGCATAATTGTTTTGTTCAGAAAAGAAATTGGAGGCGGGGGCCTCACAAGGTGGGGGTGGGCGCCTCCTAATGTATTTTGGTGGGGGTGGGCGCCTCCCTATGCTTTTTGTTTTTTTTTGAATTTTTGCTTGGTGTGTGTGGCATACTGTAGCATATATCAGTAGCATATGAATTATATATGAGTATATATGTGTGTTAGTAGCACCTATGAACTATATACTAGTAATGATACTAATGGTTTGGTATTATTAATAAGATAATTTTGGGAGTTCTAGAATTAGAAGTATTCTACCAGTCTAAGTGTTAGTCTTAATAATTAAATGGCAGGTAGTGTATATGTAGTAGAAAATGAGACTATATAAGGTATAACATTTATGATTAGCAGTAGCATATTTTGTAGTAGCAAATAGCAGGTGCGAGGAGTAAGTTGCAGAGGCCTGGTATACCAGTGATATACGTATATAAGTAGCAGAATTAATAATGGAGCAGTATGATTAATAGCAGGAACTTGTAGGTTGTCGACAAAAGCTAATTAGGTAGCAATGGTAAATTGACAGAAAGATGTAACAATAGCCATAGCAGGTTTTTGCAGAAAATTGGACATGTGTGGTAGCAGTGGTACTTTTAGCAGAAAACGAAAATAGCAGGTTTTGTATAACAAACAGAATTTTGACAGCAACAGGGTAGTAAAAAAATTCATGACAGAAACTTGGAAATGATTTTCAGGAAATCGTAACAGAAAGTAGAAGTTGGTAATAAACTGGTAGTAGTAACCGAAGTTAAAAACTGAACAGTTTAGTCGGTTTAGCCGGTTTAGGCGGAAAAACTAGTTGTCCGGAATTTAACGAAAATTTTCGGGGTAGGTCGGGTAAATTAGTAGGTGACTTTGGTTGAATTGTTTGGTTGAAACTATGTTGAAAAAGTGGAATTTCAGGTACAGTGGATAAGTTGTATTGTCCCGCTTCACGGGCGAAGTATTTAAGTTGCAGGTCTTATGACCAATGTCGTTTGAGTTGTGTTGTTGTTGATTAAGTTGTAGGTCGAATGACCAATGTTGTTTGAGTTGTGTTGTTGTTGATTAAGTTGTAGGTCGAATGACCAATGTTGAAGTAAGTTGATGCTATTGATGCATGTTTGAGTTGTTGTTTTCGTTGTTGTTGTTTTGGTTGTTCTTGTTGACGATGTAGTTGATTGTATGCCTTTGATAATTGTCGCATACGTTGCATTCATGAGTCGGGGCTGTATGCTCACACCACGTTGGCCTTGATGGCATTGATTAAGTTGGCCTTGATGGCACCACGTTGAAGGCTTATGCCTTGTTGAAATGCCTCGATAACCTGGCATATGTTTAAGTTGGGAGTTTTACTCCGATGGTACCACATGCATGTGCATAGTTGTGTCACATTTTGAGTTGTTGTGAAGTTGCTGTTGTTCTTGATTCGTTGTTGTGGTGAAGTTGCTGTTGTTGTGAAGTTGCCATTGTTGTGTAGTTGTTGCTTGTTGTAAGTTGTTATCGCTATGTCTTGTTGCTTGATATAAATTACTGATGTCGTGAGTTGTTGTTATATATGTTGTTCTTACTATAATTTGCATCTTTTATATAAGTTGTTGTTATATATGGTTATTTGCCATCAATACAAGTTGGGGTTGCTATTAAGTTGTTTATTTCTAGTTGTTGCATGATTGTCGTATGAAGAGGTGGAATTTATATGATTCTAATCTAGCATACTAATTATCATATTTTGTTTATAATATTCGATATCTCACCCCTTCTGTAATGATGTTACCTATTATGGGTAACTGAGCAGGTACTCAAGAATAGCTGCAGAAGTTGAGGTATAATGTGAAGTCTTAGATGCTGTTAGCTCGAGTTGGTCTTGCTCTTATACGTAGCACTCGGGGGGATGAACGATTGTTGTTTATTTGTTGTTATTGTCTTAGTAGTTGAATCTTAAATTGTTGTTATTAAAGAATTGTTGTTTCAAAGTTGTTTTGGGTTGGACATGAGATTATGTCATTATAAGTTGAATTATGTGAAGCCGCTTATTAATAAAAGTTGTTTTGTTTTCAAAAGGATAATACAAGGTTGTTATCAGTTCTTCCGAATCAGTGTTGTGTATCTGAATTATTTGTGATTAATATGAAGTTGTTTTCTGTTGAAAATGTGACATCCTGTTTATGTTGAAGAATTTTTAAAATGAAAACTCTGATTTTATTACTTATCCGCCGGGTAGAAATGGGGTGTTAAATTAGTGGTATCAGAGCAGGTCGGTCTGTCCGGCCAATGTTGTCTAATGTTGTTTCTTCCTTAGTACTCGACATGTGTGTGGAACACTGTCGGTGCTTGTTTGTTAGTAGTTTCTAGTAGTTGTCTACAAGGTTGTTATGAATTAAGTGGGGGAGATGTTTGCTCCCGTACGTGTTGTTGGTATGTAGAAGTTGGTTCAAGGTGATGTTGATAGCGAGGGTGCAAATGTTGTTGGAGCGATGTTATTGTGGACCGGCAAGAGTTTGGACTCGCGAATCCGTATCAGTCAAGTTGGAGATGTGCGTAGGGTCTGGACGGTGAATCAAGGATGATTGAAATTAAGGAATTATTCCGAATGGAATGATAAGTTGGTGGATTAATTCGGTAAGTTGTATCTCTTGAGTATAGTTGGATTAAGGTTGAGTGATTTTCGTAGTTGGACGAAAAGGAGGATGTTGGTAGATCTTGGAAGCAAGGGAGGGAAGTGGAACTTATGTTCATCAACCTCAAATTCTGGTTTTTGTGATTTTGGAGCAGCTGTCAGTAAACGAGGTATAACTTTTGACTCGTGATTCGGATGGAAGCGGTTCTGGACTTTTTGGAAAGCTTACGAAATTCCCTACAGTTTGCATACAAGGTTTTCCTTCAGGAGGTTTGTGAAGAGGGAGAAAAGTGCATTTTATTGTTTGGGTCTGATGCTGATTTTTGGAAAATTCTGCATACGGAAATTCTGAACCAGTCTCGTTGTGTGGCTGATAACTTTTTACTCGTAAGTCGGATTTACGCGATTCTTGAAGTTCTGAAATCTACACAAAATTCTCTTCATTTTGGAATATGATTTTGTGATTGAGAGATCTGTATTGAAGGAGATATATATGCTTGAAGTTGAGCGACATTTGCTAAAAAATTTGGAAGGATGAAAACAAGTGTGGAATATTATTAAGAATAAAATGTTGGTATTTGTAAGATGTGACTGTATCGGAGAAGGCTTAGAGATGTAATTTATGTCGAATGAGAACGATTATAGTGACGATGTTACGAGACGGTGATGTTGAGAGAAGAACGAATTCAAGAGAGACCGCGATAATATTGTTGAGTTGTGGATTGAATGAGGCCAAGTGTGAAACTAGGTGGATTATAAAGGTTCTGAGAATAAAAGAAAGACGATTGGTTGGTTAGCGTTGTTGAAATCCTGACTTGGATGAAAGTTGTAATTGGAGCGAACCAATTTGGATAGTAATTGAAGTAGTAGCAATTCCGATGTTAGAAGAATATTTAAAGTTGTGTTGTACTATGAACGTGCATAAGGGGATGCGTAATGGATTTTGGACGTTTTTGTATCGTTGACGAAGTTGAAACTAAAGAAACTAAGAGTGGCATTGGTAAGCCTTAGAAAGTTGGCGGAGCATTATGCTTACGGACTTTGGGCACAAGTTGAAGTACGCTATTGTGTTGGGTACTGATGATTTATTTCACCGTTACGGTTGTCGGCTGTCTATTGACAAATTGAGGAACTGATCACCCTTAATCTATTGTTGATAGTAGACGGAGTCATAATTGATGGATAGATGTGTCGTGCCAACTAGTATAGTATGTACGTTGAATTGGTCGAAGTCAAGCCAAGTGCTTGAAGGTTGTTTGTTTTGCTGATACAAGTTCATATGTTAGAATATTAGTTGAATTTAAGGATGACAGCACGAAGCTGTGTTTGATTGATGAGTAGTATGGAGACTCACAGTCGAGTTTTAGATAACTTGAGTCGTTGTTTGTGATGAAGCGAATGGCTAGTATGCCTTAAGGTGTATGTATGGAGTATGAAGCGTATCTTCCATATTTGTTTGGATGAGTTGGAACTGGTGTTTGTTGCGAATGTTTTTAGCTGTTGTAAAATCAAAGGGAGAACGCGTAGAATATTTGAAGGTTGAGTTGTGTTTATTAAAAGAAGTTAAATTATAAGTTGATTTGTAAAAGTGGAGTTTTGGTTGGTAAAGATGATTGATCTTGTTGAATTTAAGTGGACTCAGGTGTCAAATGTTGTTGTAATGTTGTTATGCGCCTAAGGTGATTTTGGGAACTATGTTGATAAAAGATAGTAAAGTTGTAGTTTATGTGTGGTGTTAACGGGGAGATCCCGAAGAGTTAAGTCGTTGTTATGTCGATTTTGATGATTGGAAGTTGGAGGTCAACTGAGTAGAGTTAGTATCTTGAGAGTAATCAGAGTGCGCAGCGAACGCGTAGTGTATTGCGGTTGTTCAGACGTGAATTATACCGATGTTGATATTTGGTTACGTTGATGTTGTGTTTAAGTTGCTATTCTTAAGTTGTTGTGTTCTGGTTCTTAAACAGACGAATTCTTAAGTTGGTTACTTCTTGTGTTGCGATGTTAGATGTCAATTGCATCACTTGGGTAGTATTCGCGTTGTTGTCGCCGTTGAGGTTAAGAACCGTTGTTTGTGTTATACGTGGGTTTCCTTCAGAGTATGGAGATAAGGATCGTATATGTGTTTTGGTGTTGTTTACGTTGCTACGGTAATGATGCGATGTTGTATAGTCGAGTATAGGCAAGTGAAGGTTGTTACTATGTTGTAAGGTGATTGTTTCCAAGGTATTACTAGAATGGTTGGCGAATAGTAACGGTTATGTTGCAAGAGTAATTGAAGTATCGGAGTATACGTATTGGGTTTAAACCGTGGTTGAGTTGTTGTTAAATCGAAAGATTAAAATACGAATGTTGTGTTAAGGATGGTTGTGTCGGATAGATTTTCGAGGACGAAAATGTCCTAAGTGGGGGAGAGTTGTAACGCCCCAAATTTGATTAATTAGTTAATTAAATTAGTGAAGGGTTTTATTATTGGATTTAGACGAAGTTTGAGAATTAATCGAGTAATTGGGTGTTATCGGTATTATTTTAAGAGGCTAATTGGTTTGATATGTCGATCGGAATTATTAAGTTAAAGTCGGATTAATAGTCGGTTAATCGAAAAATTAATAAGTTGATTATGCTGAAGGAGTAATATTAGTAATAATATTATTATTTATTTGGGTTAGTTGTGGTGTGGTATGTGGCAATAAGGAGGTATGAATAGTAAGCCAATGGATTAGTTAGATTAATTGGTATTATTATTATAAAATAAGGGTTGTAAAGAAAAGAGAAAAGAAGTGGCTGTAAGAAAATGAGAAAAAGGGAAGTTACAGAGACAGAACGAGGGTTGGAAGCACAAGATTGGAGAAGAGGAATTACGAGAAGTGCGCAGCCGGAACCGGAGAATTCGAACTGCCGTTAAAATCCAAGGTAAGGGTGGGTTCGACTATTATTACCGGGTTATGATGATTGACATGTGGGGTTTGGATTGTCTAAAATTGCTGCTAGATGTGTTTGATGTGTGTAGAATTCTGAAATTATTGCTATGAAATTCTGTTGTTCTGCGATCGATCGATTGTGCTGTGAGTTTTGCGGTTACGATGAAAATAAATCGTAACATTTATGGTAAATCTCTGGGAATGGAAACTACGAATAGATTATGGAGAAAATCTGGGTTGAAGTTAAAATGGTGTGGTGAGTTAATCCGAAAATATTAGGGGCTTCTGTCTCAAGTAATTGAAAAAGATGGAGGATGACCCCACAAGTTGGGAGGCGGACGCCTCCATTGGCATAAAAGGGAGGGGGCGGTCTTCTCCAAGGGTTGAGGTGGGCACCTCCAATGCCCTTTGGCTTTTTGTTACATAATTGTTTGTTGTGTTTTGTAGTACAATGTAGATATTTATTATTTACTGGTTACATATATATATATATAGGTAAGGTAATAATTAAAAAAAAAATGGAACTTGACACTGCATAATTGTTTTGTTCAGAAAAGAAATTAGAGGCGGGGGCCTCACAAGGTGGGGGTGGGCGCCTCCTAATGTATTTTGGTGGGGGTGGGCGCCTCCCTATGCTTTTTGGTTTTTTTTGAATTTTTGCTTGGTGTGTGTGGCATACTGTAGCATATATCAGTAGCATATGAATTATATATGAGTATATATGTGTGTTAGTAGCACCTATGAACTATATACTAGTAATGATACTAATGGTTTGGTATTATTAATAAGATAATTTTGGGAGTTCTAGAATTAGAAGTATTCTACCAGTCTAAGTGTTAGTCTTAATAATTAAATGGCAGGTAGTGTATATGTAGTAGAAAATGAGACTATATAAGGTATAACATTTATGATTAGCAGTAGCATATTTTGTAGTAGCAAATAGCAGGTGCGAGGAGTAAGTTGCAGAGGCCTGGTATACCAGTGATATACGTATATAAGTAGCAGAATTAATAATGGAGCAGTATGATTAATAGCAGGAACTTGTAGGTTGTCGACAAAAGCTAATTAGGTAGCAATGGTAAATTGACAGAAAGATGTAACAATAGCCGTAGCAGGTTTTTGCAGAAAATTGGACATGTGTGGTAGCAGTGGTAGTTTTAGCAGAAAACGAAAATAGCAGGTTTTGTATAACAAACAGAATTTTGACAGCAACAGGGTAGTAAAAAAATTCATGACAGAAACTTGGAAATGATTTTCAGGAAATCGTAACAGAAAGTAGAAGTTGGTAATAAACTGGTAGTAGTAACCGAAGTTAAAAACTGAACAGTTTAGTCGGTTTAGCCGGTTTAGGCGGAAAAACTAGTTGTCCGGAATTTAACGAAAATTTTCGGGGTAGGTCGGGTAAATTAGTAGGTGACTTTGGTTGAATTGTTTGGTTGAAACTATGTTGAAAAAGTGGAATTTCAGGTACAGTGGATAAGTTGTATTGTCCCGCTTCACGGGTGAAGTATTTAAGTTGCAGGTCTTATGACGAATGTCGTTTGAGTTGTGTTGTTGTTGATTAAGTTGTAGGTCGAATGACCAATGTTGTTTGAGTTGTGTTGTTGTTGATTAAGTTGTAGGTCGAATGACCAATGTTGAAGTAAGTTGATGTTATTGATGCATGTTTGAGTTGTTGTTTTCGTTGTTGTTGTTCTGGTTGTTCTTGTTGACGATGTAGTTGATTGTATGCCTTTGATAATTGTTGCATACGTTGCATTCATGATTCGGGGCTGTATGATCACACCACGTTGGCCTTGATGGCATTGATTAAGTTGGCCTTGATGGCACCACGTTGAAGGCTTATGCCTTGTTGAAATGCCTCGATAACCTGGCATATGTTTAAGTTGGGAGTTTTACTCCGATGGTACCACATGCATGTGCATAGTTGTGTCACATTTTGAGTTGTTGTGAAGTTGCTGTTGTTCTTGATTCGTTGTTGTGGTGAAGTTACTGTTGTTGTGAAGTTGCCATTGTTGTGAAGTTGTTGCTTGTTGTAAGTTGTTATCGCTATGTCTTGTTGCTTGATATAAATTACTGATGTCGTGAGCTGTTGTTATATATGTTGTTCTTACTATAATTTGCATCTTTTATATAAGTTGTTGTTATATATGGTTATTTGCTGTCAATACAAGTTGGGGTTGCTATTAAGTTGTTTATTTCTAGTTGTTGCATGATTGTCGTATGAAGAGGTGGAATTTATATGATTATAATCTAGCATACTAATTATCATATTTTGTTTATAATATTCAATATCTCGCCCCTTCTGTAATGATGTTACCTATTATGGGTAACTGAGCAGGTACTCAAGAATAGCTGCAGAAGTTGAGGTATAATGTGAAGTCTTAGATGCTGTTAGCTCGAGTTGGTCTTGCTCTGATACGTAGCACTCGGGGGGATGAACGATTGTTGTTTATTTGTTGTTATTGTCTTAGTAGTTGAATCTTAAATTGTTGTTATTAAAGAATTGTTGTTTCAAAGTTGTTTTGGGTTGGACATGAGATTATGTCATTATAAGTTGAATTATGAGAAGCCGCTTATTAATAAAAGTTGTTTTGTTTTCAAAAGGATAATACAAGGTTGTTATCAGTTCTTCCGAATCAGTGTTGTGTATCTGAATTATTTGTGATTAATATGAAGTTGTTTTCTGTTGAAAATGTGACATCCTGTTTATGTTGAAGAATTTTTAAAATGAAAACTCTGATTTTATTACTTATCCGCCGGGTAGAAATGGGGTGTTACACCAACAATCCAAAGAGATCATTGGCATGAAACAACTTAACTTGAGCTAAGAGTTATGGCTGCCACAAGAGGCATTGTTACAACTGTTTTCATGACAGTTTGGATGTTTTCTTTCAAGCCACGATTTTTGAGTCAAACGCAATAATCACTATGCCAAGCCAATTCAATGTGATCACAGTGACTCCTCATAAACGTACAGGATAGTGCCAAAGACCCAAGGAAAAATCTCATGAGAATGATGAAGTTTTGTCATGGAAGCCTTAAAATTCAAGGGCAATTATGAGCAAATAGTGCATGTTCAAGATTCCTATCCCTTGTAGTCAAGATGCTCTAATAAACAACATTTAAAAGGACTGCAGGATATGGATTGAGTCAATACATAGCTGAGCTATTTGGGACTGTTATTGTACCTTGTGTAAGAAGCAATTATGCCAAGCCAAGACCATTAAATTTAGTTCTTATCCTTCAAGTTCCAACTGTTCATGCTTGAAAAATCTATTCACCTATAAATAGAGCTCACTTCTGATGTTTACAAACACACCAAAGAAACTTACAACATAGCTTTATCTCATTTCCTTCTTAAACACAAAAACTTCATTCTCTTGAGAAGGCACTATCGGGTTTTGAGTTGAAGACCAATGCAACTCAAACCAATGGTTCACACACCTCATATACAACATATAGGAGTGATCTAAACCTCTAAATCACATCTGTAACATCCAAATCATCATCTTCATAGTTCACTTGATCAAGTTGCAGTTGGATTTGAGCTACTCAATTCAGAGGCATTTAAGTCATTCCAATCATTGCAACACAATCCTTGAGACCTAAGGAAGTTATCCAGATCATTGTTTCACTTCTGTAACACCTCTACAACAGAATTTGATTCCTTCTTGCAGAGGTAAGTGTCGTACCTCGAAAAATACGATCCTCGCGATGGACGTGGAAAAAAACTGTTCGAAACAGAGTCGCCACCAAACTTTATTCATCCCAAAAGAAGGAATAGGAAAATATCGATAAAACCTTTAAAGGATAAGAAAATGGTCATCGCAACCAAATTCGGGTTCGGGAGTCGATTATGCAAAGGGATGGTATTAGCACCGTCTACGTCCGTTGTACTCAACAGGAACCTCTTGATTCGATTCGTGAGAAAGTTAGTTAGGTTTGTTTGTTATCTTCTAAAGGATTATTGCTTCTAAGGGGAAAATGGGTGGTTTTATTATTAGGGTGCTCGGCAAGGATTAGAACCCTTGTGCCTACGTATTCCCTCGTGCAATGGGAAAGTCAGAGCATTCGTAGTTCATGGGACTACAGTTGTTTGGTTTGTGTTTTTTATAGGCGCCAATTGTCCACACACGAGTAGGAGAACTCGCACCCAAACAATTGAGGAGAAGGATCGAAGACTCGACCACCCTCACATCACCTTTTAGGAAGTTGTGTTTGAATATAATTAGGTGTGTTAAAGAATTTGATTAGGAGAAGAGGATTTGATTTGTATGTGTTTTAGGGTTTCGATCGCACAAGGCGAAAAAGGAGAGTTTTAGTCGTGTTGGATATTTTAGAGGTGACAATTGCCCACACACGAGTAAGAGAACTTGCACCCAAACAATCGAGGAGAAAGACCAAAGACTTTATCCCCCTCACTTCACCTTTTAATGAAAGTATGTTGTTTAAATAAAGGATTAAGTGTTTTAATGTTTGCTTGGAAAAAGTTTGAATGTTGTCGAGTTACAAGTGTTTTAGAGGCGTCAATTGTCCATACACGAGTAAGAAAACTCGCACCCAAACAATTGAGGAGAAAGACCAAAGACTTTATCCCCCTCCTTTTCACCTTTTAATGAATGATGTTTAAGTATGGTTTAAATGTATTGATTTGATTTGTAAAATGCTCGATGTTGATTGAGGTTTGAATTTGCATGCGAAACGATGTAAACGTTTTTCTAGAGAAGCCGATTGTTCAAGTATAAAGAATACTCCTCGCACTCAAATAATCGAAAAGAGGACTCGAAGGCATCAATCCAAGTATTTGGGAGAGTGAATTGTAGGCTCAATCCTATCCTTCCTTTAAGTAATTATGAAAATGATGAGTATTTACAAGATGAATGGAAAATGGTTTTGAAATCGTTTTGCAATTAATAAGAAGCACGATTATCTACATCCGACAGTATGAATATGGATAGAGAAATTATACGACTAAATTAATGAAAATTAAATCTAAGTGATCATAAACAATTAAATTCTAAACACAAATTTAAAATGATTAATTCAAAATATATTAAGAAAATAGTTAATTAACACAAATTAATGAAAATAAGAAGTAGGGGTGCAACTAGGATTTATGGGTAAAAAAAAAAAACAAAAGATCATGGGCTCTAGAGCCCAAATATTGAACAACACCACCAAAAAACTCAGAAAAGTAAAAAGAATAATGAAGAGAAAAAGAAAATCCAAACCTCACGTGCCAAACTCCCTTCCTCTTTCAATTTCCAACGACTCTGCCTATTTTCTCTCGTGTCCCTCTCTCGCCCTCTTCTCGCTGTGCTTCCTCACTTACTCGCGGCTCTCTATTCTTCTCTGTGGCGTCGCGTCGAGTTGTAGGTTGTTGATTTGTGGGTTTCGTAGCATTTCCTCTGTTCTTCTTCCCAGTTGTGATGTTGTTGTTCGTTTACTGTTGTTGAATCGTTCCGGTGAGCTGCACGGCGGTGTGTTTATGGCGGTGTTGTCTGAGTTTGTTAGTTTGGATGATGGATTTCTTCTCGACACCGAGAACAATGTTGCATGGGAGAAGGGCGGAGCTTGAAGGAGGGTGTGTGAATCACGGCCGGCCAGAGGTGAATAGAAAGGGTGAGGTTCGTTGTGGTTGCTTGAAGCTTTTTTGTGGGAGTTTTTATTGGACTCTGATGGTGTCAAAACCATAGTTTTTGGTTGGTGTCTTACTCTGATCCATGGTCAAAGCTTCTGCTACAAATTGATTATGCTTTTGTAACTGAAGAATTTGTCGTCAATTTCACATGATTTGTCACTGAGAACTAGTTGTATTGAAGATATGGTTGTTGCTGCAAGTTATTTTGATGCGGGTTTTCTTTTGTATGAAGATGAAGGAGGTGTGTTAGAAGAGTATAAAGAGAAGAAGAGTTTGATGTTGGAGGATGGTTTGTGGTGAGTATCAGTTATGAAAATGAATGAGTTGAGAAAAAAATGGTCCCTTTGTGGGAGATTCAAAGAATATTTAATGGTGGATCGGAGTGAGATGACGGAGGCCAGAGTTATTGGCAAGGTGAGTTGTTTTGAAGAGAATGTGTGGTATTGTAAATTTTCTGGTTTCTCTTTTTTTCTTGCTGTGTGATTTCTCTTCTCTCTTTTAACATCACAAAACTTGTGAATTAAGTTTTGGTACACTGCTTGTCTTATGGCAGGTTTTGTTGGTGGCTTCATGCGCGTACAGGTTTTGTCAGCTGCAGTAGCTTGAACGTATTGGAGGTGGCTTTGTTGTAATGGGATGTTGTCTGGGGTGTTTGTATGAGTTGTTGCGGTCTCGCAGGTTTTTGCAGCGGTACGGTTTGGTTGATGCACGTTGTTGGAGGTTTTGGTCAGTGAGACGTCGTTGTTGTGGTTTGATGTGAGGCAATAGCGTGGTGTATTGATGCAGCAGAAATAGCGCAGGGATTTTGTCTTTGAGTGACAAGATGTAGTTTGTTTTAGAGTGTAATAGAATGCAGGCTGTTATTTTCTTTTTTTTTTGTAACATTGTGTAGCATTTTCTTTTGTTGTAATGAAATGATAATAAGCTTTGATTGGAATGATATGGATTTGTAAAATGAAGATGGGCCTTGTTGAATGGATGATATGGATTTAGAATTGACTTGTTTCTTTTTTTTATATTTTTATATGTGGATAAAAATGAATTTAGAAAATGGATAGTGAAAAATAGTTTATGGATTAATGAAATGTGATTAGAACAATGAACAATTGGAATGCATTAATGAAAATAATATGGACATTAAATGGATTGAATAATTGGATATGAATTGAATTTGAATTAGGTTTAAAAATGGTTGATGGATATAAGAGGGTTTAAAATGAATGGAGAAATGGATTGGTAAATTGGTTTAGAAAATGGAAAATTGGATTTATTGGATAAACGAATGAAACTAAAATTGGTTACAGGAATGGGTATGGGTAATGGTAATGCGCCTCCACACCTGAACAACACCCGAAACCTTGACAGTAGAACTTGAACGCCACTAATCTTGAAAGACGTCACAACCCTCAATCAACCTTAGCATGATCTCTAATTGAATAACAAGCTTGACAAGTCCTTGGACCAATGATGATAACATGAACCACACAATTAGAAGTCGCACACAAATCAACTGCTTTGACCTTTGATAGTTCTTGTAGCTCGGGAGAGCCATAGTGTTGAGGATATCTTCTTGTTCATTACCTTGAAAGATCACTCTTCTTCCTTGATCGATGATACCCAAGATGCCTTAGAACCAGAGTCAAGCATGAATGATTATGACCTAGAGAGATGCCTATATGATGGAAGTGCTATGTTATGCAAGGTTATGGCTAGGGTGAAAATGAGGGTGTGACAGATGAAAATTATATACAAGTAGGACAAATTTGGGGTATGACAGTAAGCCTTGAACTTTCAAACTCATTAATGCATGCATCATAAACATGTTTTCAGGTTACCAATGTGTTTCTGGATGTTCATAGATAATTTTCTCTCAATCAATTGCTATTTATCTTGCGTGTATAAGATTTCATATAGCTCTTGCATTTTTTAGGGTTCATCTTATTATAACATGTTATCTCTTGATTCACTTAATTAAAATAAAATTGAGAAGATCCATCATGTTCCTTGTTAAAAAACGAACAATTTTTATTTTTACATCTTTCAAAATGATTGAGAAACGAGAGAGATAGCACGCTTCATGCAAATCTGATGTTGGTCCAAGGAAGAAGATGGTCATGGCGCCATTTTCAGGTTTTTAAAACCAAAAATAGTATATATTATTCACTTGCCAATATATGTTTGAATTGGCATTGCGCCCTAGTGGAAACACTAGTATTTGTGTGTGTGTGTGTGTGTGTAGCGAGCGAGAGGTCTAAGGTTCGAATCCCCCTCGCCCCAGACCTTTTTGGTTTTTTTTAACCATTTTCAAAAGAGAGTTTCACATATTATTTACCCTTCCCATTCTCTATCAGCCAACGTGCCTGGCTCAGTTGGTAAAGTTTTAAGCCCTCCACCCCAAAGGCGTGGGTTCAAACCTTGGGAGGACCATCCCATTTTTTTTACCACTTATTCTTTTCACATTTTTTCACAATTTCTTAATAACTTCAAAATTTAATTTCTCTTTCAATTTCAATCATTTTTAAATGATTCTTTTTTTTTCAAAATTCACAAATATGTTAGAATATTTCATTCCACAAAAAAATCAAAAGGATATTATTTATTTAATATATTTTGAATTTTTTGAAAAGAATTCCTTTTAATTGTTTTTAAACATTTTAAATAAATTCTTTCTCTGGATCTTTCAAATTCAATTGATTTTCAAATCATTCTATGAATGAAATATGTTTTTTTAAACATTTATCCAAGATCACAACTTGTTTTTCACACATGTTGGATAAATTTGATCATTTTAATTGATTTTTGTTCAAAATTAAAATGTACTTTTCAATCAAATTAGGGTTTTTATCATTTTCACCCTCAAAAAATTTTCCAAAACACTTTTGGGCCTCTAATAGAGTGTAAGACCCATCCCTTGTCACACACAAATAATTTGGGCCTCAGTCATTGTATAAGTCCCTACGCGATTTTCAAAAACAATGGTGCGATCACTGTTTTTAATCTGGGCCTCCTCTTAGGTATAAGGCCCAATTTTCCTTTTAAAAACAACTTTCTTTCTTCAATTTCTTGAATAACTAACCATACAGCTATGGTTACAATGCTGGAGTTTGCACACCTATAAGTTCTACCTTTTTCTTATATACATACTTGCTTACATATTTCATCTGTATATGTATGCCTGTATATACTTGCTTAGACTATATAACAGAATTAGGTCTAGGTTTTAGATCAAACCAGTGGTTACTCTTTTAACAAAGTCAAAACTAGTTCCCCATAGGAAATTCCATATACAGTCTTGCCTCCTCTTGGGCTTATACAATATAGAACAGAGAAAGTCATTATTCCCGTTGAAACTTTTCCCAAGACTGTCACAATTTAGAAATATTTCTACAAGAAATTCACTTCCCTAAAGAGGATTAATTCTCGGTGAAACCTTTTTTGAATTTCTTCAAACCCTAGAACTATTCTGCAAAGAAAGGACTAATTCCTGGTGAAACTTTTCTTGAACTTTTCTTAGTTTTGGACCCACAGGTTTCCTAAAAGCATCCCCACCCTCCTCTTGGACTTTGTACAAGGACCCTCAGGCTTCTTAGAAGTTCTCAGCCTCCTCTTGGTCTTAGTACAAGGACCCAAAAGACCTCCTACAGGTATAGGACAGAACTTATTCATCTCTACTAGTTCAATCCTCCAGAGAGTCAGAATTTTAAAACATCAGACAAGTTTAGGGTTGATTCTCATCCCTTAAAACATCAGCCTCCTCTTGGGCATCATACAAAGATAAACTTCTTCATACTAGTAGACTTGGAAAGTATCATCTCCTCTTGGATCTCAAAGAAACCCTCAAGTTTCCTAAAAGTACAGGAAAAACCCTAATCACTTCATCAATTTCTAGCAGAGTTAAAACCTCCATAGGTTTTCAAACTCAATCTTCAAACTGTCAATCTAAATTCCCCTGCAAGGGTAAAATTACAACCAATGAACCATCAGAAAAATCAGAACCTCATGGTCTCTGATATTTCAACTCTTCTGTAATCACTCAGCAAGAGTTGATTCCCCAATTTGGACCTGTCTCTGGATCTCAATAATCCTCAGCAGAAGATAACCTCCTCTTAAGCTTTATGTAAGAAATTCTCCAACTAGCCTCCTCTTAGGCTTTGTATAATGACTTTCCCTCAACACTTTCAGCCTCAATCTTGGGCTTTGTACAAGACAGACAAAAAAATACTTTCCAGCTGAGTCATGTCTTTTAGCCTCAATCTTGGGCTTTGTACAAGACAAATAAAACCCTCCCCAGTGGAGTCATTTATTTTAGCCTCAATCTTGGGCTTTGTACAAGACAGACCAAACTTTCCCTGGAAGAGTCATCTCTTTCAGCCTCAATCTTGGGCTTTGTACAAGACAGATATGGAACTCCCTAATAGAGTCAACCTTTTAACTTCAACCTTGGGCTTTGATCAAGGCACACAAAAATTAACATCCCCTCAGAGGAAATAAAAAGTTCTCTCTGTAGGAAGACATTTCTCTGTTGTAAGTGGCACACTTGTTGATTCAAAAATCTAAGCTGTGGTCCCTCTTTTTAACCTAGTAAACTTCATCTTTCATCTAATTGCTGTAAGTGGTAAGCCTCTGGATTATTTACATCCAAGCCCATGTCCCTCTCTTAGCATGGAAGAATCCTAAGGAAAAATGGCATTGCTCTACATTGAGTTAAAGTTTCCTCCTTCAGGGCACCTCCCTTAAAGGAAATTATGGCATTGTTGGATTCCACACATTCCAGTTAAAGTAATTATCCTTTATAACCAATTACCCAACAACTGTGATGAACAGGTGAGATATCTCCCTTTAGAGATGACAGATTCTCTCTCAGTCAAACCTTTAGCTTCAATCTTGGGCTTTGAACTCGATTGCTCTGATTTTCCTGTTATCTTTACGGGAATACGTAGGCATAAGATTGTGAAATCTTAGCGAGCACACATATCAAAAACTTTAGGTCCAATACCTTACCAAAAACATCAAAAAACCCGAAAACAAAAAAAACACTCTCTCAACACTCCCAAAGGAGAAACTTTCCCAATTCATAACAGATAAACACCAGTAAGTAGATAATAGAGAAACATGCCAGAAACAAGATCTATGGATAACCATATATACACTAGGTAATTAACAACTTCCCTTTGTATAACCTAACCCCGAATCCCCCAATCTCTTAGCATTTGTTAAAGAAAAAATTTGCTTGTGTTAGATGTAAAACATGTTATATATTTGTATTTGATACTTTACATTTTTCAAGCTTTTCTATGTTTAATTATGGATTTTAGTAGTGAATTGTTGTTGTTCTTCAAACATTGTATATATACCTTTGGTGCTTGTAATATGTGTGTTATTGTGCAGAAAAGGCACTAATTGATCAAAGATGTGAGACACAAAGAAATGATACAAGCTGCCAAAGAAAACAGGAAAACTTCAGCACGTTCGCTTTGCGAACTTGCCAGCGAACGTTCGCTTTGCGAACACTGGCGAAGTCTCCAACGAATGGTCCCAGAATTGGACAGTAGGAAAAGGGACTAAAGTTCGCTTTGCAAACTCCCAACGAATGTTCGCTGCTTCACTCGCTTTGCGAAGGTCCTGGCGAAGAACCCTTGGCTGAGGCAGTAAGAAAAAGAGCCTAAATTCACTTTGCGAATGTTTTGGTGAATAGTTCACTTTGCAAATGAAAGTTCACATTGCGAACTTATTCAGACAAACAAGGGCGGTTTAGTTATCAGAAGGCACTTCAGGTACCACTTTCTTCATTCGCTAGGCGAACAGATCATTCGCATTGCGAATGCATCAGATTCGAAGTGTACTATAAATAGGTTTTTGTACTTTATTGGGATCATAACTTCACCTTTTCACACCAAAACATATTTTTCGAAGTTTTCTTCATCTAAGAGAGATTTTTCACATAGAGAATCTGGATTTGTATCCGATCTCGATTCTTCAACGCGGATGTTTTTTCATCTCCTCAAGAAACTTATGAAGCAATCTACCATGAATATGTGTAGCTAAACATATATTGTGTCAAGATTAGTGGTAGGTAGTCCATCATTTTATATGTATTGATCTTGATTGTAAGTTTGTGAACTTTGTTTATGATAAATATAGAAGAAAACTTGTTGAGAGGATATGTGGTTATATTTATTGTTAACGAGTTCACACGCTTTATCGAGTAGATACGTGCGAAACGGATTATCGGACACTAATCTTGGCATGTTTTTATCAAACCCTAAAACCAATCTTTTTACCGTTGATTACTAAATTTTATGCAAATGATCCAAAACGAAAAACCAAACTCTTTGTTATTATTAAAGTTTGAAATGCTTTTGGCTATCGAATGGCGGCAATATACGTTCAATCCCTGTGGATACGATAAAACACCCCCCGAAATACTTTTCAACAAAATGGCGCCCTTGCCGGGGATTGTTGTTAGTTGCGAGCATTGCAATAGTTATTGAGTTTTAAACTTGTTTAACTTTTTCTTGTGCTTGTTAATTTGTTTGATTAAGTGTGCAAACTCCGTTTTATGCGAGGGAAGTTACCCGCAGACCAACTTCTTTTTTATCCTGAAATCGAAAGAACTGCGCGTAAGTTAAATAGCAGAACAAGGAGGAGGAGGCAACTTGCTAAGGAAAGACGAGAACGAGACGAAATTTCAACATCAACACCAATACCAAAGTTATCGCCAACCATGGCTGCTCCACCACCACCACCACCACCACCTGCTTCAGTTCCTTGTACTAATAGTCTGAGACATACTGCACAGTTCGCACGTAATGCTCACAATGGTCGGCATTCTGAAATGAAAATGGGCATCCTCTCTCTTCTATACTAGAATCCATTCACCGGTATAGATCACGAGGATCCCTTTATTCACTTGACTAAGTCAATGAGATTGCGAGAGCGAATGTTGCACCCGAAGCTGAAGAAGAGTCTTTGTTTAAGAGACTATTCCCGCATTCCCTCATTGGGAATGCTAAGGAATGGTACCTTGACCAATCTACGGCTATCATGACGGACTGGAACATGCTAGAGGAATAGTTTTTGGAATGATTTTTTCCACACAATCATTTCATGGAGGCTAAAACGGCAATTACAGTTTTCATTCAAGGTAGGAATGAATCTCTCAACGAAGCTTGGGAGAGATTCAAGTCCATGCTCAGAAAGTGCAAAGGGAACGGTTTTGATGAGCTAAGACAAGTTCATATTTTTAGAAATGGTCTTCAATTGGTTCATAAAACATTGTTGGATGCCACCGCGGGTGGATCTTTAATGGCTAAAAGCGTCGAGGAGGCTATTTCTATCATTGACAGGATGGCTCTAAATGACCATCAAGGGAACCATAACCGTGGCCCTTCTCAAAAGAAAGCGGTAGTGCTAGAGTTGGGGACAAATGATACAATACTTGCTCAAAACAAATTGCTATCTCAACAGGTTGAGTTGCTAACGTAACAAATGTCAAAGTTGCCTAAACAGATTAAAGAGATGCATGAACTTCCTAACAAAAATGTGCAATTTGTTAAGGAGGTGTGTCACTCTTGATGAAGCCAAAAGTATCCTTTGGCATTGTCACAACTCGCCTTATGGAGGGCATTACAATGGTTTAAGAACGACAACTAAAGTCCTCCAATCGAGCTTTTATTGGCCAACATTGTTTAAAGATGCCAACCTCTAAGCAAAAAGTTGTGACACATGCCAAACAAGTTGCGGGATTGGAAAAAGAAATGAAATGACCTTGCAAATAATTTTGGAAGTCGAGGTGTTCGATTGTTGGGGTATTGATTTTGTCGGACCATTCCCACCATCTTTTTCAAACGATTATATCTTAGTTGCGGTTGACTATGTTTCCAAGTGGGTGGAAACAATTGCGTCACCGAGGGCCGATGGCAAGACGGTGATAAAATTTTTAAAGAAAAACATATTCTCCTGTTTTGGCACCCCTCGTGTATTAATTAGTGGCTGAGGTTCGCATTTTTGCAATGCACCACTCGAAAAGGTCTTAGAGCATTACGGTGTAAAGCACAAAGTTGCAACTCCGTACCACCCGCAGACAAATGGTCAGGCAGAAGTGTCTGATAGAGAGGTCAAAAGAATTTTAGAGAAAACCGTGTCAAGCTCGCGGAAAGATTGGTCGCAAAAATTAGATGAGGCTTTGTGGGCGTATCACACCGCTTACAAAGCGCCAATCGGTCTAACTCCTTTTCAAATGGTTTATGGCAAGGCATGCCATTTACCCGTTGAATTGGAGCACAAGGCTCTTTGGGCTTTGAAAATGTTGAATTTTGATCTGAGTTCGGCCGGTGAAAAAAGGAAAGTTCAGTTGCATGAATTAGAAGAAATGCGTAATAACGGTTACCACTCAAGCAAGATCTATAAGGAGAAAGTGAAAGGATATCATGATAAAAAGGTTTCAAAGAAGGAATTCAAGGTTGGCCAGATGGTGCTTTTATTCAATTCCCGTCTGAAATTATTTCCGGGAAAATTAAAGTCCAAATGGTCTGGACCATTTTTTGTCAAGGATGTCAAGCACTATGGTGCAATAGTCATTGAGGACTTGAAAAAGAAATAAAGTTGGACAGTAAATGGCCAACGGTTGAAATTATATCTTGGAGGAGAATTTGACCGAGAGAATTACAGTGTGTTTCTTGATGATCTTTGAATCATCTTGGACCTTCGAGCTTAGCCAACGTTAAACAAGCGCTTGTTGGGAGGCACCCCAACATTGTAAATATTTATGTTTTCTTTGCTGTTTTGATAATTTCAGTGATTTAGAATTGGTTTAGGAAGTGGTAGCAGATGCAGAAAAATTTTCAAAAACATGTCATGTTCGCTGGCACGTTGGCTTTGCGAACCTGGGGCGAGCATTCGCTGCCTTGTTCGCATTGCGAACTCAGCGAGATAGGCGTATGTTTTATCTGCTGCCACCTCTTTAAAAAGGAAGTTATTTTTTGTGTGGGCCAGACATTTGGGCCCATGACCCATCCTTTTTTCTGAACTTTTGAAGAGAAACCCTACTCCCTTGGACATTCTCACTCTTGCATCTTTCACATTCACAAACACTCTCACAAGAACATTACTCTCTCACGTGTGCTCTATTCCTATCATTTTTTCACCAAGTTTTCCCCAACTCACTAATAAGTTCAGGTTTGAATCTCTTTTTCTCTCTATTAATTTCTGCTTAGACAATGTGTTTAGGGTTGTGGATTGAACATTAGAGACATTTTTTATTCTAGGTTTTCACCTCTATTTTAAGGTTTGTTTGTTGTTGCATGTTGAATTTTATGCAAACTTTAGAATAGATGTGATATTGTGTAAGTAACTATGATGTTGGAAGTGTTGGATGCTGTTAATTTTTTAAAAATATCGCAGGTTCGCTGTCCCGTTCGCTTTGCGAACCTGGGTGAGCATTCGCCAGACCCTCGCATTGCAAATCTGGGGCGAATGTTCGCCAGCTTTCGCTTTGCAAACTTAGCTGTGAACAGACCAGAATTTGAATTATTTTTATGTTATCTCAGTTTGTGATTTTGTTTTGCTCCCATTTCTAATAAACTGTTTCGCTGCTGGTTGTTGTTTTATCTGTTGATTTGTGCATATGGGTCCTAAAATCAATCCGGAAAAGAAGAGAAAGGCCAACACTTCACGATAAGTACCGATTCAGTTTGATAGTGATCGCTTTATAGGGGCAAAACAGGCCACGAGATACCTCACCTTGGAGAAGAGAACCATTTTACCTGAAAAGAGATTTAACCAGAGTGAACATGGGAGTTACCGGCCGGTGGCTGCAGTCTTAGAAGAGAAAAAGTGGGGGCGACTGATAACTCCTGTGGATAGTTACAATGTTGAGATCTTCCGCGAGTTTTATGCTAATGCCCTCCCAGATTATGGGGAGCCTTTTGGTTGGACAACTTTTGTTGGGGCAAAAGTGGTGCGATTTGATTGTGGAACAATTAATACCATTCTTGGAAATCATTTACCTTTGAGAGCAAGTCAGATTGATGACTTCCATAGAGACATGCACCTCCACAGAGACATTGTGGCCATTACTAGAGACCTTTTACGAGAAGGTAAAACTGTAGAGCTCAACCCATCTGGGGTTGCCATTAGATACCTTTGTGAAGACATGCGACCTTTGGCACAACTTATTTTGCTTTTGGTTGTAACCAACATTAAGCCAAAGTCACATACATCGACCATCCCTATTCCCCTTACCCATCTTGTCCACAGCATTTTGACCAATGTACAGATTGATGTAGCTTGGATTATCGCGGATGAGATAAGGGCTATTGTTGAGAGTGGTCTTGGTTCCGCTTCTCAGAATAACGGTCCTCTTGCTTTTCCTTGTCTCATTATGACTATGTGTGCGAGTGTCGGGGTTGATCTCCCCACGCGCCGTCAAGTGACTATCCCATCTGCTATCGATGACCGTTATGTGGATAAGTTTTGTATGCCTAAGGGAGCGAGGGGTGAGACTTCTGGTGCTGGTACTGATGCTAGCACAAGGGCTGGCGATGGGTCTGGTTCTAGGTCGCAAGGTTTCTATCCTTATTAGAAGGAGATTTGCCGGTATAACTGGGATTTGATGGCGGCTTCTCAGCACACCATGATGGACTTACATGACTCCATGCAGGTACTTCAGCTTCAGATCCGTGAACCCGCCGTGGATCACTCGATGATGATAAGGGAGCAATTCCTTGCTCATGCTGGTTAGCCTGAGGCCAGGCCAGTTTTCGGAGGGGGGCAGATGCGGCTGGTCCTGATGATGCTGATGCGGAGGAGGATGATGGCGATGGTGATGGTGTTGAGGTTTTTGGTTCTGTATCTGGTTCAGAGGAGGAAGAGATTGAGGTGTCCGGTTCCGAGTCCAAGGAGGACTGATTTTGCTGTTATGATTTTGTACTTCCTTTGAGCGTCAAAGTGAAGTTTTCTTATGTTTTCTATTATTATGTTTTTTGTATAGGTTTTTAGTGATGTATTGTATCCACTAGGTGGATTTTTTATTTTTTGTAAGATATTTTGATGTACTTGTACCCGTATAAGGTACTTATGACTTTGTAGGTGTTTTCACACCATTACATTATTATGATATTATTAGTAATATTTTGTTTTTCAGTAAATTATTTTGTTTTCAATTTTACTAATATTTCGTTTTTCATTGTTGTTATTAAGAGTTGAATTCTTCAGTTTACGAATGTTCAACTCTTAAACTGTTGGTATGCTTTTTATCGTTTTATGTTGGTATGCTTGTGGAAGTTTAATATTTCCAACTTTTGAATGTGATTTTGTGGAAGAAACTTATAGGTTGGTGTTGTTGTGCATCAAAGAAAATTCCTCCAAGTTGGATGGCGATGATAGTATTTTAAGCATGTATTGTTGGCAAGGTACATAGTTACCTAGTTCTAGAATTTAGAATGTATTAGAACTTTTTGTCTTTGTACAAATGAAATTGTGTTTCTTGTTACAACTTTATTGATTGCTTATGTCATTTAGGTCCAAAAACTACAAAAGTGAGAAATCTCCATAGTTTACTAAATGCATTGGATTGATGATGGATTTTCCCATTTACTTCTAATTCATGCTTTATCTTGTGATTTGTGTGAGATTGTAGAAGCATTAGAAATGACCAAGGCACTTGTTGATATTGAGCACAACCATTTCCAAATAGTGATTTACCCGTGAGTAGTGAGTATTTGTTTTCCCCTTGAGCCTAAATAGTTTAGATCTCGTTTAGTGATGAACTTTGTGTTGTACATAATTTGAAAATCAAGTTCATCATTGAATTTTTTTAGAGTTTCTAACAATTTTTCTTCTTGAACCTTGGAACTTTGTTTTATTGATTTCCTTGCCTTAAAAAGCAAGGAGTATTCACTTAAGGTTTAGTTGAAAATAAGTTGGGGAGAATGAAAAAGAAGATTGGTAAATTGCTCAAACTTTTGAAAAATTTCAAGCAAGCATGAAAAGAAAAAGAGAATGTGAATTTGAATGTGAAAAAAAATAGAAAAGGATGCTTGCTTGAATGAGAAAAATAGAAACCAATAATTGTGCATGAGGAAGTTAGAGAAGGTTTGTGATAAAGGTGTAAAATTGGTGAATGAAGTTGAGATGTGTGTGAATACCTTGTATAGTGAATGTTCTTTTGCATCGGAAACTTCGATTCAATGGCCTTTAAAAATATCCCTTTGTTGTTAACCCGACCAAGCTACAACCTTAAAAGCCCTTAGTGATCTTTTGCTTCCATGATTTCTTAAGTGATCGATTAGATATTATATGAATTGCTTTGTATTTGCATCATTTGTCATTTGAACAAAATTGCCCCGTGGTTGCAAACGCGTTTATTTCCTTCAATCCTTTTTCGAAGAGGAGTGTTAGAGTGACATGAGCATGATGGTTTAGTTGTCTCTTTAAACATTGTCTGAGATTTGTTTAAGAATCAAGTTCTACTGCATTGTCGATTCTAGAATTGTGTAATTGTTGCTTTGTCACATTTGTTGTTTATTTGAGCCGTTTATCTTGTCTTGGTTTAATCAAATGCTCGAGCAAATCCTCTTGTTTTCAATGAGAAGCATACTTTGCTTGAGGACAAACAAAGAGTTAGTTGGGGAGAGTTTGTTAGATGTAAAACATGCTATATATTTGAATTTGATACTTTACATTTTTCAAGCTTTTCTATGTTTAATTGTGGATTTTAGTATCGAATATTTGTTATTCTTCAAACATTGTATATATACCTTTGGTGCTTGTAATATGTGTGCTATTGTGCAGAAAAGGCACTAATTGATCAAAGATGTGAGACACAAAGAAATGATACAAGCTGCCAAAGAAAACAGGAAAACTTCAGCATGTTCGCTTTGCGAACTTGCCAGCGAACGTTCGCTTTGCGAACACTAGCAAAGTCTCCAGCGAATAGTCCCAGAATTAGACAGTAGAAAAAGGGACTAAAGTTTGCTTTGCAAACTCCCAGCGAATGTTCGCTGCTTCACTCGCTTTGCGAAGGTCCTGGCGAAGAACCCTTGTCTGAGGCAGTAAGAAACGAAGCCTAAATTCGCTTTGCGAATGTTTTGGCGAATAGTTCGCTTTGCGAATGAAAGTTCGCATTGCGAACTTATGCAGACAAACAAGGGCGGTTTAGTTATTAGAAGGCACTTCAGGTGCCACTTTCTTCATTTGCTAGGCGAACAGATCATTCGCAGTGCGAATGCATCAGATTCCAAGTGTACTATAAATAGATTTTTTACTTTATTGGGATCATAATTTCACCTTATCACACCAAAACATATTTTTTTGAGTTTTCTTCATCTAAGAGAGATTTTTCACACAGAGAAACTGGATTTGCATCCGATCTCGATTCTTCGACGCATATGTTTTTTCATCTCTTCACGAAACTTGTGAAGCAAGCTACCATGAATATGTGTAGCTAAACACATCTTGTGTCAAGATTAGTGGTAGGTAATCCATCATTTTATATGTATTGATCTTGATTGTAAGTTTGTGAACTTTGTTTATGATAAATATAGAAGAAAAACTTTGTTTGCATGGTTTATATTTTGTTTTAATTCATGATCGAGAGATATCTTCTAAAACTTGACCTAAGTTTCAATCCATCAATAATCATAAGGCTAGAGATAGTTTTGAAAGTTGATGTTCATAAATATTGAACTTGAAAGTTATCATATTGGTAGTTTGAGTGAGAGATCATTAAAGGATCAATATGATAAATCTCACAACAAGTGTTCGAGAGAAACTTGTTGAGAGGATATGTGGTTATATTTATTGTTAACGAGTTCACACGCTTTATCGAGTAGATACGTACGAAACGGATTATCAGACACTAATCTTGGCATGTTTTTACCAAACCCTAAAACCAATCATTTTACCGTTGATTACTAAATTTTATGCAAATGATCCGAAACAAAAAACCAAACTCTTTGTTACTATTAAAGTTTGAAACGCTTTTGACTATCGAACGACGGCAATATACATTCAATCCCTGTGGATACGATAAAACACCCCGAAATACTTTTCAACAGCGTGCAAGGTTAGTTTTAGATATCCTCCCTTTCCTTTCTAGCTTCATAGGATAAATAAGAAATCACAAAGTAGCACCTGATTCCAACCATTGCGGTCAGGTGGTCGCGTCACCGACAAAAATCGTACGCTACACCTGGTCAATAACATACTAGTAATCAGATCGTTTAGGATATTTCCCCATCAACGGAACTCCCAAATACTTTCCAAGGGAAGAAGTTTCCTTATAACCTGTCATGGATAAAAGTTGCTCCTTCATACTTCTCGAAACATTTTTAGAGAACAACACTCGCGTCTTGTCCTTGCTCACTTATTCCTCAGACAACTCACAAAACTTGTTCAAACTTTCCATAACATATTACATTTGTCTCATCGCCGATTCTCCAAACAATAAGAGGTCGTCATAAAACATAAGATGCGACACCATTTGCCCTTGCTTCCCAACTTTCACAGCCTTTCATTCACCCTCTTCAACTGCTTGCATAATAATATGAGAAAGTTTGTCCACACATAACACGAAAATGTAAGGGGAGATGCGGTCCCCTTGCCGGATACCCCTTCTAGGTTGAAAGAATTCAGATTGAGCTCCATTCCATTTGATATTTGTTTCCACACTAGTAATGCCATGCATGATAATATTAATCATTTTTCCGAGAGATTAATTTCATCAAGCACCCTCCAAATGAAGTTCCAGTTGAGTATGTCATACTCCTTTGATAAATAAACCTTCTTAGAAAAGTAACCCTTCTTCCCTTTACAACGGTCCGTGCTATGCAAAATCTTCTTAGCCACAATAATATTTTCGTGAATGCTTCTGCCAAGTACAAACCCTAACTGATATGGCGAAACTATAGTAGGGATGCAACTTTTGAGACGCTCCACAATAACCTTGCTTATTAGTTTGTAGCTGGCATTGCATAAAGAAATTAGCCTAAACTGACTAACTTGGTCGGGCTGCTCCACCTTGGGGATGAGGCAATTGCCAGTCTTATTAATATCAATAATCTTGCTAGGGAAGTCCCAAACTTCCCTGACAAAATTACAAACAGATTCTCCCACGATCTTCCACAAATTTTGATAGAACCTAGCAGTAAAACCATCAGGACCTAGAGCTTTCCATGGAGACATGTGAAACAAAGCATTCTTGATCTCCTCATCTGTAATCGTGTCTTCCATTTTACTCAACCGCTCTTACTCAATATCAGGATAGGAAATACGAGTTGAAACCCACCATTGTCCCATGTCATTTGATGCAAATAATTCCTTATAACGATCCATGAAAAGCTGGCAGACTTCCCCTTCATCTTCTACCCACTGCCCATCACTTATGTTCATCTAAACTAATAATACAATGTTTTATTGTCTTTTCACCACATTAATATTTATTAGTTTGTTCATATAAATGAATATTATATTATTAAATTATTTTTATTATTACAATATACTTAGAAAATTGATATTTAATGTTTTCAAATTTTTAAAGATAGAATAACAAATAATTATAAGAAAAATAATTAGAAATGTTAAAATTTAAATAGTTTATCATTAGATATTTTTTTTTAAAAGGGGAAAGTTAACATCTCCATATGGGAAAAAATTTGGTAATTTCAATTTTTGTAATAATATTATACCATTATATGAATATATGAATTAGCACATATTAAATTCAAAAAGGGAACTATTGAGTAATTACTTGCAAGAGAATGTACAAGAAAAACACAAAATCAGTTATGTTTCTATGTAAAACAAGTATTGTTTCCATTGTTCGATAGATATTAATACTTTTCTTTTTCAGATATAATTCAAGTTCAAACTTCATTCATTCATCTTACTCTCAAACACTAACTTTATGTTTGAGTGTTAACCTTACAGGTCAGCCTTTTTCATATAGTAACGGAACCTCAGGTCCACCGTTACAAACCGCAATCTCTTATTCCTCTCGATTCATGTTCCCTAGTGGAACAATAACATCATCTATAGGAATCGACATTTAATTCCTGCATTTTCCATGTTCGACTACTAACTTCTTAATTCACCAAACCAAAGCTTTATCAACATAGCAATTTGGATTTCTTAAAATCGAACCACAAATATTATATTCTTGGTTTATTTGGATCATTGATCAAATCCAATTCTTAGTTATTCAAATCTCTTACCTCCAGATCTTCCAACAACTATAGGTACTATAGCCACTCAACCACTCATCTATGGGATTTAGTTGTTTCTTTTTAAGAAGTAAGAGATCAACCTCGTCCTCCTTAAAACGGTGGAGAGTAAGTCATCATGGACACTTTGCCATATCCATATCCTATTCAACCTTCCCCGTCCATAGGATATACTTCACAATTCGATCAAGGAGAACCATCGTTTAGGCCTCAAGCACCGCTAATGGTACCAAGATCAGAGACACTACTTGGATTCTAATTGTTACAAGCTAACCTCGACATACAAGGCACAAATGAACTATTAAATAGTGTGTACAACATGGCTCAACAAAAAAATTGCAAGCAATGGAGGAAATGTTACTTAGTCTCGAACAAATACCGTGCAACACAAATTCAAAATGCAATATGATGTAGAAAGTTGCCTCATAAGGATTTGTATAATTTTCCTTTAGTCGGTGGCATCTCACCGAGATGAATCTCCAAGATCTCTGAGTCATCAAAGAAGAAAGAGGTATCAGAATCCCCTTTACAATGCTGAAGTAGGTTGAGGTACTCATGTTCCCTCCAAGGAACAAATTCAGAAGCCTTTGTTCATGAACCAGAAGAAACATCATTTTTCTTCTTCCATTCTTGATAGTTGGATACCAAAATCATTTGAAAAACCATTGAATCTTAATGATTAAAACAAAAATGGAGATACTGAAGAACATGTTAATCATGTTGATGATCGCTTGAATTACTACCACGTCGATGAGGTGGCAAAGTGCATGCTTTATGCACTAAAACTGGTTGGATTAGTTAGGCTCTAGTTCAAATCTTTACGTGGCGAGAGCATCGATTCGTTGACTGATCTGTGCGAGAACTTCATCGCTTACTTCACTGACCATAAAAAGCAATATAAGAGGATATCCACCCTCAGTGGGATCACACAGAGAAAGAAGGAAAGCATGCAATCATACAAGAACCACTTTAGGCAATTGGCCTGGAAGTGGGAGGCTTCGACGAGAACCTAAAATGTTGGATTTTTTAGAATGTCTGAAGCAGGATAGCTCATTCAAAGAGAAATTAGGGTGTAAGGAAGTCCATAGTCTGGAAGAGATGCTGAGTAAGGCACAACCCTTAATTTATATTGAATAAAACTTATCTCCAACGGAGACAGCTTGGCAGCTATAGATGAAAGATCCAGCCGACCATTTGGGAAGGATTCTATTCTTCACAAAAGTACAAATGCATGACAACCTTAGTTATTAAAGGGTTCCAGAGGCTTTAATATATTTTTGATGTTGAGAGCTAGCTCACGTGGGGTGATAAGCTATAAATGATTGTATGTATTTATGTGTTGTTGTAAGCTTATCAATTCAATCATGATGATGGAACATTTATATCTGTACCAGACCCAAATATTAGGCTTCCTTGCAAATAGAAAGCACTCAGGGAATGGACAATTTACCTTATGATATTGAGGAGAGTGTGGTCCACCTATCTCAATACTTCTTATATGTCATTACAGGATGAAGACATATCACTCATTTTTGCGATAGGTGACTTATCCAAGAGAATGGAGAGACATCTAACAAAAGGGAAATACATTCAATAAAGGGATGTATGATTTGATAAACAAGCGATTAGAGATCTCCATGTAATCTATTAATCCCCTTTACGAATATATAAATAAACATTCCCTTAAGCATGCGGACTTGGAAAGGACTAAGTGATTTACTTTTGTTTCTCTCATACGGACGAGTCCCTCAAGCTTGAGGCTACTTTCTTCTACATGGGAGGAGTGTTGTGACGTGAAAAATACTCAGGCGTACAAACGATTGAAATAACAACAAAGTCTCCACCGAAGTTTTAATTTTAAAAGGGAAACTTCGATAAACCCTTGAAGAACAAAAATATGGTATTTGCAACCAAATTCAGGTTCAGGAGTCGGTTATGCGAGGGGAGGGTATTAACACCCACATATTCGTTGTTCTCAATAGTAACCATTTAGTTACTTTTGCGAATAAGAGTGTTAGCTTAAGTTATTAGTTTTCTTCTATTTATTAAAATATTTATCTGAAAAGAAATAACTAAAAAAATAAAATTTTTATTAGGGTGCTTGAGAATATGATGAATCTTGCTCCTACGTATCTCCTAGATAGTTTTGGGTATAAATTGTTTGTGGATTGGTTGGTTTTAATGAACGATGTTTATGTCTCATTCTCGCGGTTAGACGTTGCTTGTATGCTCACTGTCGCTCCCGGGATTTTCATCCAAGTACAAACGCGAAAGTGGCACCGAAACAGAGTCGCCAGCAATGTGTATTTATCCCAAGAGAGGGAAAGGAAACACCGCATAAACCTGAAGGAAAGGAAAAGCATGGTCTTGAGACCAAGAGAACTGGGTTCGGGAGTCGGTTACGCGAGAGGAAGGTATTAGCACCCCCTCGCGTCCATCGTACCCGATGGGATCCACGCTTGCTTGTCTTGATCAAAGGGTGTATGAAATTGGATACTGGAAAAGAAAGGAACAGGAAAAGGAAAAAGGAAAAGAGAGAGAAAGAGAAACAAATGTAGGGAAAATAAAAAAAGTGCTCGAATGGGCCCTACCCCACTGCCTACGTATCTCATCGGGAACATGAGAATCAGAGCGACGTAGTTCCCCTCAACGAGGGTCGCTTTGTTTGTGTTTTTTAAGGAACGACTAACGTTCTAGCTCAGGTGTTGCAGGCTCGCTGGTCCGAGTGCGTTACCATTTTGCAAGAGAACGAGTAGAAGCACGTTCGTACGCTGAGAATGAATGAGGTGGGAGAAGAATTCCCGAAGGAAAGATGTAATTGTTTGTTTTGTCTTTTAGAAGTTTTTTCATTTGTTTGCATATGACAGTGTATCTGAATCTTAGTCATTGGAATGTGTACATTCTCACATTCCAAGATGGAATGAGCAAGAAAACACACTAAGAGTGAAGAAGACCCCCACACTTAGTTCCAACTGTCAAGGTTCAACCACACTAGCATACTTGTGTTTATTAAGTGTTTTGTTGATTATGAAATGAAGAAGTGTTTTTCTTTATTTATCTCTTCAACAAGTATTGCATTTAAGTCCCTCATACAAGATCAAATGTTTAACACATTGACCCAAGATGGGCTATATGCTACACATTCTAAGATAATAAGAGAAGACCCCTTATAATCTTTTCTTTATATGAAAGGCCTAAATGCAATAAATGCCTACCTTTATTAAGTATTTTGCATTTTTCTTTTGAGATGAGAAGAGAGGCTCAAGAGAGGAGAAAAGGTAAAAATCTATGTGAACTAAGACTCAATCCTAATTGATTAGTTAAGGGAGTGATCCTAAGGTTTGTGAGGTATGAGAATACTATCCTAAAAAGGAGGAGATGAACATAAGAAGCAACTTACTTCCAAGATGGAAGTTAAGTTGATCTTAAAGAGGGATAAAGATGATTAAGCAAGAAAAACATTTAATCAGGTAAACAGAAATTAATCAACAATTAATCCAAAAATAGGCAATTAAAATCATAGTCAGGAATAACCAAGCTAGAATTAAAATGCTAAAGAAAGAAGATTAAAATCTAACAAGAAAAGTTAATCTAAAATTAATTCTAAATCTAAAAATAAACCTAAAGTTAATTCTAGTTAATTCCTAGACTAATTCTAAAGCAATAATCCTAAAGTTAAATCTAGAATTAAAATGGGTATTAATTTCTAAGAATTAAACTAATTAAAAAACTAATTCCAAAATTAATTTCTAAAGTTAATTCAAATCACTTTCTAATTAAATCTATTTCTACAAAAATCTAAATAAAAGAAAATTAATTCTAAAACTAATTCTAAAATTAAAAACTAATATTAAACTAACTTCTAATTCTAATTCCAAAATTAATAACTAATCTAATTTCCTAAACCAAAATTAATTAACTAAAACAACTACTAAAACCAAAGTAATTAACACAATTAACAAAATCTGAGGGTGCAGTCAGGAAAAGTGAGGTGGTGTGAACAGAATGGCATTCGGGCCTTTTGCCTGAGTCCAATGATTCTATTATGAATCCAAAAGGGGGTGCAGAAGTGATTTGGCGGTAAGAAAGGAGAAACAGGCGCAAGGCCCATCATCCTAGGCCCACTGATATTAATCATGAAGCTAAAGGGGTGGGGGTGCCGTGAGTACTCTTGTGGTGTGTGAAAATAAAATCACACAGAGCCCAATTCGATTCAGCCTACTAAAGTCTTAACCTAAAACCACAAAGAAAAAGGAATGAAGCCAACATCCTCCCTTCAGCAGCGCCGCTTCTCCCTCCTCACTTCAACGTTCGCCGTCCTCTTCTTCTTCATGAAATCGCCGCCGTTTCCTTCACTTCGCCGGCGATACTCAACCTTCTCCTCTATAATGCTCCGAACCAACACCAATACCTTCAATTTCTTCCTCGCCGTCACACACCATCTTCATTACTCAACCTTCAACAAAATTGCCACCGTCTTCTTCCACGCTCAACGTTGGTCTTCATCATCTCCAATCCGAACTCTCCTCGCGCGTCGGATCTCCCTCTAAGCTTCAGCATCTTTCAACATTGTCGCCATCAACGTAAAAACGCCGGACGCGAAAAGATTTCTGTCGCGCCGTCCACACAAGCCTCCTTTCTTCGCTCAAACCAACTTCGTACGAACATTTACCATCCTTGACGCAAAGATGTTAACAACGTATCTTCTTCTCATCGTCACTCTCAACTCACTCCTCCCTATCGCGACGATAGCCGTGACGTGGAACAAACATCTCACCGGAAGAAACAAAACAAACATCGCGGTGGAGCTCAGCTTCTCAAAGTTCCGACGCTCGCACATATGACCTCACTCGCAGCATCATCAACATCGCTAATCGCTCACGAACGAAATCAAGAAAAAAAAACAGCAAAGAGAACGGGATTCGGAATACCTATCGGAGTCGCTCCGATGGCGCTTCAACAATGGCAAGAGAAATCGGAGATCTTCAACTTCGTGCTCAGGTACTCGCGTTGCTTCCTCTACTCCGTCTCTTTCTTGCTTCTGAAATTCATCTCAAACCGTAATCCGGTTGTCGTTGAGTGCATTGGATTTGAGGAGTGGCGAAGATGTTGAATCGTCGAGCTATTAACGAATTCTCCTTCTTCTTCGTGATTTCTGATCACCTCTGTTTGTCGTTGTTGATTTTCTTGCAGGTGAATGCTTGTTATTGAAGTTTGTTGATGAAGCTTGATGAGGAAGATTTGAAGCCGAGAGAGTCAGAAGAGGAATTTGGCAAGTGAAGTTGCAATTGATTTGGTAGAAATTTGTTGCGTATTGTTGTTAATTCTCGTCTTTTTTTTGCAGGTTGATTTGTGTGTGATAATGTTGCAGGTTGAGGAAGGTGAAAGAATTGAAGAATTTGTGGCAGAGAAAAAATGGTGGAGAGTGGAAGAATAAGAATGGAGAAATTGTACAGCATCAAGAATGGTGAAAATAATCGTCCCCCAGATGAAGATTGGTTGTAGCTGCCCTTATATAGAAAGAATTGGTGAGGGTATTATAGGCTTTTCCATCTGAAATTCTGTTAGAGTTTTTTGGGATTTGTGAAATTCTGTTAGAGTTTTTTTCTGGAGTAATTTTTCTGTTAAATTTGCATTGCTTGAAGCTGATGAAATTGAGTTCTGGTTTGAAAATGGTTTGGGAATACTTTGTAACCTTCTGCACTGGCATTTTTATTTTCTTGCTATCTATTTTTTCTTTTTTTGAATTGCGTTTTTATTTTTATGGGACACGTGTGAGAGTGGTGATGAGGATCACATGAGAGTGATTTTTTTGTTTTGCAGAGAGAGGTCTTGTGTGAGTGTTTGTGAAATTCGGTGGGTTTGTGTAACTTCTGTTGTTAATCTTCCTCCTTGGGCGTCCATGAATTGGTGTTGATTAGAAAAAGAAATATAAATCTTGGACCTATGGTAAATGAACATAAAACTTGGACAAAAGTGGTTTATGATATGAACAAAAGGAGATTTTGAATTAAATGAATTTAGAAAAATGGCCAAAAAAATGCATTCGGATTGGATAATAAAGTTGACTAAGAATGGTTATTTGGTTATTGGATAATGGTTTAAAGTTGAAATGAATATGGATAAAAGCTTAAAATTGGTTTGAAGAATGGATATTAAAATGTGGATATTAAAAATGATGTTTATGGATATAGAATTGAAATAAGTGGATATGGATATTAAAGGTGATTTAATATGGATTAGTAAAAAATGGATATTGGTTTTGGATATGAACTAAATTTAATAAAATGGAATTTAGATTTAGCTTGGGATTGAATTGAAAATGGATTTGGACAAAATGGTAAAAATGAAATGGATATTTATGAAATGAAAAAGAATGGATAAACGTGGTCTAAAAATGGATATGGGTTAGAAAGTAGTTTAGGTATGGATTAGACGGTTCATGGTTGAAATGGATAGAAAAGATGGATAATGAAATATGAATTCCAAGAGATCCGCATAACTAGTCTTAACATGTTTAATTCTCCCCAAATTCCAAATCCAAAGCAAACTCGTATTCTCAACCAATCTCCAACTTCAATCAATAAACTTTGCTAACCATGAATACCAAGACACATTTGTCAGGAAACCTTAACCACCGTCTCCAATTGAAGAATATCAACCAAGTGGCACAGAAGATAAGAAACCATGATCCCACGCCTCAGGAACACATGCAAATGAATGAATATGAGTCATAACCTAATGGAAATGCAGATGATTGCGAAGCGAAAGCCAGAAAAAGGTAGGGCAAATTTTGGGGTACTACACTCACGCGTGGGAGGCTTAAGTGTTTGTGTGTATCGCGGTAGAATGGATTAAACATCATCCATTTTACAAAAAAAAATTGCAGTCACGCTTAGGTGAAAAATAGGTTTGATGATTTGAAGGTGTTTTTCAAGTGGAAGACGACTATTCGAAGGAAAGCTATATAGCTAATATCCAAATACTCGGGAAAAAAGAGGCCTACGACTAATTAATCCTTTTTCAACCGATTTTATTGTAAAATATGTGAGGCGAATTGAGTCACAGTTCCTCAATGGAGATAAATATTTAAAACTAGCTTGTATCCAAACACAAGAGGAAAAATAGGGTTATGCCCAGTTAATCCTTTTTCATCTATGAAAGAATGAACTAAATTCATTTAATTATTGTGTTTTTGGTTGAAAGGCAAGCTCTACAGCTTGTATCCAAATACTCGAGGAAGAAAGAGGCATACGCCTAATTCATCCTTTTCCAACAATTATTGATTGGGAAAAGATGTTTCCAAGTTTGGTTAAACTTTGAGAGAGTCACAAGTATTCGAACGGCAAACTCTACAGCTTGTATCCAAATACTTGGGGAAGAAAGAGGTTTAAGCCCAATTAATCATTTTTCACCTTATTTAATAAATTTGTTTCATTTTATTATAAAGTGTTGCTATATAAGACATAACTCAACTACACTATTTATCTAAAGGTAAAAAAAGTCTTTATTCCAAAAAGCAACAAAAAAATTTATTAACTAAATTTCCATATATTTGTTCAATGAGTAAAAACACCATACCTGTAGCACCCTAAAATTTTCCCTCCTTTTTCTAACACTAACTGGCTTATGCTTCTTTTCTTTTTTTCATTATCATTTGTGCATATCATTAGTTCTATGCATGGGATCAAGGTATCTTGGTTAGCTTAAGAGGAGAGTGTGTTTCTCAGAGGATCAAGCAAGATCACAATATGTGTTTCTCCTGAGCATCTGTGTATTTCTCACTTGCTTTTATTATTTGTTTATGTTTACTAACCTCTGACTAAAATACGAAAAATATGTTGCAGTTTGCCTGTTCTTCTCTCTCTGTGCTTCCAGGTTATTGCAGGTTTGTCAAAGACAATGAAGTGATTTCAGGTCAAATGTTGTTGTTTGTTCATGATGCAGTTCAGATGGATGTTTGACCTAATCTTGGTCAAGCTATCAAGAAATTATTCCAAGTGCGAGTTATTTGCGTCAGTGGTTTATTTCTCAAGTAGTGACTGTTCAAAATCAAGATGTCTTGTGTTGAGATTCTTCAGTTTATCAAGTAGTGGTTCATGTGAGGTTTGGGTTCAGAAAGTCAGGTTCATCATGATCAGAGTTCATCAGTTTAATGTTCAACTATGTTCATCTGTGGATTTATTTTCCCAGATAATTGATTCAGACGAATTTTGAAGTGCTTCAGAACTTATTATCAGAGATTCGGAGGATGTTTGATTCAGATGTTTTGCTTCAGTGGCAAGACTGTTCAATGGTAGTTGTGCTATGGAAAGCTTCAGATGATTTATTTGTCCGTTGCTACATGCCAAGCCTCATATGTTCAAGCCTTGATAACAAAGCCATCACGTTGCTGTCAACGTGAGCCTTAAAAGTTAAGCTACACAAAGCTTTTCTCCAGGCCAGCAAGCCGTTACACATCCAAAATGCACAAGATCAAAACGACTTCCAAAATGTGTGCACAAACGAAACAAGCTGCAGTTGATACATTTCAAAATGCAGAAATTTGAACGAAGTGCCAAAAACGACGTCACATATTCAAAAACCAAAACACAAGTCACACAACTTAAGATGACTCAAAACGTAGACAAAATGCAAGTTATGTGAGTACAAAACAGTAGCACGTAAACAAAAGGAAAACGCAGCAAGATGCATCAAAACGGCAACCGAAAACTTCAGAATTCAATTCAAAAACTCACTCCCATTTTTCCTATAAATAAGGAGTAATCTCCATCCTTCTATTCATGCTTTAACAGCCAATAAACCCCTGTAGAAAATTCACCTTCAATCTTCAATTTCAAACTTTCCATAATCTTCAAACTTCATTAATTCAACCTCAAAATTCTTCTTCACCTTCAGCTCCAAAACTGAACCACTACAATTTTCCAACACCATTCAAATCTTCACCTGCAACTTTAATTCAACACATCCACAAATATAATTCAACAACAACATCACACAACAACAATTTCAGAAGAGGAACAGTAGTTTTCGCGAAGAAGAAGAGTCAGAAGAGCGAAGCAGAAATGAATTCGAGATCGCACCTGAATGTAGTTTGTTAAGTCGATACCGTTTCGGATCCATGGTTTACATTCTATTATCGGTTGATTTTGTAATAGAGTTGATTCTCAGAGGGATGTAGAGTTGGAATTCGTCGCTGCCGGTGATGAATTCCGGCGCGGCGGAGGTTTGTTTTTTCCTTCTTCCGTGACCGGCGGCGAAACTAGTTGAGGGGGAACAGTTGCGGCAGCGTGTGAATTTTAGGGAAGATGATGAAACTTTTTTCTGATTCTCTTTTCTTTTATTTTTTGTTGTTAAATTAAAATATTTGTTTTTCTATTTTTTCCTTTTCTCTCCTTTAAGAATTTGGGCCGTGTAGGCCCATTGACTATCACCATCACCAATTCATTTCTAATACACCTCACTCTCTTTTATTTTTTTTAAAGATTTTCTTTAATTTCTTTTTACTTTTTTTTTTATTTTAATTGTTGTTTGTTGTGTGGATCATAACTTGTTAGATCCATTTTTCTTCATCTCTTTTTCTTTTGGTCGATGAGATCTCCAAATCGATGATTGTTGATTTTCGAAGATGTTTAATCTTCATTATTTCAAATCTATGGATGAATGATCATTTGGATCATTCTCCATACTTTGGAATCGTGATAGATTTCCTTTGATAAATCAATGTGAAATCTCGATTATGATTAGACCATTCCCTCTTTTCTTTTTGTGTCGCATGTTTTAGGAGGGTGATTTACATATCACTTCTCTAACATGTATTAACACATAAAGTGCATTGACCGGCCTCGAGTAGGTGTTGGATGCAGAATAGGGCAAGTAGCAAAAATATTTATTTTCGGAAGAATTCCCTCCTGGATTTATGTCGTGTCCACAGAGATCGGTTCAAGGGAAAGAATGTCGTTCGACAATCTCTTGCGTTTATGAGTTTGGGTTTGAATGGTTTCGGATAAAAGTACAAAAGGAAAAACATAAGACAATAAAATAAATACATTCTTAAGACGCGATAAAACTCGTCAGGAGTTGTATTTCAATCTACCCATCAAGCATTAAAAAATATATGGATTAAATGCACGCAACCTAAATCACTCGTCAAAATCCCCACGTATCGCTCACAACAAGAAGTTATGTCTAACGCAAAAGTTGAGAGATCAACCGCATTCTCTCGGAGGTGATGTCTCATGCAACTCAATAACACGGAGCATTAAGAATCGATACACACACTTGAATATTAGACTGCTTCCCACAGCCAATAGATATACATCTTAGGTTGAGTTCGAAAAGTATATTTCTATAGCGAATCAAACCCATTAAAATAGATAGTAAAGCAAAGATGACATCGATTAAGAGTTGTAAAAGAGATTTTATACAAAGATCCATAAATATACATACAATCAAGATAAACTTACATACAAAACCCCCCAACAAATGAAGAATACATAGAGAGGAAGGAAGAAGAACACAAATCTCACGGTTTGTCAACTCCGATTGAAGTGGATTCGACTCCGGATCGTCAAGATATACACTCCATGTGTTGTTTCTACGCTAAATCTACTCAAGAATGTGTTCGATGGAGTTGGGAGCAAAAATCCCCAAAACCACACTAAAAAAATGGTGTTTTTGGCCTTAAATGGTGTTTCTGTCCGCACAGTTTTGCCCGGCGGTGTTTTGAGGCTCCCGGCGGCGAAAGGCGGCTTATTTTGCAAGTTCCAGTGTTGTTTTGGAGCACCTGGAGCTAGAAGTACCGCCCGGCGCTGCTAAGGCGCAGCATGACAACAAAAATTCTGCATTGTTTTATTCGTAACTTTTGAACAGTAACTCCGTTTTTCGCCCGGTTTGAAACGCTGGAAAGCTTATTCAATGCTCTATACAACAATTGCAAGATATACTTGATTGAATACCTACAAAAATGAGATAAAATCAATTAAACTCATTGATATTTACACGATACTCAATATATACACTAAAACGTAAAGTACACGTATTTACAAACAAAGCGGGGTTTATTCGTACGATATTAACAAAAAGTATCGATAAGTGTAACAAAACTTATATACAAAAATAGTTACAATTTGCACTTATCAAAATCTCCCTAACTTAAACTTGTTTGTCCTCAAACAAGAATCAAGCGAACTCAAAGAAACAAAGTGATAACCAAAGAATCACGAATCAACAGGTTTTAAAAAACGAAAATAAATGAATGGTTCAAATGAAAAATGGTACACACAAAGTAAATACTTACCACTAATCTACGACGATAACATAGTTACGAAACAAATGCAAAATACAAAAATCATGCCAAACATCCTAAAACAACACAAGTCCAAACGTGAATCACACGTAGCAAAAACAATCATCGGTAGATGAAAAACACAAAATGAGGTACTTTTAACTCACACAACAATCTTGCAAACAAAAGACTAAATTATGCAATCATCCAAAAATCATATTGAAAACATAAAAGCAAGAATCACAAGGGCTTTCAAGGTTGTAGTATGGTCGGGTAAACAAACAAGGGGAAATTTCTAAAGGTAATTGAAACAAAAACTTGCTTAAACCTAAGGGAGTGATCAACTCAGAAAAACTCAAACACAAAATTTCAATCAACTTCTTCCAGAATCCCAAGTGTTACACAAAACACCATACTTATTTAGCACAATTATTTGAAATCTTTTTGTTTCCTTTCACAAGGATTTTCTTTTTCTTTCTTTCTTTTTCTTTTCTTTTCTTTTTCATATTTTTCTCTTTTTTCTTTTCTTTTTCAACCTTATAGAAATCAACCAATGAGTAAACAATCATTCTCTCCCCAACTTGAATTCAACCACATCATCATGTGAATACACCCTACTTTCTAAGGCAAGGTAAAAATTCATACAACAACACAAAGTTGAGGGTTCAAGAAAAAATAATCAATCAAAATCCATACAAAAAGTGAAATCAATACTCATAGACAAGCATTAAGTTCAAACAACATGGATAATGATAGAAAGGCACAAAAGGGTTATGAATGATCACACGCTCACAAGGTGAATGACTATTTGGCTAGGTAGTTGTGCTCAAAATGAAACAAAATGCCTTGATCCTTTTCATGCTTCCATATTGTCGTAACCCAAAATTTGACCTCCCTCTTTTGCCTTTTGCATGAGCATTTGCATTAGCATCGTCGGCATACGCATTCGCACTTTTCTCTATGTGTTTCTTGTTGCAGGATCTTCAGGTTTTCCAAGCCCGATTAATCATATCCTCACATGGTCTTCACATCATCAAATCAAGCTCAAAATAAAGGTTTCCATGTTTATCTATCAAACCTAGAGGTGGAAAATCGGGACCGGAGCCATAACCCCCTTTTTTAAGCAAATTTGGGCAAAATTGACTGAAGTAACCGGTTAACGTATGGAGAGTAACCGGTTACTCAGTGCAAAATTGCAATTCCTGCTGCATTTTTGGGATAGCATCCATGCACTCTCTTTGGGCTTTGGTTCTACTTGATTCTAGCAGTGTGTGGAACATTCTAGACCTCTCTAGATATTTCAGCACTATTCATTTCAACCCAAGTATATTTATTCCAATGCATCACTCTAATTCAAGTGCACCATGTTCCTTAATCTACCAACATGTCAACCTTTGTATTTTGAAACTCACATTGGGATTGGTACCGAGTTGGTTCTAACTAACCGAGTTAACCACCTTGACTCAGTGAGTCAAGTCCAACTAACTCCTAGCCTAGTTCCAAACCCAAAGCTAATCCCAAACCAAATTCCAAACCATCTCACACTCCAAACCTAAAATCTATATAAACTCACCTTCACTCATTTTCAAGGACCTTCAACCATTTGCTCCATTTCACTCTCAATTCTCCCACATTCTCTCTGAATTTTTCTACTCCATTTTCATCTTCATCTCAATTCTCTTCCAAAACCTCACCAAAGCTCACTTCTACTTTCAAGGATAATCACTTTTTCATCAAAAGTGATTATTTCTTGAGCTCAACATTCATCATTCTTGCTATTACACTTGGATTTCTGGAGTTATTTCAGCTTTTGGATTGATCTTGAGTGGTTGCTGCAACTTCCAACGGTTCGAATTCGTATTTTGGAGTTTTATCGCATTTTGCTCGATTTCGATATGGTTCATCTACAAATTGAAGATTCCTCTGGTTTTCTTTGATTTTCTGCATCAATAATCCTTTGCAACATTCACCAAGCCAAATCTCCGGCTTGTAGGTTGGTGGATCTAACTAATTTTACCGTTTCGCACATTTTCGTATTGCTCGCAATGTAGTCGATAAATTTTGTGTGTGATTTGGTTGTACATTTGTTTGATCCATGATCCAATTGTATTAGTTGATTCTATCTCTGTTTATTTGTTGTTTTCAAGTTCAATTTTCGTGCACAATCTCAGTTCCTAGCATGTAGTGGTTTGCATAAGTGATTATGTGTGGAAAACTACTTTTGAAAAGCTGTTTTTTCTGTTTTTTTTTCAAAACTGATCAGTGTTAACCGGTTAACACATGGTGAGTAACCGGTTACTCAGTTCAATTTTCACCAAAAACGCAGATTTTCAAGCAAGTAACCGGTTAACGCATGGTGAGTAACCCGTTAACACTGAACAGAATGGCCATTTTCTTGCATTTTCAAGTGTGTTTGCCATGCTTTCTCCATTTTAATTTCCATTGATCATTATACTTGATTTTATGGATATTCTAAATGTCATTTCACTTCTGGTTGAAGCATGTTTACAAACTTTCGATGCACATTTTCGATTATTCATTGTTTCATGTTCTTAGCATTGTATAAACATAGCAATTCTTGCACTATTTTTGTTCACATGATACATGAGTTTGAGTGGCATTTTGGTGATCATTTGGCACTGTTTTCATCTTCCATTTCAGTTTGCATTAAGTTTATTCCCCATGGATAAACTTAATCTTGTATAATCAATAATTCACTCATTTTTGCTTTAATGACTTTTCATCCTCTTTGGAAAGTTGTTAGCATGTTTCCCCTTTGATTAATTGATCGAAACTTTGTTTCGATTAATCGATCTTCCCTTTTCCTCTCTTTAGGCCTCCTTTAGATCTTTCTCTCTCTTTCTCCCTCGTGGAGTTGAAGTTTCACGCTACACCTTGCATCGGAGCACTGTACAAATTGACGCCGTTACGCTGTTCGTTTCTATACGCAGGAGTACTGTACAATTTGGAGCTGTTGTGTCGTCCGGTTCAACTTCCTCATTACACCCTGTGTGTGTTAGGGAAGGAATGAGAAGGGAGAATTCCTACTCCCATTCTGATTATTTCAGGTAGGGGACGAATGACCCTGTACTTGGATTAATCATCTCTATCTCCAGGCGGTGATGTGCTTCCCATTCCCCTATCGAGTCGATCCTTGATCACTTTTCTCCCTTTGCGATCCTTGATCACTCCTATCTCTTTCAATCTCTCCTTTTGATCAATCACCACCCTTCTTGGTTGAGATCATCATTCTTGCGCTAGCAATCTCTTTTAACCTCATTACTCTGTTCTTGTGATCAATCTTTGCTTTTGATTCCCTTGAAGAGTCTCAATTCTCTTTCTTTGGTCTAACACGGTTTTCCTGTCATGACTTTTCTTCCCCAGGAGTTCGCAACCTTTTCTTTGGTTCCTCTCCCTTTGATTGGTTAACCACTGCCTGTCAGTTAAAACACCAATGCTTGTTATCTTATTCAGTTAATCACAGTCCGTCTGTTAATCACTGAGTTTCTCTTGGGTTAATCACTTTCTCTTGGTTAATCACCCGTTTCTTCAGTTAACCACAGTCCGTCTGTTAACATACTGAACCCTTTTCGATTTAATCACCTTCTCTTGGTTAATCACTCGCTTTTCTCTTCGGTTAATCACAGTCCGTCTATAAACACCGAATCCCCCGCAGTTGGCAACCTCCTCTTGGTTCGAATACTTGCACCCTTAGGTTAGTAACCTTCTTCGGTTCAAATACCCTTTCTTCGGTTTCGTACTGTTTGTTCAGTCAGTACCGAACTATTTTGGGGTCACGGCCTTTGCTCGGTCCAACACCCGTCCTTTTGGGGCCACGGCCTTCGCTCGGTCCTACACCCGTTTTCTGGTTAATCACAGTTTTCTCTATTAAAACCAATGCTTCTCTACCCCCACAGAGTTGCAATCCTTTCTTTCCTCGGTTAATCATTAATTATCAGTTAACATATCGAGGCCCCTTCAGAGTCAAACACCTTCTCTAGGTTCGGCATTCTCTATCTTGGTTTATCACAGTCCGCCTGTTGACACCACATTCTTTTCCACGCCAGGGTCCTATTCTCGTTCTTTGGTTAACCACTGCCAGCCAGTTAATATACCAAATTTCCTTTTTCTCTTGGTTATGACACCATCCCTTTGTTTGGATCCCCAGCGAAGTCCTTTCTATTCCTCTTGCTCTTACTTTCTTGGTTTCGACACCAATTCTTTTGTTATTCTCAGCGGAGTTTCTTTCTTCCTTGGTTTTGACACCACTCTTTTCCTATTCTTTGTGCAAACGCTCTTACTGCGAGATCTTCCCTAGTAGAGTTTTTTCTTCCATTCTTCCTCTAGGTTTTGACACCGCTTCTTTCGTGTCTTTGTTTCTTTCTTTTCTTTTTCTTTTTTTTCCGTTCAGTTCCCCGAACTACGGAAGCTCTGATTCTGCATTCTTTTGAATGTATGATACGTAGGCATGAGATCGGAATGATCTCGGCGAGCACACTTCCACCTTTCTTTCCTTCCACCCTTTTTCCGCCTGTCTCATTTCCTTTTTCCTTCTTTGTCCCCTGGTTCCTCTGAACTACGGCGCTCTGACTTCCTCATTGCACTATGAGGGTACGTAGGCACGAGGACTTCGTTCCTCCACGAGCACTTTCTTTCCTTTCTTTCTTTTTCCCCTTTCTCTCTCTCTCTCTCTCTCTCTCTCTCTCTCTCTCTCTCTCTCTCTCTCTCTCTCTCTCTCTCTCTCTCTCTCTCTCTCTCTCCTTTCTTTTAGCTAGAAGCCTTTAGATAGATAACCCATCCAAGCCTAGAAGTAAGCGGAATGGCTACCGTCGAGTACGACGGATGCGTTAGGTGCTAATACCTTCCTTTCGCATAACTGACCCCCCGTTCCCGTTTCTCTTCCCCTCGGGTTTTATCGATATTTTCCCTGTCCTTTGGGACTAAATAAAGTTCGGTGGGGACTCTGTTGTATCTTTGAGTGTGCGATTCACTCAGTTAGATTTCCAGCCATCTTCAGCTGGCGACTCTGCTGGGGACTGGTTGACCTACTGCTGGTCCTGCCCTTGAGGGGTCTCGCCTAGTTTTGTTTGCTTTTTTTGCTTGCTTGGGTGTTTATCTTTAGCGCTTTACTAGCTTTATCTCTATGCTTTAACTTTATGTGTATTTATTGCATTTCTTTACTGCTTTGAATATTCATATGCTGCATATTCTGGATATCTGTTGTTTTCTGCTGTTGTTGGGATGGGTAGATATTATTGGAGAGAAGGGTCCTAACACCGGGCCTAGTATACACATAGGCTAGAACGTGGATAGTCGTGAGGCCTGCTTTTTGCGTGTTGGGTTATCACGAGAGCCACATCCCAGATCGTGATTCGCTTGAGGATACTTCCGTCCTGTGAGAATTCACTACGGCGGGGATTTTCATTATGAGTCATATGGTTTGGGCGACCTTTTCTATGGACCACCTTGTTGTGTCTAGATAACACCTGTGAGGGGGATGGGTTTTTGCAGGAAAACAAGCCACTTCATACCCTTGTTCTAACACACGCCAGATTTCCTCACCGACACATCAGGTTATGTTGCACTGACACAGATTATATGCAGATATCCAGATTATTCAGACGTGATTATTCGGGTTGTGCTGGCTTTTTGTTGCTGTGTTGCATATCATTTCATCATGTAAATTAATTTTTGCATGTGCATTTCCAGGTTTTCGAAGGCTTATCTTTTGTTGACATTATCATAGAGATGAGTACTGGTTGTCGTGGCATCGTCAGTTACAAGTTTGTGGAGCCTAAGCTGGGTATTCTGAGAGGTTTGGTATCTTTGTTGGTTGGAGATCACAGAGGGGTTTTCATAGGTACGTATGGTAGTTTGTTGACCATCCTCAACACTGAAGTCAACATCACTGCTATTCATACTCGGGTTCAGTTCTACGACCCTCCCTATAGGTGCTTCACATTTCAGGATTATCAGCTAGCACCTACACTTGAGGAGTATGCTTATATTCTGGGGGTTGAGATCAAGAACCAGGTTCCTTATGTTTACACTAACGGTTGTTCGAAGTTTCATCTTATTGCTGATGCGCTTTGCATTAGTAAAAAGGATGTGGAGGATAATCTCAAGACCAAAGGGAAAGGTATTCGAGGGTTTGCTTCGAAGTTCTTGGTTGACAGGGCCACTACTTTTGCTAAGGATGGAAATTGGAAGGCTTTCAACGCCGTTCTGCTTTGCTGGTATATGGGATTGTCTTGTTTCCGAACATGGAGGATTTCGTAGATCAGGCTGCCATCCGTATTTTCTTGTCCAAGAACCCTGTTCCGACACTTCTTGTTGATACCTACAATTCTATTCATTCCAGGAATGAAAAGAAGAAGGGTACCATTGTCTGTTGTGTTCCTTTGTTGTACCGATGGTTCATGTCTCACCTTCCACAGAAGGGTCCCTTTGTTGAGAATAAGGATAATCTCAAGTGGTCTCAACGAATCATGTCTCTCACCGCTGATGACATTTCTTGGTATTCTCGAGTCTTCGACGACATTCTGATCATTCTTCATTGTGGGAAGTTCTCTAATGTGCCTCTCTTGGGTACAAAGGGTGGAATTAACTACAATCCAATAATGGCTTTCCGACAATTGGGATACCCTATGGTTGACAAACCTGATCCTGAGGTAGTGGAAGAGTTCATCTTTCATGAAGGGGTTGATGACATGGGTCGACTGAAGAGGTTTAGTGCCGCTTGGACTCAGATTCATCTCGGAGGAAGAGCTGATTTGGGTAAGAAGAATTGCGTAGCCAAGGAAGCTTACACACTTTGGGTCAAAGAACGTGTCAAAGAGATCTTGTTGCCAATCTCTCCTGAGCCTTCCATGAATGCCAAGCTTCCTGAACTTGCCTTTGTTCCTCCATCTGAGGTCAATCAACTCAAGCTGATTGTTAAGAAGTTGAAGAAGGAAAATGCTGATCTTCGTCTCAACCTTCATAGAGTCACTTCTGAGAAGGATAGCCTACAGATTGAGCTCCGTCAGAAGCGCGAGCGTGTGCTCAAAGAGGTGGAGATGGAACAGAACAAGCGTATGAAGGTGGGTGATGCTTTGAAGAGCACCTATGAGGGACTTTCTTCAAAGAAGAGACAACTCGCCGATGCTCATTATCAAGCCTACAAAGAGGAGCTGAGCTACAACAAACAACTTGAAGAGCTTCGAGGGAAGTTATCCGAGTTCAAGATGAAGTGGCAAAGTGAACAAGACCGTGCTAATCAATTAGCAAAGGACTTTTCCCAAAGTCAAGCTAAACTCGACAAAGTCTTCGGTGAGATTCAGAAGCTGCAAGATCAAGCACATCAGAGTCAAGAGCAGATTAGCCAGCTCAACACAGAGAGCACTCATTGGGAGCATCAAAGTCGTCATCTGCAGAACCTCCTGGATCAGAAAGAGGCCTTTCTTCAGGACATGCTTCAGGGACCTAATCATTCTTTGTTGCGCAACCTCATAAAGGATACGAAGTACTGGAGTGAGAGACACGGCCGTCTAGCCAGATTTGCTGAGCATGCATTTGAGGACCTACCAAGATTGTTGAGGGATGCATATGCTGATGCATTGCCACACCGGCTTCCTTGGGCAGTTTTTAATTTCTTATCTATGTGTAGGGTGGTATTTGATAGGATCCGTGCGGATTTTGTTGTAGCCCAAAAGGCAGATATTTGACTTGTACTTCTTTCCTTTATTGGATGAATGAATGAAGATTCTTGTTCACTCTATCTTTTATGCCTTTACTTGTATTCTTTATGATTATTGTCAACAAAGATAAGTGTAAGAATTCCTGGAATTTAAAACTTTATTTTTGCATGCATATCATACATTCATCTGCACACATATGCACGTCCCTTCATCTGAAATCGTTGCTCATCCTTGTTCGCGTTCCCTGTAGCAAGACGACGACTCAACATCGGTATTTTACTCGCTCAAACAAATCCAAAATCATGGCTGACTTTGAAGCTGAGAATGTTGCGTACAAGGAAACTCTGGCACAATTCCAAGGTCGGATGGATCAGTTCCAGACTAACATGGATGTCATTATGGAGCTCCTTCGTGCTCAGAGGGATGATGCTGCTGCTGCCACTGTTGTTGCAACCACTACTGATGCAACTGTTGTCACTCCTATTGTGACTGTTCCTCCTGTTGTTACGGCTACTCTTGCTGTCGTTGTTCCTTCTCCCGCTAGAGTTGACGTGCCAGTTGAGCCTGTGAATCAGCCTGCTGTTCAGCCTAGTTTGAATCAGATGCTCGCTGGTTTCCCTTGGGGCATGCCTCCGAATTACACTCCGCGGATTACAAATAATAGTAGTACCTTTATGCCATATCAGCCTTTTGTTGCACCCATGCCTAATGGGAATGCTGCCGCCTATCCATGGGTCATGCCTACTCCAGTCCCACCTCCAGTGGTGAATGATGATCCTGAGACTCTTCAGGTTTAGACTCATCAAGCTGCCGGGTTGGTTAACACTGAAACTCCTGATCATGAAGAGCATGTGTATAGGGGTCCTCCTATTCATGTTCCGGTTCCATCTCAGACTGCTCAAACTGTTGTTCCGAATGTTCATCCTGGGATGTTCTATCCTGGGGCATCTTCCTCAGCTGCTGGGGTACCTCCTCCAAATTATCTGTATGGTGTTTTGATGGGTCAGAACGTTGGTCAGATGGTTAATCCGAGTTTGGTGGATCCTTCTCAGTTTGCTACTCCGCATGTGAATGCTTCTGCCGCTTCTCAGCTGCCAAATCCTCAGGTTCTTGTTAGGTCCACTAATCACAATAGATCTGTTGACTACAAGTTGTTAGAAGACCGTATCAGAGCTATCGAAGGGTTCTCTGCTTTTGGCATGGAGGCCAAAGGTTTGTGTTTGGTTCCGAATGTTGTGCTGCCGCAAAAATTCAAGGTACCTGATTTGCCAAAATACAAAGGTTTGAGCTGCCCGCGTAGTCACATCACTATGTACTACAGGAAGATGGCCTCCCATATTGACAATGATGAATTGCTTGTTCATTGTTTTCAAGAGAGCTTGTCTGGAGCCTTGTTGGATTGGTACATGGGTTTGGAGCGCATCAAAATCCGTACTTGGAGGGATTTGTCTGAAGCATTCGTGAGACAATACAAGTATAACCTTGATCTGGCGCCAACCAGATTGCAATTGCAGAATCAGTCCCATCGCTCAACTGAAACATTCAAGGAGTATGCACAAAGATGGCGAGAGATGGCATCTCGTGTGCGACCTGCTCTCTTTGATAATGAGTTGGTTGACATCTTTATGGGTACCTTGCAAGGATCTTACTATGAGAAAATGGTGGGTAGTTCCTCATCGAACTTTGTTGATGTGGTGACGATTGGTGAACGGATTGAACGAACATGGGCTGTTGAAAGGTTTGCATGGTAAGTGTCAGATTTGTGACGATAATCCCAACCAGTGTCGAAGGCTGAAGGGTTGTGTCCAGATTCTGATGAACCATGGCGAAGTGCAATTTGCCAGATCTAAACCTGTTGAGGAAGTCGCTGCTATTGAGCCGTTCACCATTATCTATAGGAAGGTTCCTGTGGAATCCCCTAAACAGAAAAGGGTGCAACCCATCGTGGTTTGTCCGTCAAAGCCGTTTCCGTATCAGAATTCTAAGGAGGTACCATGGAAGTATGGGTCTTTTGTCTTTTCTGGAGGTCAAGAGATAAGGTTCGCTGAATCAGAGATCGTGAGTGTTACAGCTGTTGGAGGTATGACTTGTAGTGGACGTGTGTTTGCTCCAAAAGTCACTACAAAGCCTGTTCAAGTTCCGACTATAGTTCCTGTTGTTCAACAAGGGGCATCATCTGCTGCCGTTCCAATACCGACTATCCCGTCTGAGGATGTTTCAAAGAGCAAGGAGACCCTTGATGATCAAGAATTCCTTAAGCTAATCAAGAAAAGTGACTTTAAGATTATGGATCAGCTGGGTCAGACTCCCTCGAGGATCTCAATTTTATCCTTACTCATGAGTTCGCCTGCGCACAGATCAGCTCTGTTGAAAGTGTTGAACAGCGCCCATGTCATACAAGATATATCTGTCGTCGAATTCGATGATGTAGTGGCCAACATAGCTGCAAGTCGGTATTTGGGTTTCAATGAATCAGAATTACCTCCTGAAGGAACTGCCCACAATAAAGCATTGCACATATCTATAACCTGCACAGACATCCTGTTATCTCGTGTTTTAGTGGATACTGGTTCTTCTCTCAATGTGATGCCTAAGGGCACATTGAGTCAATTACCAGTGGAAGGAATCGAGATGAGACCAAGTGCCTTAGTTGTCAGAGCCTTTGACGGTTCGCGAAGACAGGTCATTGGAGAAGTGGACTTACCCATCAACATTGGGCCGCATCTGTTTACCATTACCTTCCAAGTGATGGATATCAATCCAGCGTATAGTTGCCTTTTGGGTCGTCCATGGATCCACGCGGCAGGGACAGTTACCTCCACTTTACATCAGAAGTTAAAATTCATGTTTGACGATCAGCTTGTCATTGTCTGTGGTGAAGAGGATTTGGTTGTAAGCGAGTTATCATCTTTCCGATACGTTGAGACTGAAGAACGCATAGCTGAGGTGCCGTTGCAGTGTCTCGAGTTCGAAGATGTCAGCTCTACTTCAACTAGTTAAAGTAGATCACCACAATTGACTTTAGCATCCGCTAAGAGTGATAAAGAGACCGTCGATAGCGGTGCCTTGTCAGGCTGGGGGCACGTGATTGACGTGGTTGAGAAGCATAATCGTTTTGGAGTGGGTTATCATCCTGGTCGTCAATCTGGTTCCTTTGATTAGAGGCAAAGCAACTTTGTCAAGTTCCATAGCGCGGGTTTCCAGCAAGGTGACATCGTGGCAGCTGCTGATGATGCTGGTCCTAGCAATCAGACTTCAAGCTTTGTGCGCAAGTGTCCGCCGGGTTTCAAGCTCAACAATTGGGCATCTACCATGATTCCTGTGGTTTTCCCATATAACATGTAATGTATTTTGCTTTTTCATTCCCTCGTCCTCGCCCGAGACGAGTGGATAGCTTGTAAAGGGCCTCGCGCTTTTGCAATATTATGTGATCAATAAATGAAAGTTTTTTTGCATTCAAAATTATGCTCTATTTTCTTTCTTTATTTTACTTTTCACAAAATAAATGGCAAAAGTTTCTTTTCTGTTTCACTTTTAAAATAGCTCATTCTAAACATATTCATAAACATGCAGAACTAATAAAAGCATTGATAACAACATGGCAAACATCCATTGTAATTCTGGAATTCCAATTAACCAAGCCGAAGAAGATGGTAAGGAGGATTGTGAATTACCGGCTGAACTGGCGAGGCTCCTTGAGCACGAGTGTAGAGAGATTCGTCCACACGAAGAGCCAGTGGACGTTGTCAATCTTGGTACTGATGAGGTCAGAAGAGAAGTCAAGGTTGGCGCATCCCTCGCAAAGCATGTACACTCTGAGTTGGTCAAGTTATTGAAAGAGTATGTTGATATCTTTGCCTGGTCCTATCAAGATATGCCTGGGTTGGATACCAACATTGTTGAACATCACTTGCCACTCAAGCTCGGATATCCTCCTGTCAAGCAGAAACTCAAAAGGACTAGACCCGACATGGCACTCAAAATCAGAGAAGAGGTAAAGAAGCAGATTGACGCTGGGTTCCTAGCCACTTCTGAATATCCTGAATGGATTGCCAACATCGTCCCAGTTCCAAAGAAGGACGGTAAAGTCAGAATGTGTGTAGAATATCGAGATCTCAACAAGGCGAGCCCGAAGGATGATTTTCCTTTGCCTCATATTGATGTCTTGGTAGACAACACGGCACAGTTCTCTGTCTTTTCCTTCATGGACGGTTTTTCAGGATATAATCAGATCAAGATGTCCCCAACTGATATGGAGAAGACTACTTTCTTCACACCTTGGGGTACATATTGTTACAAAGTCATGTCATTCGGTCTAAAGAATGCAGGGGCAACATACCAGCGTGCCATGACAACCCTCTTTCACGATATGATTCATAAAGAGATTGAGGTTTACGTGGACGATATGATTGCCAAATCCAAAACTGAAGATGATCACTTGGTTCATCTGAAGAAACTATTTGACAGACTCCAGAAGTTTAGATTGCGGTTGAATCCTGCGAAGTGCACCTTCGGAGTTCGATCTGGTAAACTATTGGGCTTTATTGTAAGTCAGAAGGGTATTGAAGTTGATCCTGATAAGGTTCGGGCAATTCAGAATATGCCGCCTCCCAAAACAGAAAAAGAAGTCTATGGCTTTCTAGGCAGACTCAATTACATTTCAAGATTCATTTCTCATTTGACGGCTACCTGTGAACCAATGTTCAAATTACTAAGGAAAAATCAATCGGTTGAATGGAATAATGATTGTCAGGAAGCATTTGACAAAATAAAACAATACTTGCAAGAATCACCGATCTTAGTACTGCCGGTTCCTGGTAGGCCTTTAATCATGTATCTCACCGTTCTCGATGAATCGATGGGATGTGTATTAGGTCAACATGACGACACTGGCAGAAAAGAACATGCAATATACTATCTGAGCAAGAAGTTCACTGATTGTGAGACCAGATACTCACTCTTGGAGAAAACTTGTTGCGCTCTGGTCTGGGCCGCTCGACGCCTGCGACAATACATGATTTGCCATACTACTTTGTTGATATCCAAAATGGATCCGATAAAGTATATATTTGAAAAGCCTGCTGTCTCTGGAAGGATTGCTCGGTGGTAAATGTTGTTAACTGAGTATGACATCCAGCATGTTAACCAGAAAGCAATAAAAGGGAGTGTCTTGTCTAACTACCTTGCTCATCAACCTATAGAGGGTTATCCACAGATGAAGTTTGACTTTCCTGATGTGGATGTTCTGTTTAATAGAGATTATGAGACTCCAGATCCTGACATAGGACCTGAACCAGGAGCGTGATGGACGCTCGTGTTCGACGGTGCCTCCAATTCCAAGGGTCGTGGAATCGGTGCTATCCTCATCTCTCCAACGGGTTTTCACCTTCCCTTCACTACTAGATTATGCTTTGCATGCACCAACCATATGGCTGAATACGAAGCATGTATCTACGGCATGGAAGCAGCTATTGACATGAGAATCAAGATTCTTGAGGTCTATGGAGATTCTGCCTTGGTCATCGGTCAAGTCAGAGGGAATTTTGTGACTCGGGATTCCAAGCTGGTTCCGTACCAACAACACATAGCGAAGTTGATTCCTTACTTTGATGAGATCACTTTTCATCATATTCCCAGAGAGGAAAATCAACTAGCTGATGCTCTTGCCACTTTAGCATCCATGTTCAAGGTCAAGTGGAAGAATGAAGCTCCTCATATCCGCATTGATCACTTGAATGAACCCGCACACTGTTTAGCAATCGAGGACGAGTCTGATGACAAGTCTTGGTTCTACGACATCAAAAGATATCTGGAAAAACAGGAATATCCTGAGGGTATCACCATCACTGACAAGAAGGCTCTTAGACGGCTTTGCGCCAAGTTCTTCTTAAGTGGTGGTATACTGTACAAGAGGAATTATGATTCCGTGTTGCTCAGATGCGTGGATAGACACGAATGAAACACGATCATAAGGTCCATACATGAGGGTTGCGAGGGTGTACATGCTAAAGGTCCTGCTATGGCTAAGAAGATCCTTCGGGTTGGGTATTACTGGACAACGATGGAGGTAGATTGTTACAACTTTGCCAAAAGACGTCACAAGTGCCAAATCTACGGAGATAAGATCCATGTGCCTCCGACTCCATTGAATGTTTTGACTTCACCTTGGCCATTCTCCATGTGGGGTATAGATATGATTGGAATGATTGAGCCGAAGGCTTCCAACGGTCATCGATTTATTCTAGTTGATATCGACTACTTCACCAAGTGGGTTGAAGCTGCTTCCTACACGAACGTTACACGACAAGTGGTTGCTAGATTTATCAAGAAAGAGATAATCTGTCGCTATGGCATTCCTAGCAGCATTATCACGGACAATGCAAGCAACCTAAATAACAACATGATGAAGGAGTTGTGTCAAGAATTTAAGATCGAGCACCATAACTCTTCACCATATCGGCCCAAAATGAATGGCGACGTTGAAGCAGCAAACAAAAATATCAAGAGGATTGTCCAGAAAATGGTCAAGACTTACAAGGATTGGCATGAAATGCTTCCCTTCGCACTGCATGGCTACAGAACTTTAGTTTGCACTTCTACTGGGGCAACTCCGTACTCACTTGTGTATGGTATGGAGGTTGTTCTACCCATCGAAGTTGAAATTCCTTCGCTCAGAGTCATCATGGAAGCAGGTTTTGATGAAGCCGAATGGGTTCAGTCCAGATACTGTAGCGAGCGATTTTGTGCCTACGTATTCCCGTTTACCAAAATAGGGAAATCAGAGCGTTCGTAGTTCCTCCTATTCTATGGGAGGAAATGGTTGTTTTGGTGTCTTATTCAAAGCCCAAGACGTGAAGCTAAAGGTGGTTTGTATCTTGTTAAAAGCCCAAGATGTGAAGCTGAAAGGTGTTGTCTTTAGAGAGAATTTGTCATCTCTAAAGAGGGGGTTGTATGTCACAACTGTTTATAAAGGAGAACTACTTTAACCGGGATTTGTGAATCCGACAATGCCATAATTTCCTTTAAAGGGGATTTTAACCTGAAGGAGAAGACTTTAACTCAGTGTAAAGCAATGTTATCTTTCCTTAGGAATTTCTCATGCTAAAAGAGGGACAGTGGCATGGATGTAGATGATCCAGAGGCTTGCCGCTTACAACAATTAGATGAAGGGGAAGGAGTTGTTGATGTTTGTGCACTGTGAGCGAGGCACAACTTTGATGCTAAAAGGTTGATTGGACCAACCAGTGGTTTTCTTATACAAAGCCTAAGAGGAGGCTAATATGTGTCTCCTACAAAGCCCGAGAGAGAGGCTAAAAGGTTTTGACCCAACGAGGGAGTCTTTTGGTATCTCGTATAAAGCCCAAGATGGAGGCTATTTGACTCAACAAGAGAGTTTTTTGTATCTCGTACGAAGCCCGAGATGGAGGCTAAAGGTTTGTTTGGCTCAATAAGAACCTTTTTGTATCTCGTATAAAGCCTGAGATGGAGGCGAAAGAGGTGATTGACTCAACGAGGGAGTCTCTTTATGTGTCTCGTACAAAGCCCGAGAGAGAGGCTAAACGTTGTTTGACTCCGCTGGGGAGAATCATTGTACAAAGCCCAATAGAGAGGCTAACTTCACTGGAGAAGGATCATTATACAAAGCCTAAGAGGAGGCTATGGCGCTGTTTCAGTTGAGTGACACGTCTAGTATACTAATTTTGAAAGAGAAAATCAGTTCTTATATGAGCAACACTGTACTCAAGGATTTGATTCGAGGATCTGGGTTATTCCTGTTCTTTAAGGAAGTGGGAAATCCGAAGGGTATTGAGACTGTCCGAGTCTACGGGTTTTCTTCCTATTTAACGGAGGGGTCACTTGAGAATGTCTTTGAGACTCAAGGAGATTAGACTGTCAAAGTCTAGAGTTTCATCTTTTGTACTATGCTTTGAGAAACAGTAGTAGACTCTTTGAAAGGATAGTTCTATGCAGATGATTAAGTTCTGTTCCTATACCTCTAGGAGGTCGTCGGGACAATTTGTACGAAGCCCAAGAGGAGGCTGGAAACTTTTAAGAAGCCGATCGGTCCTTGTATGAAGCCCAAGAGGAGGCTATCATTCCCGGAGGAAGAGATCATTATACGAAGCCTAAGAGGAGGCTGTGAATACTTCTAAGAAGCCGGCGGGTCCTTGTACTAAGCCCAAGAGGAGGCGGGGTTGCTTTTAGGAAGCCTGTGGGTCCTTGTACGATGCCCAAGAGGAGGCTGATGCTTTTAAGAAGCCCGTGGGTCCCCAAACCCCGAGAAATTCAAGGCAAGCTATTCACAAGGAATAGATCAAGTCAGGAAAGTTCAAGAATTTGGAAGAAACTAAAAGATGCCATTCACGGAGAAGAGATCATCTCTGGGGAGTAGAGTTTCTTGACAAGTGCTTTTAAGAAGCCTGTGGGTCCCCAAACCCCGAGAAATTCAAGACATGCCATTCACCGAGAATAGATCAAGCCAGGAAAGTTCGAGAATTTGGAAGAAACTCAAGAGATGCAATTCACGGAGAAGAGATCATCTCTGGGGAGTAGAGTTTCTTTGACAACTTCTACGAGTGACAATCTATGAAACGGTTCACAGAGAATGATGCCTTTCATATCTCCATATTATTTAACCCCAAGAGGAGGGAAGACTGTGTCTGGTAATCCTATGGGGATCTAGTATTGACTATTTAAGAGTGATCGAGACGGCTTTACCTAGTGCTAGACGTAGTTGCCGGTGAAACTCTAAATATCTATACTATTATTACACAGTTGATATGAGTTTATGAAAGAAGACTTACAGCGAAACAGCCCCACAATACAGTATATGTATATGAAAGCGGTAAATGAAAGCATATAAACACTTACTCGGTTGTAGAGCTTCCATGCTGTTTGGTTAGTTGTTCAACAAAGACAGATTGAAACAACATTATATTCAAAATCAAAGGAGAAAGTGCATTGAAAAAGAAAGATTTAGGGCTTACAGCTCAAGGAGAGGCCCAGGGTTTTATCAGTGATTTTACTGTTGTTTTGTACAGAGGGACTTATACAAGTGACTGAGGCCCAAAAAGTTTTCTGTACAAAGGGATGGGTCTTACACTCTCTCAAGAGGCCCAAAAGGTTTAAAGAAAAAGAGTGGGGCTTATAACACGAGGGTAGGCCCAATTGATTTTTCGTTAAAAATGGTGATCGCGCCGAGGTTTTCTTTTAACGCAGAAGGACTTATACAATAAGTGAGGCCCAAATGGTTTTGGTTAAAAGGGGATTGGGTCATACACTCTATTAGAGGCCCAAAAGTTTTGAATGGGTCTTATAGCTCGAGGAGAGGCCCAAAAGGTTATTTTTCAAAAGGCGACAATCGCGCAGTTTGTTTTTGACGGTATCGGGACTTATACAATACACTGAGGCCCAAAAATGATTTGGTCAAAAAAGGATTGGGTCTTACACTCTATTAGAGGCCCAAGAGTGTTTGAAAAAGTTTGATGAGGGTTGAATTAATCAAAAACCCTAATTTCATTTTTTAAAGGGCATTTTTCAAAGAAAAATCAAGTAAAAAATGATAAAAAATATCAAATAAAATCATTAATCATGTTATAAACAGTGATTAAGGGTTATGAAAAAGTATTTTATCCACATGAATATTTAAAATCATTTAGGTTTTAAAAATCAAGAAAAAGAAATCATTTTAAAAGCATTTAAAACAATTTAAAACAATATTTTTGAATATATCAAATAATAATATTTTTTGTGATTTTTTGGTGGATTAAAATATTATGGAGTATGAATAAGAAGTGTGTAAAACAGATTTTGAAAATGATGATTTTTGCTATGTAAAAGAATTGGTTGAGTTTTGAAGATAAACTAAGAAAAAGAGGAATTGATGTCACAACATCACTCATGAGACATCACTCATGAGTTTTGAATATAAGAGAAAAGGGACGATGTCACAACATCACATTCGACATCAGACAAAAACCAGAAATGCACCTTGATTTTCAACATCTTTTTATCAAACTTCAAACATTCATAACTCTCTCAATTTTTAACGGAATTAAGATCCGGAAGAGCCTATCTTGACCAATTTTTCGTAAGGAATCCAATGGTATCACTCATATATACTGAAACTTAATGTACAACACACACAAGGCAAAAAACCAGATCTGCACCTTAAGTTTAAACATCTTTGCTTATCAAATTTTCAAACATTCATAACTCTCTAAATTTTTAACGAAATTCAAATCCGTAAGAACCTATCTTGTCCAATTTTTCGCAAGGAATTCAATGATATTACTCATACATACTGAAACTTAATGTACAACACACACAAGGCAAAAAACCAGATCTGCACCTTAAGTTTAAAACAACATAAACTCCACATATAAACATATTAAAGTGTAAACAGTAGGAGGATCATAACATACACATTAAGGACTACATTTTTGCTTCAAGAATTGTTCAATATGATGCATGTATGTGGACATCAAAGGAAAGCATGATTCAAAGAATCCAAGTTATGAATTTTACCTCTTTTTTTGGAGATTTTGTGCAACCTACCAAGTGTTTTGTTCCAGAAATGATTTAATGCTTTGGACACCCTCAAATGACCTCTTAGAAGCTTTTAGGATGGTTGGAATCAGCTGGTACCTGCAAAAACACAAAGTGTCCCTTTCTTGCAAAAGGGGTTAAAAGTGACCAAAATAACAACTCTCTCAAATGGTGTTCCAGATGTTGGGAACCATTTGGGATAGTTCAAGGATGATATTTGGAGTGTGTTTGAGGTTTTATCTGGTTTGGTAAGTGACTGAATCAAGACATGGCTTGAAAAATGCAAAAAAGTGTCATTTTGAGGTTTTGAGAAGTGACTTTGTGATTTTGTGATTACAGGTCACTTGTGATAGTTTGCACAGCTTGCATATGATATATATGAGGTGTGTGTGTGTGATTAGTTGTGATGGAAAAGCTCTCAAGCTCAAAAACTCAGAATTACTTGCTTTGGAAGGCAAATTTGAGGTGAAAGAAGAGATTTTGAGGAAAGCATCTGTTTGATGGCTTTGGTGTACTCAAACTGAGCACAAATGAGCTCTATTTATAGTAGAGCAAGTTTGTTTTCGCAGCAATAGTGAATGGTGGCTGCAGCAGAGGTTTGGCCAATGTTGTCCAATGAGAATCCAAGTCTCCTCTAGCCATTGACTAGAGGGCTAGAGGTTAGAGCACAGAGCTCTAGTTCCCTACTTGTTGGAGGAATCTTGACTGAATTCAGTTGTAAATGTGTCAGTCCATGCCACCTCTAAGCATCTATTAAATGCTCCAATCTAAAATTGGAGTCTTGTCCCTCTTTTAGGGATTTTTAGGAATAACATGCTACTTCTTATTTTAAGGACTTTAGAGGCTTGGCTCAGTGATTGTCCCCTTTAGATTTGATCCTCAGATGTGTCCAAGATGATGACAAGGCTTGGAAATTCGTGTGGCACAAGAAATGTGCAAATCTGTCCCATGAAAAATTCAGCTGCAGCAAGCCTTTTTGTAAAATCCATAACTCCCTGCTCGAGTATGCTATATGGACGTTCTAGGACTTTCTGGAAAGCTGAGATGATGTACTTCAACTTTTATGTTCAAGGTTTGGCTTGAATCAACTTGGATCATGAAGAAAAACATCCTTGAAGTTTGGACATTCTTGCTGGAAAAATATTTGTGATGTCCTATGCAACATTGGAACATCAGACATTAAGAACATTAATAATTCCAAACTTTAATCACTTGTATCTTTTAATCCACTATGATATTTTGAGTTTAAGTGAATTGCCTCTTTGATGCTTGTCTTGCATGGTGACAAAGTTTGAAAATTGGGTGGCACAAGAAAAGTGCGCAAAATCTGTCCTAAAAAATCAGCACGAGCAAGGCATGTTGGGATGTTCATAACTCCTTGCTCAAGTTGAATTAATGGGAGTTCTTATACATTTTGGAAAGCCCTAATGACATACTTTAACTTTGATGTTTGACTTTGGTCTCGGTTCAGCTTGCAAAGTCATCAAAAATGGTCTTGAACTTGTGTAGTCAAATCTGTCCTAAAAGCTGTCATGAAAATTCTGCTTTATCAATGTTTTTTTGCAAAAATCATATCTCCTTGCTCGAGTATGCTACAAGGACGTTCTAAAACTTTCTGGAAAGCTGAGATAACGTACTTCAACTTTGATGTTCAAGGTTTAGCTTGAATCAACTTGGATCATGAAGAAAAACATCCTTGAAGTTGGGACATTCTTGTTGGAAAAATATTAGTGATGTCCTATGCAATGTCAGAACATCCAACATTAAGAATTCCCAACTTTGATCACCTATATCTTTCAATCCTTATGATATTTTGAGTTGATTTCTTCTACAATGTTGAAGTATCAAATACCCTCTTTAAAAGTAGCTCTTACTCAAAACCAATGGATGCTTGGGTCAATAGTTACAACCTTGAAAAGTTGTGCACTTGAACATGATTTTAACTTAGAAAAAATTTCTAAGTTTATTTCAATTTGATCAATTTTGAAATTTTGCGTGATTTCTTGATTTAAATTTGATCAAATGAAATCATTCATCATATTTTCTTGAGTAATGGCTTGTGAGGCTCAAAGTTGACCAAAAGTTAAACTTTGACTTTCTGCGTCAGTTGACTTTGTATTAGATGAACTTGAGGCTTGATCCACTTGAAATGTTGCACTCTTGTGCTTAATTCTTGATGTGGGAGTCCTCTTGATCCTTTGTGAATGTTTGAGAGGTTTAGACAAGTTGAAGATCATGTCATTCCTTGATTGATTATTTGTCTAAAGGCTCTGAGAGGGTTTGAAACCCTAGTTTGATTGTAGTGAACGCTCACCCATCATTGGGGAGACTAATGAAGCATGATGGTTCCTCCATATTGTGATGATGATTTGCATAATGATGGGAAATCTAAGTGGTCAAAATTTGGGGTATGACAGATGCCCCTATTTAATCTTCTTGGACACGAAGGTGTGAATGACGAAGGTATTCGGGCATTCAGGGTGCAAGAGGATTAAATAACGGAATACCTGAAATTTTGATGGTGATTATGAATGGTAGATCGCATTCATCTTCTTTTGCTAATCAATGATGCTTAGAAATGGTAAACGTCCCCTCGATCCTGGTCTTTAGCCAAGGAACTGGTCTCAGTTTCTGGAATAAACTTCCCCTCGATCCTGGTTTCCTACCAAGGAACTGGTCTTAGTTGAAATAAACCTCCCCTCGATCTTGGTTTCCTACCAAGGAACTGGTCTTAGTTTCTGATTTAAACTTCCCCTCGATCCTGGTTTCCTACCAAGGAACTGGTCTTACTTTCTTTTGTCAATAAACTTTATTGACAAGGAACGCTATGTGTAGCGATTTTCCTTCAAACTTCTCGCCGAATTTTCCTGGGGAGATGCCATTCGATAGAAAAATTTTGATGTCAGACTTGCTGGGGAACCCATTCGTCTGAGTTGTAGAGGTGTACAAACTTCTCTGTTGGAGATGCCATTTGTTGACTCTATTTGGGGAATGCGAGTCCCTTGAGAGACTGCCTTCGTTCGGGGTCTTACATCATACTTTTCTCGGGATCTTCCCGGAGAAATGCCATATGATGTGATCCAATTTTGAGGTGCCGATGACCTTTTCATCAGCGGGTTTTTCGGAGAAAAACTTTTGTAGTGCCGAATCTCTGCTTAAGAGGCTTTCTCTATGGATTTCCTTTAATCCGGGAAAGCGAAAATATCATCTTCAATGGCGAAGAGTGACATTTGTCAAAAGTTGCTCTGGCCTTTCAGAGGTTCAAGTTATCAAAGTGGTCGAGGGCCAACTTCCTTCCAGAAATAAACTGGAGGCGAGGTTGTTCAAACGCAGCGTTTCCTAACGAGGCAAGAACTGACAACTCGATTGAGATGACTTTTATCACTAGGGGACAAGACCGACTAGAGTGATAGTGATGCAATATGAATGCGAATGCAAGTAAAATGCATGATGTATGTATGTATATTCTGACAAAACTGACGCGACATACAAACCGAAGGATGAACACGACTGGATACTCGGCCACAGCTGGAGATGAAAGGTATCACTTTGTTCAAGATAGTAATTCTGCCTTGCTTAGGAGCGATAGTCCCTGTTGGGAGCTATGTTGATCGGGTTTAGGAGATGAGAACTCGGCCGAAGCGTATCAGACGAAACAAGGTCTCTGACACAGTTGATCCCTTTATTCAGGCGTACTGGGTTAGAAGGAGTACTTTGATTCTGCACTTCGAGGTTCGATTACTTTTGGAGAAGCGACCGATGTTCCTTTGATGTTCAACGGTCAAAAGAAATTGTTGTCTATATTAAAAAGCAGAAAAAGTTTTAACAAGTAAATTCATTTTGTTTTATTTCAAGAATCGTTAATCATGTTAACAACGTCGTTCTGTAAAGCTAAAACAAATAAGAATTACAAACAAAAGCACAAGGGTTCAAATTTTATTGATAAAATGGAGATCATCTAAACGCGTGATTCTAAAGAGTATTTACAAAGTTAGAAAATGGTAATTTACAGGGAAAAGGGCTACGTTGAAACATAACGACCACTATCCTTCTACCAACTTTGAATTCGGGGCATCCTGAGCTTCTGTCGAAGATGACCTTGACTGGAGTTTTCCTCCGATGGATGGTGTAACTGCTGCTGCTGAGGGACTTGCCTCTGTTGAACATAGTTACTTACCATTATCCCTAATTTTTGCCTGGATTGTACTTATGATGTTTCAATCCACCGAGATGTTTTTTTTAGGCGAAGTATTTCTTGACTACATCAACATTTGTGGGGTAGGCAAATTCCTCTCCGTCCATGGTTGCAAGTCTCAAGGCGCCGCCTGAGAAAGCTTTCGTGACCACATAGGGGCCATCATAATTTGGAGTCCACTTGCCCCGGGAGTTAATGAGAAATGATTGTATCTTCTTGAGCAGTTTGAAGATTGGCGAGCAGGTCGCGGTCATGAGGAATATGAATCTGAAGATGTAGTTCAAACGTCCCAGGAATACTCTGACTTGTTTTTCAGTTTTTGGAGAAGGCATTTCTTGAATGGCCTTGACCTTGTCAGGATCAACCTCAATTCCTTTCTGGCTGACGATGAACCCTAATAGTTTCCCTGAACGAACACCGAAGGTGCACTTGTTAGGATTCAAGCGGAGCTTGAATTTTCTTAAACGTTCGAACAATTTTGACAGATGTTCAACGTACTCATTCTCTGTTTTTGATTTTGCAATCATATCATCAACATATACCTCGATTTCTTTGTGTATTATGTCATGAAACAGAGTAGTCATGGCCCTTTGATAAGTTGCCCCGGTGTTCTTCAAAATGAACGGCATTACCTTGTAACAAAAGGTACCCCATGGGGTAACGAACGAAGTTTTCTCCATGTCTTTCGGCGCCATTTTGATCTGGTTATAGCCCGAGAATCCATCCATGAAGGAGAAAATTTTGAACTTTACTGTACTATCAACCAGCATGTCAATGTGTGGTAAAGGAAAGTCGTCCTTTGGACTAGCCTTGTTCAAGTCTCGGTAGTCGACACACATTCTGACATTTCCGTCCTTTTTGGGAACGGGTACAATGTTGGCTAACCATTGAGGATACTCTGATGTAGAGAGGAAACTCGCATCAATCTGTTTCTGTACCTCCTCTTTGATTTTGATGGCCATGTCCGGGTGAGTCCGTCTCAACCTCTGCTTTATTGGCGGACATTTCGATCTTAACGGTAAGTGATGTTCCACGATGCTGGTATCCAACCCTGGCATATCCTGATAGGACCAAGCGAATACATCGGGGAATTCTTTGAGAAGCTTTATCAAACTCTCTTTGGCAGTTGGACTGAGCAGTGCCCCAATCCTGATTTCTTTTCTCTCCTTTTCTGAACCCAAGTTTACCGTTTCCAACGGCTCTTTGTGAGGTTCAATGGATCTTTCCTCTTGTCTGAGTAGTCGGGAGATCTCTTCTGGAATTTTGTCGTCATCTTCTTCTTCAGCCTCGAATACTGGGAACTCAAAGTTGGGAGAAGGCATCGGATCGTATGTTTCAACTGGGTTTAAAACAAGCAATCTGCATGACGTGATAATTCGTGTTTAGAAGAGATAGAGAAAATGCAAAAGTGTGTGCAGTGTTTTATTTTACTGCTTGTTTTTATTATTGAATTGTTTTTTAGGATTACCATTTTCTGAAAAACGAAAAGAGAAAACAGCAATTAATGCGGAAATTACAGAACGACGTTATTTTATTAATGAACAAGTCGATTCTTGAAACTACAGCCCTATAAAACAAAACTATGTCGCTTTGGGCAAAGCGAAGAGGGAAAATTTACAGAAAGCGAGCCCTATCAAAACACCTGTTTCACCTGGGCAGGGTGAAAGGTTAAAGATGGCAATTACTTTGACTGATGAGCAATCTTCGAAACCTCGACGGCAACTCATTGGCAGTGAACTCCTCGGTGAATCACAAAGTCTGGCACCTTCCTTGATTTGTCTTCAGAAATGACGTTGATTTCTGGTGGAGCGGGATCATTGGAATCTGTCTCCCAAGCAGAGCTGTCGTAGAAGAATTCCTCTATTACATTTTGCATAGCATTTGTGCTCTCAGCTGTATCTCCCCATCCAGTAGGCTGGATGTCTTCAAGCCTGATACGAGAGCTTTCGGGAGCGGTGTACTTGACCATATAGTCTTATTTTCCACTCGGTTCTCCCAGAGTGTCCGAAACTTCTTTGGAACTGGAGGAGTCATCTCTCTTGATGACGTTGACCTCGGGAAAAACATAGTTGATGAATTCAAGTCCTGCAAACATTGCGAATTCATCTTCATGTTGAGTAGTTTCTGAATGACCTGAGGGTTGATCCCATGACATGGTGGGGACACAAGTATTCTGTTCAATGATACTCAGCTGAGTTTCATCATTCGGCTGACTTTCTTGCCTCAAATCTCCTGGATAAGGTTGCCACATTGGCAGACCATCCATCGGGCCATAGTAATTATGGCCAAAGTTGTCTTTCATCAGAGTGTCCTCCTCTAATGAACTTGGCGGAGCACGGCATCCTTCCAAATCACAACCTCTGTATATCATTTCGACATCTGACCATGGTATAAATCTCAGACTCTGTGCAGGATAGCAAAATGGTATAGGCACCTCTTCCTGAGACATGTAACCTTCCTCGTTAAGCTAGGACTTCCATTCTTCATCTGTGTCAGAGGCATCTTCCTCATTGATAGCATGTACTGCTTGAGACACTGGGTGAAGGAAACCTCCACTGTGGAAGAAGTTTTGAAAGGGATGAAGACTTTCATCGTTGGCAGCTGTCCGGGTACAGGTTACGGAAAAACCAAGACCCTTCTTTGTTTTATTGTCAATAGGAATGACAAGCTGCCCCCATCCGGTTGTGTCGGTACTCTCGACCGCTTTGATAGCATCTTTGTATGAGGAAATCGAGGTTCCTCCTCTTGATTGTTCGTCCTTGTGTAGCGAAAGCACTTGGAACTGGGTTCCGATTATCCCTTCCGGCTCTACATAAGTGGATGATGATAAATTGCTGACGAGCAAGGCCTGTTCCCCACAGACTGTGACAAGTTGATCGTTCTGAACGAACTTTAGCTTTTGGTGGAGGGTTGAAGTGACTGCTCCAGCCTGATGTATCCAAGGTCTTCCTAATAAACAACTATATGTTGTTCGGATGTCCATGACCTGGAAAGTGACTTGGAAAGTATGAGGACCGATAGTTATGGGAAGATCAACTTCGCCGATAACTGTTTTTCTGGATCCGTCGAACGCTTTGACGACAACCTCACTGATTCTCATCGGAGGGCCTTTGAATGATAATTACATCAAAGTGGACTTCGGCATAACATTCAGGGCTGACCCTGTGTCTACCAGTACGCTAGCTAAAGCATCGTCCTGGCAGTTAACTGTGATATTGAGCGCAATGTTATGACGACGACCCTCTTCAGGTAATTCCTCATCACTAAATCCCAAATTATTGCAGGAAGTGATGTTAGAGACAATGCTATCGAACTGTCTGATTGTTACATCCTGTTCCACAAAGGCTTGCTCCAAGACTTTCTTTAGAGCCTCCCTATGCGCTTCTGAACTGAGTAACAGTGATAATACCGAGATCTTTGAAGGAGTTTGTAACAGTTGATCAACAATGTTGTATTCACTCCTTTGGATGAGCTTCAGCATCTCATCATTATTTTTCGAAAGGTCGGGATTACTGGATTGACCGACTGATGGATCGGGAGCTTCCGTTTAAAGTTCCTTTTCTTTGTTAGGTTCCCCAACCCCTCGGTTGAAGATTCTACCACTTCGTGTTACTCGACTGATGTCTGCAATATTCACGACGGAGGGTAATGGAATTTCCTTTCCATTTTCAACTGTTGTTGCACCGTATTTGTAAGGGATAGCCTTAGTTTATTCATACGGTAGTGGTCCTGGTAGATAGATGACTATGGGAACCTTCTGATTTTTCTGACCGTCATAAGTAATCTCGATCCGTTCCCGATTGGGAACTTTAGATTCGTCAAGTAGAGGGATGATGGAAAAAACATCCCTGGTCCTATGATGAGCAGAGATTGTGACAACATTCTCAACTTGATCGGCAATGTAGTTCGGCGTCCAGTTGATGGGTCTAGAACCCGGATATGGGTGAATCTCTCCACGATCCACCTGACCCTGAAAAGCTGCTCTCACAAGGTAACACCCTTGGTTACTTTTCGAACAGACACTACAACGTTCATAATTGTGTGGGGGCACCTGGCCACGCCCACTTTGAATACAATGTAACCTCACTAGGTTAGCTTTCATTGATTGGACATCCTGACTCTGACGCCGAGTAGGATTCCTGTTACTAATACTAATTTGTTGAGTATCTTCATCCATATAAATTGGCATCCACCAGTGATTTAACAAGTGCTGAAGTGCCTCCTGGACAAGGGTACAACCTCGATCATTTTCGTAACCCGCTTTATAGCTTTGATAGTCGTGTGATATCAGGAATTCGAGTCGGACCTGTTCAGCATGCAACTCTACCAAGTTGGTATTCATCACGCGAATATCAAAGATCTGAACCATGTTGATCTGATAAGGGTTTCTATCATGGTAGTCTTGGATCCATCTGACGCTGGAAGGCCTCTTGTATGAAAGAGCATCCCTGTTTGTTTACCGAGCAAGTCAGACAGAAACTGTAATCGTGACGCGGCAGATTATGATACTGGCTTTGCCTTGAGTGCATCGCCACCAGATTGACATTCATTGCACAGATGTCGTGGTTCTGAATGATGTTAGAATTCGTGTAGACCATGTTAACTCCACGAACTCGGTGCTCTTGGATCCATCCGAGATCCATTTGTTCCTGTAGAGCTGCTTGCACTACAGAACATCCCTGATTATTTTTAGAGCAGATATCACACTGATGATAATTATGAGGTGGCACATGGCCATATCCACTCTGTCTACAATGCATCTTGACCAGATTAGTTTTCAACAAGAGTACATCGTGAATTTGATAGACATCGTTAGTCTCTTCTTCTATCAAATTCAGTGCAGCCTTCTCATGTTGAGGCAGCGGGTTCGTGAGAACATTAGGATTTGTATCCTTGAAGGATAAGACCCCGCTCCTAACAAGTTTTTGCACGTCGGACTTGAAATTGAGACAAGTCTCAATGTTATGCCTTGATCCTCCTTGATGGTAAGGGCAAGTTTGATCCACCTTAAACCAAAAAGGCGGATTTTCCGGTACTATAAGAGGAGATTTAGTCTGAATGTGCCCCTTAGCCAGTAGTAATGGAAACAGCTCTGCGTACAACATGGGTATAGGATTAAACCCTGATGGTCGTGTTGTACGGTTGTTGTTATATGGAGGACGCGCCTGCTGAAGAGGCTGTTGTGTCCTTTGCTGATCAGGTTGGCTCTGCGCAACCTGAGGTTGATACGTAGGAATAGGCACAGGGCTGATAGCAGGAGTTACAGCTGCTACTGGTTGATAACGTCGCCTTTGCTTTCCGAGAGAGATATTCCCAATATCCTGCTCTTTTTTCTTAGGGAGAACACTACCGTATCATTTTGTACTGCTTGATGGTCCAGCGTCTTTTGCCAAACGTCCTACTCGGACGGCTTCCTCAAGACGAACTCCCAGGCCCACCATCTCAGTGAAGTCACTAGGTGCACTGGCAACCATTCGGTCATAGTAAAATGAGCTTAAGGTCTTTAAGAAGATCTTTGTCATCTCTTTTTCCTCAAGAGGTGGACAAATTTGAGCGGCAATTTCACGCCACCTTTGAGCATACTCCTTAAAGGTTTCCTTGTCCTTTTACGACATTGATCTGAGTTGATCTCTGTCGGGTGCCATGTCCAAATTGTATTTGTATTGTTGGAGGAAGGCAGTGCCAAGATCTCTGAATGTGCTGATCGTGGCACGGTTTAAACCCATGTACCATTTGAGTGCGGCACCGGTTAAACTATCCTGGAAGTAATGAATCAGTAGGTCCTGATTCTCCATCTGAGCTGACATCCGCCGAGCGTACATCACCAGATGGCTTTGAGGGCAAGGGTTACCCTTGTATTTTTCAAAGTCGGGCACTTGGAATTTGTGCGGAACTTTCACATTGGGGACCAAGCAGAGGTCTGCGGCGTCCTTTCCAAATAAATCCTGACCGCGAATGGCTTGCAGCTCCTTCTGCATTTCTAGAAACTGCTCCTGGAATTCATCCATTTTGTCGAACATGGTTTCCTTTTTACCAGAAGGTATCTGTGGAATCTGTCCTTCCGGGACAGTGTGCACCACAGGGGGTGGTACCGTGACTACGGCAGTAAATCTTGGCATTTCCCGAAGTTTGTAACCTTCAGGAGTCTTCAATATGCCTCTGGCATCTTCGCTTTCCCGAAGTATGTAACCTTTAGGACCAGCGGCATCTGTCGCAATTCCCTGATCTTCAGCGATTGGCAAAACATATCCTTCCAGGATATAGTTAACAGGCATGCCCCAGGGACGATCTTTCGGTATTTGATACCTAGGATCATACTTCTCCACTATGGGCGTTGAGGTGATCTCTGAGATCACAGTCCTTTCTCATATCCTCTCTCAGAGCGTCGATCTCTTCCTTCAACTCTCTATTTTCTTCCTCAAGATCATCCATCTTTTTCTGACGATTGGCCCGAGTATTGTACGAATGAGACAGTTTGACTCTAGAACCGAGACACAAACGTGAGATTCGTAGGTAAGAAGAATTCGCGATGTGAGAATGATGAATGCAATGATTATATTAATTATTTTTTGGTTTAATCAAAATAAACTTTGACAATTAGATTGCAAATATCAAACAGTGGGGAGACCCCTTTTTATTGAATTCAAAGGATTGCGGAAACAAAAATACAGTAGATTACAAGGTGCGGAAACAGAAACCTAGGCTAATGGGTCCCGAGAGAACTCGGGTGTTGATTCTGGTATCTTCCTTTTCTTTGACCGGGGCTCTTGGGCCGTTGTCGGGTTGTCATTCCTTTTCCAGGTGAAAGGAGCGAGCAAATTCCTTTGGTCATCTTGATTATCCACAGCATGTTGCTCCAAAATTTCAATCAGAGCGTCTTTATCTTTCAGTAGTTGCTGTATTTTAATACACTCTACGTTGAGGGTGCGGTACTTGTTCTTCCAAGACCTCCTCTCCTTTTGAACTTTGTTGAGAGTAACCTGAAGCTTTTCAGTTTCCGTCATGAAGTACATGACAGACTCCCTCGGTGGAAGAATTCCGTAACGAGGATAAGGCATTTTTAGCTTGAGAGCTCTAGTTTGTACCCAATGGAGATAAGGCTCCACCGAGACACAGTCCGGTTTTCCTAGAGACTCCCGTCCTTTCTTATGAATGTGTTTCCAAGCGTGCACTATTTCCATCTTTAGTGCTCTGTCACTTTCTCCTTCCTTGAAGAAAAGACCTTCCAGATGAGCATTCAGCGGAATATGCCTCATCGGGTATCCAAATTGACGACGAACGAGAACTGGATGAAAATTGATTCCTCCCTTAGTTCCTATAAGGTGTACGTTGGGGAAGTTTCCACAACGTTCAATGATCTTGATTCCATCATAAATCCTATTACACCAATCTATATCAGAGTTGGTAAGATACATGATCTTCTGCGACCAGCGCAAGGCACTCTTATGATCCCAAAAAGCAGCAGACTTAGGTAAATGAGAGATAAACCATTTGTAAAGTAGAGGTACATAACATGTGATCTCCCCTCCACTGTACAAATTCCCTAAGTGTACAGAATGATATGCATCCGCGAGCAAAGTCGGCACAAGATTTCCAATGAGAAAAAACTTAATGGAGTTGATATCGAAGAAGTTATTAATGTTGGGAAACAAAAATAACCCGTAGGTGAGCAAGACAAAGATGCTTTCAAAAGCAGTCATGTTTCCTATACTGGCAAAATACAGGGCTTTCTTTGTCAAGAACTGGGCTGGCAAACCTTGGATGCCACCCTTAGTGGTTAGGTGAGTCCGGACCTCAGACTCGTCCAAATGAATTGCTCTTGCAATGGTCTGATTCTTTGGAATTTCTTCCAGTCCGGAAAATGGAGCTCGATCAGTGATGTGTAGATCAATCAGATGAGAATACTCCTCCAGCGTTGGTGCGAGCTGGTAATCCGGGAATGTAAAGTAGTGATAAACTGGATCGTAGAATTGAACGAGCGCGTCCGTGATTCCCTCAATCACATGGACTCTTAACAGTGGTAGCAAACCTCCGTGTTTGGCTCTGAAAGCCTCTTGGTTTGTGATCATCCTCGCTAACCTTCTCAAATCCTCTAGCTTTGGAACCTTGAAGGTATACCTATGGGTTCTCCTTCTACCGAAATCCATTAGCGCAATCCTTTTCTCTGATATTTGCAATCACGGTCTTAGTTTAATTTGAAAAACAGAGAGACTAGAAGAGAAGATTTTTTTGAATGTTTTAATGTTTTTTAGATGAATGCATGAATGCAGCACACAAAAACATAGAAAAAACATGGGGTCAAAGGGCCGTTGTCATGAAGTCAAGGCTATACACATCCCCAAAGCTTTATACTAGGGTATTTTTGTACCTGTACTCATTATCATCAGCTCCTCCCATGAAAGAAAAACAACAAGCGGATTGCCAGCGAGTTGTAGAGCAATCTTAGAGTAAGTGCCATTCACCGAGAATAGATCACCAGCCTCAAATGAGGGTAGTATCGCGTAACAACTATTCCCGATAGTTTTCGCACTATAAAAGGGTTTGGCTCCTCAACTTCTCAGACATCACAATCGGCCTATTGTCTAGGTGAGAGAATGGGTTGCATTGGTCAGCCTCCACTGAGGTTAATGGTCGACCTCGTCGCCATCACTTATCTTAAGTGTATACTCAATCTTTCCACATGCGGCACCACACGCATTCCCATTAGCAGAAAAATAAACACGTATAGCAATTAGGAAAAGCAGTATATATATTTGTCCTAAACATCCTAGACCTTTAAAGCTATGAATCCTAAGTTCCTGACAGAAATGGGTTCCCCGGCGGAAGCCCCAATTTGTGGTTTTCACACAAGTGAAGAGAAAAAAAGAAATCGGGCCCCACAGTGGGCGCCATTTTACTGTAGCGAGCAATTTTGGACGCGGTTCTTAAGCGCTGTCGCTCTCTGGAGTCAGTTTACTACAGGTCGATTCATTTTTTATCCTATTAAAGCTGATGAAGGAAGGGAAATAGATGTCTCTAATTAACCCTGCTTGCATACTGAGTTTAAACAGCGGTCTGTTAGGTTACAGATGCGATCAATGTGGTGGGGACTTTCTTGTGCTATTTTGACAGAATGGTTTCTGGCGGGGAACAAGGATTAGGATGTTAGGACTGATGCTTTTTGATAGATACATGAGAGTATGGGGTTTAGGGTTTTTGTTTAGTGTGCTCGCTAAGATCTTTTCTTTCGATCTTATGCCTACGTATTCCCGTTTACCGAAATAGGGAAATCAGAGCATTCGTAGTTCCTCCTATTCTATGAGGAAATGGTTGTTTTGGTGTCTTATTCAAAGCCCAAGACGTGAAGCTAAAGGTGGTTTGTATCTTGTTCAAAGCCCAAGATGTGAAGCTGAAAGGTGTTGTCTTTAGAGAGAATTTGTCATCTCTAAAGAGGGGGTTGTATGTCACAACTGTTTATAAAGGAGAATTACTTTAACCGGGATTTGTGAATCCGGCAATGCCATAATTTCCTTTAAAGGGGATTTTAACCTGAAGGAGAAGACTTTAACTCAGTGTAGAGCAATGCTATCTTTCCTTAGGAATTTCTCATGCTAAAAGAGGGACAATGGCATGGATGTAGATGATCCAGAGGCTTGCTGCTTACAGCAATTAGATGAAGGGGAAGGAGTTGTTGATGTTTGTGCACTGTGAGCGAGGCACAGCTTTGATGCTAAAAGGTTGATTGGACCAACTAGTGGTTTTCTTATACAAAGCGTAAGATGAGGCTAATATGTGTCTCGTACAAAGCCCGAGAGAGAGGCTAAAAGGTTTTGACCCAACGAGGGAGTCTTATGGTGTCTCGTATAAAGCTCGAGATGATGGCTATTTGACTCAACAAGAGAGTTTTTTGTATCTCGTACGAAGCCCAAGATGGAGGCTAAAGGTTTGTTTGGCTCAATAAGAACATTTTTGTATCTCATATAAAGCCCGAGATGGAGGCGAAAGAGGTGATTGACTCAACGAGGGAGTCTCTTTATGTGTCTCGTACAAAGCCCGAGAAAGAGGCTAAACGTTGTTTGACTCCGCTGGGGAGAATCATTGTACAAAGCCCATGAGAGAGGCTAACTTCACTGGAGAAGGATCATTATACAAAGCCTAAGAGGAGGCTATGGCGCTGTTTCAGTTGAGTGACACGTCCAGTATACTGATTTTGAAAGAGAAAATCAATTCTTATATGAGCAACACTGTACTCAAGGATTTGATTCAAGGATCCGGGTTATTCCTGTTCTTTAAGGAAGTGGGAAGTCCGAAGGGTATTGAGACTATCCGAGTCTACGGGTTTTCTTCCTATTTAACGGAGGGGTCACTTGAGAATGTCTTTGAGACTCAAGGAGATTAGACTGTCCAAGTCTAGAGTTTCATCTTTTGTACTATGCTTTGAGAAACAGTAGTAGACTCTTTGAAAGGACCGTTCTATCCAGATGATTAAGTTTTGTTCCTATACCTCTAGGAGGTCGTCGGGATAATTTGTATGAAGCCCAAGAGGAGGCTGGAAACTTTTAAGAAGCCGATCGGTCCTTGTACGAAGCCCAAGAGGAGGCTATCATTCCCGGAGGAAGAGATCATTATACGAAGCCTAAGAGGAGGCTATGAATACTTCTAAGAAGCCGGCAGATCCTTGTACTAAGCCCAAGAGGAGGAGGGGTTGCGTTTAGGAAGCCTGTGGGTCCTTGTACGATGCCCAAGAGGAGGCCGATGCTTTTAAGAAGCCCGTGGGTCCCCAAACCCCGAGAAATTCAAGGCAAGTTATTCACAAGGAATAGATCAAGTCAAGAAAGTTCGAGAATTTGGAAGAAACTCAAAGATGCCATTCACGGAGAAGAGATCATCTCTAGGGAGTAGAGTTTCTTGACAAGTGCTTTTAAGAAGCCTGTGGGTCCCCAAACCCCGAGAAATTCAAGACTGCCATTCACCGAGAATAGATCAAGCCAGGAAAGTTCGAGAATTTGGAAGAAACTCAAGAGATGCAATTCACGGAGAAGAGATCATCTCTGGGGAGTAGAGTTTCTTTGACAACTTCTACGAGTGACAGTCTATGAAAGGGTTCACAGAGAATGCTGCCTTTCATATCTCCATATTGTTTAACCCCAAGAGGAGGGAAGACTGTGTCTGGTAATCCTATGGGGATCTAGTATTGACTATTTAAGAGTGATCGAGACGGCTTTACCTAGTGCTAGACGTAGTTGCCGAGGAAACTCTAAATATCTATACTATTATTACACAGTTCATATGAGTTTATGAAAGAAGACTTACAGCGAAACAGCCCCACAATACAGTTATATGTATATGAAAGCGGTAAATGAAAGCATATAAACACTTACTCGGTTGTAGAGCTTCCATGCTGTTTGGTTAGTTGTTCAACAAAGACAGATTCAAAACAATAGTATATTCAAAATCAAAGGAGAAAGTGCTTTGAAAAAGAAATTTAGGGCTTACAGCTCAAGCAGAGACCCAGGGTTTTATCAATGATTTTACTGTTATTTTGTACAGAGGGACTTATACAAGTGACTGAGGCCCAAAAAGTTTTCTGTACAAAGGGATGGGTCTTACACTCTCTCAAGAGGCCCAAAAGGTTTAAAGAAAAAGAGTGGGGCTTATAACACGAGGGTAGGCCCAATTGATTTTTCGTTAAAAATGGCGATCACGCCGAGGTTTTCTTTTAACGCAGAGGGACTTATACAATAAGTGAGGCCCAAATGGTTTTGGTTAAAAGGGGATTGGGTCTTACACTCTATTAGAGGCCCAAAAGTTTTGAATGGGTCTTATAGCTCGAGGAGAGGCCCAAAAGGTTATTTTTCAAAAGGCGACGATCGCGCCGTTTGTTTTTTATGGTATCGGGACTTATACAATACACTGAGGCCCAAAAATGATTTGGTCAAAAAAGGATTGGGTCTTACACTCTATTAGAGTCCCAAGAGTGTTTGCAAAAGTTTGATGAGGGTTGAGTTAATCAAAAACCCTAATTTCATTTTTTAAAGGGCATTTTTCAAAGAAAAATCAAGTAAAAAATGATAAAAAAAATAACAAATAAAATCATTAATCATGTTATAAACAGTGATTAAGGTTTATGAAAAAGCATGAATATTTAAAATCATTTTTGTTTTAAAAATCAAGAAAAATAAATCATTTTAAAAGCATTTAAAATAATTTAAAACAATATTTTTGAATATATTAAAAATATATCAAATAATAATATTTTTTGTGATTTTTTGGTGGATTAAAATATTATGGAGTATGAATAAGAAGTGTGCAAAATAGATTTTGAAAATGATGATTTTTGCTATGTAAAAGAATTGGTTGAGTTTTGAAGATAAACTAAGAAAAAGAGGAATGTGATGTCACAACATCACTCATGAGACATCACTCATGAGTTTTGAATATAAGAGAAAAGGGACGATGTCACAACATCACATTCGACATCAGACAAAAACCAGAATTGCACCTTGATTTTCAACATCTTTTTATCAAACTTCAAACATTCATAACTCTCTCAATTTTTAAAGGAATTAAGATCCGGAAGAGCCTATCTTGACCAATTTTTTGTAAGGAATCCAATGGTATCACTCATACATACTGAAACTTAATGTACAGCACACACAAGGCAAAAAACCAGATCTGCACCTTAAGTTTAAACATCTTTGCTTATCAAATTTTCAAACATTCATAACTCTCTCAATTTTTAACGAAATTGAAATCCGTAAGAACCTATCTTGACCAATTTTTCGCAAGGAATCCAATGGTATTACTCATACATACTGAAACTTAATGTACAACACACACAAGGCAAAAAACCAGATCTGCACCTTAAGTTTAAAACAACATAAACTCCACATATAAACATGTTAAAGTGCAAACAGTAGGAGGATCATAACATACACATTAAGGACTACATTTTTCCTTCAAGAATTGTTTAATATGATGCATGTATGTGGACATCAAAGGAAAGCATGATTCAAAGAATTCAAGTTATGAATTTTACCTCTTTTTTTGGAGATTTTGTGCAACCTACCAAGTGCTTTGTTCCAGAAATGATTTGATGCTTTGGACACCCTCAAATGACCTCTTAGAAGCTTTTAGGATGGTTGGAATCAGCTGGTACCTGCAAAAACACAAACTGTCCCTTTCTTGCAAAAGGGGTTAAAAGTGACCAAAATAACAACTCTCTCAAATGGTGTTCCAGATGTTGGGAACCATTTGGGATAGTTCAAGGATGATATTTGGAGTGTGTTTGAGGTTTTATCTGGTTTGGTAAGTGACTGAATCAAGACATGGCTTGAAAAATGCAAAAATGTGCCATTTTGAGGTTTTGAGAAATGACTTTGTGATTTTGTGATTACAGGTCACTTGTGATAGTTTGCACAGCTTGCATATGATATATATGAGGTGTGTGTGTGATTAGTTGTGATGGAAAAGCTCTCAAGCTCAAAAACTCAGAATTACTTGCTTTGGAAGGCAAATTTGAGGTGAAAGAAGAGATTTTGAGGAAAGCATCTGTTTGATGGCTTTGGTGTACTGAAACTGAGCACAAATGAGCTCTATTTATAGTAGAGCAAGTTTGTTTTCGCAGCAATAGTGAATGGTGGCTGCAGCAGAGGTTTGGCCAATGTTGTCCAATGAGAATCCAAGTCTCCTCTAGCCATTGACTAGAGGTTAAAGCACAGAGCTCTGGTTCCCTACTTGTTGGAGGAATCTTGACTGAATTCAGTTGTAAATGTGTCAGTCCATGCCACCTCTAAGCATCTATTAAATGCTCTAATCCAAAATTGGAGTCTTGTCCCTCTTTTAGGGATTTTTAGGAATAGCATGCTACTTCTTGTTCCAAGGACTTTGGAGGCTTGGCTCAGTGATTGTCCCCTTTAGATTTGATCCTCAGATGTGTCCAAGATGATGACAAGGCTTGGAAATTCGTGTGGCATAAGAAATGTGCAAATCTGACCCATAAAAAATTCAGTTGCAGCAAGCCTTTTTGTAAAATCCATAACTCCCTGTTCGAGTATGCTACATGGACGTTCTAGGACTTTCTGGAAAGCTGAGATGATGTACTTCAACTTTGATGTTCAAGGTTTGGCTTGAATCAACTTGGATCATGAAGAAAAACATCCTTGAAGTTGGGACATTCTTGCTGGAAAAATATTAGTGATGTCCTATGCAATGTTGGAACATCAGACATTAAGAACATTAATAATTTCAAACTTTAATCACTTGTATCTTTTAATCCACTATGATATTTTAAGTTGAAGTGAATTGCCTCTTTGATGCTTGTCTTGCATGGTGACAAAGTTTGAAAATTGGGTGGCACAAGAAAAGTGCGCAAAATCTGTCCTAAAAAATCAGCTCGAGCAAGGCATATTGTGATGTTCCTAACTCCTTGCTCAAGTTGAATTAATGGGAGTTCTTATACATTTTGGAAAGCCCTAATGATATACTTTAACTTTGATGTTTGACTTTGGTCTCGGTTCAGCTTGCAAAGTCATCAAAAATGGTCTTGAACTTGTGTAGTCAAATCTGTCCTAAAACTGTCATGAAAATTCTGCTTTATCAATGTTTTTTGCAAAAATCATATCTCCTTGCTCGAGTATGCTACAAGGACGTTCTACAACTTTCTGGAAAGCTGAGATAACGTACTTCAACTTTGATGTTCAAGGTTTGGCTTGAATCAACTTGGATCATGAAGAAAAACATCCTTGAAGATGGGACATTCTTGCTGGAAAAATATTAGTGATGTCCTATGCAATGTCAGAACATCCAACATTAAGAATTCCCAACTTTGATCACCTATATCTTTCAATCCTTATGATATTTTGAGTTGATTCCTTCTACAATGTTGAAGTATCAAATACCCTCTTTAAAAGTAGCTCTTACTCAAAACCAATGGATGCTTGGGTCAATAGTTACAACCTTGAAAAGTTGTGCACTTGAACATGATTTTAACTTAGAAAAAATTTCTAAGTTTCTTTCAATTTGATCAATTTTGCAATTTTGCATGATTTCTTGAATTAAATTTGATCAAATTAAATCATCCATCATATTTTCTTGAGTAATGGCTTGTGAAGCTCAAAGTTAACCAAAAGTCAAACTTTGACTTTCTGCGTCAGTTGACTTTGTATTAGATGAACTTGAGGCTTGATCCACTTGAAATGTTGCACTCTTGTGCTTAATTCTTGATGTGGGAGTCCTCTTGATCCTTTGTGAATGTTTGAGAGGTTTAGACAAGTTGAAGATCATGTCATTCCTTGATTGATCATTTGTCTAAAGGCTCTGAGAGGGTTTAAAACCCTAGTTTGATTGTAGTGAACGCTCACCCATCTTTGGGGAGACTAATGAAGCATGATGGTTCCTCCATATTGTGATGATGATTTGCACGATGATAGGAAATCTAAGTGGTCAAAATTTGGGGTATGACAGATACGACCAGCTGAATCTCATCGAAGAGAAGCGCCTTGCAGCCGTTTGTCATGGTCAATTGTATAAGAGACGCCTCAAACGAGCTTTTGACAAGAAAGTTCTTCCTCGGACATTCTGTGAAGGCGAACTCGTGCTCAAGAGATATTCACCTGTTCACTCAGATCCACGAGGCAAGTGGACTCCCAACTACGAAGGACCCTTTTTTGTCAAGAAGGCCTTCTCTGGCGGAGCCCTGATCCTCACCACAATGGATGGGGAGGATTTACCATCGTCCGTGAACTCCGTTACAGTCAAAAAATATTATGCCTGGAAAAAAATGGATAAAAGTCCGCTAGATTGACATCCGCAAGGGAAATCTAGGCAAAAAGGGACGTCCCGATGGACCAAAAAAAAGAAATGTCCATGCAAAAGTTAGGCACAATGAAAAAAAACAAACAATAATAGCCCGCTAAGTTGAAAACCCGAAAGGGCGACTTAGGCAAAAATGGGCATCCCGGTGGACGGAAAAAAATGTGAAAAACATGTCCAGGCAAAAATTAGGGATAAAGGCATTGACTGTAAACACTCGAGCCTTTTTTCCTCACGGCTAAACCTCAGACGGTAACAGAGCAGTCCAATCATCGTCGACTGGGGCAAGGCGTTGGAACCTAGACTCATAGTGGATGGTGGCCAATGTTGTAATCAATGCAAAGCATAATTTCCCTTTGCCATTTACATTTGTTTTTCAATTTTATTGCAAACTTCCTCATCAAGGATTTTGCATCCTTGTACACACCTTATGTACAAAAGTTTTTACATTCAATAAAATGCATTCTTTGTTATCTCAATTCGTTTTCATTCCAGTATTTTGTTTGCAAAATAAACATTTATTTGTGATCACATAATACTAAAAAAAACGTTGAGAATAATAAAAAGCTAAATCAATCGAGAAAGCAATATGCATTGCATGTGTTACTAGTAACTCCTGCAGGGTGAGCGGTAATATCCATTGGTAAGCATAACGCCTGGCCGACAATGTTTTGATTCAGTGAAAAAGTTGTTGTCTCCTCAGCAGTTCCTCAGCAGAGTCGTCATTCTTCCTAGCAGGTGGCCAAGGTGTTCCCCAGCAAAGACATCTTCGTTCTTTCTTCCCCAGCAAGGGTTGTGCATGATTAGGAACTATCTGTCACTAGCAACAGCGGTCTCTCCTCAGCTGAGTCAACATGATTCAGGATTCTCTTTTCCCCGCGCAGAGCCAGTCTTGGTAGGAAGGATTGACTTGGTTCTTTCATCCCCAATAGGGACGGCCATGGTGATCTAGAAACCTGAGATGTTCTCGGTTTCTTTCCCCGGCGGGATCATCGTCCTTTGTGAATTATTGTCTCCAACAGAGATTGTCCTTACCTGCGAGTTCTCTCCCCGACCGGGGATGTTGAAGTCGTTTTTCTACGGTTTCTGCCTAATCACTTCGCATTGTGCCTCAGCTTGAGCCTTCGCATTGCATGATATCAAGCATCATGTAGAAACGCATACGTAGCATATGCATTGATCATACTCCCTCTCTTTTTTACCTGACTTATCTCCCAACAGATTTTCAGCAAACTTTGCACTTATCAACCTTTAAACACTCTTAACTTTTCTTTTGTCTCCGTCAGCCAAATTTTCGGGCTACTCTTTTATTTAATCCCCTTCTACCTCGAATCATCAAAAAGCTAGCGCAATTCGTACATTCAGGTCCAAGTGGATTAAATAGGGGCAGCTGTCGTAACCCAAAATTTGACCTCCCTCTTTTGCCTTTTGCATGAGCATTTGCATTAGCATCGTCGGCATACGCATTCACACTTTTCTCTATGTGTTTCTTGTTGCAGGATCTTCAGGTTTTCCAAGCCCGATTAATCATATCCTCACAAGGTCTTCACATCATCAAATCAAGCTCAAAATAAAGGTTTCCATGTTTATCTATCAAACCTAGAGGTGGAGAATCGGGACCGGAGCCATAACCCCCTTTTTAAAGCAAATTTGGGCAAAATTGACTGAAGTAACCGGTTAACGTATGGAGAGTAACCGGTTACTCAGTGCAAAATTGCAATTCCTGCTGCATTTTTGGGACAGCATCCATGCACTCTCTTTGGGCTTTGGTTTTACTTGATTCTAGTAGTGTGTGGAACATTCTAGACCTCTCTAGATATTTCAGCACTATTCATTTCAACCCAAGTATATTTATTCCAATGCATCACTCTAATTCAAGTGCACCATGTTCCTTAATCTACCAACATGTCAACCTTTGGATTTTGAAACTCACATTGGGATTGGTACCGAGTTGGTTCTAACTAACCGAGTTAACCACCTTGACTCAGTGAGTCAAGTCCAACTAACTCCTAGCCTAGTTCCAAACCCAAAGCTAATCCCAAACCAAATTCCAAACCATCTCACACTCCAAACCTAAAATCTATATAAACTCACCTTCACTCATTTTCAAGGACCTTCAACCATTTGCTCCATTTCACTCTCAATTCTCCCACATTCTCTCTGAATTTTTCTACTCCATTTTCATCTTCATCTCAATTCTCTTCCAAAACCTCACCAAAGCTCACTTCTACTTTGAAGGATAATCACTTTTTCATCAAAAGTGATTATTTCTTGAGCTCAACCTTCATCATTCTTGCTATTACACTTGGATTTCTGGAGTTATTTCAGCTTTTGGATTGATCTTGAGTGGTTGCTGCAACTTCCAACGGTTCGAATTCGTATTTTGGAGTTTTATCGCATTTTGCTCGATTTCGATACGGTTCGTCTACAAATTGAAGATTCCTCTGGTTTTCTTTGATTTTCTGCATCAATAATCCTTTGCAACATTCACCAAGCCAAATCACCGGCTTGTAGGTTGGTGGATCTAACTAATTTTACCGTTTCGCACATTTTCGTATTGCTCGCAATGTAGTCGATAAATGTTGTGTGTGATTTGGTTGTGCATTTGTTTGATCCATGATCCAATTGTATTAGTTGATTATATCTCTATTTATTTGTTGTTTTCAAGTTCAATTTTCGTGCACAATCTCAGTTCCTAGCATGTAGTGGTTTGCATAAGTGATTATGTGTGGAAAACTACTTTTGAAAAGCTGTTTTTTCTGTTTTTTTTCAAAACTGATCAGTGTTAACCGGTTAACACATGGTGAGTAACCGGTTACTCAGTTCAATTTTCACCAAAAACGCTGATTTTCAAGCAAGTAACCGGTTAACGCATGGTGAGTAACCGGTTAACACTGAACAGAATGGCCATTTTCTTGCATTTTCAAGTGTGTTTGCTATGCTTTCTCCATTTTAATTTCCATTGATCATTATACTTGATTTTATGGATATTCTAAATGTCATTTCACTTCTGGTTGAAGCCTGTTTACAAACTTTCGATGCACATTTTTTATTATTCATTGTTTCATGTTCTTAGCATTGTATGAACATAGCAATTCTTGCACTATTTTTGTTCACATGATACAGTGTGTGGCATTTTGGTGATCATTTGGCACTGTTTTGCATCTTCTATTTCAGTTTGCATTAAGTTTATTCCCCATGGATAATCTTAATCTTGTATAATCAACAATTCACTCCTTTTTGGTTTAATGACTTTTCATCCTCTTTGGAAAGTTGTTAGCATGTTTCCCCTTTGATTAATTGATCGAAACTTTGTTTCGATTAATCGATCTTCCCTTTTCCTCTCTTTAGGCCTCCTTTAGAGCTTTATCTCTCTTTCCCCCTCGTGGAGTTGAAGTTTCGCGCTACACCTTGCATCGGAGAACTGTACAAATTGACGCAGTTACGCTGTTCGTTTCTATACGCAGAAGCACTGTACAATTTGGAGTTATTGTGTCGTTCGGTTCAACTTCCGCATTACACCCTGTGTGTTAGGGAAGGAATGAGAAGGGAGAATTCCTACTCTCATTCTGATTAATTCAGGCAGGGGACGAATGACCCTGTGCTTGGATTAATCATCTCTATCTCCAGACGGTGATGTGCTTCCCATTCCCCTATCGAGTCGATCCTTGATCACTTTTCTCCCTTTGCGATCCTTTTCGATCCTTGATCACTCCCGTCTCTTTCAATCTCTCCTTTTGATCAATCACCACCCTTCTTGGTTGAGATCATCATTCTTGCGCTTGCAATCTCTTTTTACCTCATTACTCTGTTCTTGTGATCAATCCTTGCTTTTGATTCCCTTGAAGAGTCTCAATTCTCTTTCTTTGGTCTAACACGGTTTTCCTGTCACGACTTTTCTTCCCCAGGAGTTCGCAACCTTTTCTTTGGTTCCTCTCCATTTGATTGGTTAACCACTGCCTGTCAGTTAAAACACCAATGCTCGCTATCTTATTCAGTTAATCACAGTCCGTCTGTTAATCACTGAGCTTCTCTTGGGTTAATCACTTTCTCTTAGTTAATCACCCGTTTCTTCAGTTAACCACAGTCCGTCTGTTAACATACTGAACCCTTTTCGAGTTAATCACCTTCTCTTGGTTAATCACTCGCTTTTCTCTTCGGTTAATCACAGTTCGTCTGTAAACACCGAATCCCCCGCAGTTGGCAACCTCCTCTTGGTTCGAATACTTGCACCCTTGGGTTAGTAACCTTCTTCGGTTCAAATACCCTTTCTTCGGTTGAGTACTGTTTGTTCAGTCAGTACCGAACTATTTTGGGGTCACGGCCTTTGCTCGGTCCTACACCCATCCTTTTGGGGTCACGGCCTTTGCTCGGTCCTACACCCGTTTTTCTGGTTAATCACAGTTTTCTCTGTTAAAACCAATGCTTCTCTACCCCCACAGAGTTGCAATCCTTTCTTTCCTCGGTTAATCACTGTTTATCAGTTAACATATCGAGGCCCCTTCAGAGTCAAACACCTTCTCTGGGTTTGGCACTCTCTATCTTGGTTTATCACAGTCCGCCTGTTGACACCGCATTCTTTTCCACGCCAAGGTCCTATTCTCTTTCTTCGGTTAACCACTGCCAGCCAGTTAATATACCGAATTTCCTTTTTCTCTTGGTTATGACACCATCCTTTTGTTTGGATCCCCAGCGGAGTCCTTTCTATTCCTCTTGCTCTTACTTTCTTAGTTTCGACACCAATTCTTTTGTTATTCCCAGCGGAGTTTCTTTCTTCCTTGGTTTTGACACCACTCTTTTCCTATTCTTTTATGCAAACGCTCTTACTTCGAGATCTTCCCTAGTAGAGTTTTTTCTTCCGTTCTTGCTCTAGGTTTTGACACCACTTCTTTCGTGTCTTTGTTTCTTTCTTTTCCTTTTCTTTTTTTTTTCGTTCAGTTCCCCAAACTACGGAAGCTCTGATTCTGCATTCTTTTGAATGTATGATACGTAGGCATGAGATCGCAATGATCTCGGCGAGCACACTTCCACCTTTCTTTCCTTCCACCCTTTTTCCGCCTGTCTCCTTTCCTTTTTCCTTCTTTGTCCCCTGGTTCCTCTGAACTACGGCGCTCTGACTTCCTCATTGCACTATGAGGGTACGTAGGCACGAGGACTTCGTTCCTCCGCGAGCACTTTCTTTCCTTTCTTTGTTTTCCCCTTTCTCTCTCTCTCTCTCTCTCTCTCTCTCTCTCTCTCTCCTTTCTTTTAGCTAGAAGCCTTTAGATAGATAACCCATCCAAGCCTAGAAGTAAGCGAAATGGCTCTCGTCGAGTACGACGGATGCGTTAGGTGCTAATACCTTCCTTTCGCATAACCAACCCCCCGTTCCCGTTTCTCTTCCCCTCGGGTTTTATCGATATTTTCCCTGTCCTTTGGGACTAAATAAAGTTCGGTGGCGACTCTGTTGTATCTTTGAGTGTGCGATTCACTCAGGTAGATTTCCAGCCATCTTCACATATAATCTACACAAACAAAAGATTAAGCATAATAAAATCCAGTTAGAACAAGAAAGTTGGTACTCCGCGCATATATGAACAATGGAAAGCTACCTCACAAAAAGGGTGGGAACTAAAGTGATTCACATCAAGAACAAGTATACAAAAGAATGAATGGCATGGAAGTTTGTAAAATGCCTAAGTATCATGAATATGCTAAAGTCTAGAAAGCAATAAACACATACCTTGAACATGTACAGAACTTTAACAAAATCATTACCATACACTCGCCAGTTGAAACTATCAAACTTTGAAAATCACCAAGCATCCTCAAATTAGGCGAGCAAAATTTTCGTCCAAACAACAACAAAAACATTAGAAACTAAAAATAATAAAACATGCTAGTTTTACGTCGTAAGCTCGACGCCTTTACTATGCTTAGCTAGTAACTTCCTTCCTTCATGCCATGGTGATGCCTCACCGCGCAAACCAAAAGCAAGTGTCCTAACCAAACACTTGAACAAATGTTACGGGAACAAAATATATACAACACTTGAACAAATATAATGGAAAATAAAAGCAAAACAAGTATCTATACATGCATATATACAATATAAACAATTATGTACAAAGCTCCAAAACATCGAAACTATCGCAATGCAATCCAATAAAAACACCAATCCCCGGCAATGGCGCCATTTTGTTGGTGCGGTAAAGCGGCAAGCAACAAAAAGATTTGGAAGTATTTTTCCGAGAATTTATCGTGTCCACAGAGATCGTTGCTATTGAACTGCCGTTCGACAATTTAAATGTTAAAGAGTTTGGTTTAAAATGGGTTTAAAGTAAATGCAGAAAAGTAAACATTAACACAAAAAGAATTCATTAATTAGAGAAAAGAAACTTATCCGGTATGCATATAATCGACTCCTCGCAAACTTAAACCTATCGACCAGTTATACTCAACCTACAATACTCCTCAATATCATCCAGCATCGCTCACAACAGTGTCCATCTCTGACACACTGAGCTGAGAGAACAATAGTGTTACCCTCGTTGACACTTTCGCACTCGACTCAAGATACGGAGGCATTAAGCTTCGACACCTATAAAGATTGTTAGCTCTAAATCTATCTCTAGCATCCAGAAAATAATAGATAATCATCCTTAATCAAATTTTGCGATGTTTATCTCTAACACAACTCAAACTCCGGGCATAAAGCAAAAATCAAGGACAATCACAGATAAAGATTTGTAAAGCAGATTTTATACAACGCCATGGGCGACAAATATACATGAGTTCAAAGTAAATACATATACAACAACCCAACAAAGAAGAAATACACAAAGAAGAAAAGAAATAAACCAAACATCTCGCGGTTTGTCAAACGTCAGTCGATGAGAAATCCACCCCGGATCATCCGTGTGCAAGATTCAATGTTGTTTTCTAAGCTAATCTACTGAAAAATGAATTTGATGGAGTTGGTAGCAAAAAAATCCAAAACCATCCTCTAAAAATTGTGTTTTTATGCCTTATATGGTGTTTCTGTCCGCACAGTTTCACCCAGATACACGCAACCTAAATCACTCATCAATATCCCCACGTATCGCTCACAACAAGAGGTTATGTCTAACGCAAAAGTTGAGAGATCAACCACATTCTCTCGGAGGCGGTGTCTCACGCAACTTAACAACACGGAGCATTAAGAATCGATACACACACGTGAATATTAGACTGTTTCCCACACCCAATAGACATACATCTTAGGTCAAGTTCGAAAAGTATATTTCTATAGTGAATCAAACCCATTAAAATAGATAGTAAAGAAAAGATGACATCGATTAAGAGTTGTAAAAGAGATTTTATACAAAGATCTATAAATATACATACAATCACGATAAACTTACATACCAAACCCCAACAAATGAAGAATACATAGAGAGGAAGGAAGAAGAACATAAATCTCACGGTTTGTCAACTTCGATTGAAGTGGATTCGACTCCGGATCGTCAAGATATACACTCCATGTGTTCTTTCTAAGCTAAATCTACTCAAGAATGTGTTTGATGGAGTTGGGAGCAAAAATCCCCAAAACCATACTCAAAAAATAGTGTTTTTGGCCTTAAATGGTATTTCTGTTCGCACAGTTTCGCCCGGTGGTGTTTTGGGGCGCCCGGCGGCAAAAGGCGGCTTATTTTGCAAGTTCCAGTGTTGTTCTGGAGCGCCCGACGCTAGAAGTACTTCCCGAGCTGCTAAGGCGCAGCATGACAGCATAAATTCTGCATTGTTTTATTCGTAACTTTTGAACCGTAACTCCGTTTTTCGCCCGGTTTGAAGTGATGGAAAGCTTATTCAATGCTCTATACAACAATGGAAAGATATCCTTGATTGAATACCTACAAAAATGAGATAAAATCAATTAAAATCATTGATATTTACACGATACGCAAAATATACACTAAAACGTAAAGTAAACGTATTTATAAACAAAGCGGGGTTGATTCGTACGATATTAACAAAAAGTATCGATAAGTGCAACAAAACTTATATACAAAAATAGATACAATTTGCACTTATCAGTAGGTTGACTTTTATATAAGTTACGTTGCGATTGCTTAACATAGCGCTACATTTGTCCCCCCCTCCGAATCGGAACTTGATCTTTCGTGGCCCAAACCTTTTGGTTGTGTAAGCCCAAGGATGGTTAATCTTTTGTATTAGGTTCAAAATATTTGAAGCTTGTTGTGTAGAGGCTTTGATTCTATCAATCTTCTAACAAGTCTTCATTAACCTTGCCTTAAGTACATTGTTTAATCATTATTGTTCAAGACGCGAGATGGAATAATCGGTGATACTATTATGTATATACTACTAATCACTAACTTACTAACAATGTTATTGTACTAATCTTGTTTACAATTCCTTCTTGCTCCCTATCTCTCTTTTATTTTTATGCTCCATTATTATCATCGCATATCATATCATGTTTATGCTTATGCCTTTTTCTCTTTGTCCACTTGGACCAAAAACATTAATAAAGGACAAAACCTCTAAAAAACTTGTGCTTCTAATCTTGGACTATGGTTACTATCCTTTGCAATGGACATGGAGTTTTGCACCTAGACCTTGGACATCCAATGCTATTCTTGGATCCTTGGACTTAGAACTTGGACATTTTCCCTTTGCTTTGGAATTATGGTTTGAAGACTATAAAGCTTGCTTGTGTGGTTAGGCTATTCTTATCCTTAGCTTTTAATTTATGCTTTAGGATAGTCACTTCTTCACCACATATTCTTCAATTTTAAAAACTTTCTCCCTTTTTCAAAACCTTCTTGTTTTCAAACTGTCACCTCTTTCATAATCAAACCTTTTCTCTCGCACCCATGCGATTGAGATCCCGTTTTTCCGTAGTAGCCTGAACTACGGATCCTCTGATTCCTCTCTCCCGTCTGATTGAGGATATGTAGGCACGAGATGTGATATCTCGGCGAGCACACTAACAACTAACTCCCCTTTTATCTCGCACCTTTGCGGTCGAGACTAACTAGAAAATTGAGTATTTTCTCTCGTCCCCAGTGCGATCGAGGCCTTAACCGACCCGTAGGTCAAACTACAACTGCTCTGATTTCCTCTCTCTGGTTAGATTGAGGATACGTAGGCACAAGACGACGATGTCTTGGCGAGCAACCTCCCCTTTAGTGCGTAGTCCGTCGAACTACGTTGACTCTGATTCATCGTTCGTCCACGAAGATACGTAGGCATAGGATTTCGATAATCCTTGCGAGTCCATTTTTGTTTTTCCCTCCCCGTTTCCGTTTAGCAATAGGATTTAGATAACTCACCCTTTAATTAGACAACAAGCATGGATCCCATCGAGTACGATGGACGCGTGGGGTGCTAATACCTTCTCATCGCGTAACCGACTTCCGAACCCAGACTATGGTTGTGATGACCATGTCTTTTCCTTTATTTAGGTTTTCTTCGATCGTTTCCTTTCCCTTCGTCAGGATAAATAACGTTTGGTGGCGACTCTTCTATTTTGTTTTCGCCAGTTGTTTTTCCCAGTTGCGACAGCTGGCGACTCTGCTGGGGATGCTGGTTCCCTATGCGAGTTAATCCTAGCGCTTGTCTATTTTTATTTTATTGGATGTTTACTGTCGTGCATTATTTGTTGTATATTACTGTATTTTACAACATTTATTGCATTTTGATTATTGTTATCATATTGCTCTGCTGTTGTTGTGTTGTTGGGTGGGTTGGTTCCATGAGAGATAAGCCCAATACCCAGGTTTGAGTATACACCTAGGATTAGAGTGGAAAGTAGTGTGACTTGTGTGGCGTCTGGCCACACTTAGTATACACAAAAATTCCACATCCAGACGAGTTTTTCTTTAGTGATGTTCTATCCTGCGCGTTAGGGCAGATGATAGAATGTAATCTAGAGAGCTGTCGACTCTGGCGACTATTCCTGAGAACTCAGTTGAGGCACTCCTCCCAAAAGGTAATAATGGCAGACCAGAAATGGAAAACCCGTTATGCTTCTTGATATGAGTACCCGAGGTTGAGAACTTGCTATAGGATTCCCTTTTTTAGGGGAATCAGTTGAGGCCTCTTCGGTTGATGATGATGCCAAACCAAAAATCGTGACCGTATTATCATTTCTCGACCTAAGAGTTTGTGATGCTGAGGATCCTCGATTTTAGAACCCACATGTGAGAGGGGCTGGGTGTTTACATGTTTGCAGAAAACTTTGACCTTTAACCTACCCGGTTTTCTGGTTTTCTTGTTATTGTGGACTTATCAGCCTGGTATTCTGGTATTCTGATTATTCTGGTATTCAAATTATTCAGATATTCTGGTATTCCAGTATTTTCTTCAGAGCAGACCTTTGAACTTATTTAGACATCAGCAGCAGTTATTCAGAATTTATGGATACCTTGATCCCGTGTCTTTGTATTTGCATCACATGACATATTGCATTCTCATACTCATATGCATAACATGTATTCAAAGATGGGAATGCTTATTCTGACTTGGTATTTTCTTCACAACTGCAAACCTGACTTATCTGTTGGTTGTAGCCATGGTCTACCTTCTTATCCCCAGCGGAGTCATCTTTGTAGGTCTGTTGATTCTACTAACCTTTGGATATGAGTCCGCCTTCGTGTCAGCCTTCCTTTTGAAAATCCATCTTGTGATGGTAACCTCCGGTTGTGAGTCCACCTTCGGTTGGCAATCACTATGTCATTTCTCTCCCCACAAGTTGTAAATTTCCTGGTTCTTTTGGTATTCAATCTCCATGCATCCTGAATGTATGAAAGCCGCTGATGTCACTCCTTCAGGACCAGGTCGATTGAATAGGGGCAGCTGTAGCACCCCAAAATTTTCCCTCCTTTTTTCTAACAATAATTGGCTTATGCTTCTTTTCTTTTTTTCATTATCATTTGTGCATATAATTGGTTCTATGTATGGAATCAAGGTATCTTGGTTAGCTCAAGAGGAGAGTGTGTTTCTTCTGAGCATCTGTGTATTTCTCACTTTCTTTTATTATTTGTTTATGTTTACTAACTTCTGACTAAAATACCAAAAATATGTTGCAGTTTTCCTGTTCTTCTCTCTCTGTGATTCCAGGGTTTTGCAGGTTTGTCAAAGACAATGAAGTGATTCCAGGTCAAATGTGTTTGTTTGTTCATGATGCAGTTCAGATGGATGTTTGACCTAATCTTGGTCAAGATATCAAGCAATTATTCCAAGTGCGAGTTACTTGTGTCAGTGGTTTATTTCTCAAGCAGTGGTTGTTTAAAATCAAGATGTCTTGTGTTGAGATTCTTCAGTTTATCAAGCTGTGGTTCGTGTGAGGTTTGGGTTCAGAAAGTCAGGTTCATCATGATCAGAGTTCATCAGTTTAATGTTCAACTGTGTTCATCTGTGGATTTATTTTCCCAGATAATTGATTCAGACGAATTTTGAAATGATTCAGAACTTATTTTCAGAGATTCAGAGGATGTTTGATTCAAATGTTTTGCTTCAGTGGCAAGATTGTTCAATGGTAGTCGTGCTATGGAAAGCTTCAGATGATTTATTTGGTCGTTGCTTAAGTTGCAAGTTATTCAGTGGTTAATGATTGGTTTCATCGGTTTCATTCATTTTAATCAGAGGCTTGTGAGGGGATCAAGTGGGCTTTAGATCAAAAACAAGATTTAGTATCCACTATCATTTCCATTTTTTCTAAACCAATTATCCAAATTTTAACCAATTTATCCATATTCTTTTATTTTACTATCAAGACCATTTTTCAACTATCCATTTTCTTTCTAAAAACCAACTTTTCTAATCCATTTCTTAAGTCCACATTTCATCCCATATTTAACCTTTAAATTCATTCTCCATTTTTCCATTCACCTTTTCTATTCAATATCCATTTAGAAACTCACTTTCATTATCCAATTCAATATCCACTTTGAAATCCATTTATCATTTTCACAAACCATTACCACAAAAATAATTATTAAAACATCATAAGCCCATACAACCAATTCCAACAAAAAATTGGCAACAAAAAAAAGAGCCAGCAGACTCTTTGATGCACACGACCCATTACATTTCAGGTTATCCCCTCGTGAAGCTTTCCTATTCATGATTCACCAAGTTTCAGTGTAAGCCAGTGCCTCATGTTTCAGCCGTTCTACAAGCCACATGAATAATAGCCATTCCGTGCAAATTTAACAAGCTACGTAAGCCTTCCACGTCAAAGCCATTTTACACATGCTGTTTTCAAAAGCAAAGATTGCGCTGCTACTACTTGAAACCACAGCCCATGCTACATGCCAAGCCTCACACGTTCAAGCCTTGATAACAAAGCCATCACGTTGCTGTCAACGTGAGCCTTAAAAGCTAAGCTACACAAAGCTTTTCTCCAAGCCACCAAGCCGTTACGCATCCAAAATGCACAAGATCAAAACGACTTCCAAAACGTGTGCACAAGCAAAACAAGCTACAACTGATACATTTCAAAATGCAGCAATTTGAACGAAGTGCCAAAAACGACGTCACGCATTCAAAAACCAAAACACAAGTAACACAACTCAATATGACTCAAAACGCGGACAAAACGCAAGTTATGTGAGTACAAAACGGTAGCACATAACCAAAAGGAAAATGCAGCAAGATGCATTAAAACGGCAACCGAAAACTTCAGAATTCAATTCAAAAACTCACTCCCATTTTTTTTATAAATAAGGAGCAATCTCCATCCTTCTATTCAAGCTTTAACAGCCAATAAACCCCTGCAAAAAATTCACCTTCAATCTTCAATTTCAAACCTTCCATGATCTTCAAACTTCATTAATACAACCTCAAAATTCTTCTTCACCTTCAACTCCAAAACCGAACCACTACAATTTTCCAACACCATTCAAATCTTCACCTGCAACTTTAATTCAACACATCCACAAATATAATTCAACAACAACATCACACAATAACAATTTCAAAAGAGGAACAGTAGTTTTCGCGAAGAAGAAGAGTCAAAAGAGCAAAGCAGAAACGAATTTGAGATCGTACTTGAAGGTAGTTTGTTAAGTGGATATCGTTGTGGATCCGTGGTTTATATTCTATTATCAGTTGATTTAGTAATAGAGTTGATTCTCAGAGGGATGTAGAGTTGGAATCCGTCGCTGCCGATGATGAATTCCGGCACGACGGAGGTTTGTTATTTCCTTCTTCTATGACCGGCAGCGAAATGAGTTGAGGGGGAACAGTTGCGGCAGCGTGTGAATTTTAGGGAAGACGATGAAACTTTGTTCTGATTCTCTTTTCTTTTATATTTTGCTGTTAAATTAAACTATTTGTTTTTTTGTTTTTTTCTTTTCTCACCTTTAAGAATTTGGGCCGTGTAGGCCCATTGACTATCACCATCACCAATTCATTTCTAATACACCTCACTCTCTTTTATTTTTTTTAAAGATTTTCTTTTATTTCTTTTTAACTTTTTTTTCTTTTAATTGTTGTTTATTGTGTGGATCATAACTTGTTAGATCCATGTTTCTTCATCTCTTTTTCTTTTGGTCGGTGAGATCTCCAAATCGATGATTGTTGATTTTCGAAGATATTTAATCTTCATTATTTCAAATCTATGGATGAATGATCATTTGGATCATTCTCCATACTTTGGAATCGTGATAGATTTCCTTTGATAAATCAATGTGAAATCTCGATTATCATTAGACCATTCCCTCTTTTCTTTTTGAGTCGCATGTTTTAGGAGGGTAATTTACATATCACTTCTCTAACATGTACTAACACATAAAGTGCATTGACTGGCCTCGAGTAGGGTGACTTTTATATAAGTTACTTGGCGATTGCTTAACATAGCGCTACATTTGTCACTCCCTCCGAATCAGAACTTGATCTTTTGTGGCCCAAAACTTTTGGTTGTGTAAGCCCAAGGATGGTTAATCTTTTGTATTAGGTTCAAAATCTTTGAAGCTTGTTGTGTAGAGGCTTTGATTCTATCAATCTTCTAACAAGTCTTCATTAACCTTGACTTAAGTACATTGTTTAATCATTATAGTTCAAGACGCGAGACAGAACAATCGGTGATACTATTATGTATATACTACTAATCACTAACTTACTAACAATGTTATTGTACTAATCTTGTTTACGATTCCTCTCGCTCCCCATCTCTCTTTTATTTTTTATGCTCCATTATTATCATCTCATATCATATCATGTTTATGCTTATGCCTTTTTCTCTTTGTCCACTTGGACCAAAAACATTAATAAAGGCCAAAACCTCTAAAAAACTTGTACTTCTAATCTTGGACTGTGGTTACTATCCTTTGCAATGGACATGGAGTTTTGCACCTAGACATTGGACATCCAATGTTATTCTTGGATCCTTGGACTTAGAACTAGGACCTTTTCCCTTTGCTTTGGAATTATGGTTTGAATACTATGGAGCTTGCTTGTGTGGTTAGGCTATTCTTATCCTTACCTTTTAGTTTATGCTTTAGGATAGTCACTTCTTCTCCACCCATTCTTCAATTTTCAAAAATTTCTCCCTTTTTCAAAACCTTCTTGTTTTCAAACTGTCACCTCTTTCATAATCAAACCTTTTCTCTCGCACCCGTGCGATTGAGATCCCATTTTTCCGTAGTAGCGTGAACTACGGATGCTCTGATTCCTCTCTCCCATCCGATTGAGGATACGTAGGCACGAGATTCAATATCTCAGAGATCACACTAACAACTAACTCCTCTTTTCTCTCGCACCCTTGTGATCGAGACTAACTAGTTAATTGAGTCTTTTATCTAGCCCCCGGTGCGATCGAGACCTTAACCGACCCGTAGGTCGAACTACGACTGCTCTGATTTCCATTCTCTGGATAGATTGAGGATATGTAGGCACAAGACAACGATGTCTTGGCGAGCAACCTCCCCCTTTAGTGCGTAGTCCGTCGAACTACGTCGACTCTGATTCTTCGTTCGTCCACGAAGATACATAGGCATAGGATTGTGATAATCCTTGCAAGTCCGTTTTTGTTTTTTCCCTCCCCGTTTCCGTTTAGCAGTAGGCTTTAGATAACTCACTCTTTGATTAGACAACAAGCGTGGATCCCATCTAGTACGATGGACGCATGGGGTGCTAATACCTTCCCCTCGCGTAACCGACTCCCGAACCCGGACTATGGGTGCGATGACCATGTCTTTCCCTTTCTTCAGGTTATCTTCGATTGTTTCATTTCCCTTCGTCGGGGCAAATAACGTTCGGTGGCGACTCTCTGTTCTGTTTTCGCCGGTTGTTTTTTGCAGTTGCAACAATACCCAAAATATCATTTGAACCCCTTGGAAATATCACGCAAAAGTCATAAAGAAAACAAATAGAGAAGCCTCATCTTCAAACAAACTCAATTTCCATGTGAAAGCACTTTTTGATGATGTGCTTCAGAAGCTTCTTGCAGATAACCAGATTATGGAGGATCATATCATGTCTCGCATTGATTCCTTAATCATGTCGGTTAAGAGAGTAAAGATGAAGGAAGAAGCTCAAACTTCAAGAAGGACGTCTGGCTCATCAGATTGAAATGTTGAAGAGCTCTGTTGACTATCTTGGTGGTAACAACTTCATTTTCATAACGACACTGCATCAACAAGTATTCATGTTCTGGAATACCCTGTTGTTACTATTACACCTCCTCCACCATCCTCTGATTTCTTTCCTAATGATCTTGTATGATGTTTCATATCATGACATTTAGCATATGTAGTTTATTATTATGTCTATTTTGGTTTGAACTATGATATTGTGATCTTTTTATTTTTTTTCTTATTAGAACAGCTTTTGTGTACCATGTATATTGTATAATGTTAATTCACGTTGTTTTAGTATTTCTTATATTTGCTTAGTCGTTATTTTTTATCTTGTTATCCCTTTCATATTGTGTATTTGTGTTAATATTATGTGTGATGTGTATGGTTGTTTTTATGATTCACTAAGTGTGACATTAAGTTTTTGGCTTTCGAGTTAGCTTGGATTCAGTTTGTGCATTTTTTCTGTTCCCCTGCTTTTTTATATTTAACAAAGGGGGAGAAGTAGCTCAGATATTGTCGATATTTACGGGCATTTAGTGTTTAATTCAGGGGGAGCTTTACAGCTTTGACGACTTAAAGGAAGTATTTTGTGATAGTCATGAGATTGACTAATGTTTCATCAAATTCCAAAATTTTCAATGGATTATTTCATCAACAATAATCTCACAGTTTTTCCAAACATCAAAAAGCAGGAGACTGACACCACATAGTATCATGTGGTATCATTTATTTACTTTAAATATCTATTGTGTTTTGATATTTTACAATCTGATTATTGTTTCATTACATATTTGTAATTTGTATGCTATTTCATTTCATCTGTGTGTTTGTAAACTTTCTTTCTATTTAATTGTAATCTTTTTCGCTACATAATTGTACCACTGAGAACCCTTTGCACTTAATATTATATTCATTTAATCCTTGTTAGCTATTTCCTTTTTGAGCCTATGAAAGTTAGTGTTTTGTCATTTCCACATGAGTAGCTTGAATCACAAGTTAGAACATTTGAATTTTGATGATATGATATTTGATTTGGATCATGTGTTATATTTGATTCAAATCATTCACCTATTGAAAATTGGAATTATTTTCTGGATCAATTGATTCAAATAAAAAATTGAACATAATTTGAATCATAATCCCATTGATTCGAACCAAGTGCAAATAATGATTCGACTCATTTTCTTTAAAAAGTGTCTCATTTTGATTCTATCCAGATTGATTCTAATAAAATTTCCTTCTTGATTCGAATCAAATCATAAGAAACCCAATTTTTCGTCACTTATTTAAATTATTGTTTCTCTTAATTAAAGTAACAAATGTGGTAAACGTATGATGATTCACACATACAAAAATAGTGATTTATGTCTTCTCTTCTTAGTGTGTTCATCTTTACAGCATTTTTCTCTCTTCTTCTCTGAACACCAACCTTTTGATATTGAATCCATGTAAATTATTTATCCTTTTTGTTGAGTTTGAGAATGAGTTGTTCAATCATGTTAAGGATTTGATCAACCTCTTGATAACCATTAATAACCAAGACCCACTCATCTAAAAACTTGCTTGAACATTGTGTGTGTTTGTTCATCATTCATCAAAGCTGAATTACTTAAGTAATCACTCATAATGACAATTGTTGTTGAGATTATATGGCACTATTCACCATCTTTATCCTTAGTCTTATGGACCCTCCTCTAAAGATTGAGTGATTAGAGAGACTAGTGGTACATTAGGGTATCTAATGTTTTGGTCTGTAGCTGGTTTTTTATCGTAACAGCTATAGGTATCGTTTCTTGAGTGCATTTTAGTATTTAGGGTTTATCTAACAAGATGAGAATTTCCATTATACTCCAAGGAAGACATTGGTAGAATCAAGTATTAACGATCAGTAAGGCGGAGTTGGAAGTTTTCCTTCTTTCATGGTGTAGGAGAAAGATTGCTAGCACACAAAGTTGGGAGTTGTCCAAAATCGGTAGGATAAAGGGGATCGCCACACACGAATACTTAGAGCACGTTATTGTTGATAGAGAGGTTATTGGATCAAGATCTTGAGGGATATTGTATTGTGTTATTAATTTAATGCTTGCTTCATCAGAAGGAATTATCATGTGATAGTTCTTTGTAATTAAAACGCTTTAACTATATTACCATCATAGTGGAAGGTCGTGATTATGTTCTAATGACATCATCCATTGGATAGTGCATATAGGCATAGGGAGGACAAACGCCAAAGCACTATATATCTTTATGTATCTATCTTTCTCCCTGTCATTTTACTTTACAAGCATTCATGCATTTCATATTTGTTGCTGCATATTTGCAAGATTTTATTAATTGTATACCATATAGGTTAGACCGTGCTTATAGTGATTAAATGTACAAGCTTAGGTCAGTGGTGTATCAATATTAAGGAATTTAAATGAAGTCAATTATACATTGGTAAGAGCATCTATGTAATATGTTTTTTAATCGCTTTCTTAAAGCGACTCTGAATGTCATGTGACTGACTTACACTAGAAGTGATCAATCTCATGGTTACTACATGTATCAGTTCATGTGTCTTGATTCATTAAGATGCTTTCAAGCTCTTATTTTGTGTTTCGCTTCCATGTGATGACTTCTCGGCAAGTGTGCCGATGATCTCGGAGTAATAATTAAGATCGAATCCACAAGGGCTGCTTTTTAACAAGACAAAATTGTGCAATGTATATAAAATAGTAAATTGGGGGGGGGGGGGGGGTCTCTTGAGTTTGTAATTCAAAAATGAAATAAGTGTTCAGACAATATTAAGAAAGCGTTCGGGTTGTGTATAGAATCCCCTATTTCTCTATTGTTGTTGTTTGATGCTTACCTCCAATATTAATCGTATCACTATAATCCCACGGTGAATTAACAAAACCGCTACAACCAATTTCTTGCGATATAACTCACTAATCACTACTCAGAGTTTCCTATCCCTTGTACACCAACTTAAGCAGGATTAGGTGATGCAATAGAGCATTAATTCACTAGCCACTACTCGGGTGTCCTATTTCTATTCAACCAGCATAAGTATAACAATTGCCCTAGGTCCAACACATAGACTAATGGTCAGTATTCCCTATGTTCCCAAAATCATATTAAAAGAGTATCTCACATAAAAAGCATTATGAATAAGAAGAAATTGAATAAATTTATATATCAAAGTACTCATGCAAAGTCAAATAAACATATGTCCCAACAATATTGAAATAAGTTCATCAAACATAACCCAGCCTAGAGAAGTTTATCTACTCATAATTCAGATTACAATACCAAAAACAATTGAGAAGAGTTTCATATGAGATCCCTTGAAGGATTAGCCTCGAATGGCTCCAAAAGCTCTCAAAAACCACTTTTGATGTTGTAAAACTCGTACTTGTTGTTCCAAATTTTGTAACCCTTGAAAAAGTGAAGAAAATCCCCTTTAAAAGCCTTCAGAATGGATCATAACGTGTCAGAAAAGCCCAGAAAAAAGGATCATCACACACGCGATGCAATTGTCTCTACTTTAACGTGCACGTGATTATTCTAGTAGTTGCACGTTTTTGCTCCCTTTTTCACTTGATTTTTCACTAAGTCCAATTTCTTCACACTTATTTATTTTTTCCTCATTCTTTGGTCTTTCTTCTTCATTTTTGCTCCTCTTTAACTTATTTTGATCTGTTTCTTCGACCGAATTCATACAATGAAGAACTGTCATCATAACCCCAAACTTGAATTTTTGCTTGTCCTCTAATAACTCGTCTGCAACTGCACATTTCAACAGAAAACAAGTCGCTCAACAGCAGTTGAACATCACTATATAATAATTTTTTTTCTTTACATGACCACCGTTCTAGCTTCCAACTTCTATCTGGCAAATTCAGAAAATGTCCTCAAACTTTGACGAGTACTTAAACCGTCTCTCAACTCACCTTGACTCTCTCAATCATGATGCAAAATAGTTTATGCTTAGCTTGATAATGTTCTAATAGAATTCATCACAAAAATCAAAATACATACATTTGAGGTCTTTTTTAGTTGTATATTGGCTTATGTTTAGGTAGGATATTTTTGCGAAAGTAGGTTTAAACCTTTGGAGTTAGGTGTCTAGTTCTCCTTCTATTATCATGCCCTTTTGTTCCTTTTTTATGGTACTAAAGAGTTTGCTTTTGTCGTCCTTATCAAGCACTTTTGCATTCTTTACTATTTTCTTATGAAGAAGTGTCTTTTTCCACTTCTTATTTTCTCAAAATTTTGAATTTTTGACCAATTTTTTCTAGTACCCCCCACCCCAAACTTAGAACTTTGCTCACTTCTAAGAGAAACCCCAAACTTAATATTTTGCATAGAACTTAAGAACTATAATTATACCTAACTCAAAAGAGAGGGTGGAAAGATAAGATCTTTCAAGTCATACGACAAAGAATTTTTAGGCTACGTCGTCGAAAGAAAGGCTAAGCTCAAAGTGGTTAGCAAATTGATATACCTATTACTAAAATGTGGTTACAAAGGATCAAACTTATAAACAAACAACTGCCTCAGTGTGTGTTAATCAAACCAGACAAACTTAATCAGAAATAGATCAAACCAGATAAAACAATAATACATTGATACACTCAATAATAAAGAATAATGAACAATGGAATTTATTTGGCTTAAACCTTACTAGTTGAGGTATCTAAAGGTGGAGTACAAGTCCTTTAATTCTTTTCTCATCCTTTTCCTTCAAGTTGTAAGTTTCTTTTATGATGATCAAAATCCTTTTGAGTCATTTGCTCAATGCTAAAGTGATAAACTTGTAAATCTGGAAAGAAAAAAAATAGCTACAACTTGTTCATTAAAGACAAACATAGATAGTGACTTAAAGAGGCATGCACGAGTGGCTAATTCCTTTGGCTGAATCTTTCTACCAACATAAAATAAATCCTACAAAAATAAAGAACTAGTTATAATACATGGGTTGCCTCCCATGAAGCACTTTTTTTGTGTCATTAGCTTGACGGTTTAAATCAGGGGTCTGACAGTATTAGGGAGGCTTTTTCATCTAGAATCTCCCTTCCATAATAATGCTTTAGTCGTTGTCCATTTACTTTAAATCTCCTCATATCACTAGAATCATGAATTTCAATGGCACGACTTTGGCAAACTTCGGTGACAACAAACGGTCCTGACCACTTGAATTTCAGCTTTCCTGGAAACAATCTCAATCTGGAATTGAACAATAAGACTTGTTGACTGATTTGAAAATTTCACCTTACCAGCTTTTTTTCATGATATCTTTTGGTCATTTTCTTCTAAATTAATGCATTTTCATACGTAGACAATCGCATCTCCTCCAATTCATCCGATTTTAATAATCTCTTCCTCCCAGCTAACTTTTCGTCAAAATTTAGGGATTTTACCTCCCAATACGCTTTATGCTCCAATTCAACACGAAGATGACATGCTTTACCATACACAAGTTGATATGGAGAGAAACCTAAATGTGTTTTGAAAGCTGTTTTGTATGCCCACAAGGTGTCATCTAATTTTCTTGACCAATCTTTTCGTGATGCCGCCACTGTCTTCTCCAGAATTTTCTTTAGTTATATATTTGATAGTTCAACTTAATTTCAGGTCTAAGATGGATATGGTGTAGACACTTTATGTTTAACATTGTATTTTTCTAATAGCTTTTCCAAATACATGTTGCAAAAATGTGTCCCGCTATCACCGAACTTGACAAAAATATTATTTTTTAAAAAATTAGTAACAGTGCAGGCGTCATTAGCACTGCAAGCAATTTCTTCCATCTATTTGGTAATATAATCAACATATACAAGAATATAAAGATACGTGCTTTATTGGAGAAATAGACCTATGAAATCAATTCCCCATCAATCAAATGGTTCTACCTCGACCATAATATTTAAAAGCATCTCGTCTTGTTTTGAGATGTTACTAGTCCTGTTGCATTGAGGGCATGTAGACACATATAACCTACAGTCATTAAATAGGGTAGGCCGCCAAAACCCACTCTGCAGTATTTTAGTCGCAGTTCTTTCGCCACTATGGTGTCCTCCATATGTTAAGCTATGGCAGTGCCACATAACGTTGTCCGCTTCTTTACCTGAAACACATTTGCGAAGTAAACCACCCAAACTTATCTTAAACAAGTATGGGTCATCCCACAGATAAAATTTTGTTTCTTTATATAAGCGTTTTCTTTGTTGCCAAGTGTATTCTTCTGGTACGACATTTGTCGCCTTATAATTTCCCATGTCCGTTAACCAAGGTCTTTCAATAATCCCTATTAGTTGCTCGTCCAGGAATTTCTATGTAATATTGTGCTTTGCCGCTAATCGCATTTGTCACCTCATTATTTTCTAATCATGAGAGGTGATTTTCCACCACATTTTCTACTCCTTTTTTATCTATAATTTCCATATCAAATTCTTACAACAGAAGCACTCCTCATAGAAGTCTTGGTTTGGATTCATTTTTATTGAATAAATACTTCAATGTTGCATGATCTGTAAAAATAATAAATTTTGAAACAATTAAATAAGGGGAAAAATTTTCAAAAGAAAATACTACTGCTAGCAATTCTTTTTCAGTTGTGGTGTAGTTAACTTGATTTTCATTTAAAACTTTTATGGTATAGTAAATTGCATATAAAAAATTTGCGTGCCTTTGGTCAAGTACTGCGCCAACAGCATAATCACTGGAATCACACATAATTTCAAAAGGAAGCTCCCAATTTGGTGACACAATGACCGGAGTGGTTATCAATTTATGTTTTATGGCAGAAAAAAAGTGTAGGAAAACTTTATCAAAGTTAAAATCGTTTTCATTGATCAGCGGGTTACATAAGTTTTTTGAAATTTTTGAAAAGTCTTTAATAAATCTTCTGTAAAAACCCACATGACCTAGAAAACTGCTTACTCCTTTGACATTTACCAGAGGTGGAAGTTTTTCAATCACCTCAATTTTTGCTTGATCGACCTTTATACCTTTAGCAGATATTTTGTGTCCAAGAACAATGCCTTCAGTTACCATGAAAGTTTGTCTTGGTACATCTGTTAAGGGCATTATTCAATTGATCAAGACAACAATCAAACGATTTACTAAATACAGAAAAATCATCCATAAATACCTCTATTGAATTTTCAATCATGTTAGAAAAAATAGAAAGCTTGCACCTTTGGAACGTTGCAGGCGCATTACATAATCTGAAATGCATCCTTCAATACGCAAAAACTCCAAATGGGCGAATCCCCTTCAAGTCTCATACGTTCCACCCCAATGCTTCTTTATTTTCCCTTAGTATTCGTAACAACTTCTCTTCTTCGACTTTTGACAAAGTGCTACTAATGATTGTCGGGTGCCTATTTCCTTGACTTAGAAAAATATATTTCAAATGCTCAACGAGTTCCTTTAGTTTGGGATCCGTCGATTTGTCCTCACTACTTCCTCCTGATTCTTAAAAAAAATTATAAGCACGATCCAATTGTGTTGCTTGCAATTGTAGTACCAACTCATTTACCTCCTCATTATCGTCGTCTTCCATTATTTCTTCTATGGATTGCACTAAAACCTTTTCTATTGGAGATGATGGGCCTTCTTTTTCGAAACATTTTCTATCTATTCGTCAATTAAATCAATTTGGCAGCATTGCAAATCTTCATGAGCATGTTTCATGGCTTCAAACACATTAATTACTATCTGCTCTTTATTAAATCGGAGAATCAATTCTCCTTTTTCTACATCAATCAAAGCTCTTCCCGTTGTAAGGAAAGGTCTTCCTAATAATAATGGTGTTTCGGCATCTTTCTGCATATCCAAAATAATGAAATCAACGAGAAATAGTAAATCATCAACCCTTACAAATACATCCTCTAGTACTCCATATGGATAAGTGACAGATTGGTCGGCCAGAGTCAAAGTTATTTTGTAGGTTTTGGCTCCCCACAATTTAAGTTCTTCATCATAGGCAACATCAACAAATTGATGCTCTCCTAAATCACAGAGTGTCTGGCCAATTTTCAATGAACCTATAGAGCAAGGAATAGTAAATCTACCTGGATCTGTTAGTGTAGGTGGTAATTTACGTTGAATGATGGCACTACATTCCTCCGTTAAAGCTACATTTTCATTATTCTTCCATTCGCGTTTACAGTTCAAAAGCTCTTTCAAGAATTTGGCATATACGGGCATCTGTTCCAATGCATCACAAAAAGGAATATTTACTTATAATGTTGTGAGCATCTCCATAAAATTTTTAAACTGCCCCACTTCCATCTCTCTCTTCAGCTTCTTCTTATTCAAAGGATACGATGGTTTGATGTAATCAAGTAAATGAGGGTTTGGTTCATTTAGGATTTGGTTTTTTATTCTCCTAAAAGGTGAGTCTTTATCAATGAATTTATCAAGTGTCTCTCCCCTCTCAAGAGTCTCTCTTGAAACCTCCTCTTATGTTGGTGTGGATTTTGGTTCCTCATCCTTCTCATTGCTCTATTCCACTATTTTTTTATGTTTGTTTCCACTGGGAGCTAAGGGAATTGTGTGATTTCTTAATTCTATTGCGTCATTGTTTCCTCTTTCCTGGGTGAATGATGTGATTTGTTGTGATATGTTAGACATTTTCCCTTTGATTCTTCTCATTGACTCCTCATGTTTTTCGCTCAAAAAGTTATGTGATTTGTTAACCTTTAAGAATTCATTTTTTGTTACCTCCATAAATTGAGTCAATGTTAACCTTTAAGAATTCATTTTTTGTTACCTGTATCTCTTTGTGGTGCTCTCTGATTATAATTCATGATTATAGCTTACACTTCTCCTATAAGTTGTTTTTAGCACAATTACCTGTAAAATGTTCTTCCTCGCAATTAGCACATAATACAAATACTACCACATTTGAAGATTCTGGAGTTGTACTTGCTACATTCAACTTTTGATTTAGCACTTCCAACTTTGTGAAGCACTTCGTATCCTCCTAAAGTTAACTCATTGTGAGATTTATTCTTCGTTTCCACATTTTGAAGCCCTCTAGTATTTGCAAAGTTGTACTCATTTATAATCATTTTCTCTATCCTCTCTTTCACCTGCAGCTCGGTCAGTGTTATGATCATACCTATGGCTGATGCATCTAAAATCTGAAAGCACAGAGTATTTGATGTTGAAATTTATCGGTGTTGTTGGGATGAACCACAAAGAAACATGTGAGGTGTCTGTAGGCCTAGAGTAGTCCCCCATAGTTTGTGCTATTGGTTCTGCCATGGTAAGCTTTATTTACACCTGAGCTGCATATACACAAACATGAAATAGCTCAGTAGTAGTATGATAAACAAGAAAATAAAACAAAAACTCGAAAACTAAAAATAAATGTTGCTCAATCGTTGCCTTGTTGAAATATCAACAGTCCCCGGCATTGGCACCAAAAACTTGATGACTTCTTGGCAAGTGTATCGATAATGTCGAAGTAATAATTAAGATCGAATCCATAGGAGCTACTTTTTAACAAGACAAAATTGTGTAATGCGTATAAAATAGTAAATTAGGGGGATTTTCGAGTTTGTAATGCGAAAATTAAATAAGTGTTTAGACAACAATAACAAAGCAATCAAGTTGTGTATAGAATCCCTTATTTCTCTATTGTTGATGTTCGATGTCTTACATGAATAATCTTATCACTATAATCCAATGGCAAATTAACAAAATCGCTATAACGAAACCTTTGTAATATAGTTCACTAATCACTACTCATAGTTTCCTATCCTTAATCCACTAGCGTAAGCAAGATTAGACAATGCAACAGAGCGTTAATTCACTAGCCACAACTCAGGGTCTTCTATTCCTATTCAACCAGTGTAAGTATAACAATTACCCTAGGTCCAACACATAAACTAATGGTCAGTATAACCCATGTGCCCAAAATCATATTAAAAGAGTATCTCACATAAAAAAACATTACGAATAAAAAGCAATTGAATAGAATTATAGATCAAAGTATTCACGCAAAGTCAAATCAACATATGTCCCAACAATATTGAAACAAGTTCATCAAACACAAACTAACCTAGAGAAGTTTAACTACTCATAATTCATATTACAATACCAAGAATAACTGGAAAGAGTTGCATATGAGATCCCTTGAAGGATTGGCCTCCAAATGCTCTCAAAAATCACTTTTAATGTTGTAAAACTCATACTTATTGTGCCAAATATCATAACTCTTGAAAAAGAGCCAAAAATCCCCTTAAAAACCTTCAGAATGGATCATAATGCATCAGAGAAGCCCAATAAAAGGGATCATATTGTGAGTGATGAACTGCATCACGCGCGTGATGCAGCTGTGTCTTCTCTATCGCGTGCGCGGTGCTGCATGATGTTGTGCGTGATTATTCCTGTAGCTGCACGTTTTTTCTCTCTTTTCACCTGATTTTTCACTAAGTACAATTTCTTTACACTAAGCTATTTTTTTCTTTGTTCTTTGGTCTTTCTTCTTTATTTTTGCTCCTCTTTAACTTGTTTTGATCCGTTTCTTCAACCGAATTCATGCAATGACGGACTGTAATCATCGCACTTTTTAAAATCTGTGACTTCATTATATGGGACCTAAAAAGTTTTTCAAATTGTCTAAAATATTTTTGGGACCTAAAAAATCCACTCAATAATATTAGGTGAAAAATCTGTTAGCACATATTTCAATGATGTGAAACTATATGGGAAGATTTTGAAATTTTACATGCCTTGCCAAATTGTAATTATGTAACAAATTTGACTATAAAGAAAACACAATGAATTGCATATATATCATGTTTTTTTAAAGAGTCTTAATATGATTGAACCTTTATCTGATGTAAAATTATCTTCCACTCATGCTTGCAAATTAATTTTTGGCCATAATCTTACCTATTTTGCTTGTTATAATCAATTCAAATCGCAGTCTAGTTGATTATGGTGCAGTTGTGTTCCAAATTTCCCTTTTTTTAAGCAAAATTTTGTATTATATACAAAGACTTGTGTTCCTTTCAAATAATTTCTCTTTTACTTTCAACGTGCTATTCTAAATTTTCTTATTCACTTAAAAACTACTTTAATGTTAAGAAAGCATGTTAGATAATATAAAATTGGCATTTGGATAAGTCAATAAGAGAAAGCCATGAATGGTTAGCTAGTTTTAATGAAAGTCTTAAATTGTTTAGCATAAGCTAAATATGCATTTTCTTTATTGTTATAAATAGTTATTATTATTTGTAATGAACTCCTCATCAGAAAAAAAAAAAGTTAAAGTTAAAACAATAAAGAAAAGGCTCCAGCAAGTTTTTTTATGCTTAGAAGAAGTTTGTTTATGATACTATTTTCAATATTATTCTTATAACAACATAATTATATTAAGGCAATTAAATTCATTTACCAACATTTGGTATCAGAGTCTAATTTTTGTTTGTACTCCTTTACTACTAATCGTACTTTGAAGCAATCTACTTCTCCTTTTGGATTGTACTTAGTTTTGTACACTCACTTGACTTCAATTGGCTTTTGCCCACTCCAAACTTCTTGTGGAGTTTATCACATATACTTTTCACTGGACGCCTATTTAAAAGGTATACTGTACAAGTCACTGCTTCGGCCCGAAAACTCTTGGCTAAATTCTTGCAATGCAGCATACTTCTCACATTATCCATGATTATTCTACTATTTCTTCCTGCCACTCCATTTTGTTGAGGAGTGTATCTTGCAGTCATTTGATGCTTAACTCCGTATTTTCTTAAGAAATCATTACATACAAAATACTTTGTTCCCCTGCCAGTTCTTAAGGTTTTCAAAGTATAATCACTTCATCTTTCAACATACGCCATAAATCTTTTGAGTGCATCACAAGCATCTAATTTATTTTTCAAAACATAAACCCACGTCTTCCTACTAAAGTCATCAAGGAAAGTAATAAAATATTTATTACCTCTATTAAATGGTACTCAAACATATCATAAATCAGAGTGCACAAGCTCAAAGTGGTTTTGTAGCTCTCCATTGCCTTAATATAATTGTGTTGTTATAAGAATAATATTGAAAATAGTATCATAAACAAACTTCTTCTAAGCACAAAAAAACTCGTTGGAGCCTTTTTCTTTATTGTTTTAACTTTCATTTTCTTTCTGATGAGTACTTTATTACAAGTAATAATAACTATTTGTAACAACTGAGAAAATGCATATTTAGCTTTTGCTAAAAAATTTATGACTTTCCTTGAAACTAACTAACCATTCATGACTTTCTCATATTGACTTTTTCTAATGCCAAATTTATATCATTTAAATTGTGCTACTCAAGCAGTTTGGTTACGAATAATATTAAGTGAATTGCAACATTATCAAGATGGTCCAACGAAGGTATTATGCGACAATATATCAACAATTGTTCTAACAAAGAATCCAGTGTTTCATGGGCGTAGCAAACATATTAATATTAAACATCACTACATTCGAGACTTGATAAGTGATAAGGAAATTGTGGTGAAGTATTGTATTTCGGAAGATCAAATTACTGATATTTTTACAAAGCCACTAAAAACTAATTTGTTCTTGAAGATGAAGAATTTGTTGGAATGATGAAACCAAATTTAAGGGAGAATGTTAGATAATATAAATTTGACCTTTGGAAAAATCAATAAGAAAAAGCTATGAATGGTTAGCTAGTTTTAAGAAAAGTCATAAATTGTTTAGCAAAAGCTATGCATTTTCTCGATTGTTATAAATAGTTACTTTAACTTGTAATGAAGTACTCATCAGAAAGAAAGTAAAAGTTAAAACAAAAAAGAAAAGACTCCAACGATTTTTTTTTGTGCTTAGAAGAAATTTGTTTAGGATACTATTTTAAATATTATTCTTTTAACAACACAATTATATTAAGACACTTAAATTCATTTGCCGTCAGAGTATAAATTTAAGTAGAATTATCGCATATAAATTGTTGCTAATCTAAAACTGTAAACAAAAGAAATTGTTCTCTTGACTCCGATATTTTAACATAAATATGGCAAATTAAGATAAAAGTTTATTGTAAAAATATTGCGAATTGATTCTAAGATTCATGATAATGAAAATTTCAAAAGTTATTTCAAAAGAGTATCAATATGGATTAATCCTATACCGTTATACCTTTATTTACTAAAGAAAGAATAAATTCTTGTTAATTCACATAAAAGACCATCTAATCTATATTGCAACACTCAGTATCCTAACACTTTAATAACAACGTGAACATCAATAATAATTTTAAAAAATCAATAATAATTTTAAAAATAAATAAATTAATCAGATAGTTAAAGTACATATATAATCATATATATGATCATACACAAACACAACATTTTTTTAGATGTGTTGATGTTACATATATGTCGAGGCTATATAGACTATAGCAATTGCAAAAACTTTTTTAAGATTGCCACGTAACAGTGATAGTTTTTTTAGATGTGTTGATATATATATATATATATATATATATATATATATATATATATATATATATAATTCAACTGGATAAGCTAAATTTCATGCTCTTCTATAAATCAATACACCATGTTATAAATCATTCACTTCAAACTCAATTTTAACTACACTTATTTTACAAGGCAGTGAAAAATTCTAATTAACTTTTTTTTGTTCCATTTTATTTAAGCCTGAGGTGGTGGAGAAACAATAGTTGCTGGTGGAGGTGTTAAAGTATAGCCATTGTTGGGATTGGTATTTGGCTCTGGCTCTGAATAATCCATTATTTCATCATACACTTCAATCATTTTCCTATCAACATCCTAAATAAATATAAAACAACTTTTTTATTAATTTTCAGCATAAGAAATCAATTATTTAGTTTGTGCAAGAAAAATTAAATAACAAACTAACCATGATTTGTTTAGAAGAATCTTCCTCTTCAATTGTCTCTATCATTGTAACTCTCCCAAAACCTTATAATTAAAAGGTCAAATCAAATGCAAATAATAATAATAATAATATGACACATAAAGTGACACACAAAACTATAAAATCGATGAAGACCAGACCATTAGAATACAGCACCTACACAGACACAAAACCGATGAAGAACAGACACTCTGAATATGACACTTACACTGATACAAAATCGATGAAGAACAACCACTTTGAATATGACATCTACACCGACATAAAATCGATGAAAACCAGACATAAAACCGATGAAAAACAGACACTCTTAAAACTTTGAATATGAATATGATACCTACACTAACTCGACGACAGTAATACACAACGACAGTAACACAGTAATAATAATTTGAAAAATAAAGTAAACTAGAAGTAATTACAAACTGACATAGACACGCATTTTTTCAGACACATTTTTTTAGAGATATCATAACAAAACAAGAAAAAGACAATCAATGTAAAGATATATAGTGAAAAACCCTAGGGTTTTAAATTGTGATCTTAAATTTTGAGATCTCCACAAACCTAATTTTCTAGGAAGAAAGAGAATTTACTTACCATGAGCAAATGAGAGAAAGAGGATGGATGAAAGAAGCAGCAGATAAAAATGTGAGCGATTCATTGTTTTGTGATTGGTGATGTGATGTATATTGTATGGTAAGAATGAAAAGATGAGTGAGTATATATTTGTGTAAGAATGAGTGTAGTGTGTGTGAGCGTGAGATTCTGAAATAGAAACCGACTTTGGTTTGTGGTTAGATCTAACAAAACATTGGAAATGGCAAAGTGGTGTACTTTTGTTGGCATCATATGCTTTATACACGTTTTGTTTGTTATACTAATTAGGTTGACTTTCTAGGTTTGGATAAAATTAAATATGTTTATATTGATTAAATAATAGGCTAGGAGACTTTAATAAATACTATGTTAATATTAGTGTATTCCGGAAGAAAAAAAAAATATGACATATGCACACATTGCATTTTTAAAGGTTAAAATATTAATATTTTTTAATATTTTTAGGAATTAAAAGTGAGATATTTGTATGATTTGGATTTACTTGAAATAATATATATTATATGTATTGTGCTGTTTAGAAAATAAAAAGAAATCATATGAAAGTTTATTTATTTTCTACTTTCTTTATTTCCAAGTATAGAATTTTAGAGTATTTTCTTACTTTCATAGTTTAATGATTTATCTTCTTAACAATTTGGTGAATTTTAGAGTATTTATTTTCGATCTTGTGAATGATGAAGATTTTAATTTTTTATTCAAGTAAAGATGTATATTGGTGAATTTTATGTAACACTCTGAATTTTTTATTTATTTTTTAATTTTTAAATTTAATTTTTGATGCGTTTAATGATTTGTTATTATTGTGTTATTATTTAGAGAAAAAAATAAAATATAGATGTTGAATTTGTTATGAAGAAATTATTAATTACAATAAGAGTATAAAAGGTTATAATTATATAGAAAAATTAAGGTTTAGTGAAAAATTAATAAAATAAAAAAGGAAGTTGAAAAATCATAAGTAAGTGGGAAGTCAATGAATAAAAAAGCTGAAAAAGTTGAGAGTTAAATAGAATTAAAAATAAATTACAATTAGTTATTATAAAAAGGGAAGATAATGAAATATTGAGCAAAGTGTTTACCATCATACTCACATTTGGTAATTTTTTAAATGCAAGTTTTTTAAATTTGATTTTCTATACATGTATTTGTAGAAGTTCAGCACTAGGTTGTGTAATATACATCAATATATAGTATATAGGTATTATAACTGAGAAATGTGTTTGATAGTGTAGCTTAGATGAACAATGTGTTTTGAGCATTAGATTGTGCAATATACATCAACATATAGGTAGTATAACATCATAATCATACTCACATTTTGTAGGAAGTTGGATATGGGAGACATGAAACCTACCAATGTGTCTTTCCAACTTGCCGATATGTCTGTTAAGTATTTTATAGGTGTGTTGGAGGATGTTCCGATGAGAGTTGGAGAATATTATGTGTCGGTTGACTTTATCACATTGGATATTAGTGAGGACCCTAAAATTCCGATAATATTAGGTAGACCTTTCTTAGCTACGGCGGGGGCCATCATAGATGTAAAGAGAGTAAAGTTGACTTTTGAGGTAGGAGAGGAAAAGAATGAGTTCATTCTAGAAAAAACTCATGAAAACCCTTCTTTGAGGGATTCTTGTTGTGTAGTTGATATCATCGACACTTGTGTTCAAGAGAGCGCATTGGATCCTCCTATAACCGATAAGTTGGAAATATGTTTGCTTGATAGTGCCTAAATCATTAAAGAAAACATCGAAGTGAAAGCCTTTGAGGAGATATTGCACAAAAGTCTCATTTCCTCTCAACAAAGATTTGAAGTACTTGTAATACAAGGTGACGAGTCTGCACTACTAAAAAAACTAATATCAGAGACGGAAGAAATTTGTGTCTAAAATGCTTAAATTCCGTCTCCACCTGATTTGGAGACGGACTCGGAGACGGAAAAGAACCCCTCTTTAAAATGTTGGTCACAAACGCGTCAAAGACGGATTTTTTATTTCCGTCTATATTCAGAGACGGAATTTGTCCGTCATCAAAAAGGAACTTCCGTCTCTCCTAATTAGATATAAACATTCCATTTCCGTCTCTGTAGAGACGGAAATTTCCGTCTCTGTCTATTCTGTGTCTGCATGAAATTATTGTGTCTCAGAAGTTTGGTCTCTGATAGTCATAATTCTGTCTCTCCATAATTAACTATGTTGACTATTTTGGTGTCTAATATAGATATTTCCGTCTCTAAATTTAATATAATTTTTTTATACTATTTTATAGTATTCATCATTTTATAATACACAACCTGGACATAATTTTAATATTATAATAGACTAAATTTAAATTTGTAACATTCATGATCAAAATATATTGATAATAAAATGATTCTCATAATAACATTTCAAAATATAGTGATAGCAAAAAGATACTTGCAACATTGCAAGATAAAGTGATAGTAGAATGATCTTTGCAATACATCCCAAAATATAGCAATAGTTGAGTAATTAGTCATATTAAAAATGTACCCATAACTTCAAAATAAAAATATTATGTCTTACATAAATAAAAATCTAATCCATGTAATGGTTGTCATTCTCTCCATTATTTCCAATACCTTCCTCTCCCTCTATGTCAAAATAATCTTCTTCCATGCCAATATTTTTCTCTCCTTCATTATCAATATCATTATCTTCTTCATTACCAATATCATCACCATCTTCTTCAAGAAATAAACTTTTCATATTTTTATCATGCATTAGTTTTTGAAACAGGCGCTCCCATCGATTCACCTTTTGTTTTATACTTTCTTGTTCAAGAGTCTTTTGTTGAAGTTGATTGGTTAATGCTTGAACTTGATCTTTCAATGTAACAACCTCTTCCGATGATGTTGCATCATTAGAAATTATATTTTTTGCAGATGATTTGATGGTAGCGGCTTGAGATCCTAATCCAAATATGCGCCCCTTCTTGTTTATACCGCCAACCACTTCCATGTATATGTTATTATCTAAGTCTAATGTAGACTCATGGCTACTTCCCTCACCACTATGAAGTTGTGCCTCGCCTTTTTGCACTTGATATAATTCCTGAAATAAAATTAAAAATCAAAATACAAAAACACTAAATAGAACTCAAGTAGTGTGATAAATCCAAAATATAAATAAATGAAACAGTGAAGGTACAAATCCAAGCAATCAAAATTAACTAATTTATTACTTTCTAAGCTATCTAGTAAGTTTGTGAATGAAAATCATAAAACATGTGTTAATAGTTACTACATTAACCATGGTGGTACTACTAGTTGAACCTGTAGAGCTTAAGGCCTTTAGAACTCCAAAAACATTCAATGTAGTACAGGTTTGTTTCTGCTTGTTACTGGAAAAACAATTTGTTTTTAAGTGTTTCATAATAACATATCTTATAACATTTATCTCTCTCTATTTATCATTCTGTGAGACTGTAATGCAGAAAATTAATAATAAATCTCATCCCATAATTAGTTATGTCATTAATGGAGATAAACACTACATATCCAGAATAAACCAAAAAGTTATATATTTAGTTATGTTATTAATGGAAATAAACACTACATATCAACAATCCAAGGAGCTTTTTCATGGAAAGTGTGCTCAAGCAATTGTGTGCTACAGATTCTTGTGGATACTACATTACTAAACATAAAGATCTCTAAATCTTAAATAGAATTGTTGTTTTATGTCTCTAGTATTGTGTTAGTGGCAAGTAAAAATCAAGTGTCTAATACTTATTCTTCCACATTTGATATATAACCAAATGTGGTTTACTCCTCAAAACAATGTCAAAACAATTGACATAACTAAGTGTATGCTACCTTAGAAAAATAAAACAATATACTTACAGCAACTTTTGCTTGTTTTTCATTGAACCATTCATTTGGTTTCCCTTTTGGCCTATGAAGCCGCTCGTAAAGCTCATAACATGAAGGTTCTCTATTCAATTCCAGTCTCTAAAAAAGAAAATATTAAACTATTAGAATATTAAATTTGTCAAATCTCTAAAATTAAGAAAATACATATAGTTACTGACCATTCTCTTTGCATGTTCTCTAGCAGAAATAGACCCTCCACTATGCACATTATGTCCTTCTTGAGATTGTCTATTTTCATTATTAATCATAGAAATCTCTTGCCATTTCTCCTTCTCCCATTCATCTTTCAATTCTTTTAAATTGTTTGGTCCAATCCAACTACCATCATCCTTACCACTGCGTACTTTGTACAAAGCATTTTTCAACGCTATTGATCCCCTACTAGAAAAAATCTTTTTAATGTTCTTTTCATCATGTTCAAGCCACTTGAATCTTCTCTGCAAATTGGAACATAATTTTAAGAAAAAGTAAGTGAACCACATTTATATAACTAAGGTAGCATACATTTAATCAAAACAAAGATATAAACCATACAACAGTGTCAAAACAAAGATTGTACAGATATAAACCAAAGATATAAACCATACAACAGTGACATAACAAAGATTGAATGTTTGTATATAAAACGATACACATTGTGCTATGTTAGACATCACATCACTCTAAAATTCATGGCAAAAACATCCAAGAACCGACATCACATAACTTGTAAAAAAACCATATGCAATCAAAGCTAGCTGGCTAACTATAGTGATGGAGCAGATGGTTTTGACTATCCACATTTCTAAACATATGGGGACAGAAATTTCCAGACATGAAAACTAAAATCTCTGAATTCCTAAAATGTGATTGCAGAGAACTAATAGAGTAGTTAGAGATGCACCATTTTATCCATCATTTAAATGTCATTCATTTAAATTACTTACATGTAGAGATGAAACACACAAACAACAAAGTCAAGCTTAAATAAGTATTGGATTTCTGTATCACTGGAGTTTCACTTTTCAATTTCTATTCTTCTCTCCTTAATTCCCTAGTCTCTTCAATTTATGCTATTATGTTCAGTTATTTTCTTTATATCGCTTTTTTTTTCAACTTCCACCTTGCACGCCCTTATCACCGGCTCTACTATCCAATTCATGTAATCAAGATTTAGCCTCTTAAATTATCTCGAGAATTTAGAGGAATCCCTTGTCAAAAAGAGAACAACATAGATGGCAACAAGTCTAAGTACCAGAACCACGTTTCTTGTAAAGTAATTGCACTCATAACACGATAATAACACACGATGTTGAAATACATGTTTCTTTTCATTCATTGTGGTTTTTGACCTCAAATATAAACCCAAAAAGTTGTTATAATGGAAAAGTGTATACGATATATTGAAATTATGGTCCACAAAATGTCAACAATGTTACAAATGTTAGCTCCTAAAATAGTGTTAAAGATTCTTCCTTGTGCTACATAACAATGTATAATTGGTAGAGATTTGAAGCATATAATTCTTCCATGCATATACTTTTTAATAAAATTATGATTTTTATTTCACACAACTTAGGTAGTATAACAATATATAAAGTCCATATTTTTACTATCAATCCTCTAAGTTTCAAAACTCAAACCAATAACAACTATTAGTTTTAATTTGTATTGTAATACCCCGTATTATCTAAATGCTCAATTGGATATCAGATGAGATCAGAGGAGCATCTATGTGCTCTATCCTTGGTAAATTGGATTAATGGAATCCTCTAAGTACTTTAAGTATTATCAATTGGGATCAATAGAGCAACTAATGAACTCTGAAGAGATCAATTTATTATTAGCTCAAGATAGACTTTTATGATAACTCTAATAATTGATCAATTGGTTGAGATGACAAAATATCAATTGGAGATATTTTACTCTATTGGATTATATTATATAATATTGGTTTATATATATATATATATATATATATATATATATATATATATATATATATATATATATATATATATATATATATTTGTTAAGAAAGAAGAAAAAAGGATAGTAAAGGAGAAGAAGAGGAAAGGAAGAGAAAGAAAGGAAAGAGAGGAAAAGTTCAAGGAAGAAGAAGAAGCCATGGATCATCATCAATTTCATCAAACTCCTCTTCGATTATCAGGTGGGTTCTAGATAGAAACTTAAGTTCTAGAGTTAGAAATGATTTTAGCTTAAGTTAGGGTTTATGAGAAATTGCTTAAATCGATAATCGATGAAATTTAACGGTTGAAATGCGGTATAAACTGTGTAGTATAATCATTAGCCATGTATGATCATCTGTTAATTCAAGTTTGTGTGTCGGGTGAAGTTTTGGATGGGTTTTTGGTCCCAATACTCTGTTTTCACGCTGCTGGGAAACCCAGTTTTCGCAGGTTCGCACTGCGAGTCCCCTAGCGAAGGGGAAATTGAACATTCGCTGGTTGTTCGCACGACGAAGGTGAAGGCGAACATTCGCCAGAGGTTCGCACTGCGAACATTACCCTGTTTTGGTTCTGCCACATTTCTCCAGACGTTCGCACTGTGAATGGGACAGCGAACCCTGTGTATTTAGGCATTCGCTGGGAGCTTCGCACTGCGAATGAGAAAGCAAGCATTCGCTGGCTGCTTCGCATTGCGAACTTAGCAGATCCTCCAACTTGTTTCTTTCATAACTTTTGATCCGTAACTCGGATCGGGACGTTCTTGGTGTCATTAGAAAGCTATGACGACCCTCTATCCTATAAAAAGTGAAAATATTGGGTATGATGTGGGATAAATGAATTAGTGGAAAATGAAGGAAAGTAATGTTTTGTGAAATGTTGGAATTGACATCTTTTGGATCGTAAATCCGATCGAGGCATAGTTATAGCCGATGTAAAGTTGTGGAAATATCCTATGGGATAACAGTGATTGATATTGATCTGATACCCGATTAAATGAATCGGAGGGACCCCGAAAGGGATGTTTTATGCGATGAACCATTATGTGATTCTATTATGCTTTTGTATAACTTGTGATTGAATTATTATAGGTGCAATTGTGATATACTTTGCCTGTTATTGATGTTTAACTTGATCGAGAGAGTATGCATGTTAAAATATGAAATTAGGTAGAGTGAGGAAACCTTACCCCAAAACAAATGGCATAGTTGAGATTGTTATAATTCTAGGTTGTGACTATGATTGATAAATAATCTAGATGGCGATGCTCGTGCATTCGATGTAGATGTGCATTCTTGCCGAGTAATGGTCTAGAGGAGAGTGAGACACTAGTATGGAACATGTGTGTGAACCTTTGTGTTCTTTGAGAAAGGTCGAATGTGGCCTTAAGGCATTGTGGCCTTGTGATTGTCGAATACAATCACGTTGTGTGTGAGATCACGTAATCGTAACAGGTTATCTTGTGAGTACGTTTCATGGGTCTCGAGCTCCTCTGAAACATATGCACGACTACTTGGCAGGTTTGATTCCCGCGTGCAGTACGAATGGCGCTTTGGGAGCGTATGCTTGTGACGGTTAATGGCCCGTGTGAAGTGACGGTTCATAACGGTTAATGGCCCGTAGAACCCGAATCTATTCGTATGTTAAGTAGGTTACCAGGATCCATGACTTAGGTCGACTTTTAGACGTAGAAGCGGACGGGAACAGGGGATGCCTTGGTGTGGTTATCGATTCGTAAGGAATATTGAGTAACAGCCTCAGGACGTAATTCCTTCAGTGATATTGTGAGTTGATAAACTCATGACATGTTTCCATATAGTGTGAGATTGCGAGATTGTGAACTCAAGGTCATTTCCCTTCCCCTTGACTTAAGTTAGGATTGATAGAACCCTGTAAAGCCGAGAGAATCTATAGGATAGGGAACTCACTGAGATTTGATGTATCTCACCCTACTATAGTTGCTTTATTTCAGGTGCAGGTTTGGTTACAAGTGGAGCGATGCTCGGATGTTTCAAGAGAAGCTTAGTTAAGCTTATTCCGCTGTGTATTCTTTTGTTGTATACAATTGAGGATATTGTATATTATTCTTAGTTTTATTATTTTTGGCTAGTTTCCATGACTTGTGCCATGTGTTGTATTTATGTTTTAGAATGGACAAGTATGTGAACTATGCCATTAGGCACTTTTGATGTGTCAGTACCAAATGAAATGCTTGTATTGTATTATTCTAGGTATATATTATACAAGACGTTTACATGTATTTTGAATAAAATAACAAACAGAGATCAAAGTATAAAACAAAAAACAGAGCCATGTATGGAAAAAGAAAGATCCATGTATTAGAAATAACAAGAAATTAAGTTATAACTCACCTTTCTGTTTATTGACAAGAGACAAGAGATTAATCTAAAATGTAGTCCAAAGGTTCCACAGATCCAGCAAGTTATTTCAATCAATTTTTCTGTCATTTTATCCAAACATTAGCTTAAAGAGAAATTATGTATTGATCTCTATTTAACCATATTATAAACTATAAAGTATCTCTAAAATGGAAAATTAGAAGAAAAAACCCAACAAGAAAAAATTGTAGATGAAGAAAAAAGTATCTCTAACATAGGGATTGTGAGCCACTCTAAGTTTCTATGTCGAAACATAAACATAATTTCTACATACAAAACTTCTAATTCCACCCCAAACAAAAAAACCCAACAACAACAACAAACATTAAACCAAGTAGTTGAAGTCAAAAGTTAAGAAGAAATAGAAATTGTAGATGAAGAATACCTTTAATTAAAGATGAAAGAATTGATTTCCAGTGATGGGAGAGGAAACGAGTAGAAACGGAAGTACGGCGCAGTGAAAGAAGAAAACATAAGTGTTTTTGGAAGAGAAACGGTATTGGGTTAGGGTATTGAGTTAGGGAAGAGAAACCGTACTGTAAGTCTTTCCTTTATTTTTTTATAAAGATTAAAAAATTATATTAAAATAATTATAATAAATTGTAGCATAAGCGGACTATTTGAAATTAATGGGGGGAATTGAAAATTGACCTAGGGAACTGAATTTTCATTTTTATTTTTTTAATAATTTATTTGGAGACGGAAATTGGTCACGGAATTATTCAAAGACGGATATTTTCCGTCTCAATAAAAAATTTTGTTTTTTAATTTTTTTAATTGATATATGGGTGACGGCCATTGAGACGGAATTATTTAACACGGAAATAATCCTTCTCTGAATTCCGTCTCCAAACATTTTCTTATCGATATAATTTACAAATTTCCCAATTGGAGACGGACTCTGAGACGGAAGTATTCGGAGATGGAATTTTACGTCTCTAAATATTGTCACTATTTAACCAAATTTAAAGTTGGTCTCTATCTTGAAAATTTCGTCTTTAAATCCATCTCTAACAGAGAAGGAACAATTCCCTCTCTAAATTCCGTCATTGTTAAGGAATTTTCTAGTAGTGCTGAGCAACAAAAATCCCAAATAGAATTGAAATCACTCCCAAAACCCCTCAGGTATAAATTTTAGGACAAGGAAAGAAATCGGCCTGTGATAGTGAATACAAGTTTGGGGGAGGCCGAAATTGAAAAACTTCTCACCATCCTTAGGAAGTACCCAAAACCCGTGAGGTGCACTATAGATGACCTGAAAGGTATTAGCCCCTCTATTTGTATGCATAAGATAATGATAGAGGATGATTATAAGCCCTTTAGAAAACACCAGAGGCAGCTAAATCCAAATATGAAAGAGGTAGTTAAATAGAAGGTTATTAAACTCATGGAGGTAGGGATAATCCATCACATCTACGATAGTAAGTGGGTTAATCACGTCTAGGTTGTTCCTAAAAAGGGAGGGATGATAGTTATTAAAAATGAAAAGAGGGATCAGGTTGCCGCTAGACACGTTACAGGGTGGAGAATGTGTATCGACTATAGGAAGCTTAACAAAGCTTCCCGAAAAGACCATTTTTTGCTACCTTTCATTGACCAAATGCTTGAGCGTCTGGCCAAACACTCCCATTTTCCCCTATGGTACATTTACCTACCGACGAATTCCTTTTGGGTTATACAATGTGCCTGCTACTTTTCAGGGATGCATGATGTCGATTTTCTCTGACTTCTTGGAGGATATCATAGAAGTCTTCATGGATGAATTCTCTGTGTATGGGTCTAGTTTCGATAGTTGTCTGATAAATCTAGAAAAAGTCTTGGAAAAGTGTGTTAAGGCAAACCTCGTTCTTAATTGGGAAAAGTGTCATTTCATGGTGAAATAGGGCATTGCCCTTGGGCACTTAGTGTCCGAAAGAGGGATTGAGGTCGATATGGCCAATATTGAGGTTATAGAGAAGCTAACCCCCCCCCTCCCCACCACTATGAGGTAGGTTAGGAGATTCCTAGGTCATCTCGGCTTCTATTGCCGGTTCATTAAGGATTTCTCTAAGATTTCCAAGCCCCTAATTGGGCTATTAATGAAAGATATTGAACTTAACTTTGATAATGAGTGTCTTAAAGCTTTTTCAGTATTCAAGATTGTTTTGATCTCTGCTTCCATAATGCAGCCCCCGGATTGAGGCGCCATTTTTGAGATTATGTGTGACGCCAATGACTACGATGTAGGCGCGGTGTTGTGTCAGAAAAATGACAATAAAATACATTCCATTTATTAGGCTAGTAGGAGTTTGGATGAGGCACAAATTATTTTTGCAGACACTAAAAAAGAATTATTAGTCATTGTCTTTGTCGTAGATATGTTATGCTTATACCTTGTAGGGTCGAAGATAATTGTATACACTAACCGTGTAGCCATTAGGTACCTCTTAAGCAAAAAGGATGTCAAGCCTATGCTCATTAGATTGATCTTGTTACTACAAGAGTTTGATTTTGAGATTAGGGATAAGAAGGGGATGGAGAATGTGGTCGCCGACCACTTGTCTAAGTTGAATGATTTGAAAGGGGATGAGTTACCACTTGATGACTCTTTCCCGGATGACAAAGTTTTTGCGTTGGTTGGTAAGGAGTCACCTTGGTATGCTGACTTTGTCAACTACCTTGTTGTCGAGGTTTTACCTCCTAATTTGAATTATCATCGTAAAAATAAGTTTTTCTCTGATTTGAAACATAACTATTGGGACGATCCTCTGCACTTTAAGAGAGGCGCTAACGGAATTTTTCGAAGGTGTATCCCTGTAGAGGAAACTAAAAGTGTCATAGCTTACTGTCATGCCTCAGTCTATGGTGAACATGCTGGCACCAGCAAAACTGTTTCGAAAATCCTACAAGATGGCCTTTATTGGCCCAATATGTTCAAAGATGTTCATGATTTCATAGAGAAATGTGACCAGTGCCATCTCGCAGGAAACATCTCGAAGAGAAATGAGATGCCTCTAAATATAATTCTTGAGGTTGAAATTTTTTATGTCTGGGGAGTTGATTTCATGGAACCTTTTCCCTCATCTTTAGGGAATCAGTATATCGTTATGGCGATTGACTATGTGTCAAAATGGATCGAGGTCATTGCCTCTCCAACTAATGGCGCTCGAGTTGTGATAAAAATGTTCAAAAATATTATTTTCCTTAGTTTGGGGTTCCAAAGCTAGTAATAAGTGATGGGATTCGCATTTCATTGCTATACAGTTTAAGAATTTGCTCAAAAAGTATGGGGTACGCCACAGAGTTTCCACACCCTATCACCCCCAAACTAGTGGGCTAGTCGAGGTCTCTAATAGAAAGTTACAGTTGAATGAGTTGGAAGAGATAAGGCTTGATGCATACGAGAACACGAAGTTGTACAAAGAGAGAACTAAGAGATGGAATGATAAAAGGATTCTAAATAGGGAAATCTAATAAGGAAACATAGTCTTATTGTTTAACTCAAGACTTAAACTTTATCCCGAAAAACTTTAGTCATGGTGGTCTGGACCCTATGTTATAAAGAGGGTAACATAGTACGAAGCAGTAGAAGTTTAGAGTGATCCCACGAGACCATTTACTGTGAATGGGCAGAGGTTGAAACATTATGCCTTTAGGGACCTCATAGACCAATGAACTAGTTTAATCTTGAAGGTGCCTAGGCAAAAATATTTCCCAACCGGTCTTGTGTATGCGGCGATAAAAAGAAATAAATTTCCTTAATATTGATTGTCTGAATGAAAGGGGAAAGGATAAATCGAAAAAAAATATACTTAAGCCCAAAACATAGTTGGAGAGGCTTCCGAAAGGGAGACTTGGGTTCGTGGCTCTACCGCGGTTAGTGTTCTTGCGAATACCTTTGTTGTCAAGTGATTACCAAGAGAACCAAGCCTAGCCGATTGGAACAAAGGCTGACATATGAGTACCATTGACTTCATTTTTGTATGCTTTCTTATGATGTTAATCACTTTGATCCGAAAACTTGTAAATGTAATCTTTGTTGCTTGAGGACAAGCAACAATCTAAGTTTGGGGTTGTCGCGGCCGGCAAAAATATTCGAGTCGCCATCATATTTTTTTAAGGAAAATAAATGATAAACCTAAAATCCTAATCCTAAGGGTTGAGATTCCTAAGTTTCGGGAGTCGGTTAAGTGAGGGGAAGGTGTTAGGCACCCCTCACTTCCATTGTACTCAATGGGATTCTCCTTATGTTTTAGGGTATGTTTGTTTGTTATTTGAATGCTTTATTGTTTATACTTATTTATAAAACCTTAATATTAAGTAGAAAAAGTGAAATGAAATTAATCTAAGAGGGGGACCCTAAGTTTTATTATTATTATACTCGCTAGGGTTTACAACCCTATGCCTACGTACCTTCAATTTTGAAGGATCAGAGTAACCGTAGTTCACCTCCCCTACCTACCCCCTAATCCTATCGCAAAACTTAATCCACTATTTATACTCTTGGATAAAGAGTTCTATCCCCAAATCTATTATTTATACTCCTAGATAAGGAGTTTTGTCCCTTAATCTATTATTTATACTCCTAGATATGGAGTTCTATCCCTTAATCTATTATTTATACTCCTAGATAAGGAGTTCTATCCCTTAATCTATTATTTATACTCCTAGATAAGGAGTTCTATCCCTTAAATCCCGATCCTTTTATTTATACACTCGGAGGAAAAGTTTTATCCCATATCCTTGTCCATTGTTTATACTCTCGGAGTAAGAGTTTTATCCCAAAATCCCTTATCCATTATTTATACTCTCGGATGGAGAGTTTTATCCCTTAAAATCCCCTTATCCATTGTTTATACTCTCGGATGAAGAGTTTTATCCCTTAAATCATATCCCTTGGCATATGTTTATACTCTTGGAACCTAAGAGTTTTATCCCAAATCCTATCCATTATTTATACTCTTGGATGAAGAGTTATATCCCTTAAATCCCGATCCATTTATTTATACTCTCGGATATCAAGAGTTATATCCCTTAAATCCTAATCCCTTGGCCTATGTTTATACTCTTGGAACCTAAGAGTTTTATCCCAACATTTTAATCCCAATTGTATCCCTTATATCCCTTAGAAATATCCAAATAAATATCCCCTAATCCTATTCCTTTATTTATGCTCTCGGAAATTAGAGCTCTATCCCTTGTTTTAATCCCTTAAATATCCCTTAGGATTCTATCCCTTAGTATATAAAAAAAAACTTAAGTTTTTATATCATTTTATTTGCAAAATTATCCCTAAGTTCACATAATTATATTTAAAATTACATAAAGAAGACCTAATTTTATTATCCCCAAATATTATAAAATACATCTTTCAATTTATTTATAAAATAAAATAATTGTGATAACTTATAAAATAAAAAACCATATTCTACCTTTAACCCCTATTTACTTATCCCACGTTATATTCCTTAGTTATCCCAACAAAATTAATTAAATCTAATTTGATATTTTCATCCCAAAATCATATTTAAATCCAATTTAAACTAAAACATAAAAATATAAATTCTCTTTAAAATAAATCATAAACCAAATTTTAATAAAAATTCAAAATTCCCAAAATATATCATCCCAAAAAAACCAGGAATAAAATCTCATTTATAAAAAATTTTATCTCTATTAAAAAAAATAAACAAGTTATTTTAAATATAAAACCAATATTGAAAATCTCAAACCCTATATAAACGTCTAAAATAAACCCTAAAATTCCTAATTATATTTCCCCTAATAATAACCTAAAATCCTATATTATAAATCCTAATTAAACACTTAATCCCTAATTAATACTTAAATTATGGAAATAATTTAATTAATTAAATAAATCCAGGAGGTGCATCTTATGTTTAATTAGTAATGGGCCTGTCATCTGGGGGTATAAGTAGTATTAGGTAAAATGACTCAAGATATTATTTTAAAAAGTTAGTTTATAATGTTAGTGAGAAAAATTATTCAAGATATTATTTTGAAAACATGATTTAAAACATAAAAAGTTATGTGTTTTTTCTTATTTGAATGATTTTATTTAAAACTTAACGTTAACACCATAAAACCTACCGTTCTAAACAAACTGATTAAAACAACAAAATCCAACAATAATATATATATATATATATATATATATATATATATATATATATATATACGAATAAGTAGAGATAAATGACCAACCTACAAGGAGGAGGATTTCCCTGGTAAAATAATTCTTTTTTTAGTCTTCATTTTCTTCACCAATTTCAGTCCCTCCCCTTTGATTTGATCCTTTCCTCTTTTCAACTTTTTTTCTTTTCGTCCCTTGCGTTCTCCTTTTCCTCTCCCTATTTTCTCCTTTTCCCTTAGCGCAAGATTCCGACCCCTCTTCCCCTTTGAGTGTTGTTGTTCTTCAATGTGAAGAACAACAACTTTTTTTATACTGATTATTGTGAATTTGTGGGTGAATTAAAATGTAGAAAACAGAGTCTATTTATAGATGAAAAATTAGGTCAGACATTGAATAAAATTTTTCAGTTTAGGAAGATTTTAATCTGACCTGATTTTCCTCTATTTCTTGGAGCCCAAGCAAATGAATCTGGATGGATTCATGGCTTGGTGAATTTAAATAAAAAAAATTAATATTTTAAATAAAAAAATATTCTAATAATGTTAAAGGAAAAAGATTTGATTTTTATTTATTTTTATGATTTTTTGAGATTTTTTTCATAAAAAATTGATTTTAATGAAAAAATCAAATTTTCAAAAATTCAATAAATAAAAATATGAAAATTAAATATTAAATATTAAAAAATGATATTTTTTTATTTTTTTTATTAAAAAAATAAAAAAAACTTAGTAGTAAAGAAAAAATAAATAAAACATTAAAAATGTAAAAGATGGGATTCGAACTCACAATCTCTAACACTTATATCCCTTACACCCCTCTTCCTACCAACTAAATCATTCCATTTATTCAAAATAAAATAGAATTAACGAGTATATAATAATTTAATAATAATTCCATGATAATATTAATATTAATAATATTATTAATACTAATATTAATACTCTAATAACCACACTATGACCCTAATTTAATTTTGACTAAAAATTAATCTAATCCTAATTAACCCCTATATAATAAAAAATCTTTTAATATAAACCTATATATTTCTAAAGAAAATTAATTTAAACCATATCCTAAAAAATTATATCTACTCTTTATAAATTAATAGACTAAAAGAGAAAAGAAAAATTAATGAATACTAAAATGTTTAATTTTGCTAATAACCCAATAATGTTAATTCCAACAATATTAAAAGGCAAATTAACCCCAAAACAAATTATATCCTCAAAAAAATCCAAACTCCTAAGTAAAAATCCTTATACAAAATTAAATCAGAAATGGGCCTAAAAGTGCTAAGAGGCCCATACTGATATGTGTTAGAGACTCCCACATCTAACCAACATCCCTGATAGCATGTAATCCCAAAATAGAAATAGCTTCTAAAAAAAGCCTGTGAACTGCTGGTCAAAATTTAGGGTACTACAGGGGTAGTTTGATAAGTGGTTTACGCATCGTTATTTGTAGTCATTTTATCTTATTATTTTATCGCATTTTGTTCGGTTTACTTTCAATTACCATGTTGTATGCTTTGGTATGTGCATTCTTGCTATTTTCAGGGCCTAATGAGCATCCAAGACCAAGAGGGGTCAGAATCAAGCAAAACAAGGCAAAACCAAAAAAGACGAATTTTCCCCATAGAAAAACTAGAGAGCTGCTACAGCCACCTGTAGCAGGAGAAACCCAAGGTGCCCCCTTTTTCTCAACTCCCATACAAAATTCAGAGACCTGCTACGACCACCTGTAGCGGAAGGGCGAGCAAGATTTGTCTTGTTTCCATATTTAGATTGATTCTCTTTTATTCGTCGTCGATAGGGCAATGCGTTGGCGAAAGTATGTATTGCCCATATTTATCTATTTTCTATAATTTATGTGGAATTTTTGTGATAGAAGTGACATGGATCATTCAATTTTTTTAAAGTAAGAGCCATATCCCAGGTTCTTCTTACCCTAATTGAGATTCAAGTGATTATTCAAATAAGCTATTTGCATTTAAGTTCTTTTCTTTTAAGTTGCTTTACAAAAATCCTTATTTTCAATTTCTCTAGATATACGATAGGGTAGAATTTGATACTTAAGACAATGGTCTATGTGGTTCGATATTATTTATTACTTTGCACAATCGTGCACTTGCGATCGCATCTACAACCAACACGAATGATTACTCTTGTGTGGACCCTGAGTATTTGGGAACACTTTTTCCCCTTATACCCATGAGGATTTTGTGAGGGTGGCTCCATTGTGAGGGTGACTCCATATAACTCAAGTTAGATGCTTCATCTTCTACTGCCCGAGTAGTCGTGACAGGCCTTGAGGAAAAGAGGATTGGAGTCCACATTCAATGGGTGGCATGCCACGTTGAGGTCGATGTCACGCATCTCATGTAGAGGGATAGATAAAAGGTATGTGTTAACTTGGAGACATTCAATTATGGTGGACCTTACTTCAAAGGGAACCCTAAATCCTATCTTTACCTATTGGGCCCGGTTATTACCAAGCAGGATAGGCTCAAATTCACCGTCTGGAATAGGCCTAACTTCATCCTCTTGTGTGTCTAGGTCTAACGTATTGGTATCCCCCGGATTTTCTTCTACTCCTGTCGCTGACGCCATAATTTCTTTAAGGATGAACTCTTTGATTCAATTTGCTTATTCTAGGTTGACGTTAATAGTGGTCGTTCTTTCTTCATTTTCATGATAAGCTACCTTCAGGCGGTCTAGAGGTGCTACTGCATCTAGTTTTACCAATAAGGATATTCCCAGTATACCTCTGAAGGCATTCCTACACAAAATTAAGAGGAAGTTGAGGACTATATTTCTCTCACACACTCATTCTCCAATTACTAACGACACATATGTCGTTCCGCTAAGGCGAGTTATGAATCGTTGAATACAAACAGATCTCCCCCACGATATGGACTTAGATTTGTTTGCTGAAGGCCTAACCATTATAACATATCGACATATTGGACGCTGCAAGAACTTCCGTCATCCACGAGGAATCTTGTTAGGATTCAATTAGTGATGATAACTACTAGAATCAAAGGCAGATCGAAATTCAGAATTCTTTTGATATTTTTACGATTTAGAAATCCTAATTCCAATCGATCTCTACAATGTTCAACGCTAGTATCTGTCATTAGTAAGAGGCATTCTAATGGATGACAGATACTGTAGCACCCCAAAATTTGCCCTAACTTTTTCTGGCTTTTGTTTCGCACTCATTTGCATTTTCATTAGGTCGTAGTTCATTTATTCATATGCATTGGTCTTCTAAGGCATGGGATTACAACATTTCTTTAAATAAGAGTTTTCTATTTGCAAGAGTTTGAAGTCTGGTACTTGTAATGTTCTTGTACAGAGGATTCATCAAAGGCTTTGGGTCAGAGGTTCATTGGTGTGAATCAGGGTTTAATTTCTTCTCAGTTCAAGTCATCGTCTTCAAGATTTATCAGTGCATTCAAGGAAGATCAGGGTTTCTCTTTCAAGGTTGGGTGTGGGGACAATCATCAATTTAAGATCATGAGATTAGGGTTTCAGGTTTTGGAAATCAATGGTTATCAGACGAAGCATTTGTGGATTGACTTGAGGAGCACTGGGTCATGGTTGATTAAGCTTACTGATTGAATTGTTGGAATTCATTGAAGATATGAGTTTGGTGTAGAATTGGGCGTGTCAAGATTAGTTGTGTGGGCTACTTGGAATTCAAATTTCTACAATAAACCCATTAGTCATTTTCATTTTCCGTTACCCATTTTATCCATTTCAATATCCACCTTAAATGCCCTAAACCATTTTGTTATCCATATCCATGTCCATATATCCATTTTTGTTCCCAACCAAGTTATCCATATGTTTTTATCCATTTCCATTTTTTATCTTTTTAAATCCAAATCTCTCCATATCCAATATCCATATTCAAATATCCAAAACCACTTTTTTAGTCCATATCCATTTCATTTTAATATCCATTTTAAATCCCTCCAAGTTTTAATCCACATTTAGTATCCATTAATTCATTTATCAATTTCCATATTTTACCCATTTTTAATCCAAACTTTAAAACTACATGTGAAACAAGCTATGATGTCAAGAAACCTCGGCTGCTTGGATTTGCTGCTCATATTCAACACGGACTCAAGGAATATCAATGCACTGCCACTGATGTCCCTTCCACCGTTCAACATATAATGAATCCTAGATTTTCCATTGCATTGAGAAGGCCATCTCATTTACTCTTAGGTGTTGTTCGTGTTTATTAAAGGAAGGGTATTTATCTTTTAAATGATTGCAATATTGCTAGCATTGTTTTGTATAAAGTATTGGTCGCCATATCAAAATCATATTGTACCCTAAGGTGGAAGGCAGGTACTTCTCCATACATCCGACCTCGATGCGATTAACTCTTACACTGGAGAATTACATGAACTATACAATTCTGTTGCAAGACCAATAGAGGGAAATTTCATAACATCAATTCATAATAGTGGAAAGCAAATATTTAATAAGAAGGAAAAAAGAAGGCAGGGCGCAGGAAAAATTAAAAAGAAAATGAATAGCAGAGCAGTTTTAATAGCAGAAAATTCAGAATTTCACAGCAATATATATTTGACATCAGAAAAATTCACAGACGGATCATAGAAGATCCAGCTACAAAGAATTCACACCAATTGGAATCCAAAAAGATTATAACAGAAAAGAAAGCTAACTCATTCTTACTAACAGATTTTCACCCTTCATTTAACTGCTAACAACCATTCTAACATTCAACAGCTTCCCTAACATTCTAACCGCTAACCAACTCTCTAACAGAAAAACAACTGAAAAACTCTAAGAGAACTCTTCTGGAATCCACCATTTTCTTCTCTTGATCTCTTCATCCTTCTCCATTCTTCTTCTGCAATTTCAACCTCTTCATTCTTCATCTTCACTGATAATCATCTTTTGTAACAACACAATTCCAAACCTGCCGAAAACTCCGATCTTCAACCTACATCACTATCAATTCTCTGCAACCTTCATCATCTTCAGTCGGCATCATCTTAATCATCTTCAACCTCCAATCTATCTTCACCTCCATCAATTCGATAACAATCTGCATCATCATCACGGTTTCAGTCGAGATCTTCGACCTGCAAAATTCAAGAACGCCGCAAACACCTGCAAATTGAATCACGGACAAATTCAGCGAGCAGCGATTGGATTAAGAACAACGAACTCATACGAGGTTCAACCGATTCACAATCGCAATATCAAGAATTTGCAACATCAACCATATCCCAAGCAGGACGTACAAATTTGTGAAGCAGAAGAAGCTCAAGAACGTGACACCACAATAATAACAACAACAGAAGCGTAAGGAGAAGGCAAAGAGTGAATCGAATCGGATCTCATACCTGACGTTTCGTCCATCGTCGTCGTCCTCACGCGAACACGATTTGGAGAGTGGCTTGAGGTGAGAGTGAGCGATGTTGAAGCGTACGCAGTGATGGAACAAGCATTTCGCCGACGGTTCATAGTGAACGGAGAAGGGGAAGGGATCGCCGGCGGCGCGATTTGAAGAAGAAGAACTTGGAGAGAGAGAGAATGGCATCGTTGTATTGGGGAAATAGATTGATTCACACTGAGTGATCTCTTATAATTATATTTTCTACTTTGTTGCCTTTCCAAGACGTGGACCGGGCCTCACCTCCATGGAATCATTTTTGGCACCCACGTTTTCACTCTTACACCCCCTACCTGCAGAGCTCACACACCTCACACCCCCTGGTACTGTTACTACGCCCCTCCTTTCATGCTCACTAATCATTGTATTAATTAATTAGGTTTTGAAGTTAATGATACTTTAACCACATACTAATTGTGAATTAGTTCAAGGATTGAGAATTAGATTTCAAGTTTCTTTTTAGTTTAGATAATTAGGTTTAGTTAATTAATTCAATGATTGGGATTGATTAATTGGTTTAGTAATTAGTTTAGAAATTACTTGGTAGGTTTAGACATTAACCTTAGATATTAATCTTGATAATTAGATTTACGTCTTAGAATTAATCAACTTTAGAGTTAGTTTAGAATTATAGTTTTTAGAAATAAATCATGATTTGTAGATTTTGTTTTCAAATGGAAAGGTGACTTTGATGTTAACCATGTTTCTAATTGAATTTTTTTTACATGGTGGATTGGTTGATTACTTGCGACTAATTAGATTAGATGTTTAATATCGTTTTTGAATAATTGTTTCTAGCTTAATGGCTTGATGATTGTTTCTTTGCTTAATCGCACTAATCATTTTTTAGCTTAATTACTTGTTAATTGTTTTTGCCTAAGTGTTTACTAATTGTTTTGCTTAAATTGCACTAATTGTTTTTTGCTTAGTTGCATTAATCATTTTTTTACTTAATTGCAATAATCGTTTTTGGTTTAATCATATCTTTATTTATTTTTTTGCTTACTAGTTCACTAATGATTTTTCCGGCTTAATTGTCCAATAACTAATTGTTCATTAGCATTAACTTCGAACTAATTGGTCATTGATATAGTGTGGTTTGATTTTGTTCTAACATAAAATGTACTTAGATTTTAATGCTAACTTTGACTAACCTTTTTAATAGTTTCAATTTGATAACTTTGTTAATAGTCCTTAATATTTGTTGCATGTTAGTTTTCGACTAAGCGTTGTCTACATTTTAGTATTGATTTCAATTACTTCTTATTGACATTTTCTTTTGATCTTAGTTGCTCACTTTGGTTATTTCCATTTGAGCTTTGACTAATCTTTGAGTTTGTTTTGTAGTGTTTCTCACTTGACTTAGTTAATTGAATGAAGTAGAAGTTGCTACTACATACATAGCTGCTGTGAACGAAGTGTGCTGTAGAATGTTGATATCCTGGCTGGTTGCATATATACCTGCCATGTTCTAGAAATAGTAGCTGTTATAGGCTGTTTTTACTTGTTGCTGGATTTTACAGCTATGCAGGTGTTGGAGCGCTGTTGTTGTTCCTGTTTATGGCTTATGGCCTTGTTTTATTGTTTTTTAAGAGCATTTGGTTCCATGCCTTTCACAGATCCGTTTCACTTTCTAACACTTTTGCCCATTTATGTTAGGTTACTAGAAGTTTACCGGTTTGCTAATACTTTGCTTACGTTGCTACGGATTGATATCCGTTCGGTATTGCTTCTCTTCTCTTTTACTAATTCCGCATTTTTTTCCTTTGTGCTGAAGACCTCTATGAGGCATCCCATTCCCATTTCCCCTTGTAAGACCTCCAAGAAGGCAATTGACGGAAGGTAGGGTTCGCCATCGACCCCCGTTATTCTAGTTGAGTCATTCTTAGCTCTCATTACATGATTGAAGCTTTGAACATCACCTGCTCCTGTTATCGAGTCAGTCAAGTGGAAGATAGGGTTCGCAACCGACCCCCACTCATTGTCATTAGCTCACATCGACCGATGTTGACGCTTATGTGATCTCACTCACATCTTTCTTATTGATCTACTTTGAAACGTGATATCATTGTATTGCTTGTTTTAGTTTTTGCTTCCTCATTAGGATACCTATTCTAACTTGTCTAAGTTAGATAGGTTATAAAACATAACATAGGACTAATCCATGCATGACAACATTAGGTAGATTTCCCTTTCTGATCCTGACCTTAGGACCATCATTGCATGATAACTTGTAGGACAAAGCTCTCCCTTTTCTCTCGCACCCGTGCGATTGAGACTAGCTAAACTCCTTTCTCCTTGTCTCTCGCACCCTTGTGATTGAGACAGTTCAAATCCGTGGTCGTAGCCACGAACTACGGACGCTCTGACTTCCTCTCTCTGGATAGATTGAGGATGCGTAGGCACGAGGATCCCTATCCTTGGCGAGCACACTAACAACTAACTTCATTTTTCTTTTCTTCCTTGAGTCTTTTCTTCTCATCTTAAAACAAAAAGTAAAAAACACTTAATAAAGGCATAACAAATATTGTATTTGAGCCTTTCATGTGAGAATAAGGAGGTGAGGGGTCTTCTCTCATTTTCTTAGAATGTTTAGCGTACGTCCCGTCTTGAGTCGATATGCGAGGCATTCGATCTTACATGAGGGACTTAAATACAATATGTGTTGTAAAACACCAAATAAACAAAACACTTCTTTCTTAAAAGACAAAAACAAACAAACAAATTCTTTCCTCATCTCCTTCATTCTATTCCTTAAAGATGCGTCATGTCCGTTCTACCGCAAACAGGTAACGCCTAAGTCTCCCTACAGCGAGCTGCAACACCTAACTGCTGGAACGCGAACGTTGACGTATTCCACTAAAAAACACAAACAACTTTCCCTAGGTGAGCGGAACTACGTCGCTCTGATTCTCATGCTCCCGATGAGATACGTAGGCAGTGGGGTAGCGCCCATTCGAGCACTTCTTTTATTTTTCCTACATTTGTTTCTCTTTCTCTCTCCTTTCCCTTTCCAGTTCTCCAGTTAGCAGTTCCTTTTCCAGTATCTTTTCTTACACCCTTTAATTCAAGCAGCAAGCGTGGATCCCATCAGGTACGATGGACGCGAGGGGGTGCTAATACCTTCCCTTCACGTAACCGACTCCCGAACTCAGTTCTCTTGGTCGCAAGACCGTGCTCTATCCTTCCTCTCAGGTTTATGCAGTGTTTCCTTTCCCTCTCTTGGGATAAATACACATTGTTGGCGACTCTGTTTCGGTGCCACTTTCGCGCTTGTACTTGGACGAAAATCCCGGGAGCGACAGATACTAAATGTCATTGCACCGTGCATCTCGTTGATCGATGATAATTGGCGAAGAATTGGACCAAAGGATGAGACAGATCTCCTGAACATAACTAATATATTACCGCTTTTACTTCTTTTGCTTCCGTTAGAGATATGATTTTAGATCGAGAATGACCTAGTTGTAGAATTTTGCAGGAATCATAAGTCGATTTCCACATAAGGTGCCAATGTTATGTTCTGGAACCAGAATTAGGTCCAAGTTATTGATGTGGAATCCTGAATCGTTGATGTTGAACTTCGATACGACGACGCATGATAGATCTGCATTGTTAACACTCCAACGTACAAGTCAATTCACAATTCTAAATAATTGTAGTGAAAAATAGAGATTAAAAGTGTACTTTGCTTTTGTATGAGATGATTTGTATACCTTAGAGCATGTGAAATATATTTGAGTTGATTTATACCTTAAACATTTGGATCTTTGATAAGCCAAGAACAAATTTAAATAAGTTAAATTACAATGTCTAAAACAAACAAACATTTCTATAATGAGACCAAGCTTATTATTTAAGAAATTGTGTATACAATATAATTGTTTTTCTTTTTCAATTTTTAATATATTAGTTAAAAGATGCCAAAGTGAGATTTGAGATGCAAGAGGACAAAACCGTCCATATGACTTGTAAAGCGGTGACACGCGCTTTTGGGGTCTTCACAAATTCTTTCTTACCTTTTCAAACATTCATGCATTGTAACGTAAACGCACAAGCTTCGTAGAAAATGTCAATGCCTGCCCTTGACATTCATGCATTGCACTAACTTTCAAAAACTTTATTATTAAAAAATTAGATTTAAGAGTGTGTGTGTTTGTGTGTTTTTTTTTTTTAGGTTTTCGGTTTTAAATAAAAAAGTTAGAGGAGAAAAAATAAAGAATATTAGATTAATATCCTTATGTTACTTAATTTTTTGGCCGACAACCGACATATATAAAATTTTAAAAATATTATCATTAATATTATAAAATTACAGTAAAATAATAAGATTGGTGAAAATTAAAACATACTAATATATCAAAATTTAACTGCATAATAATAATAATATTAATAATAGTAGTAATCCATTTTATTAATTATAATTTAATTTACTACTTTCACGAATTCACAAAAATAATCCATTTATTAAAATTCAATTTTTCTTATTTTTCTGTTTTGAAAATTGATTATGCCGCTATTTTTAAAAACAGAGAAAAAAAATATACAGGTAAAATAATTTTATACTATTAACCCATCATTATTATGTATTCTGTCAAATCATTTTTAATATTTTTAAGTTAACTAAATGGATTTAATTGTTATACATTGACAATGTAAAAATATTTTACACTCTTATTATTGATTGACAATATAAAAAAAATAATACTGTCTGTCAGTGTATCACCATTTTTCCTAATTATATAACATGAATGATTGATGAAATATAAAATCACTGCACTAACTTTAATCTCTTTTTTAAAACATGAAATATAAAAAAAAAATCTTCTAAAAATCATTGTACAGGAATGTCCATAAAACTTAAAATAGAAAATATAAATGATACGATCATTTCAAAATAGGCACATGAAAAAAAGAAAGGTTTTAACACGTTTAATTTAAAATAAAAAAATAATTACGTAAATAAATTAAAATAGAAATCAATTTTACAAACCTTGATTAATATATTTAATATTAGAGGAGTCATAGACTAAGTGCAAATATGACATTGACACCAAACTACATACACAACTTCTAAGAAACTACCAAAAATATTAATATCTCATTCTCCATAGGCCCTTAATCCTACCAAAAAAATTTAATAAAGACAGAAAGACATAATCAAATCAGAAACAAACAAGAAAAAGGCAGGCCAACATGAGCATGACCACAATTCCATATATGCTTGAATTCACAAAACAAGAAACTTCCTTTGATATTGTTAAGAAAAAACCAAATATTATTATTGAACTTGTGTCATGCACCTTCCTTCACTTTTCAAAACTGTCCCTATAAAACCAACTCTTTAGCCATAACATTTTTCATCTTCATAAACTAAAATAATACCAACATAACACAGTTTCAATCTTTGTGCAAAAGGGTCATTCAATTCTACATATTCATCTTTTTTTTTATACTAAATATGCAAACATCAAACATGGTTTTTCGCCAAATTGAATATCTTATTGTAGAAGAAAAAGCATCACAGAATGATGATATTGATATCAACTCAACTTCAACTTCGACTTTATTCGGTTTGCTAGATTTTTTCCTATACTCAACATTCATTGTTGGAGTACAAAAGTTCTTCTCGAGTTTCTTGAGTTTGTCGAGTTTTCGGCTTTTTTTTCTTCTCTGCAAACTTTGTTCCGGTGACTTGGGTGTAAAGGGAGAGAAGCAGATATCGGAAGATGAATCGAGTGTTAGCAGAGACAGTGTGGAGATTAAGAGGGATGACATTGAGACGGTGATGACGAAAATGGGAATTTTTTGCAGTGAAGAAAGTGAGGAACTTGAAGAGGAATATGGTTGTAAGGAACTTTCTGAATTGTTTGAAGAGAATGAGCCAAGTTTTGAGGAAGTGAAGATGGCATTTGATGTTTTTGATGAGAACAGAGATGGATTCATTGATGCAATGGAGTTGAAAAGAGTTATGTGTATTTTGGGATTTAAGGAAGGTTCAGAAGTTGAGAATTGTCAGAAGATGATTAAGAATTTTGATGAGAATCAAGATAGAAGAATTGATTTTATTGAATTTGTAAAGATTATGGAAAACAGATTATGTTGATTTTTTCTGTTCCTTTGTGTGAGGAATTTTATCATATATGAACTTATTTTGTTGTTCATTTTATCGCTTTCATTTTTAATTATGTTTGATTATTGAGTCTCTTTCATGATTGTACTTTTCTATATGAAATTTTGAAATGATTCCTTTTTAGCATGCATAAACCAATAGTTATGTTTGAACTTGATCAAGATGCTTTTAGTCAATTGCATGAGTAAGTGGAATAAGAATCATCTATTTTATTGATTCAAGTTAGGTGGAAAATAAAATCTCAAAGTGTTTTGAAAATTATGAAAAATTGAGATTTTGTGTGTTTGATTCCAATCAAGCACACTTTACGACGTATTCACCAACCACCCAACAACAATGCTTCAGGAACTCAAAATTGAAACCGTTCGGGCTAGGGTTTTTGTTCCCATCACAACTACTAATAGCAGCATAAATTTTCTAGGCTGTGAACATGGTCTGCAATGAGTCGCTTTCTTCAACAGATAACCTTGCCAAATTAGACAACTCCATCTTTGGCCTACACACACCTAAGTTCTGAAATCGTGAAGAGAAAAATATGCGATTGACTTCGTAACACCACCCATATCCTCCACAAAAACTCAACCAACTTAGACAGAGGTAATAAAGTTTCTTCTTGTTCTTGCCTTTAACATAGCATGAAAATACCTAGAGTTTAAGTCACCCTTCATACCCTATTTTAAGCCTAGACTTTTGCTTCAATATGCTTTCTTTGAGATGAATTTTCTTTCATATCTCCTCTTGGACCCTACTTCTCAACAACATAACTTCCTCATCCAAAGGATTATCTTTATTAGCCATGACGGCCTCAATTTCATTTAAAGTATCGGCTCCTTCATTAATTTTTAAATCCACCCACCCAAAAACATTCCTATTCCACCACCTAAGTTTCTCCCTTAAACATTTAAATTTAAACACAATGTTATGACACGCATTACCTGGGCCATGAGCAGAATTCTATACCTGTTTCACGAAATCAAAAAATTCAGGATGATCGAACCAACAATGGAACACCTTAAATGGTTTAGGTCCCCAGTTCACCTTTTTTGCCTTGAGCCACACCAGTCTGTGATCAGAAACGTCTTTATCACCAACTTGTTACGCCACTACGTTCCAGCTTCTAATCAATTTCTCAGATAGAAGGATTATATCCAATCTACTCCTGCAATTTCCGTTAGATTTTAACCAAGTAAATCTGTTACCCACTGTAGGCAAGTCTACAAGCTCACAATTATCAATAAAAAATGTGAAGTCATCCATCTCTACTACACCATAAGGCCCTTTCCTCTTCCTTTCCTCCTTCATTTTAATAGCATTAAAATCACCACCTATAACCTACTCTTCCAAGGGGAACTTATTTTTCAACACAACAAACTCAGACCATAGTTTTCTTTTCCCTACAATGCTAAAAGGGGAATGCACATTCACAATGTAACAGTTTACTCCTTTCCAAATACCATTTACCCCCAAGAATCTGGTCCCTTTGAAACTGAAATTAGAACAAAAAACATTTTTCTCCAAATTGTTAGGATTCCCCCCATATCTTCCAATTGCATCAACAGAGGACCATTCAAACTCATCATCACCCCACAAGCTTCGCGCAAGTATATCCCCCATATTTTGGATCTCTATTTCTTGAATTAAACACAAATCAGCTTTACCACCTGTAAATATCTGACACACCCTTCTCCTCTTTAAAGAAGTCCCACACCCTTTAATGTTAAAAGTGACAAAATTCATTGAACCCTAATTTCTTCCTCCCTCTTATCTTCAAAAGTTTTTTTTCCCCTCGCTTCCATATCAGGAATTATTCCTTCAAATAGGTCATCATCTTTGTCTCCTTTGATTCCCAAATCCTTGATTGTTTGCCACACCTTTGTCGGGACATCTTCAAACTATTTTCTGATACGTGAGTTCCCTTGATTTACATATGAATTTGTAATCGAATCACTACATAGAATTGATCCCCCAGAGTATCTAAAGGAAGGTTCTTCCACTCTAGTTGAAATCAGATTGGGAATAACTGAATTCGTAGGAACTGTCATACTTTGATTTAGTTTCTAGGCAGAATGGATTAATGTGGAAAAATACGATGGAGAGAGAGGTATTTTAATATTATCATATATTTCTGTCACCAATTTTTTATTCCTAGACTTTGTCCCAGTAATCGGCCCAACAGGTCCACGAGGAGTGCAAGTAATTAGGTCAGATATTGTGTCTTAAAGGCCCAATAACATCACCTGGTTATTAGCCTCAATCACACCCAAACTTTTATTCGAACGATCCCCACAATTCCACGTAGGCCCTTCTACTTGTCCTGTCACTACGTCCCCTCTGCCAAATTCATTTATTGATTTAATTAATAAATTTGATCCCTCGTGCAACATGATTTGCCCTTTGTCACGATCGCAGTTTCCAAAATCTGACTTTTCCCCATCTAGGTCAACACCCTCGGACACAACCTCTACTTTATCAACACATGATCCATTTTTTCAACATCAGTATCCTGAACCGCCGTATCATCATTTCTCATATTATGGGAAAACCCATTATCATAATTATCCTCCAGGCCATCTTGGAAACTGTGATCCTAGAGCTCTCTCTCCTCCACTTCATCAGAACTATCCCCGGAACTGTTATCACCGCCATCATCTCCGCTTGAATATGAATCCAATAAATCACTCACCATTCTTTCCTTCTTATGCAAAAATATTCTTTTCGGACCATGGAAATTTTCTAGCAATTTAATTCTGTAAATTTTGCCATTGATCTCCACATTGAAGATTTCGTTTAGATTCATAGAATACTTAGTCTTAATCAAAAATCGAGCCACATCTAGATTCATATGTTTATCAGTTTCCTCATCACATTCTATGAACTCCTCAACACAACCAGAAATGAATTTGAAGAAACGAGGACACTAAGCATGGCAAGGCAATCCAAATCATTTTAGCCATGTAAGCCTTTCATTATCAATATTATCTGGTGTCTAAAGATGAATGTCATAAAACCATTGGGACACCCACTCCTCATCCTCCCTCACAAGAGCTATAACATCACCAATCACAGTTTCCTCAAGAAGGCATATATTATCCCCCAAAGGAGTTGATTTAATCCAAAAATGGCCTTCTGTGTTTAAAGCTTCTTGAATACAATAAGATGAACCTGGTTTCTTCACCACGCCAACAAATGCCTTTTCGAATCTTTCAATATCCTTTGTATCAACATTGAATTGGAGATGAGCAAACCTTGGGACATCCTCTATTCCACCTCCCCTACGATACATTCTTCTTTCTTGCATACCGACATCCATGCCTTTCCCTTCCCCCATTACCGAAATCTTCCCCACAACCTGAGTATACGACCTCCCTTGATAATTATTATTCCAAGTGTTGTTATTTGTATACGCCTCTCCACGACCCTTACCCACAACTACACTATTCTTCTGCTTCACATTCTCCATATTCCTCCCTCTATTAAACCTTGGTGTCATACCCCAAATTTTAACCACTAATATTTCCCATCATTGTGCAAATCATCATCACAATATGTATGTACCTTTATGCCTCATCAATCTCCTCAAGAATTGTTGAGCATTCGCTGCAGTCAAGCATTAAGATGTTAAGCCCTCTTTGGGCACTTAGACAAGGGATCAATCAAGAAATTACATGATCTTCAACTTGTCTAACCTCTCAAACACACATAAATGATCAAGAGGACTCCCAAATCAGGAATCAAGTACGAGGTTGCAACATTCCAAGTAGATCAAGCCTCAAGATCGCCAGTGTCACCAAATTTGGGTTTTGGTCGACCAGGGCCTCCAGATGAAAATCTTCTTCTAGGCATGAGCCAATGCTTCAAAATATAACTCAAGATACTCCAAGGGACCTCATGGACCCAATCATCAAGTCAATTTAACCTCAGGGGATGCATTCACCAAAAATCAGGAATTAGGGTTTCTTGACCTAATTCACCCATAAGTTGACTTTTAGGACAAAACAGGAGCCAAGACCTCAAGACATGATTTGAGGGTCTCTAAAAAACCACATTGATCCATTTGCAACAATGGATTGATCCAATAAGCTTGATCTACAAGTTTCAATTTCATCAGGACCACAATTAGGGTTTCGGGGAAAAAGTCAACTGAACCTTTGACTTTTGACCTGGACATGCTCCCAAACCCTGGGACATGATTCAGTACACCCTATAACTCCTATGGAACATAGCCATCAAGTTTGATTTAGATCAAGGACTTGATTTCACAAAAGATCGCATAGTTTGGAATTCATCTGATAAAAAGTCAACTGTGCACAAAAGTCAAAGTTTGACTTTTTGAGATTTTTCACAATTATGGTTCCTCAACCCTAAAACAATGTTAATATGTATTTGTAATCATCATTCATCAAGAAAAATCAAAGAAAGTGAGTTAACTTGTAAAAGGGGTAACCATAAAAAACTTAGAATGTTTCTAAGTTATGGAACAAAGTGGCTAGGGTACCAACTTCCAAGGATCATAACTTGAGATCCAAGCAACCATTTTGGATGGTCCAAAGCTGGATTTGTAGATCTCATGACATACTTCAAAAGCTTCAACTACATCTCATTCCAATTCCTCATAGATTTCAAGTTATGATTGGATCAAAATCACTAAAAACATGAAAATGCATCTTTTTCCAACACTTAGAAAAATTCTGCCCAAGACAGATTTCAAGTGAAACACCAAAACTTGGGGCACTTTTTCACACAGTTGCAAGATGAATTAATTCAAGGTGTAAACACCAAAGTTGTTGTGCATATTACTAGGAATCCAAAGGGTTCATTAGCATGAAAAAAACTCCATGGAAACCAAGAGATATAGCAGCTCAAAGTCATGATGCTGCAACTGTTTTGGAAAAACCAGTTTGCATGTTTGCTTGCTTTCCACGATTTCTGATTCAAAGCCAAGGATCACTATGCCAAATTCATCCAATCTGATCACAATGCATCTGATCCAACCAACAAACTTGGACTGAAATGCCAAGAGTTTATCCTTGAGAATTGATGAGTTTTTGGCATATATGCCTTGAATTCAAAGGGAATTAATGTGGAATATTGCACTTTCAAGATTCTCACTCTCCTCAGTCAAGTTCTCTGATTAAACAACAATTAAAATGACTGAGGAATGTGGAATCAGTCAATACATAGCTGATCTATTTGGGGCAGCTATTACACCTAGTGCAAGAGGCATTTATGCCAAGCCAAATCCATTTGAATGGGATCTGATCTTGCAGCTATTCGATATTCCTCCAAGACAAGAGTTGATCACCTATAAATAGAGATCCTAACTGATCATTCAGAGGACCCCAAAGCAGCTTACAACATTGTTTTCTCTCATTCTCTCCTTAAGTGCCAAATTTCTTTGTTCTTAAGCAAGTGCTATCGGGTTTTGAGTTGCAGAGCCAAGCAACTCAAACCATCACTTCCAACACATCACATATGATGTATAGAAGTTGTCCAATTACCTAAACCACTTCTGAAACACCTCCATCAAAATTTCACTCTTCAACCTAGCCATTATGCAGTTGGGATACCATAATCTGATCTAAGGAGTTTCAAAAAGTTTCAAGGCTTGCAATCCACTCCATACCATCCAGTGAAGCTGTAGCGATCATCATCCACCTTCTGGAACACACTTTGTGCAGAGTTCCATTTCTTCTTGCAGCAAGGTAAGCCTAAAACTCAATCTCCATGCACCATGCATATTTCCTCGCACAATAAATTTTCCAATTGATTATCATCATATGTTGAGTGTTTTCCCCCAAAAAATTTGACCATAGCACTCACAAACATGTCTGCACGATCACTTTTGCAAAGTTAGGGTTCATACATTCATGTTAATGTAACTTGTTGCACACTAAAAATAAATGAAATCAAATATTGCCATCATGTTCCTTGTTAAAAAACGCATGAATTTGGTGTTTGAATCATGTCAAATGGTTGAGAAACGAGTGAGATAAAGAGCTTCACGCATCTGGCCCAAGGAAGAAGATGGTCATGGCGCCATTCTTCAGGTTTTCAAACCAAACTTGCCTTATATTTTTCCCTTGCCATATGTTTAATGAATTTGCATTGCGCCCTAGTGGTTGATCAGCTGGTTTGTGGGTATTAGCAAGCGAGAGGTCTGGGGTTCGAATCCCCCTCGCCCCAGACCTCTTTTTTATCACTTTTTCCATATTTATTTTATTTTTCTTATTATTTTTTAATAATTTAGAAAATTAATTTCTCACTCAATTTTAATTATTTTTTATTGGTTCTTTTTTGCAAAAAATCACAAAAATGTTAAAATATTTTATTTTACAAAAGTTCCCCAAAAATATTATTTATTTCATATACTTGATATTTTTGCAAAAGAATTAATTTTTATTTGTTTTTAACATTTAAAATATTTTTTCCTTCTTGATTTTCCAAACTTAAATGGTTTTCAATCATTTTGTGGATAAAAACATGATTTTTGAAACATTGATCCAAGATCACCACTCATTTTTCACATGTTTTCAATAATTTTTATTATTTTTTAAACAAAATTAATTCCATTTTAGACAAAATTAGGGTTTTGATTAATTCCACCCTCATCAATCTTTTTCAAACACTAATGGGCCTCTAATAGAGTGTAAGACTCAACCCCTTTGTAAATAAAATAGTTTGGGCCTCACACATTGTATAAGTCCCTCTGTATATTTTCAAAAGTTCGGTGCGATTGCCGCCTGTTTAACAAAATCAATTGGGCTTCACCTTGAGTTATAAGACCCATCTTTACTCATTTTCAAACTCTTTGGGCCTCTAATAGAGTGTAAGACCCAATCCCTTTTTAACCAAAACCTTTTTGTGCCTCAGACATTGTATAAGTCCCTATGCGTTAAAAAAATCTCGGCACAATCGCCATTTTTAAACAAGAAAATCATATGGGCTTACCCTCGTGTTTTAAGTCCCATTTCTTTTCTTTTAAAAACACCTTTTGGACCTCTAATAGAATGTAAGACCCAAATCCTTGTTGTACATAAACCTTTTTGGGCCTCAGTCGTTGTATAAGTCCTGGTACAATATTCAAAACAACGGTGCGATCGCTGTTAAACCTTGGGTCTCTCCTTGAGTATAAGCCCCACCAATCTTTTCAAAACAATTCTCTTTTGATTTAGATTCAAATATATATATTATTATCAAAACTTTCTTTAATTTCTTTGAACAACTAACCATACAGCATGGAAGTTTGCTCGCCTGTAAGTTTTAACAACTTTCATTTACTCGCTTTCATATATATATATATATATATATATATATATATATATATAACTGTATTGTGGGAAGCTGCGCCTGGTTGGTCTTCTTTCATACCCTTTTAAATACTTGTCATATATCAACTGTATATATACTAGTATAGTTATTTAGAGTTTTCCCCGGCAACTAGGTCCAGAACTAGGTAAAGCCCTGTTGGTCACTCTTAAATACAAATAAAACTAGATCCCCATAGGATTTCCAGATACAGTCTTGCCTTCTCTTGGGCTTAAATAATATGGAACAAAGAGAAAGGCAGTATTCTTCGTGAACCTTTTCTCATACTGTCACCCCTAGAAATTGTCAAAGAAATTCTACTCCCTAGAGTTGATCTATTCTCGGTGAATAGCATCTCTTGAGTTTCTCCAAACCTCAGAATTTTCACTAAATGATCTATTCTCGGTGAATAGCATTTCTTGAACTTTTCTTGGTTTGGGACCCACGGGCTTCCTATAAGCATCCCCGCCTCCTCTTGGGCTTTGTACAAGGACCCTCCGGCTTCTTAGAAGTTCTCGTGCCTTCTCTTGGGCTTAATACAAGGACCCTGACGACCTCTTAAAGGTATAAGACAGAACTTAGTCCTCCTTTTCTAGAGCAGTCTTTCCAGTGTCAGACCTCAGGCCACTTTAGGGTTGATTCTCATCCCTTAATGCTCTTGCCTCCTCTTAGGCATCATACAAAAGATAAAACTCTTCCACACCAGTAGACTTGGACAGTCTAATCCCCTTGAGTCTCAAAGACATTCTCAAGTCCCTTGCAACTATAGGAAAAACCTCGGGCATTCTAGATAAATCTCCAGCAGAAACCCATTCTCTCTCATGGGAGTTCCTCGACCAGGGTCAACACTACCTTAAATCAGAACCTCAAGGTATCTGACATCTCAACTCTTCTATAATCCTCAGCAAGAGTTGATTCCCCACTTGGACCTGCCTAGGAATCTCAATTATCCCCGACAAAAGATAGCCTCCTCTTAGACTTTGTATAAGGACCTTTCCTCAGCAGAAAGCTAGCCTCCTCTTAGGCTTTGTATAATGATCCTTCCTCAATGAAGTCAGCCTCCTCTTGGGCTTTGTACAAATGATTCTCCCCAACGGAGCTAGCCTTTTCAGACTCTCTCGTTGAGTCAATCACTTTTTGGACTCTCTTGTTGAGTCAATCACTTCTTAGACTCTCTTGTTGAGTCAATCACCTTTTCGGACTCTCTTGTTGAGTCCACCTTATTTTAGCCTCAATCTTGGGCTTTGTACAAGACAGATAAAAATACTCTCTCGTTGAGTCGATCTTTGTCCAAACTTAGTATACAGATTTCCCCTAGCAGGAGCTAGCCTCTTCTCAAGTTGTGTAGAATAATTTCTCCAGCTTGTCCAGCCTCCATCACGGGCTTGGTACAGGACAGATAAAAACACTCTCTTGTTGGTTCAAACCCCTTTAGCCTCAATCTTGGGCTTTGTACAAGACATAAATCTCCCTCTCTTAAGCTTGGGGCAGATAACTTCTCCAACAGAGTTATTTCCTCCCAGTCTTCCTTTAGGCTTTGGGGAATGATTTTCCCCAAGAAGAGTCAAACTCATTTCAGCCTCCTCTTAGGCTTTGTATAATGATTTTCCCAGTAAGGTCAGCCTCAATCTTGGGCTTTATACAAGACACATAAAAATATCGTCACCAGTTAAAATTCTCATTTTAGCCTCAATCTTGAGCTTTGTGCAAGACAGATAGAACATTTTCCCCCGAAAAATTCAAACTTCCAGCCTCCTCTTAGGCTTTGTATAAAGAAGTCCCCTAGCCAAGTCAATTAACCTTTTAGCATCAACCTTGTACTTGGATCAAGGCACACAAAAATCAACAATCCTTCTTTAGAGATGACAAATTCTCTCTCAGTCAAAACCTTTTAGCTTCAATCTTGGACTTTGAACAAGACACCAAAACATCTTTTTCCTCCCTTAGAATAGGAGGAACTACGATTGCTCTGATTTCCCTGTTTCGTTTAAACGGGAATACATAGGCATAAGATTGAGAAGTCTTAGCGAGCATGCCAATCAAAAACTCTAGGTCCAGTACCATCACATCAAAACTTAGGTCCAGTACCTTACCAAAAACACCCAAACATCAACAAAAACTCACTCTCTCACTCATACTTCCCAAGAAACTTTCCCAACCCATTAACAGATAAACACCATCAATTATAAAGCGAAACCTAAGGCTAATATCCTGTGGATAACCACATATAGGATGGGTAATTGACAACTCCCCATTGTATAACCTGACCCCGAACTCCCCGAATCTCTTTTAAGCGTTTGTTCCGTTAAACATTCGCGTGCAAGGTTAGTTTTAGATAGCTTCTCTTTCCTTTTCAGCTTCATGGGATAAATAAGAAATCAGAAAGTAGCACCCCCTCATCCTCCTCATTGCGGTGAGGAAAACGCAGTAATAAGATGGTCGCGTCACCGACAAAAATCGCTCGCTACAGGAAAATGGCGACTCTGCTGGGGATCTATTTTATTTGTTAAGACTAGGAATATAGCTCTTAAGAGGTCTAGGATGTTAGTTTTAGGATAAATATATATATCGCTTTTCCTAATTGATATCCGTGTTTATTTTTCTGCTAATGGGACTGCGGGTGATGCAGCATCTGGAAAGATTAAGTATACACCTAAGATAAGTGATGGCACTAGACGGGTAATCTTACAGTGAGTGACTCCCAAATAAGAGACCCCGGTCGACCATCGAATTAGTGGAGACACCCTTTGCGGATTCAATGCCTATATGACTTCGGTTGTTGAAAGCAGATTGTTCGATTGTGGTTGTCCATGAAACTGAGGATTTAGTAGGCTGAGACCTTGTTACTATTTTGTAGTGCGGAAGCTATCGTAAATAATTGTCACGCGATACTACCCTCATTTGAGATTACTCTTAGATACTGCAACTCGCTCGGGTGAACCAACCTGCTGTTGTTATCCCAAGAGGGGTCAATGATTTTGAGGACAGGTACAAAAAATCACTAGTATAACCTTTGAGGATGGGTAGAGCCATGACTTCATGACACCGAACCTTTGAACCCATGTTTTTACTATGTTTTTGTGTGCTGAATCCATGCATTCATTTCATTAAAAAACTTTAAACAAAGAAAAATCTTCTCTTCTAGTCTCTCTTTTTCAAATTAAACTAAGACATGATTGTAAATATCAGAGAAAGGAGATTGCGTTATGGATTTTGGTAGAAGGAGGACTCACAAGTACACATTCAAGGTTTCAAAACTAGAGGATTTGAGAGGATTGGCACGGATGATCACCAACCCTGATGCTTTCAGAGCCAAATACGGAGGACTGCTGTCTCTGTTAAGGGTCCATGTAATCGAAGGAATACTGGCTACGCTCATTCAATTTTATGATCTGGTTTATCACTGTTTCACATTCCCAGATAATCAGCTCGCACCAACACTAGAGGAGTACTCTCACCTGACTAATTTACTCATCACTGACCAATCTCCCTTTTCTGGACTGGAAGAAATTCTAAAGGATCAAACCATTGCAAGAGCTATCTATTTGGACAAGTCAGAAGTCAGGACTCACATGACCACTAAGGGTGGAATCTAGGGTTTGACAGCCAAGTTTTTGATAAAGAAGGCTCTGTACTTTGCTAGTATAGGGAACGTGACTGCTTTCGAGAGCATCTTTGTCTTACTCACCTACGGGTTATTTCTGTTTCCCAACATTGATGACTTTGTTGATATCAATGCCATTAAGGTTTTTCTGATTGGAAAGCCTGTACCGACCTTGCTCGCAGATGCTTATCATTCTGTACACTTAAGGAATTCGTATAGCGGAGGAATGATCACATGTTGTGTACCCCTGCTATACAAATGGTTCACTTCCCATTTTCCCAAGTCTGCTGCATTTTGGGATCATAAGAGTACTTTATGTTGGTCGCAGAGAATCATGTCTCTTACCAACTCTGACATCGACTGGTACAATCGAGTCTATGACGGGATCAAGATCATTGACCATTGTGGAAACTTCCCTAATGTACCCCTCATAGGAATTAAAGGAGGAATCAATTATCATCCAGTTTTAGTTCGTCGTCAATTCAAATACCCGATGAGACATGTCTCGCTTAATGTTCATCTGGAAGGTCTTTTCTTCAAAGAAGGAGAAAATGACAGAGCACTAAAGACAGAAATAGTGCATGCCTGGCAACACATTCACAGGAAAGGAAGAGTGTCTCTAGGAAAACCGGACTGTGTCTCGGTGGAACCTTATCTCCACTGGGTATAAACTAGAGCTCTCAAACTGAGGATGCCTTACCCTCGTCAAGAAGTTCTTCCGTTAAAGGAACCTGTCCTTTATTTTATGTCTAATATGGAAAAACTTCCGGTTACTCTCAACAAAGTTCAACAGGAGAAGAGGTCTTGGAAGAACAAGTACCGCATTCTCAATGTAGAGTGTAACAAAATACAGCAACTATTAAAAGAAAAAGATGCTCTGATCGAGATTTTAGAGCAACATGTTATAGAAAACCAAGAAGACCAAAGGAATTTGCTCGCTCATTTCACTTGGCAAGGGAATGACAACCCGACAACGGCCCGAGATCCCCGATCAAAGAAAAGGAAAATACCAGAACCAGCACCTGAGCCCTCCTCAGAGAGGACTCAGGATCCATAAGTTTAGACATTTCCTTTTACAGCACTTTGAAATTACTGTATTTCAATTTCCGCAACCTTTGAATTCAATAAAACGGAGTCTCCCCACTGTATGATATTTGCAATCCAATTGTCGAAGTTTATTTTGATTAAACAAGAAATATACATATAATATAATCATTGCATATCATTCATCATTCTCACATAACGCATTCTTCTTACCTACGAATATCACATTTGTGTCTCGACTCTAGAGTCAAGCTGTCTCATTCGTATAATACTCGAGCCAGTCAACAAAAGAAAATGGATAATCTCGAGGAAGAGAACAGAGAATTGAGAGAAGAACTCGACGCTCTGAAAGAAGATCTGAGGAAACTTCACAACAACATGCAGGCTCTGGCAGCAGCTCAGATGCAAAGGACTGTGATCTCAGAAATCACATCTACGCCCATAGTGCAGAAGTATGATCCTCGATATACCATGCCTAAAGATCATCCCTGGGGCATGCCACTCAACTATATCCTGGAAGGATAAATTCCGCCGATCACGAAATATCCAAAAATTGTAGCAGGAACCGCTGGGCCTGAAGGTTACAAACTTCGGGAAAGTGAAGATGCAAGGGGCATGACAACAACTCCTGAAGGTTACAAACTTCGGGAAGCATCAAGAGTCACTGCCATAATGGTTATACCACCACCCGTGGTTCACACTGTCCCGGAAGGACATATTTCCCAGATACCGTCTGGTGGAAACGAAAGTATGGACAAAAGAATGAGGGAATTCCAGGAACAATTCCTGGAGATGCAGAAGGAACTGCAAGCTATTCGCGGTCAAGATCTATTCGGAAAGGACGCCACAGACCTTTGTTTGGTCCCCAATGTGAAAATTCCGCACAAATTCAAGGTGCCCGAATTTGAAAATTATAAGGGTAACTCTTGCCCTCAAAGTCATTTGGTGATGTACGCTCGGAGGATGTCAACTCAGACAGGGAACCAACAGCTACTGATTCACTATTTCTAAGATAGTTTAACCGATGCCGCTCTCAAATGGTACATGGGTTTAAACCGCATTAAGATCGTCACTTTCAGAGATCTTGGCGCTGCCTTCGTTCAACAATATAAGTGTTAGTTCTTGTATTGTCTGGAATTTTGGTAAAACAAAGTTGAACAGTGTTAATGTCATGTGTCTGATGTCTTAACATTGAGTCATAACATTAGTGAATGTTAAGGTGATGAAAAGTTAAAGTGCTGAAAAGTGATGTCACATGCGATGTCTTGACATCACTATACCAGAACATTAGAACATCAGATGGTGATGTTTTAGGGCTGCGCGTTTAAGTTTGATTTGATCAGATCTGTTAGAGATTTAGTGTGCGAATATCTTGGGAGAAATATTTTCTGTTGCAATCTGATTTTGTGCAGATTTGTTGCTGTGTTTAAGGGCTGAAGATTTAAAAAGATTTGAAGATAAAATCTGTTTTTAAATTCAAATCAAATCAGATATTTTTATGGAGAAGATCTTGCAGCTGAATTAAAAAATGAAGATTATTGAAGATTAGTTTGTTACTGTTTTAGTGCAAAAAGATATGGAAAATAGGTTGTTACTATTTTTGTGCAAAAAGATATGGAGATAAATTAGGAAGAGTTGATTGAAGACCTATTTTATAGGAGAATCTTTTGCAGATTTGTAGCAGCTGATATGTTGTGATTTGAAGGCCCAAATCCAGTTGGGAAAGAGTTATAAATAGATTGCTTGTAATCTAGAAAAGGTACGGGTCCAAGATGTAGAACATTAGGGCTTTGTCTAAGTGAACCACTCGGGTTGTGAGATGGTCACTGTGTTATTACTCAGAAACCTGTAGGTAATGAGTACTGTATTGTTCTTGGAGGAAGCTGTTAAGCAACTCCAATGTGAGTCATGGAAGTGTGTCTTCTAGTTTTCTGTGTTAGAAAAGTTGTTGGTAAACAAGCTGTCGATGCAGTGGCGGAGTTGTTGACTGCTAGACATCATTGCGATGATTGGGAGTGAGATGGAGTCTCTTATCTAGGGAGGACTTAGGTAGAAGGTCATTGGGTAGTGATTGAATTAGGTAGATTGTCAACTGGTCGGTTGAGTCTGTAATTTGATACTACTAATAGTGGACTTCCTTCCTGGCTTGGTATGCCCCCAGATGTAGGTTGTTGAACCAAACTGGGTGAACAATCCTTGTGTTGATTTACTGTTACTATTATTGCCTTGTTCATTCAGAAGATTGCGATGTTGTGACATTGCACGAGACATCACACATCTGTACCAGAATTTCAACTGGTATCAAAGCAGGCATCCTGTCTGTTTCTGGATGAGATCTTGGGAAGATACTTTCTGGTTCATGAGCAAGGAAGATAGTTATGGACTTGGTCAGTTCATAAAGATTTTTGTATGATCCCTTGGAGTGGAGAATGAAGTTATCAGGCTTGTAGCTTTGGTGGTGAGCTGCTGTGTGGTTTGACTTATTTTCAAACCTATGATGACCTAGTGCACTTGGAGTGTCGTGTTTATGCAAGGGTTATTATGTTTTGCCTGAAGGTTGTAGAGGAGTTTTCTGGTGTATGTTCCGATGCATATATATATCTGATGGAAAATTCCTGGTGGTTTTAAGGCTGCAACATTCTGTTCCCCTCTGAAGATGTATCACATGGTGTGGTGATACGTGAGGACATCTTCAACTAGCTTGTTAGAGTTGCCAAAAATACCTGTGGTTCATCCCAAGTCCTCTCATAAAGGAACTCTTATATGAGCTTGTTGAAAAGAGGTCTGAAGAAAGGTAGAAGCAATTTATTCTAGCCTCCAACCTTACAAGGTCAATCTCTGGGTTGTGTTAAAAGATCTTTTGGTGTGAAGAGAACTTATGTCCTACCAGCAGATTATGTAGAATCGTGACATAACAGATGCTTGGAGGCTAAACAAATGTGTTGATCACATCTGTTTGGAACCTACTCCTGACTTAGAAGATGAGGCATCTGGGTTGTGTGTCTAAGAAGTTTCATCAAGAAAGAAGCTGAGCTTCATATGTCAATGTCTGTAAATCAGCCTTTGGTCAATTGGAATTGGTGTCTGCATTAGTTTTGTGGCTGGAAAGATCAGAAGAAGAAGACCAATATGTTCAGTACTGTGACTCCTTCATCCTTTTTGATGGTGAAAGAAGAAGGTAGAGCCAAAGCAAAAGAGTATCACATTCAAATCTTTCATGTGGGAGGGAAGATCTTGATAAGTTATCTCTTAAGCTTAGTTGTGGTGACTTAAGGAGGATGTCATCAAAAGTTTGAAGATTCTTGAAATATAGAGTATGCTGGTTCGTGTTTAGTGTGATTGCTGATGTCGAAACTGATGTTGAAACATTATTTCAGTTTTTTGATCAGGGAGGAGTGAAAGGTAAAGACACAAACCTAACCTGGGATGCTTTGGTGGTGTGAATGGTTGTCATGACGGTCTGTTTTGAAGAAGAGTCAGCAGATACCTGTTGTGTGAGAAGGTTACCTTGACAGGAGCTGAGTATTTATCTAAGATGTTGTGCATTCAACTAATGACAATATACTTGACGGGAGACTATGTAAAAGTGCAAGACTGCAGAAGTGTTGAGAATTTACCTGTCTCTATGTGGCTGTTTATCTCTCTTTGTGGTGTGTTGGTGTGTGACGACTTGAATTATGATGAAGAGGGAAGACTATGAAGACATCATAATCTTTATGGTCTAAGTGGTTTGGAGCATGGTGTTTGCTCTGGTTGTGAAGGTCGAGGATAAGTGGCAGTTATCTCTGGCTTTCTATTGACGACTCTACTAAGGGAAGTGACATTCTTTAGTATTGCTATGGGGTAGTCTTGGACTACTTATTTTCTGAAGATTCAGATTTGAAGTCTTTGGAATTTCTAAGAAGAATGGAGGTTGTCTACTCAAACTTGATTGTTGAATCAAGTCTATGAGAGCATGGAAATCTGTTTCTGCAAAGGGAGGAGGTTCTTCTGAGTGGCAGAAGGAGGAGCTGAATTCAACAGTTTGATGTCATAATGGTCTGACATCTAGCTTAACATCAGAAGTCTCAGCTGGTGATGTGGCACATCAACTTAAGATAGAGGTGATCTAAAGTAATGGAAGTTATGGATGCTTCGAAAAGGTCTGTCTTATACAGTATGCGGGAGATGTAGTTTGAGAAAATGTTACATGACGTAGAGGCTTGGTGAATCCAAGATGTCTTTCTATGGAGCAAGTAGTTCATGTGACTCGAAGATCTGGTTTCATTGGTGGATCAGGATATCTTGTGGGAGTTCTGAAGAAGATTGAGATCAATCAAAAGGTGGAATTTGGTTGGTTTCATTATATGCATTCAAGCAGGATGCTTGAAACTGATTGCTCTTGTGCAGAAGAGTATTTAGTTGAAAACATAAGGAGGTTCTAATTCTCTTGGAGCTTGTGGCAGAAGTTCTAGGTTGAGGATGGACGTATACATGCTTTTGGTGGATGAGAGTTTATTTCTCTATGGGTTTTTGAAGCTCTCTTTGTTCAAGCTGATGACGCAGTGTTGTGTGAAGATCTTCAGTTTGGATTACTATGCTATTGTAAGTCCAGTTGGTGGAGCATATCAAGAATCATGGTGATGATGTCTTGGTGGGTGGCAGATGTTCTAACTTGTGTTGGGACATTATCTGGTTGGAAATCCTTGGTGAAGGATGATTATTCTCTGGCTCAGAAGCGTGGTGCCTACATTATGCCTAAGGAGCGTCTACATAGTCATACGGGAGAATGATGAAGTAGAAGGTCTGGCTTGGATGGAAAATGTAGCCTGAAGTAGATCAGGTATTGATTGATTGGAAGTCTGAAGATGAAGAGCATGATAAGGAATGAATGCCTTTGGAGAAAGGGACAATGGTACCAAAATGCATGTGCTCAATAAGTGTGCTCAAATTCATCTAGAGCATTAGTTAACCATGACAAGGGGAGTACTTGTCTATGGATTTTGCTGCAAAGGTACATATATTGTGAAGATTGCATGTTGATCAAGATTGTGAAGATTGGTTGAATCTTGTGAGGAGATAATGTCAGATAACATATTATGACATTAGGCTGTTGGATGGCATGTTGGTGTGGACATGAACGGTTCTACCCTTGTGAAGCTAATTGTTTGAATCATATGTGCGCATGCTTCTGAGGAGGAGTCTGAAGGACAGCCTTGCTTGTGTCTGGGAGAATTTACTTTGCTCTGCAGTTTCTAGAAGAACTCTGTAGGAGTTTTTGTTGATGGGAGATGTCACACTTGTCTTGGTGTGTGGTATTAATTTAAAGTAAGAGGACTTTACTTAACGTGTAGTGGAAGGCAGTGTGTGTGTGCCTCAGATCTTGTGGATGATTGTGTGGAACAAGAATGCCTATGGCTGCGGATTTGTACAGGGTATGGATGGTTTCTGGATGAGAGGGATCAATGATGATTTTGGTCTCAATCCAAGAGGTTGTTGGAGGTGATCCTGGTACATTCTTACTAGATGATCATAAAGGTGTCATGGGATATCATTGGTATTTTGTGGTGTTTATCGTTGAAGGAGCAACTTCTGTCAGTTAAATGTACTAGTGTTGTTTGAGGATCAAGCATTAAGTGAATGCGTTCAACAGGTGTGTTGAGCAGAGGGTGCGCTCTTGAAGACATGAAGATGAGTGTTATGTTTTTCATTCATTTAAGGTGTTCATCTTGCGATGGAGCACTGGTTATCTTAGATAGGGGGAGTTAAAATTTTGGTTATCTAGATTGTTTGTGGCTCTGGTGACGGTGTTATGTCGTGCTTGATGGACATGACAGTTTAGACCTGGTGTATCAATGGATTGGACAACTAGTGTACATTTACCCCAATGTTTGTCAAATTATGGCTAAAAAGGGGGAGAGAGTTGCCAAGGCGTGGTGTGGTTGTGAAGCCTTTTCTGATATGGTGCAGCAGTTGAGGGGGAGAGTGTTTGAACAGCTGTGAGTTGGTTCTTGGTTTGAGGGGGAGTTTGCCCTATGCTGATGTGAAAGTGAGTTTATGCAGCTTGTTGGTTTTTGCTGCTGATGTTAGCTGAGATTGTTTTAGCCAAAATTAGCCAAAGGGGGAGATTGTTAGTTCTTGTATTGGCTGAAATTTTGGTAAAACAAAGTTGAACAGTGTTAATGTCATGTGTCTGATGTCTTAACATTGAGTCATAACATTAGTGAATGTTAAGGTGATGAAGAGTTAAAGTGCTGAAGAGTGATGTCACATGCGATGTCTTGACATCACTATACCAGAACATTAGAACATTAGGTGGTGATGTTTTAGGGTTGCGCGTTTAAGTTTGATTTGATCAGATCTGTTAGAGATTTAGTGTGTGAATATCTTGGGAGAAATATTTTCTATTGCAATCTGATTTTGTGCAGATTTGTTGCTGTGTTTAAGGGCTGAAGATTTAAAAAGATTTGAAGATAAAATCTGTTTTTAAATTCAAATCAAATCAGATATTTTTATGGAGAAGATCTTGCAGCTGAATTAAAAAGTGAAGATTATTGAAGATTAGTTTGTTACTATTTTAGTGCAAAAAGATATGGAAAATAGGTTGTTACTATTTTTGTGCAAAAAGATATGGAGATAAATTAGGAAGAGTTGATTGAAGACCTATTTTGTAGGAGAATCTTTTGTGGATTTGTAGCAGCTGATATGTTGTGATTTGAAGGCCCAAATCCAGTTGGGAAAGAGTTATAAATAGATTGCTTGTAATCTAGAAAAGGTACGGGTCCAAGATGTAGAACATTAGGGCTTTGTCTAAGTGAACCACTCGGGTTGTGAGATGGTCACTGTGTTATTACTCAGAAACCTGTAGGTAATGAGTACTGTATTGTTCTTGGAGGAAGCTGTTAAGAAACTCTAATGTGAGTCATGGAAGTGTGTCTTCTAGTTTTCTGTGTTAGAAAAGTTGTTGGTAAACAAGTTGTCGATGCAGTGGCAGAGTTGTTGACTGCTAGATATCATTGCGATGATTGGGAGTGAGATGGAGTCTCTTACCTAGGGAGGACTTAGGTAGAAGGGTCATTGGGTAGTGATTGAATTAGGTAGATTGTCAACTGGTCTGTTGAGTCTGTAATTTGATACTACTAATAGTGGACTTCCTTCCTGGCTTGGTATGCCCCCAGATGTAGGTTGTTGAACCGAACTGGGTGAACAATCCTTGTATTGATTTACTGTTACTATTATTGCCTTGTTTATACAGCAGATTGCGATGTTGTGACATTGCACGAGACATCACACATCTGTACCAGAATTTCAATAAGTATAACCTGGATATGGCACCAGACAGAGATTAACTCAGAGCCATGTCGCAGAAGGATAAGGAAACCGTCAAGGAGTATGCTCAGAGATGGCGTGAAATTTCCGCCCAGATTTGTCCACCTCTTGAGGAAAAAGAGATGACAAAGATCTTCTTGAAAACCTTGAGCTCATTTTACTACGACAGAATGGTCGCCAGTGCGCCCAGCAATTTCACTGAGATGGTAGGCATGGGGGTTCGTCTTGAAGAAGCGGTTCGAGAAGGACGTCTGGTCAAAGATGTCGGACCATCAAGCAGTACCAAAAGATACGGTAGTGCTCTCCCTAAGAAAAAAGAGCAAGATATTGGTAATATCTCTCTCGAAAAGCAAAGGCGACGTTGCCAACCAGTAGCAGCTATAACTTATGCTATCAACCCTGCGCCTGTTCCTACGTATCAACCTTAGGTTGCTCAAAGCCAACCGAATCAACAACAATTTCAGCAAAGGACACAACAGCCTCTTCAGCAGGCTCGTCCTTACTACAACAACAATCGTACAACGTGGCCACCAGGGTTCGACCCTATACCCATGTTGTAGGCAGAACTATTTCCATTACTACTGGTCAAGGGGCACGTCCAAACCAGGTCTCCTCTTCCAATACCGGAGAATCTGCCCTTTTGGTTCAAAGCGGATCAGACTTGTCCTTACCATCAAGGAGGACCATGGCATAACATAGAAAACTGCATCAGCTTCAAATCCGATGTGCAGAAGCTTGTTAGGAACGGGGTCTTATCCTTCAAGGATACAAATCCTAATGTTCAGACGAACCCGCTGCCTCAACACGAGAAAGCTGCGGTAAATTTGATAGAAGAAGATTTTAAGAACAGCTATCAAATTCGTGATGTACTCTTATTCGGAACCAACCTAGTCAAGATACATTACAGGCAGAGCGGATATGGTCATGTACCATCTCATAACTATCACCAGTGTGATATCTTCTCTAAGAACAATCAAGGATGTTCTATGGTGCAATAAGCTCTACAGGAACAGATGGATCTCGGATGGATCCAGGATCACCGAATTCGTGAAGTCAACATGACTTATACAAATTCCAACATCATTCAAAACCACGACGTCCGTGCAATGAATGTCAACTTGGTGGCAATGCACTCAAGGCAAACCCAACATTATAATCTGCCACGGCACGATTACGATTCCTGTCATATCTGTTCAATAAATGATCTGGGATGCTCTTTTGTACAAGTGGCCCTCCAGCGTCAGATGGACCTTGGATGGATTCAGGATTACCGCGATAGAAATCAGTCTCAAGTGAATATGATTCAAATCTTTGATATTCGCTTGATGAATACTAGCTTGGTAGAGGTACATGCTAAGCAGGTCCAGCTCGGTTTTCTGACTTCACATAATTATCATAACTGTAAGGGATGTCGTGAGAACGACCAAGGATGCGCTCTCGTTCAAAGAACTTTGCAACACTTGTTAAACCACTAGTGGCTTCTGATCTATCTAGACGAAGACACACAACAAGTCAGTATGATTAATGGGAACCCTACTAGGCATCAAAATCAGGATGTTCGATCAATGGAAACAGATTTAGTGAGGTTACACTGCATACATAGCGGACGTGGCCGGGTGCCACTACACAACTATGAACGCTATAAAGTTTTCACTGAAGATAATCAAGGATGTTACCTCGTGCGAGCAGCCCTTCAGAGTCAGTTGGACCATAAAGAGATTCGACCATGTCCAAGTCCTGGGTCAATCAACTTGATGCCCGACTATGTCGCTGATCGAATCAAGGACGCTGTCGTAATCTCTGATCATAAGAGGACCAAGGATGTTTGTACCATTATCCCTTTACTTGACGAATCGAAAGTTCCCAACCAGGAACTAATTAAAATTACTTACAATGGTCAGAAGAATCAGAAGGCTTCTGCAGTTATCTATCTATCGGGACCATTACCATATGAATCAACTAAGGTTATCCCTTACAAATACGGTGCAACAACAATTGAGAATGGAAAGGAAATTCCATTACCCCCCGTCGTGAATATTGCAGACATCGGCCGAGTAACACGGAGCGGTCGAATCTTTAACCGAGAAGTTGGAGAACCTACCAGAGAAAAGGAACCTTAAATGTAAGTTCCTGATCAACCAGTCTGTCAGTCTAGCGATCCCGACCTTGCAAAGAACAACGATGAGATAATAAAGCTCATGCAGAAGAGTGAACACAACCTTGTTGATTAGCTGTTGCAAACTCCTTCAAAAATCTCAGTGCTATCACTTTTACTCAGTTCTAAAGCTCACAGGGAAGCTTTACAGAAAGTCTTAGAGCAGGCCTTTGTGGAACAAGATATGTCAATAAGACAATTTGACAGCATCATCTCCAACATCACTTATTGCAACAACTTAGGGTTCAGTGATGAAGAATTGCCAGAAGAAGGCAAAAGTCACAACATGGCGCTTAACATTACAGTCAACTGCCAGGACGATGCTTTAGCCAGCATACTGGTTGACACCGGTTCGGCTTTGAATGTTATGCCGAAGTCCACTTTAATGCGACTATTATTTAAAGGATCTCCGATGAGAGGCAGTGAGGTCATCGTCAAAGCATTTGACGGATCCCAAAAAACGGTTATCGGCGAAGTAGACCTTCCCATAACTATCGGTCCTCACACTTTCCAAGTCACTTTCCAAGTCATGGACATTTGGGCAGCATACAGCTGTTTGTTAGGAAGACCTTGGATACACGAGGCTGGGGCAGTCACTTCGACGCTTCACCAAAAGCTAAAGTTTATCAAGAACGACCAACTCGTCACAGTCTGCGGAGAGCGAGCCTTGATCGTGAACAAATTATCGTCGTCCACTTGTGTAGAACCAGAGGAGGTTGTTGGAACTCAGTTCCAAGCACTTTCGGTGAGCAATGATAACTAATCAGAAAGAGAAACGTCGATTTCCTCGTACAGAGATGCTCTCGAAGTGATCAAAAATAACAATGCAAAGGGATGGGGACAACTTGTCATTCCAGCTGATAACAAAGCGAAGAAATGTCTTGGTTTTTCTTCAAACTGTGCCGAGACTGCTTCTAACGATGAAAGTCTTCATCCCATTCAAAACTTCTTCCATAGTGGAGGTTTCCTTCACCCGGTGTCTCAAGAAGTACATACCATCAACGAGGGAGATTCCTCTGATACAGATGAAGAATGGAAGTCCTATCTTAATGAGGACGGTTATATGTCTCAGGAAGAGGTGCCTACACCATTTTGCTTTTTGGCACAAAGTCTGAGATTTATACCGTGGTCAGATGTCAAAATGATATACGGAGATTGTGATCTAGAAGAATGCCATGCTCCACCAAACTCATTAGAGGAGGACACTCTGATGAAAGACAACTTTGACCATGACTATTATGGTCCAATGGATAGCCTGCCTATGTGGCAGCCGTACCCAGGAGACTCGGGGCAAGAGAGTCAGTCGAACGATGCATATCAGCTGAGCATCAATGAAAAGAATACTTGCGTTCCCGCAAAGTCATAGGATCAACACTCAGGGCATTCAAAAAATATACAGCACAACGATGAATTCGCAAAGCTTGCCGGACTAGAGTTCATTAACTACGCTTTTCCCGAGGTCAGCGTCATCGAAAGGGATGACACCTCTAGTTCCAAAGAGGTGTGGGACACATTAAGACAACTGAGTGGCAAATACGACTTCATGGTCAAGTACACCACTCCTGAAAACTCTCGTATCAGTCTCGAAGACATCCAGCCAACTGGATGGGGAGATTTACCTAAGAGTGCAAACACTGCGCAAAATACAACAGAAGAGCTCTCCTACGACAACTCTGCCTAGGAGACAGATTCTAACGATCCTGCTCCACTAGAAATCAGCGTTATTTCTGAAGACAAGCCAAGAAAGAAAGTACTAGACTTTGTGATTCACCGAGGAATTCACCGCCAATGGGTTGCAGTCAATGTTCCGAAAGTTGTTCATAAGTCTAAGTAATTGTCGTCTTTATCTTTAACCTTTCACCTTGCCCAGGTGAAACAGATGTTTTGATAGGGTTCACTTTCTGTAAATGTACTTCTTCGTTTCGCCCAAAGCGACAGAGTTTTGTTTTATAGAACTGTAGTTTCAAGAATCGACAAATCATAAATAAAATAGCGTCGTTCTGTAATTTCCGTATTTATTGCTGTTTTCTCTTTTCTCTTTTTCAGAAAATGGTAATCCTAAAAAACAACTCAAATAATAAAAACAAGCATTTTTCAGAAAATACACTGCACGCACTCTTGCATTCTCTCTATCTCTTATAAAAATAAATCATCACGTCATGCAGATTGCTTGTTTTAAACCCCATTGAAACATACGATCCAACGCCTTCTCCCAAATTTGAATTCTCGGTATTTGAGGCTGAAGAAGAAGATGATGAAGAAATTCCATAAGAGATCTCCCGATTACTCAGACAATAGGAAAGGTCCATTAAACCTCATAAAGAGTCGTTGGAAACAATCAACTTGGGTTCAGAGGAAGAGAGAAAAGAAGTCAAGATTGGGACGATGCTCAATCTAACTGTCAAAGAAAGTTTGATAAGGCTTCTCAAAGAGTTTCCCGATGTATTTGCTTGGTCCTACCAGGACATGCCAGGGTTGGATACCAGCATCGTGGAACATCATCTACCGTTAAGATCAGAATATCTGCCAGTAAAATAAAGGCTGAGACGGACTCACCCAGATATGGCCATCAAAATCAAAGAGGAAGTACAAAAATAGATTGACGCGGGTTTCCTCGCCACATCAGAATATCCTCAATGGCTAGCCAACATAGTACCAATTCCGAAAAAGGACGGACAGGTCAGAATGTGTGTAGACTACAGGGATCTGAACAAAGCCAGTCCAAAGAATGACTTCCCCTTGCCACACATTGACATGCTGGTAGAAAGTACAACAAAGTTCAAAGTTTTCTCCTTCATGGATGGATTTTCGGGCTATAATCAAATCAAAATGGCGCCGAAAGATATGGAGAAAACTTCATTCATCACCCATAGGGCACTTTTTGTTACAAGGTAATGTCGTTCGATTTGAAGAACGTCGGCGCAACCTATCAAAGGGCCATGACTACTCAGTTTCATGACATGATACACAAAGAAATTGAGGTATATGTCAATGATATGATTGCCAAATCTAAAACAGAGGAGGAGCATGTGACCCACCTGTCAAAGCTATTCGAGCGTCTGAGAAAGTACAAACTCCGCTTGAATCCCAACAAATGCACATTCTGTGTCCATTCAGGGAAACTTTTAGGGTTCATCGTCAGGCAGAAAGGTATTGAGGTTGATCCTGACAAGGTCAAGGCCATTCAAGAAATGCCTTCTCCAAAGACTGAAAAACAAGTCAGGGGATTCCTAGGACGTTTGAAATATATTTCCAGATTCATATTCCTCATGACCGCGACATGCGCGCCAATCTTCAAATTACTCAAAAAGAATCAGGACTGTGTTTGGATAGAAGACTGCCAAACCGCCTTCGACAGTATCAAGGAATACTTGTTGAACCAACCGATTCTATCACCTCCAGTGGAAGGAAGACCACTGATCATTTACTTAACAGTCTTGGAGGACTCAATGGGTTGTGTGCTTGGCCAACAAGACGAAACAAAAAGGAAAGAGTCTGCCATCTACTATTTGAGCAAGAAATTTATCGACTGCGAGACTCGGTACACTATGCTTGAGAAAATTGTTGTGCTCTGGCTTGGGCGGTCAAACGTCTTTGCCAGTATATGATTCGCCACACTACTTGGTTAATCTCCGAAATGGATCCGATCAAGTACGTCTTTGAAAAGCATGCTCTTACGGGAAGGATTTCCCGTTGGCAGAAGTTGTTATCAGAATACGAAATCGAGTACCATGCTCAGAAAGCCGTCAAAGGAAGTGTTTTAGCCGATCATTTGGCTCATCAACCAATTGACAATCAGAAATCAGTCAGGTTCAACTTCTCATACGAAGATGTCATGTACTTGAAAATGAAAGATTGCGATGAACCACTACCCAGTGAAGGGCCAGAACCAGGTTCCCAATGGGGACTAATCTTTGACAGAGCTTTCAATCATTATGGAAACAGAATTGAGGCAATCATCATAACACCTCAGGGTACCCACATTCCTTTCACCGCCCGACTGACATTCAAGTGTACGAACAATGAGGTCGAATACGAAGCTTGTATCATGGGTCTCAAAGAAGTGATCGACTTAAGGATCAAGAACTTGGATGTATATGGCGACTCAGCCCTGGCTATCAATCAGATCAAAGGAGATTGGAACACATACCAATTAGGATTGGTTCCTTACAAAGATTATGCGAGAAGGTCGTTACCATTCTTCAATAGAATCGAGTTTCATCATATCCCTCGTGAAGAGAATCACATGGCTGATGCATTAGCCACTCTCTCTTCCATGATTAGTGTAGGTCAATGGAATGACATACCTAAGATCGACATACTGCGCCTAGAATGGCCCGCTTACATCTTCACGATTGAAGCAATCATAGACGACAAACCTTGGTATTACGATATCAAATGCTTCCTTCAGAAACAAGAGTACCCACCTGAGGTATCAAGAAAAATAGGAAGACTCTCAGAAGACTAGCTGGCAGCTTCTTCCTGAGCGGTGATACACTCTATAAGAGAAATTTAGACATGGTCTTGCTTCGATGTGTATACAGACAAGAAGCAAACATGTTAATGAAAGAGATTCACGAAGGATCCTTTGGCACTCATGCCAACAGATACGCAATAGCGAGAAAAATTCTGAGAGCAGGGTACTATTGGTTAACCATGGAATTCGATTGCTACAAGTACATGAGGAGATGTCACAAGTGTCAGATATACGCTGACAAAATCCATGTATCGACAATGCATCTCAAAGTTCTCTCTTCCCCATGGCCTTTTTCCATAAGGGGAATCGACATGATTGGCATGATCGAACCCAGAGCTTTAAACGGACATCAGTTCATTCTAGTAGCCATTGACTACTTCACCAAATGGGTCAAAGCAGCGTCATACGCTAATGTAACCCGACAAGTGGTGGTCCGATTCATCAAAAATAATCTCATCTGCAGTTATGGTGTTCCAAGCCAGATCATTACTGATAATGGATCTAACTTGAATAACAAGATGATGAAAGAGTTGTGCACTGAGTTCAAGATCGAACACCATAACTCATCTCCCTGCCGACCTAAGATGAATGGAGCGGTAGAAGCAGCTAACAAGAAAATCAAAAAGATCGTTCAAAAGATGGTTGTAACCTATAAAGACTGGCACGAGATGTTACCGTTTTCTCTTCACGGTTATCGCACATTTGTCCGCACTTCAACAGAAGCAACCCCTTTCTCTCTAGTATATGGCATAGAGGCAGTGCTTCCCATAGAAGTAGAGATCCCATCAATCCGGGTATTGATGGAAGCTAAGCTAACAGAAGCTGAATGGTGTCAAAGTCGGCACGACGAACTGAATCTGATCGAAGAAAAATGAATAACGACTTTATGCCATGGTCAGTTATATCAGCAAAGAAAGAAGAAGGCGTTTGACAAAAAGGTCCGACCTCGCGTCTTCAGAAAAGGAGACCTCGTGCTCAAGAAGATACAATCATTCCTCACTGATTCTCGGGGCAAATGGACTCCGAATTATGACGGCACCTATGTGGTCAAAAAAGCCTTCTCAGGCGGCGCCTTCAGACTCGCAACCATAGATGGAGAAGAATTTTCCTACCCCACAAATGTTGACGTAGTCAAGAAATACTTCGCCTAAATATAAAAAATAAAAAATAATAAAAACGTCTCGATGGATTGAAAACCCGAAAGGGCGGTCCAGGAGAATATTAGAGACATGATCAAAAATCATCCCGGTGGATTGGAAATCTCAAAGTAGAATCCAGGAAAAAATTAGGGATTCATGGCAAGTAACTACGTTTGACAAAGGGGCAAATCCCTCAGCAACAGTAATGCCATCAGTCAGGAAAAACTCCAGGCAATGTCATCTTCGACGGAAGCTCAGGATGTCCAGAATTCAAAGTTGGTAGAAGGATAGCGGTCGTTATGTTTCAATGCAGCCCTTTTCCCTTAAAATTACCATTTTCAAACTTTGTAAATACTCTATGGAATCACGCGTTTGGTTGATTTCCATCCTATCAATAAAATTTGAGCCCTAGCGCTTTTGTTTGCAATTCTTATTTGTTTTAGCTTTACATAACAACATTTTAACATGATTAACGATTCTTGAAATAAAACAAAAATGAATTTAATTGTCAAACTTTTTCTGCTTTTAAAAAAAAGATGGCAATTTCTTTTGACTGTTGAACATCTAAAGAACATCGATTGCTTCTCCAGAAGTAATCGAGCTTCAAAGTGCAGAATCAAAGTACTCCTTCTTAACCGGTACACCTGAATGAAGGATCAGCTATGTCAGATGCGAATATTCCGTCCGACATCCCCGACAGAGTTCTTATCTCCTAAGCCCGACCAACGATTTTCCCCACAGGGAATATCTCTCCTAGGAAAGGAAGAATTGCTATCTTGAACCAGTGATACTTTTCATCCCCTGCAGTGGCCGAGTATCCAATCATGTTCATCTGTTAGTCTGTATGTCGTGTCAGTTTTGTCAGCATATACATACGTACGTCATGCATTATTGATTCATACATGTTCATATTGCATCACTACCACGCTAGTCGGTCTTACCCCCTAGTAATAAAAGTCCTCTTGTCAATTGAGTTGTCAGTTCTTTCCTTGTCAGGAAGTGAATCATCTAAGCAATCTCTCTCCAGTTTATCTCTGGATTAGAGATGGTCCTCGACCGCTTTGATAACTTGAACCTCTAAAAGGAAAAAAGACCTTCGACAAACATCACTCTTCGCCATCGAAGATGATATATTTGCTTTCCCAGATTAAGAAAAATCCCCAGAGAAAGCCTTTTAATCAAAGCTTCGGCAATACGGAAGTTTTTCTCCGGAAAATTCGCTGACGAAAGGGTCATCAGTACCTCTAAAATGGATTACATCACATGGAATTTCTTCAAGAAGATCTCGAGGAAAAGTATGATGTAATACCCCCAAGCTGAAAGCAGTCTCTCAAGAGACTCGTTTTCCCTAGTAGAGTCAACAAATGGTGTCTCCAATAGAGAAGTTTGTACACCTCTATAGCTCAAACGAATGGGTTCCCCAGCAAGTATGACATCAAAACTTTTTCCATCAAATGGCATCTCCCCAGGAAAATTTGGCGAGAAGTTTAAGGAAAACCGCTACGAATAGCGTCCCTTGTCAAGAAAGTTTATTAACAAAAGAAACTGAGATCGGATCCTTGGTAGGAAACCAGGATCGAGGGGAAGTTTGTATCAGAAACTGTGACCAGATCCTTGGTAGGAAACCAGGATCGAGGGGAAGTTTGTATCAGAAACTGGGACTAATTCCTTGGTAGGAAACCAGGATCGAGGGGTAGTTTTACCTTTTCTAAGTATCAACGCTTAGTAAAAGAAGATGAATGCGTAAACTATCATTCATAACCACTGTCAAAATTTCGGGTATTCCGATATTTAATCCTCTTGCACCCCGAATGCCCGAATACCTTCGCCATTCACACCTTTGGGTCCAAGAAGATTAAATAGGGGCATCTGTCATACCCCAAATTTTGACCACTAAGATTTTCCATCATTGTGTAAATCATCATCACAATATAGATGTACCTTTATGCCTCATCAATCTCCTCAAGAATTGTTGAGCATTCCCTGCAGTCAAGCATTAAGATGTTAAGCCCTCTTAGGGCACTTAGACAAGGGATCAATCAAGAAATGACATGATCTTCAACTTGTCTAACCTCTTAAACACACATAAATGATCAATAGGACTCCCACATCAGGAATCAAGCACAAGGTTGCAACATTCCAAGTGGATCAAGCCTCAAGATCGCCAGTGTCACCAAATTAGGGTTTTGGTCGACCAGGGCCTCTAGATGAAAATCTTCATCTGGGCATGAGCCAATGCTTCAAAATATAACTCAAGATACTCCATGGGACCTCATGGACCCAATCATCAAGTCAATTTAGCCTCAGGGGATGCATTCACCAAAAATCAGGAATAAGGGTTTCTTGACCTAATTCACCCCTAAGTTCACTTTTGGGACAAAACAGGAGCCAAGACCTCAAGACATGATTTGAGGGTCTCTAATAAACCACATTGATTCATTTGAAACAATGGATTGATCCAAGAAGCTTGATCTACAAGTTTCAATTTCATCAAGACCACAATTAGGGTTTCGGGGAAAAAGTCAACTGAACCTTTGACTTTTGACCTGGACATGCTCCCAAACCCTGGGACATGATTCAGTACACCCTATAACCTATGGAACATAGCCATCAAGTTTGATTTAGATCAAGGACTTGATTTCACAAAGGATCGCACAGTTTGGAATTCATTTGATAAAAAATCAACTGTGCATAAAAGTCAAAGTTTGACTTTTTGAGATTTTTCAGAATTATGGTTCCTCAACCCTAAAACAATGTTAATATGTATTTGTAATCATCATTCATCAAGAAAAATCAAAGAAAGTGAGTTAACTTGTAAAAGGGATAACCATAAAAAACTTAGAATTTTTCCAAGTTATGGGACATAGTGGCTAGGGTACCAGCTTCCAAGGATCATAACTTGAGATCCAAGCAACCATTTTGGATGGTCCAAAGCTGGATTTGTAGATCTCATGGCATACTTCAAAAGCTTCAACTACATCTCATTCCAATTCCTCATAGATTTCAAGTTATGATTGGATCAAAATCACTAAAAACATGAAAATGCATCTTTTTCCAACACTTAGAAAAATTCCGCCCAAGGCTGATTTCAAGTGAAACACCAAAACTTGGGGCACTTTTCACACAGTTGCAAGATGAATCAATTCAAGGTGTAAACACCAAAGTTGTTGTGCATATTACTAGCAATCCAAAGGGTCCATTAGCATGAAAAAACTCCATGGAAATCAAGAGATATAGCAGCTCAAAGTCATGTTGCTGCAACTGTTTTGGAAAAACCAGTTTGCATGTTTGCTTGCTTTCCACGATTTCTGATTCAAAGCCAAGGATCACTATGAAAAATTCATCCAATCTGATCACAATGCATCTGATCCAACCAACAAACTTGGACTGAAATGCCAATAGCTTATCCTTGAGAATTGATGAGTTTTTGGCATATATGCCTTAAATTCAAAGGGAATTAATATGGAATAGTGCACTTTCAAGATTCTCACTCTCCTCAGTCAAGTTCTCTGATTAAACAACAATTAAAATGACTGAGGAATGTAGAATCAGTCAATACATAGTTGATCTATTTGGGGCAGCTGTTACACCTAGTGCAAGAGGCATTTATGCCAAGCCAAATCCATTTGAATGTGATCTGATCTTGCAGCCTTTCACTATTCCTCCAAGACAAGAGTTGATCACCTATAAATAGAGATCCTAACTGATCATTCAGAGGACCCCAAAGCAGCTTACAACATTGCTTTCTCTCATTCTCTCCTTAAGTGCCAAATTTCTTTGTTATTAAGCAAGTGCTATCGGGTTTTGAGTTGCAGAGCCAAATAACTCAAACCATCACTTCCAGCACATCACATTTGATGTATAGAAGCTGTCCAAACACCTAAACCACTTCAGAAACACCTCCATCAAAATTTCACTCTTCAACCTAGCCATTATGCAGTTGGGATACCATAATCTGATCTAAGGAGTTTCAAAAAGTTCCAAGGCTTGAAATCCACTCCATACCATCCAGTGAAGCTGTAGAGATCATCATCCACCTTCTGGAACACACTTTGTGCAGAGTTCGATTTCTTCTTGCAGCAAGGTAAGCCTAAAACTCAATCTCCATGCACCATGCATATTTCCTCGCACAATAATTTTGTCAATTGATTATCATCATATGTTGAGTGTTTTCCCCCAAAAAATTTGACCATAACACTCATAACCATATCTGCACGATTGCTTTTGCAAAGTTAGGGTTCATACATTAATGTTAATGTAACTTGTTGCACACTAAAAATAAATGAAATCAAATATTGCCATCATGTTCCTTGTTAAAAAATGCATGAATTTGGTGTTTAAATCATGTCAAATGGTTGAGAAACGAGTGAGATACAGAGCTTCACGCATCTGGCCTAAGGAAGAAGATGGCCATGGCGCCATTCTTCAGGTTTTCAAACCAAACTTGCCTTATATTTTTCCCTTGCCATATGTTTAATGAATTGGCATTGCGCCCTAGTGGTTGATCAGCTGGTTTGTGGGTATTAGCAAGCGAGAGGTCTGGGGTTCGAATCCCCCTCGCCCCAGACCTCTTTTTTATCACTTTTCCATATTTAATTTATTTTTCTTATTATTTTTTAATGATTTGAAAAATTAATTTCTCACTCAATTTTAATTATTTTTTATTGGTTCTTTTTGCAAAAAAATCACAAAAATGTTAAAATATTTTATTTTACAAAAGTTCCCCAAAAATATTATTTATTTCATATACTTGATATTTTTGCAAAAGAATTAATTTTTATTTGTTTTTAATATTTAAAATATTTTTTCCTTCTTGATTTTCCAAACTTAAATAGTTTTCAATCATTTTGTGGATAAAAACATGATTTTTGAAACATTGATCCAAGATCACCACTCATTTTTCACATGTTTTCAATAATTTTTATTAAATTTTAAACAAAATTAATTCCATTTTAGACAAAATTAGGGTTTTGATTAATTCCACCCTCATCAATCTTTTTCAAACACTCATGGGCCTCTAATAGAGTGTAAGACCCAACCCCTTTGTAAATTAAATAGTTTGGGCCTCACACATTGTATAAGTCCCTCTGTATATTTTCAAAAGTTCGGCGCGATCGTCGCCTGTTTAACAAAATCAACTGGGCTTCTCCTTGAGTTATAAGACCCATCTTTATTCATTTTCAAACTCTTTGGGCCTCTAATAGAGTGTAAGACCCAATCCCTTTTTAACCAAAACCTTTTTGGGCCTCAGACATTGTATAAGTCCCTTTGCGTTAAAAAAATCTCGGCGCGATCGCCATTTTCAAACAAGAAAATCATATGGGCTTACCCTCGTGTTGTAAGTCCCATTTATTTTCTTTTAAAAACACCTTTTGGGCCTCTAATAGAGTGTAAGACCCAAACCCTTGTTGTACATAAACCTTTTTGGGCCTCAGTCATTGTATAAGTCCCGGTACAATATTCAAAACAACGGTGCGATCGCTGTTAAACCTTGGGCCTCTCCTTGAGTATAAGCCCCGCCAATCTTTTCAAAACAATTCCCTTTTGATTTAGGTTCAAATATATATATATTGTTATCAAAACTATCTTTAATTTCTTTGAACAACTAACCATATAGCATGGAAGCTTGCTCGCCTGTAAGTTTTAACAGCTTTCATTTACTCGCTTTCATATATATATATATATATATATATATATATATATATATATATATATATATATAAAACTGTATTGTGGGAAGCTGCGCATGGTTAGTCTTCTTTCATGCCCTTTTAAATACTTGTCATATATCAACTGTATATATAATAGTATAGTTATTTAGAGTTTTCCCCGACAACTAGGTCCAGAACTAGGTAAAGCCCTGTTGGTCACTCTTAAATACAAACAAAACTCGATCCCATAGGATTTCCAGATACAGTCTTGCCTTCTCTTGGGCTTAAACAATATGGAACAAAGAGAAAGGCAGTATTCTTCATGAACCTTTTCTCAGACTGTCACCCCTAGAAATTGTGCAAGACAGATAGAACATTTTCCCCCAGAAAATTCAAACTTCCAGTCTCCTCTTAGGCTTTGTATAAAGAAATCCCCTAGCCGAGTCAATTAACCTTTTAGCATCAACCTTGTGCTTTGATCAAGGCACACAAAAATCAACAATCCTTCTTTAGAGATGACAAATTCTATCTCAGTCAAAACCTTTTAGCTTCAATCTTGGGCTTTGAACAAGACACCAAAACATCTTTTTCCATCCTTAGAATAGGAGGAACTATGATTGCTCTGATTTCCCTGTTTCGTTTAAACGGGAATACGTAGGCATAAGATTGTGAAGTCTTAGCGAGCATACCAATCAAAAACTCTAGGTCCAGTACCTTCACATCAAAACTTAGGTCCAGTACCTTACCAAAAACATCCAAACATCAACAAAAACTCACTCTCTCACTCATACTTCCCAAGAACCTTTCTCAACCCATTAACAGATAAACACCATCAATTATAAAGCGAAACCTAAAGCTAATATCCTGTGGATAACCACATATAGGATGGGTAATTGACAACTCCCCATTGTACAACCTGACCCCGAACTCCCCGAATCTCTTTTAAGTGTTAGTTCCGTTAAACATTCGCGTGCAATGTTAGTTTTAGATAGCTTCCCTTTCCCTTTCAGCTTCATGGGATAAATAAGAAATCAGAAAGTAGCACCCTCTCCTCCTCATTGCGGTGAGGAAAACCCAACGATAAGGTGGTCGCGTTACCAACAAAAATCGCTCGCTACACTTGGTATGTTAACAAACATCTTCTTACCTCTGATTTGTATGCAATCCAGCTTGGCAGCCAAAATGCATTCATCTGTTACTTTCTAGTAATGGACAAAACCGTATCTCTTTCCACATTTGTCCCTCCTTGCCGGAATAAAGACTTCTATAAGTATTTCATATTCTTTAAAAACTTCAGCCATTTCCTTTGCACCAAAAGACTCCAGAAATTCAGTAAAGAAAAATGATGTTACACCTTCTCTTACGCCCATATCTTTACCTTTTCTAGAAGTCCATATTAAGCATCTAGTTTTATTTTCAAGTGGCCTTCTATGTCTCACCTCCACCCATTGTCTGTGAGTATCCGGCATTGCAACTACTGGGAAAAGTTAGCACCAATTATTCTATATTGTCTCAATTAGCCATGTCTCTTTCTATGAGTAAAAATAAAAAAGAAAGTTTCTTTATTCTAAAAACAGAGAGAAATGGCATATAGGGTTTAAGAAACTATTCTCCAAAAAAAAGTAACTAAATAACTTTCTATCTTATCTTTTTTATTTTTTACATATAACACTTTATTTTGAATTTTATTTATTTTCCATTTTTAGTTGTATTTGTTAAAATGGATAGAAGAAGTTTATAATCCTATACAAGAAAATAGAAAGTTTATAGGCTGATTATTTTACTCACTATAATTTACTATATTTATTTTTATCTTTCAAGATTAGCAAACTTCAATATTATATCTTTAAGATACTAACATTTTTTTATTTAAATTACAATTAAAAAAAAGTGATTTTGATTTTCATAATTAAATTAAAGTAGCACGTTTTATAAAGAAAAGATTTAACTTATTGTTACACCCCAAAATTTTCCCTCTTATTGTCTTACCTTAATTGGCTTATGTTTCATTCATTAGGTCATATTCATTCATGCATTGCATTGGTTCTAAGACATGGGATCAAGGTATCTTGGTTTTCCTGAAGAGGAGGGGTTAGTTTTCAAAGCAATGAGAGAGGATATATCCTCAACATCATGGTATTCTTAAGCTACAAGGGTTTCATACTCATCAAAGTATTCCAACAAGTTCACTCAATCATCAGAGGATTAGGGTTTCAAAGGATTTGCAGTTGATCAAGCTCTTATTGGCTCTGAGCTAGGGTTTCGGGCAAAGGACACTTGTGATTATTTTCTTGAGTAAACATGGTTCTAAGGTTTAGAGCACACTTCAGGGATTCCATATATGCCTCATGGTTCATCACAAAGCATTTCAAGAGTTTCCTAAGTGATAGAGGAAGAATTTGACTCATTTGATCAAAAAGTCAACCATTAGTCAAAGCAAAAGTCAACCTTTGAGATTTTTGGCCAAGTGTGGGTATTTCAAGTCATCATCCATGTTATCAAGAGGCTTGATCAAGAAAAATCAAGAGAAATCAGGAAATTCTCAAAAGTTGCTAAATTAGGGTTTTCATGAATTTCACTAAGTATGGAAAAATTATGTTCATGTGGCCATCTTGCAAGATTCATTTCTCCCTCATCCTTGATCCAAATGGTGCAAACCAATGCTCAAATTAAAGATAATGTCACATACTACAAGTTTGTAGAAGAAATCAACTTTAAAAGATGCATGGATCAAAAGTTATGATGGCATGAAGTTGAGAAAAAGTAAGATTCAAGTTTCCAACACTTAGAATTTTTCTAAGTGTTGAAATTCAGTCAAGATGTCATGTTTTCAAGGCCAATTTCCATGGGGTTCCAAGCTTCATCTCACTTTTCACTCAACATGAAAATTGTTAAGCATCTTTCAAGCTTTCTTTTGATACCAAGAACTCTCCATTTGGATCATTAGAACTCAAGATATATTGCTTCAAAGACAAGGTCCTCAAGTGGGTAAGTTTGGTAACTAAGTGAAATTTTTCTAAGTGTCATTAGTCAGCTTCATGGAGCAAACTTTAATTTATTTTTTCTTATTGATCCATGCTTCAACTCATTTTGCTTCCAACATCAAAGTTATTCATCACTTTCATACTTTCTTTTGAGCCCAAGAACTCATGATTTGAATCAAAGCTCACCAAGATATGATCAATGGAAGTAGCATGCATGGATGTGATTTTGATGCATCACCATGTTGCTATTTTTGCACATAACTTGAATTTGTTTGCAGCATGCTACCCATTCACATGTACCACACACATATCATCATCATTCCTTGCATAAAATGCCTAAACTAATTCACACTTCTCATGCCCCCACATTTGATTTTTTTTGCCAAAATAAGGAAAAAGAAGGAATGTGCACAACAACAACCTTTCCTCACAATTCTCCTCACGTACCAAATCACCCTTCATTTTGCTCACCAAAAAGTAACAACACACCTCATGTGAATGCTGAATTTGTGCCTCACTCTCTCACTCTCAAAATTGAAAAACTAACCATAACAAATTTTTTAACCACGATTAAGCTTTAACCCTCACTAAAACCTCATTATAAATTCCCAAAAAAACCTAAAACGAGAGGAGAACCTCATTTTTGCATCCAATCATATCAAAAAGCTTTCACTCTCTCTCAAGAACATAAAGCACAGTTTCTACTTTTTCTTCAAGGATTCTTCATTTTTCTTGCTCCATTGATACTCTTTGAAGTTCCTAGAAGCAAGAGGAGGGATTCCTGAAGTTGTTGAAGCAAGGATTAAAGTGCAGTGGACATTCTCCACTAGGTATTTTTTCTTCAACTTTCTTTCATTCTCCATGCTAGATTTTGCCATGATAGGTTCATAATGGTTGCATCTGAAGTCCTACATCAGTGTAGGCAATGTTACGTTGTGTTTGTCTTGATTTGAATGAGTTGCGGTTTGAGTGCTAAACTTTCGTGCTCGTTTTTCATGATGTTAGAGTGCTTATAAATGAATTCTAAGACCATATTCTTGATCTACATGAAAAATGTTGTGGAATGGTGTCTTTGTTTTTGTGTTTTGGTGAAGTTTACAGTTTACTCCGGTGGGGTACAACCGGAGAAGACGACCGGAGCCCTAGCTCTGGCGTCTGATGTGTGATGCGTTTGAATTTTAACTTGTGATGTGGCGCTGACCTGGATCTGAGGTGTATTAATGAGCCACACGTGTTTTCCTTTCCTCTCTTGTTTTTTTTAATCTGAACATTAATGGACTTGGCCTGGCATGTTTTGTTATTGACGCCCTCTTTTATTTGGCCCAGATGCGCATGCACCTTGTTCTAGTTCATCCTGAATTCAGTTTCACACCTCCATTGCTTGTGTTTTCTTATTTTGTTATTTTTCAATTTTATTTTATTTTTTTTATGTTACCTTCATGAAAAAAATTATTAAAATATGTTTTACTTCCTTGATGTCTTGAGATATTTTTGATATTTTTTATTTTATTTTTACATTTATTTTTATATTTTATTTTGGATTTTATTTGTGAAGGTGTTCTTGATGCTCATTCGAGAATTAGGGTTTGTGGTTGATGCACTTTGAGACACTTTCTTGAGCCAATCTTTTGGACATGTTTAGGCACATATATGCTTAGGGTTTGATTGAGGTTGTGATGCTTTGATGGTGCATATTTGATCATTTTCCTTTTGATTTTATGAAGCCTAGATACATGCTTAATTGATGAAGCATCCTTGTGGTTGATGAATTGTTTTGATGGTGCACTTGTGCAATTTTCTTTAGGATCCTTTTCTAACATGTTTTTGATTGCTTGGCCATGAGGTAGAGCCTTAATTTCATATTTTTTTAGTTATTGAGATGCCTTGAATTGATGTTTCTTGTGGATGTTGTTTTGACATGAAACTTGCCTAATCTTTGACCTAGTCTTAGGACTTGTTGCTTGCATGAATCTTCTTGATGCTTGAGACTATTTTATGATGTGATTGTATTGTTTAAGATACTAAACTTCCATGTCTCAGTGCTCAATTGCATGGTCATTTGCCTTTTTTACTTCTCATGGATGCTTGCTTCCTTTTAAGGATGATTTTGGTTGATGCATACCTAATTGTTTGTGCTTGATTTGAATATGATACTTGGTGAATCTTCTTGCCATCTTGAGCTTTATTTTGAATTGATATTCACACTTTTGCTACTGCCTCATCATGTTATCATACCCCAATCTCAATGTTTGAATCATTTATGGCTTGTGTGTTATGAACTAGTTATTGGCAATTATTTGGCTATTGATATAGTTTATGTTTGATCCATTTGTGTTCCTTTCTCAATCTTTGAAATGTGTTAAACATGTTATGGTGTGACTACTGAACTATTTTGTTTCTTATATTGCTTGATACATTTTGCTTTGGCATGCTAAATGATGATGTTTGGTTATTACTTCAAGATATGAATGCTTGTGCACTACTTGTTTGTCATTGTCTAAGTTACTAAACCCTAATCTTTGGATTCTTTTGAGCATGACCTATGATGTTTGAAATGTGTGTGTAAGTGTTTACTTTACACATCTTGGTTGTCTTGATTCAAGTTTGAAGCATGTCTTGACTTAGCATTGATGTTTGCCACTTGTGGATCGTTTGTTAAGTCTTTTTACTTTGTTTGTTACTTAAATTGAATACTTGATGGCATGGTATCTTTCATCTTTGAATCTTCTTTATTTTCTCCTTGAGTCTTGTTTACTTGAGTGTGTTTATGTTTGTGATTGAGTTGTCTTATGTTTACTTGTGTTGTGCCATGTGTTCGCATGCTCCTTTAAGGTTCCTAGTCCAACTTAATTTCTGATTAAGCTTAGAGTAGGATAGACATTAGTCTTTCAATCCTTTGAATAATAACATTAGGATAGCTCCCTTTCAACCTCAACCTTAGGTCCATCTCTTGTATGATAACATTAGGGTAGAATTCCCTTTCTCATCTCAACTATAGGACCATTTGGCATGACAACATTTAGGGTGGAGATCCCTTAGTATTTTTCTTTTGCCCTTTGAGTCTCTTTCTTCTCTCTCTTAAATCAAATCAAAATACGTAATAAATACGATGAGTATAGTACGTCACGAGCCTTAAGTATGTGGAAAATGACGAGCGAGAGTCTCTTCTTACCTTGTTTAGAGTGCTTTGTATACGTCCCATTTTGGGTTGATCTTGCAAAGTATTCGCTCCTATGTCATAGACTTTAGTATGATACACATCATAAACCGATTCAAATTACTTCTTTAAAACACTTGAACAAATGCAAATCATTTTGTCCTTCGGAATTTTCTCCTCAAACCGTTTTCAAAAAGGGCATGTTATTTCCGTTTTACAGCAAACAGGTAAACGAGTAAGTCTCCAGAACACGAGCGGCAAATACCTAAACTACTAGAACGCGAACGTTAGCATCGTCCATAAAAAACAATAAGCAACTCGTAGTCCCACGAACTACGAACACTTTGATTTCTTCATTCTCGTCCGAATGCAGATACGTAGGCACAAGACGGCGAATTCTTGGCGAGCAGCATCCCCCTTTCACACGTAGTCCTCCGAACTACGATGACTCTAACCTTCCCATTGCACGAGGGAATACGTAGGCATAGGACGACGAGGTCTTACAGAGTCCCCTTTTGTTTTTCCCCTTTTCGTTTCTGTTTTTCCCTTAGCAAGTAGGTCTTTACTTGAGTGGAACAACAAGAGTGGATCCCGATAAGTATAACGGACGTGAGAGATACTAACACTTTCCTCTTGCGTAATCGACTTCCAAACCTGAAATTTGATTGTGAGGCCATGTTCTTTCCCTTTTTGAGGTTTCTTCGATCGTTTCCTTTTCTCCGTTGGGATAAATAACATTCGGTGGCGACTTTGTTTTCCGCCAGTTGTTTTTCACGTTGCGACACTTATGTGGAGAGAGGGAGAAGGAGAAGGAGAGTGCATAATTAAATTATTATATATGTCAAAAAAATTATTACATAAATAAATTTAAAATAAAATCAAGATTAAATAAAACAATACATTTATATTTCAATGCGCCAGCACAATAACGAAAGCGGATAAACAGGCACAAAATCCCTGTTTAGACGATAGTTTGATATAATAAATGTGCAATACACTATTAAATTTATCAATTCATATTTACAAGTACATATAATAAATTATAGTGTCACGTTATCTCTTAAATAATACTCAACTTACCATTTTAATCTCTTAACCTGTATCTCGGAAGCACTCATTAACATTTCCCTAAATTATATATCAATTAAAATTATTGAACCCGTGCACACTTACGGGTCTTTTATTAATATTGGTTGAAAGTAGGGGTGTGCATGGTTGATTATTTTTAGAAATCAAACCATAACCATTTTTAAACCAGTTAAATGGTTTGGATTCATAACCATAACCACATTTCAAACAAAACTGGTTATAAAACTGGTTATAAATTTGGTTATGGTTATATAACCGGTTTTAAACTGGTTATTATTATTTTTTTCAAAAAAATTATTTTCTTTTAAAAAATAATAATAACTTTTTTTTTCAAAAAAATTGATTTTTTTTCAAAAAGTTTAATTTTTTATTCGAAAAGATTAATTTTTTTTCAAAAATTGTAATTTTTTCTAATTTTTTTTTTCCATATTTGACACTAAAATTTATTTGATCTGACAAGAGGAAGTGACTCAACTAGTTAGAGTGTTGTTTGTGAATGAGTGAGTATTTACCATTTCTTATAACTCTTAATTGATTTTGAACTTAGGTTTGCATGGTGGTATGTGTCTTGGGGTGATTTTGAAGCATTTTCAATATTGTTAAATAATGCCTATAGCAGTGCTGTAGCATTGCCGCGTAGAAGAATTTGAACAAATTGATATTGTTTGCGATATACTAGTATAAAATGTTTTCTGCAAGATTTTTCCATGGATGCATCTTGAATATGCAACTGACTGAGGAAAAACATACACTGTTTTAAGGTGATAGATGTATTAGTATCTAATGTGTGTGCTAATTAGTATAATAGTATTTTATATTTATGCATTTGTTGTTGCTTATGTATAATTCTATGTGATAATATATAACACACTTTTAATAGTCCCGTAAAGTGTGGAAGACTAGTTTCCGACTAACTTTCTGTTTTGTGCACAATATATTTCTGCAAATTATTCTACAGCCTTTATTGATATCCGAGTGTTGTGATATTTAAATTAATATCCATTCTATTTAAGCATATATGCATTACTACTGCAGTGTTGCATATTCTGGTTTGACTTAAATATCTGGCCATATTGATTTGGATGCGACACATTTGATGGCCATAATTGATGGCCACATAATTAGTCTATCACAATATTTTTTCAAGATAACACTACTATAAAACACACATTCAACAACGCCATGGTCACCACGGTTTTCCCCTACACCGTGGTGACATATCTTAACTAAGGCGCTACCATATTTATTTATTTTTTGATTAAAAATTATTTGTATATAACAGAGGTTAGAGAACCAACCGTTGTGATACAATCAAACTTTCGTCGGTTCGAACCTCAGCGTCATAAAATATCTTATTCCTTTAACATTAAGGTGCACCTTTTCTTTTTTATATATTTTAAAATTCACAAATAAAAGGGTTATCACTACGGTTCTTCTGGTTAACCGTAGTGATATATTTATAATAAATAAATACTTATTTATACGGTTGGTATTGTTAACCGTTGTGAAATAGTTTACCCATATATAAGCGAATTAACTTTCACTTATTGACAGTAGCGTCGTTGCCTTCATAGTGAAACCCGAGAACCCATTTTTTCTCTTCGTCTTCACCATTAGCCGTGAATCTTGTGCTTCATACATTAAGGTATTCTTCTTCTTCCATCTATTGTTAGATATTTCTCATTATCTCGTTTGTTGCATGTTGTTTTTGTTTATTGTTCTCATTTTTTCAGATTCGTCTTCACTACCTTAACAAAGACCATACTTTGGCTATGGTATATAATGTTTGTGTAGCTATAGAAAAAAGGACAAGAAGCATGAAGCTGATGGAAACTTCATCCACCTTGTACTTCTTCTTCATAGCTTCACAAACAAGATGTTAGTAAATGAAGAAACAACAGTGTCAGCAAACTTTATCTAGTTTTAGAAACAATGAAAAGAAATATAAGAAGTATGAAGTTTTTGTGTAAGCTTCTTCCTAATTATATTTCTTTTTCATTGCTTCCCAAACTAGATGAACATCATAATTGATTCTTGTTCCGCAATTAGTTTCATTAAAAGGTGCGTCCTGGAAATTTATAATATATCTCTTTCGATCTCTCTTTGCTCTTTATTGGATTATGGTTTTGGGGTTTGGTTTCAACTGAGGATGCTCATTGATGAAGTTTGTTGTGATTCCTTACAGGTTAAAGGGATGATACATGATGATGATGTTGGTGGTAGCAAGCGTATTGTATAAGTTTATAATATCTGATTCTGGTATAGGATGTTATTTGAGTTTATTATATTCTATGTAGATTGTTTGTTTCACTAACCCTCACTTAAAATACATTCATTTAATTTGACATAGATACTTATAATCTGCAAATTAAGTTGTATTTGAAAACCAACTTATAAGAATCAATGTTTCTGAATTGCATGCCTCTCATCGTTCATCTCACGTTCTTGTGTATATATATATATATATATATATATATATATATATATATATATATATATATATATATATATATATATATATATATATATATATTATGGTATAATGATCTGGCTCTTTAGATGCGTCGCTATCTTTCATTATAGTTAAATTTCATTATAGTTAAATTTCATTAATAACAATTTATTAGTTAATTTGTCTCTCCATCAACACTTATAATCGTAAAACTTACGATTATAAAAATTATGACGATAAGTGATGATGATAAGGCAGATTATCCAATGTCTTGTTCTTATGGAAATTTAACTATAATCGAAGATAGCGATATATCGAAGGAGTCAGACCAATAAACCACAATATATATGTTAAAAAACGTGAAATGCACGATGAGACGAATGCAATCAGAAAACATTGGTTTGTTTAAGCTGGTTTTCAAGAATAGTTTAATTTGCAAATTATAGACTTCTTCATCAAACTGAATCCTTGTATATTTCTTTAGTGAGGTGTTTGAAAAACAAGCAATCTACATTTAATATAATAACCTCTGGGTACTTACAACAATAGTTATTTATTGTAACTGAGATGAAAGATAATATAATTAACTCTGGGTACTTTCAACAACGGTTATCTATTGTAACCGAGATCAAAGATAATTTATGTTTTACATAATTTGCTGCTGATGGGTTTCGAACCCAGTACCTAAGTGTATATATCACAACGGTTTATTAGCATAACCGTTGTGATATGTGGCGCGTGTTCTGCCTTTCAATAACAGTTTCCAGACCATTGTAGAAACAACGAACTTACAACGACACTCTACTTAACAACGGTATGTCAGGCGTGATGGTACCCCTTTTCAAACCGTTGTGAAAGGGGTTTTCCGTAGTAGTGTATAAATGCCATCATCTTTTGAAAATATTCAAGATTTTCAATTATTATTAGACATGATTTATAGAGAAGTACACGTTTTTACTGTTATCATTTCCATGCAACTCTCACAAAGGGTCATATTGTAGAAACAATATTTTGAGTGAGATATCTAATATATATTTCATAACTGAATGATAGATGCTCCCAAACTCAAAAACAAATCCAAGTTACACACTTAAAAATCAACATTGTTGAACATAGAAAATACTACTATGCACACTCGAAAGTCACTAATGACACCTTAAAACTACGTATGTTTGTCCTCTATAGGTTAAATATTCAAGATACATCATTGAAAACATTCAGCAAACAATTTTATCGCAAACAATATCGATTTTGTTCAAACAACAAAATTTAGAATCTTATTTTGTTTGGTATGTATTTTCATAGTGTGCAATTTTTTCAATACTGCTTAAAATCACTATATATTTAAGAGGGAAAACGTGAATACGCCCTAAGAAGTCATTTATCTTAATAACATTATGTTTTTTATTATTTATTAGGAGATTTGTTTCAAAAAAATTAATTTTTTTTGTAAAAAAATATTTTTTTTTTTTTAAAAAAAATTTCTTAAAAAAAATTAAATTTTTATTCCAAAAATAAGAATTAAATTGAAACATTTGGATTTTGGATAATAACCGGATTATAACCGAATCCAAAAATAAAATATAATTTGATAACCAACCATTAATAATTAAACTGGTTAATGACCATTTAATTATATCTAGATATTTTAAATTGATTGGATTTGATTATAGATTTGGATCACATAACCGAATATTTTGCAAACTCCTAGTTGAAAGATATGACAGTAATATTTGGGATGCAAGAGGACAAAACCGTCCACATGACTTATAAAACGGTGACACGCGCTTTTCGGATCTTCATAAATTCTGTTACCTTTTCAAACAACTAACGTAAACGCACAAGCTTCATGGAAAATGTCAATGCCTGCCCTTGAATAATACTAGTCTCTAAATTCTCTACCATGAAAATGACCTTCATGCTTTGCACTAACTTTTAAATTTTTTATTGTATTATATTATCTTTATAATAGAAGATTTTTGGCCGACATATATGTATTTTTAAAATACATTAGTGATGAAAATTGAAACATATAATACATCAAAATTTAACATTTTATAATAATAATAATAATAATAATAATAATAATAATAATAATAATAATAATAATAATAATAATAATAATAAAAATAACAATAGTTATTATAATTATTTTTTTATTTTTTTTAATTTTGAAATAAATTTAAAATTTGATTTGAACTGTTTTCACACAAACAAAATTAAAAATATTTAATTGTGTATTTTTTAAATTATTTGTATTTTTAATTTAAAAAAATTCTTCTCCATGAATAAATAAATTATTTGTAACTTTTAGTTCAAATCTTTCAAATCTGATTTTTTATTTTATTTTTTTGTTTCTCCGACTAATTTAAGAGGAGGTTCGTTTAAAAATAGAGTAAAGTTTCTTATAGACTGACCCAACACATGAATTAATTGCATTTAATAAGATTCGAATCGGAAATCTTAAGAGAAACAAACTCTCAAAACTCAAGTCTCCACCACTAGGTCAATCCTTGAAGATTTTTTCGCTTTTTAATTGATAATATCACCTATTTTTAATTATTTGAAATATGAGAATTAACAAGAAATTATCTTATAAGAATATCTGTAAAACTAAAAAAACAAAAAAATGCACGTTATTTAAAATGAACACATCATGATCTTAAATACAAAAATATGAGTGTGATTAAAACTATTTTAATTTTAAATATAAAATTAATGAGATTAATTGGAATACACTGTCAGTGTAAAACAACTTTACACTATCATCCAATTAGAATGAATTATTTTGACACATGAGAAAAGAAAAATATGGAAGAAGTAGTTATTAAAATAGTTTAATTATAATTTTTTTATTTTTATTTTTAATTTCATAATTGCGTGTCAAAATGATTCATTCTAATTGGATGTCAGTGTAAAGTAGTTTTACACTGACAGTATATTCCAATTAATCTCAAAATTAATAACTAAAAATCAGTTAGAATAAAAAATAAAGTGTAATTAAATTTTTTTTAAGACCTTAAATAAAATATTTAGTATTAGAGAAGTGATATAGTAAGTGGAAATATGACATTGACACCAAACTACATACACACCTTCTAAGAAACTTCTAAAAATATTAGTGTCCATTTTTCATATACCACCAAACCTAACAACAGAAGAAAAGAAAATCACACATATAAAAATATAATAAAGACAGAAAGACAGAATGGCCAACATGACCATGACCACAAACTCCATAAAACATGAAACTTCCTTTGATATTGTCAAGAAAAAACCAACCATACTTCTTTTATTATTGAACTTGTGTCATACACCTTCCTTCACTTTTCAAAATTGTCACTATATAACCAACTCTTCAGCCATAACATTTTTCATCTTCCTAAACTAAAATAATACCAACATAACAAAATTTCAATCTTTGTGCAAAAGGGTCATTCAATTCTACATATTCATCTATTCTTTTTACTAAATATGCAAACATCCAACATGGTTTTTCGCCAAATTGAATATCTTATTGCAGAAGAAAAAGCATCACAGAATGACGATATTGATATCAACTCAACTTCAACTTCGACTTTATTCGGTTTGCTAGATTTTTTCCTATACTCAACATTCATCGTTGGAGTACAAAAGTTCTTCTCGAGTTTCTTGAGTTTGTCGAGTTTTCGCCTGTTTTTTCTTTTCTGCAAAGTTTGTTCCGGTGACTCGGGTGTAAAGGGAGAGAAGCGGATATCAGAAGGTGAATCGAGTGTTAGCAGAGACAGTGTGGAGATTAAGAGAGATGAAGTTGAGACGGTGATGGCGAAAATGGGAATTTTTTGCAGTGAAGAAAGTGAGGAGCTTGGAGAGAAATATGGTTGTAAGGAACTTTCTGAATTGTTTGAAGAGAATGAGCCAAGTTTTGAGGAAGTGAAGATGGCTTTTGATGTTTTTGATGAGAACAAAGATGGATTCATTGATGCAATGGAGTTGAAAAGAGTTATGTGTATTTTGGGATTTAAGGAAGGTTTGGAAGTTGAGAATTGTTACAAGATGATTAAGAATTTTGATGAGAATCAAGATGGAAGAATTGATTTTATTGAATTTGTAAAGATTATGGAAAATAGATTATGTTGATTTTTTATGTTCCTTTGTGTGAGATATTTCTTGTGTTTTCTTTATAGTCAATTCGCTCCACAATTACAATTTGGCAAGGCACATGAAATTTCAAGATCTTCCTATAAAATTTCAGATCATTGGAATAAATGCTGACTAATTTTTCACCTAGTTCTATTGAGATGACTTTTTGTACAAGATCAGATAAGCGAAAGTAATCAGTCTTGGAAAATTAATTATGCAATTCATTCCGTAATATATAAGAATTGTCAATATAGATTATACTCTAAGAAATAGTTGGATATACTGAAGAAGTAATCTAAGATACGACAATGTTGGTGGTCTTGTTAGGTGGTATGTGATAAAATTTATTGTTGCAGAATTTAGAGTAAGAAAATAGTTTTAAGTCACATTTTTCACTGAATTTCCATTGGTGGATGTTAGGTTTGAAATACTCCAATTTTATTGAATTCACTACACATTATTTTTTTCTGCTATACATACAACTTAACATTATAAAACCTTTATATAGGCTTGAAAGAAACTAACAGAGAATACAATAAATTGGTAATCAAGGTGAGAACTCTTTGGTTCTCTCAATCTTAATGATACAACTTTACCATAAATCTAAATAAAGACAGTAATTACAATGTGATGATTACAATTCTCTCATAATGCTTACTAAAGATAGTTGTGGTTACAACACATTAATTTTAACACTCTCCCTTAATGTGTTGCTCTTTAACTCTCATTGCTTCTTTGAGTTGCTGAAATCTTTCTCTTCGTAGTGCTTTAGTAAAAATATTTGCAAGCTGCTCTTGTGAACTGTAGAAAGCTAACTGCACATCTCTTTCTTCAATCACACTTCGAATGAAGTGATGCTATATCTTAATGTGTCTGGTCCGGCTATGAAAAACATGATTCTTTGTCATGGCAATAATTGATTTGTTGTCACAATGAATCTGTAGACTTCCTTTTTGCTTCTCTTCAATATCTTCTAACATTCTTCTCAACCAAAGTGAATGTTGTGTAGTCAAACCAACTGATAAATACTCAGCTTCAGCTGAAAATTACGCCACAGTATCTTGCTTCTTTGAGCACCAAAATATCACACCTAAACCAAGGTTTAATACATAACCTGAAGTGCTCTTCATATCATCAACACTTCCGGCTCAATCACTATCACAATAGCCTTTATCTTCAAGTTTAGAATTCTTCTCAAATCTGATTCCATACTCCATGGTTCTCATGACATACCCTACAACATTTAGGCTCTCCAACAACAATTGAAAAATGTTGCCAAAACTTTAGAAAACGTTGCCTAAAAGAATAGGGGACGTTTTCTAGGCGTCTCCTGTGCGAGCGTTGCCTATTGTCTTAGGGGACGTTTTTTCATGATCTTTGAGCACGATTTTTAAAAACGTCGCCTAAACAAAAGGAATAGGGGACGGTTATTCGTGTCCTCTAAGGCGGCGTTTTTTAAGTGTTGCTACAAAACGAATAGGGGACGATTATTCGTGGCCTCTGAGGCGACGCTTTTTAAGTGTTGGCAAATGCGGCTACAATTAGTAAGTGTTGCCTTAAATCTGAATCAGGGGGATTGTTTTTAAATCGTCCCCATAAAATAAGGAGGATTGTTTTTACAATGTCCCCACCTTTTGAATAAGGAGAATTGTTTTTACAGTGTCCCCATAAAATATACAATTTATAATTATTTTTTAAATAATTTAGTCGATGATGACTGGCTTCAAAAAAATGTCGATTATAACTTAAACAAGATCAAATTTAACCATCCACAAATGTTATATTATAATTGGGTGGATGGATTTGAAGATTGAGAATAACATCAATAATTTAAATGAGAAGGAGCTGAAGTGGAATTGGAATTTAAGAAACCAAGAAGAAGAGATGGTAAAAGATAAAATGGAGGTCCAAGAAGAAATGTGGAGAAATCTTAAGTATAAAGAAATGATGATTAAGCAGAAGTCGAGAAAAATGTGGGTCAACGATGGTGATAACAACACGCGATTCTTTCACGCTTCTCTTAAAGCGAGATATCGTACAAATAATATTTCGGGCATTAGAGTGGAAAATAATATTGTGGAGGATCTGGTGTTGATAAAGGATGAGGCTAAGAAGTTTTTTGAGGAAAAATTTAAAAATCAGAGGAGACATGTCTTGTATGGTAGGTTCGATGGGGTCAGTGTGCTTAGTATGGAGGATAGAGATACTCTGGAGGCTGATTTTAAGATTGAAGATGTAAGGGCTGCTGTGTTTGACTGTGAAGGCAACAAATGCCCTGGAAATGACGGTTTTTATTTCAATTTTATCAAGGACTGTTGGGAGATTGTGGGATTGGACATTAGTAAATGTGTTCTGGAATTCTTTAGTACTGGTATATTAGACAAAGCTTATGTATCCTCTTTCCTGTCACTGGTGCCAAAGGTTGAGAATCCACAAAGCTTTGAAGAGTTTAGACCTATTTGTTTAATAGGTTGTGTTTTAAAAATTATTTCTAAGATGCTTGCTATTAGATTAAGTGCTGTGATTGGTAAATTAATTTCACCCACTCAAACGGCGTTTATCCCTGGCCGGCAACTCTTGGATGGTGTTTTAGTGACCAGCGAAACCATTGATTTTGCTAAGAGAAAAAAGAAGAAGTGTCTCCTTTTCAAGGTGGATTTTGCGCAGGCTTATGACTGCGTCAACTGGAACTATCTTGAGAGTATGTTGACTGCTATGGGCTTTGGACCTAAATGGTTGTCGTGGATTCGCGGTTCAGCTTTTAATAGATATATGTCAATTTTAATCAACGGGAGTCCATCTAAAGATTTCAAAGCTACGAGAGGTTTAAAACAAGGAGATCCCCTATCTCCTTCCTTGTTTGCAATTGTGGGAGAGGGATTGGCAAGTTTAGTGAAGACAGCTTCTGAGATCAATCTTCTTAAGAACTTCAGGTTCAGTGATGAGGCTTCGGTTAGTTTACTTCAGTTCGCCGATGACACTATCCTCCTAGGTGATGGAACTATTTAGAATTTTTGGGCTTTTAAATCAATTTTGCGAGGATTCGAAGTCATTTCTGGTCTTAAGATAAATTATGCTAAGAGTTGTTTGTATGGGATTGGCATAGATAAGGAGATGTTGGCAGCTGTTGAGATTTTTCTTAATTGTAAGTCAGGTTCCTTTCCTTTTAAATTCCTTGGTCTTAGAGTTGGTGGAAATCCTAGAAGTGTTTCTTTTTGGCGGCCTGTTGTGGAGAGTATGAGGGCTCGGTTATCTAATTGGATAAGTCGTAAATTATCGATTGGAGGGAGGGTGACGCTTATCAATAGCGTGTTAGCTAACCTTCCGATCCATCATCTTTCTTTCTATAAAGTTCCTAAGAAGGTGGTGAAAGAACTTATAGCCATTCAAAGAAACTTTCTTTGGGCGGCTTGTTCGAGTAATAGGGGTGTTTCTTGGGCGAGTTGGAAGACGGTATGTAAATCGAAAAGTTGCGGAGGGCTTGGAATCAAACATATTGGGCTTTTCAATAAAGCTCTCCTTGCAAAATGGTTGTGGCGGTTCTGTAATGAAGGTACTGAAATATGGCGGCATGTCCTGGTGAGCATTTACGGTAATTTAAGTCGTAAACTGCAGCTGTACCGTGTCCAAGGTAATTTGAATTCTGATTCTATTTGGTTGAAGGATGTTTTCTCTTCTTCTAATCATGTGCCTCAATTCCATTTTAATGATAATATTATAGCAGAGTTAGGGAACGGTAATGGGGTATTATTTTGGCATTCGAATTGGTATGGGGGAAGACCTTTAAAGGATGTTTTTAATAGCTTGTATCAGGTGAGTAGCAGCAAAGTCAGCACCGTGGCTGATTTAGGGGAATGGGTGGATGGTGTTTGGAATTGGAAGGTCTCAAAAATTCTATCTTTAAACCTTCACACGGGTAATAGTGTTTTGATTGATTTGATTCAGCTTATTGATTCTGTTATAGTGCAAGAAAAAGTTAATGATAAGTGGATATGGATTCTCGACAGAAATGTTGGATTCTCGGTCAAGTCCTTTTTTGATATTGCGTCATCTCATGAAGATTTAGTTTCAATCGATGATAATTCGATTAAGTTGTTAGATTTTGTTTGGAAATCAGATTGCCCACTGAAAGTAAAAGTTTTTATGTGGAGATTGATAATTGATAGGCTGCCTACTCGGTCGAACTTGGTAAAAAGGGGAATATTAAGTAACCCTCATGAAACTGTCTGTGTTTTTTGTTTCAGGTATTTTGAAGAAGCTGATCATCTTTTTTTCAGATGTCATAGGTCTGTTAGGGTGTGGAAGATGGTTTGCGATTGGATGGACATTGACCCAATTTCCTACCGCGATTGTTGCTCCCATGGTTTGGCTTGGATTTTAAGATTAACAGGTAGATGTAAGGAGAAATATATTCTTGCAATTTGGTGTATTTGTTGTTGGAATATTTGGAGTCATAGGAATAATATTTTATTTAGGGACGAAGTTTGTAATGTAAAATCGATATTCTACGCTATAGTAGCGACTTCTTGGACTTGGTTGATGTATGGTAAAAGGAATAGGCAGTACTGTAGTTTTTATGATTGGAACAAACCCCCTTTAGATTTTATGTAGTAGGCTGCCCTTTTGGGTTGTTGTGGGATTGTCCTCTCCTCTTGTATGTTGGTTAGAGATTTCCTTAATCTCTCTATATTGAATTTGCCTATAAAAAAAAAAAAAACAAAATGACTAACATAACATTACTTATAATAATAAGTTTAATACTTTGAAGTATGACCCTAGCAAAATAACAAAAAACATAGTTCAAATTTTAATGCTTTCAACTACAAGCAAAAAAAGAGACATCATCCAACTCATTCAAGTTTGTCTTCTTGGAATTCATCATCCATATCGTCCTCTTGAAATTCATCACATATGTCGTCCTCCAAAAATTCTTCATCTACGTCGTCCTCTTGAAATTCACAATCTATATCGTCCTCTTGAAATTCATCATCTACATCTATGTCGTCCTCTTGAAATTCGTCACCTGCAACGTCCTCATGAAATCCATCATCTACGTCGTCCTCTTGAATTTCATCATTTATATCGTCCTTTTCAACATCTTCATTGATACCTTGCTGCATAAAAAAATAAAACAAAATACATCATAATTGTTTTTGTAAGATTGAATATCTTCCCAAAATAATTTGCAGAAACAAAACAATTTAATATTTTATTTTAAAAAATGTTATCAAAATAGGTGAAAAACATAAACATAATAGGTGAAAAAACATCAACATTTAAATAAGAATGCTATGTTTACACTGCACTTGTGATGTCGTAGACATACATAGTAGCTCTTAAAGCTCTATTTTTTGTTGGCACAAATTCCAATTTTTATAAAAATAATAAATAAATGAAAAAATATATATTGTATCGTATCAATATACGGTGTAGATGTTAAAATGTAGTAGATAGGATGAATTCTGAATGGATTTGCAGAAACAAAATTTATTTTTTTTATTACTATTAGTATTAATGAGTATATGTTCAGTTCATGGTGCATATTCAATTTTAACAAGTAATTATTAAACAATAGAATTTTTATAGTATTTTACTTATAAAAAATAATTTTATATAATATTTTTGATAGTATTAAACCATCGAATTTAGATAGTATAACACAATTAGAATAACATAAATCAATAATATATGATTACCTTTCCGTGACATGGAGCATGAGTTGATGTAGAGGAATGCATTTGTGGTCTCATTTCCTTTGGGGAACTGTTAGCATCTCCATGAGATAATCCTAACAAATCTTCGATTGACTCCAAATTAATTTGAGGATCGTATTGTTGTATTACGGTCTTAAAAGCGTTTTGCAATCTATTAATCTGATCTTGAAACTCATGCCTTAATGTAGAGACCTCTTCATTGTATGCTTGTTTCAGAGCATTAATCTCCGCCTTTCGCTTTAAGGAAGTTTTAGTTATGTTTCTCCCATAACAACGTACCCTGCCAGGACGCTCCTTTCCAAAAACAGATTTAAAAGCTTTTGTATCACTTTCCTCCTTTTCAACCATTTCTTGAAGTTGGGACTAGCATAAATTACAAGAAAATATTAACTACTATTATAGACAATATAAGTTGACTATATTAAGTAAACATACTATATAAACAATGTTATATACAATTACTTTTCCAGTTTCTACATCCAGCTCCTTTCCTTTATTTCCTTTTCGAGTTTCAACAAACATTTCTGATTGAGTGGGCTCTCTTTTTTCCTTTTCACGCTGCAAAAATTAAAATAATTCCATAACAAAACAATCTGTGAATTAAAATTCTTATTACAGAAACAAGACATGAATTAAAATGCTCAGAGAACCATTCATCTAAGGAATACTTTAATGGAGCAAATAACCATTCATACAAGGAATACTTTATTGAGAACGAAAGGAAGTTACCATTTTTTCACGAATCAAAGCAAAGTTTTTGGGACCCATTCGATGCATCCACTTTAGTTGAGCTCTATTTCTAGTGTTAGTTTCACTGATTGCCTTCATTTATATTTGACGGAATTATTTTAATAAATCTTACTTGATTATAGCATACATACAAAGGTGAAAAATCACACACATAAAAAATTATTAATCCTACCTGTATAGCTTCCTTACTCCAATAATCACAAAGACTCTTAAACTGAGCTATGGGCACCTTTGGTGGACGATTTTTAAGTCTCTCAGTCATGTTCGAATACTTCAAAAAATGATTCTTCTTAATTTTGTGCTTATATCTTCTCCATGCATCTCTAACAGTGGTCTCAACCCAATCTTGTGCTTCAACCGGCAAGATAAACTTCCGCTACAAAAATTATAAGATAAAACAAGATCAAAAAATAGAACACTTTTTTTGAACAATTAGACATTCAAATTCATATATACACACATACATTAGTATATCTCCAGAAACGTTTTTTATTATCATCTGGCATTCCTGACCAATTCGTGTAACGTAGAGGACAAAATGTTGAGTTCCTAGCCAATGTTTCCAAGAAGAGGCTCAAGTCAGATACTACTTTATCACTAGGACCAATTGGTTGACCATCCTCATTAAAGGTCACTTATGCTCGTTCTTCCAAAGTTCTTGCATGAATCTTTTTGCACAATGTTTTCCCACAAATTGGTAAAACACATTGTGAACATTACCTAATCAGTACTAGAATCATAATCGGTTTCATCGTCACTTTCATAACTTGTGTCACTATGATCACTCTCTATTGCTTTTTGGTTGTGAAGTTCTGACAAAGGAATTTCAAAGATATCATTGGGCACGTCTTTCCTAACCAAATCCACTTCACAGTCATCCCTTAATGTATCAAGATTTGTTGAAATATCATATTCTTGGACATCTGAACTCAAACATTCTCCCATGTCAAATGATTCCCTTGGAAGTGCATTTAGAATATAGTGTTTGTTCTTGTTTAAAGGATCTTCAATAAAGAAGCACTGTTGAACTTGAGATGCCAACACAAATGGTGTATGTTTACAACTCTAACAAGTATTATCATAAAAAAAAAGGTGTTAGTAAAAACTATTATCACTTAAAATATTATATATATATTGACAACTCTAACAAGTAAGTTACCTATTATATATGTGTTTAAAACTATCATCACTTAAAATATTATCATGAATTGAAATACTATGTATGTGTTAAAATATTATACATGTGTTTAAAACTATTACCACTTAAAATATTATATATATGTTTTTCTGATTTTTTTAACAGTAGATAATACTTTTTGAATTACGATTAAATATTTTAAGATCTATCTTAAAATTAACTCAGTCATTATATTATTTTTTTATAAAAATATATATTATCTTTCTAAAAATGTATTATTTATTTTTTTATAATGATATGTTTAAAAGTTAAAAAAAAAGTATTATTATTTTTAATTAAATCATTAAAATTAAATAAATAACAATTTAATAAATTAAATTATTAAATTTAAATAATTTTTTAACAATCTAATTTAATCTTGTCTAACTTATTAATTTTAAAGTTGTATAACATTTCCACTAAGTTACCTTTCTTTCATATTATTATATTAACTCTTAATAAAATCCATAAGTATGTTCTAATGAGAGATACTAATATATATTAAAAATATATATTAATAAGAATGAATATCAAAGTTTGAATATAAAATTCAATCAGATCTTTAACACATTGTCTTAAAATTTTAAAGGTTTCCTAATTGTAAATCTATTTTAATATGTAAAATTGTAAATATAAATATTTTACAGTTTCATACGGTAACATACGGTCGGCTGTGGATTAAAATTTTGAATCCATCGAAATCTGCACCCACCCAAACAAACATATAATATGTTACTATATTGATAGTAATGTGTACCTATTAAACCTCTGTACTTATTTTTATACATATTATATGTGTTTCTTATATAATAATTGAAAGTCTGTACCTACTTTTGTAGGATTATGATGTCTAGAAACTAATCTTTCACAGCTACTCTCATTTCTCTATCCTTTTGCATCGATAAAAACATTTTATAGTATACAAAAGTCTCAATATTTCTTATGTGTATTTCTTTTACCTTTATTTCAGTTTTTTATTTTATTTTAGTTAAATTTCTAACACACTTGTTATTTCAAGATCCAACTCCTCTCTTCACAACTAAGATAGAAAAAAAATATTTGTGTGGAAATATAAGCTAAAGAGTTTTTGGTAAGTAGAGAATGATATAAAATGAAGGGTGAAGATCCAACTCCCAAATAGTACACTCATGAATGAAATCATAACAATACGTTTTTAAGGTATATACTATCTTTATCATTTGAGTTTGTAACCAATTTAGAATAACTCTCCCTGCCATGTTATAAAATGCCATCACTTCAATCAAACTCATGATCCCACATTTTTCATGAAGAATAACAACACAAACACCAATTTTGCACACATAACCATTGAGTCGTCGGTTGTCTCTATATCTCAAAGAAGACCCCACACCAATATTAAGAGGCCCTAGACCAAAACCAATAAGGCTTTTGTTCCAACAAAAATACATCACCAAAAGCACACGGCACACCACTGTCAAGAAATACGCCTACGATTCCAAAAGTGGGACCAACACTAAACCATCAGAGCCAACAATGAAAGCTACTAATACTAGAAAAGCTCCCACCATGATCAAACTAAAATGATACCATGCAGTGGTACTGATCACCTCAGTCATGCAGGATGCAACCAAAACCAGTAACTGCAATAGCCACACTACAACTGCTAGAAAAACTAAACTCGCCATATAAGCTGGAATCTCCTAGTCGGTATAATCTCTGAAATTCAATGCCAACGCAATGCCATGCCAAAGACCTGCTATACCCGCCGACAAACTTTGATACCAAAAAGGCTCTGCACACAACAAATTCCTCGAAATTCCTCTAGCATTCCAACAAACTGCATACCAAGCCAACACAAGCACCACAGCCAAAGCCTAAATATAGATCTTGATCAAGCTTATACAAAGATTCTGCCAACTTTAAATAATAGCAGATATAGTTTTACGCTCAAATCTAACACATCATGAGTCTTATGTATCTGATTACACACAAAAGGGCTCTAACTCTCTGATGCAAAACTCCACCCTCACCAACATAGACACCTATTTTATAGCCAATTTACAGAAAACATGTCCGCAAATCGGCGAAAACAACAACTTAACACCTTTTGATTCTACTCCAAAAACAGTTGAGTAAAAACAAATTAAAATTATCCTTGTATCATAGTTTTGTCTGAGTAAATTTTACCCAAAATCCATATATTTCTCCTAACATATACTCCCTCCGTCCCAAATTATAAGTCACTTTGTCAAAAAAATTTGTCCCAAATTATAAGTCACCTTACATTCTCAATGCAATATAAATGACATCTTCCCCAATATACCCTCAAATATTTATTATTATTTATTCTTTCAACTCTTTTAATTTCTCTCTCCTATATAATTATGAGGGACATTACAGTAAAGTTATACATAATTTGTCTTTCCCATAAAGTAATAATTAAATTTCTTAATTTGTGTGAAAAGCCCAAAACGTCTTATAATTTGGGACGGAGGGAGTATAAGCTAAAATGAGTGAAGCATTTATGTTCTTACTGTATTCTCTACAATGTCATAAATTATTTCCAGCAAATAGACTATATGTAATATGTATAAACTATAGAATACGGAAATCGAAAACACCATATCGCCACCATATCTAATAATGATAATAATGATTTAGACTCTAGATTCAGAAATGAAGGTGAAAAAGGATTGAATTCCATTACCTAAAGACCTTTCAACTTGATTCCAGCAGCAACAGAACCAAAAGTTTGTCCTTAGTCAGAAGTGGCTTTAATTTCAACACAGCGTTCTTTTCTACAACAAAAACAACAAAGATAGTCAATAAAACTATGAAGTTTCTTTCTCAAACCATACTGAAATCGAGGAAATACCGAATTGAGATTTAACCGAAAACAACGACGTTGCTCACACGAACGACCTAAAGAGAATGAATCAGAAAAGGATAAAATAAAAACGCAAATGTAATAAAGAGTAAAACAGATGAAATTGAATATGTCGTCGTTGGAAGAAAGGACGGTGATGCCGATGGACTTGAAGGTGGCGCGACGAGCGGGGTTACAGTGAGCGGTTACAATGCAGGTAGGGGGTAAGATGAAGGAGCGGAAGGCGTCATCGTTAAAAGATTTGGGAAATTCGTCGAGGTGGTTGGTGGTTTGGTGGTGGTGAGAGCAGACGGCGGATTTTGGATGAGACGACGGTGGGATGTTTGAAGAAGGCTAGGAGAAGCTCTCGTTTTCCTTTTCAATTATTTTTTCTTTTTTCATTTTTCAATTTTGTTATATATGTTATTCTTAAACGTGGATATAGAGTGGAGTGGGTTAAGTTTGTCTTGTTTTTTTTCTTTAGAATGACATATGTATAATTTTTGCATATTATATTATTATATTAATTGTTAAATAAGTTTTTATATTTAATTTTTTTAATAATGTTTAGAGGGAAATATTTGTTTTTTAGTGTATAATTTTGGAGGGAAGATTGGCACCAAAAATTTGATGTGCTAAAATTTTATGCAACATTGAAGGAATGTAGCCTTTTATAAGAACTAATGTAACAATCTAAAAATGTCCTCAAAAGTATTTAAGGGGACAATTATCAAGCATTGCTAAAGAAATAGTATAATGACGCTCCAAAATCGTCCCCAAAAGTAGTTAAGGGCACAATTAACAATTATTGCCAAAAAAATAAAAGAGTGACGCTCCGAAAACGTCCCCAAAAGTATTTTAGGCAACGATTATCAAGGGTTGCAAATATATTTTTGTCAACAACCATAAATTGTTGCCTATACAAATTTTAGGCAACAATTTTTACATGTTACTTAAAAAAGTGTTGCCAGAGACAACAAATGTTATAGTGGCTTAGAACTCTTTTTGCTGCCCCAAGATGTAAATGACTTGGTTTACTCATGAATCATGAGAGTAAACTAGCAGCAAACATTAAATCGGGTCTTGAAGCTGTAAGATAAAACAAGCTTCCAACCAAACTTTTATACATGCTTGCATCTTCTAATCTCCCACCGCCTTCCTTCTTTAATTTTTCATTCAGCACTAAAGGAATATCAAAAGGTTTGCAGCCATACATGCCAAACTTTTTCAAAATATTTTCAGCATATCTCTTTTGACAAATAAAAAATCCATATTCATCTTGGTAAACCTCAGTACCAAGAAAATGATGCAGCAGGGCAAGATCACTCATCTCATATTTTTTCATCATTTCTATCTTAAAATTTTCAACCATTTTTCTTGTTGTTACTCGTATACACCAAACATTCAACATAAAGGGCAACAAGAAGGATATCATATTTACCTTGATGCTTCACATACAAGGTAGGCTCACTTTGACTTCTTTGAAATCCTTGTTGAATGAAGTAGCTGTCAATTTCGCTATACCATGCTCTAGGGGCTTGTTTCAACCCATAGAGAGTTTTCTTCATCTTGTAAACTTTTTCCTCTTGGCTATTAGTCACAAAGCCTTAAGGTTGCTGCACATACACCTCTTCTTTTAATTCTCTGTTCGAGAAAGCTGACTTCACATCAAGTCGGTATAAATTCCAACCTTTTTGAGCTGCTAACGCAATGATTGTTCTCACGGTTTCCAAACGTGCAACCGGAGCAAAAGTCTCACTATAGTCAATTACAGGTTGTTGTGCATATCCATTGACTACTAATCTAGCCTTGGCTCTTTGGATTGAACTATATAGATTATGTTTCAATTTGTACACCCATTTTACTCCAATAGTGTCTTTGTTATTTGGCTTTTCAACTAGCTGCCATGTGTTATTCTTCCCTATTGCATTTATTTCTTCTTGCATCGCATTCCTCCAAACATCTTATTTGATTGCTTCATTGAAATTTTCTAGTTTCAAAACACAATATTTACACCTTGCATAAATATCACTCAAATCCTTCAATTTTATTGGAGTGGAGCTGGGAGATGATGAACTTGAAATTTGTGAACTTAAGAGAGGATGAAGAACTTGGTGTACATGGGGCTAGTTGCTCATTTTCAACTGCTGGATTTTGTTGTAATAAAATTGCAGGGATTGTTTTCTCCTTCATTTTATCTTCTTCCCAATACCAAGAAGCCTTCTCATCAAATACAATATCCAGGCTAATGATCGCCTTGTTTGTCTTCAAGTTGTAAAGTCTATAGCCCTTTGACATGGAACTATAGCCAATAAAGACACATCTTTCACTTGTTTCTTCCAGCTTTGTCCTCTTTTGTTTAGGAATTTGAGCATAGCAAACTGATTGGACACCATTTCTACTATGTTTCCGTCACTTATTCAGCACTTTATCCATGAATCGGTAATCTTTTCTTCAGTCTTTTCGTTGTTTTTCAAGTTAATTTTACGTTTCTTATTTATTCTCGCATTTTTAGTATTAAGTCAATTTTGTTGCCTTTTACGCGTTTGTTGGTAGTTTTGATGATTTCAGGTCTATATGGAAAAGTTCAAAGGACTCGTGCGAAGAAAATGGGATTTTCGGGAATTCAGAAGAGTTTTTGGAAGAGATACAGTGGCCTAACACGGCCACCCATGTCACCTGACACGGACCATGTCAGGAAGGCACCTGAAGAATGAGAATTGGAGAAGAGGCAGTGGGCTGACACGGGTGCCCGTGTCACCTGACACGGCCCGTGTCAGCAGGTCTGGAGCAAACAATGTTGTCATCAGTAAGCAAGGGGGCCAACACGCCCCCCCGTGTCAGCTGACACGACCCCGTGTTGGCTGTGATGTCCTTCCATAAATGGATTGGTTTGAGAACTTCCGAACCATTTTAATTTAAAAATTACAAAATGTTATATTAATATTTGCATCCACAAAAAATTAGCATGCGGACACCGAACCATTTTAATTTAAAAATTACAAAATATTATATTAATATTTGCATCCACAAAAAATTAGGTCGGTAATAATAGATGATGCAAACCTATAACTTTGATTCATTTCACGAAAAAGTGCAGGCAAAACTAACATACTCGACTAATCAACACCGTTTTGTCACCCTTAGACATAGTATATAATTATGTATATGGAAAACCATATTAAATGTTCAAGTATTATTGGATTTGTGGTACCCACACTACTTAATATGACATCCATATTTTCTTGTTCCCATGTCTTCGCGTTTCAACTTTCAAATATGTTCAATGAGTCAGTATAAAAACTGTTAATTTAGATTTTGACATTCTTATCGAGAGGTCGAATTCTAGTTCTAATAGAAGGCGTGTACAATACCTTGTAGGGATGTTACGAGTTACCATCATTTGATACATTAACTTTGTTGATAACATCATACTGCACCATACATACAACAAATGAAAAAGGTACGGCAATTTCAATCAACATTCAAAGAATCCAGATTTATTGAAGTATATGCTCACGTAACTTGACACATTTTGTGTGGACCCGTTAAGTATATGTTCACGTAAAGTAAACTCTTATTTATTGGTAAATTCTTTTTCAATATCATGACGTACATAACGGATCATCATGTGGGGGAAGCATTCACATTGGGTCAATGACTCACCTAAAGGTCAAAGACTCACCCAAACAAGTGAGAGAGACACCACATATTCACCCAAAACCTTAAGGTGATAGGTGTATGGGTCATCTCACTTATAAAGTGCTCAACCTCCACTTTTCTAAACAATGTGGGACTTATAACTCACACTTGATTCTCAACAACTCACATTTTTCCCAACAATCTCCCCCTCAAGTGTGAGTCCATCCATTATGCTCCCCCTTAAGCGGAAGTTCTTTCATCCACATACATATACCGCCGTTGAAAGACACCCTTATCTCGTCTTGGGCACTTCAACGGAACACGCCTCCTAACCACCATGTTAGCATACGTCCTGTTAGGACGACCATGCGATGCATTCGATCTTATGCAATAGACTTGAATGCAATACGTGTTACTAACACAAAAATAATCAAAACATTTCTTCTTAAAATACAAAAACAAACAAACAATTCTCTTTTCATCTCTTCATTCCTTTCTTAAGGACTCGTCATGTCCGTTCTACCGCAAACAGGTAACGCCTAAGACTCCATACAGCGAGCTGCAACACCTAACTGCTGGGACGCGCACTTTGATGTTTCCACTAAAAAACACAAACAAAGCAACCCTTGTTGAGCCGAACTACGTTTGCTCTGATTCTTCTTTCTCGTCTGATTGAAGATACGTAGGCACGAGATGCGATATCTCGACGAGCAACCTTTTCCCGTAGTCCGTCGAACTACGTTGACTTTGACTTTCCCATTGCACTGAGGGAATACGTAGGCCTAGGACAACGATAATGTCCTATCGAGTCACTTCTTTCCTCTTTCCCCTTCTCCTTTCTATCTTTCATTTCCGGTTCTCCGGTTAGCAGTTGATGTCCAGTTTCCTACACCCTTTGATCGAGACAACAAGCGTGGATCCCATCGAGTACGATGGACGCGTGGGGGTGCTAATACCTTCCCCTCGCGTAACAGACTCCCTTACCCATTTCTCTTGGTCGCAAGACCTCGTTCTTTCCTTCCCTCATGTTTACGCAGTGTTTCCTTTCCCTCTCTTGGGATAAATACACATTGCTGGCGACTCTGTTTCCGCGCCACTTTCGTGTTGTACTTAGATGAAAATCCTGGGAGCGACACTTGTTTCCGCACTTTTTCTTTTTCCACCTTTTCCACACTACCATCTTTTTCGGTAAACCCCCGTAGTCGAACTACGATTGCTCTGATTACTCATTCTCGTCCGAATGAGCATACGTAGGCAAAAGATTGCGATGATCTTGCCGAGCACCCTATCCTTAAACCACCCATTTCCCCTTAGTATCTTTTCCTTTTATCTTTACCTTTCCGCATTTATTTTAGAGAAGAAAACAAACAAGCTTAGCTAACAAGTATCGCAATTCAAATCAAGAGGTTCCCGTTGAGTACAACGGACGTGAGGGGGTGCGCGTACCTTCCCCTCACGTAACCGACTCCCGAACCCAGAATGTGGTTGCAACGACCATGTTCTTATCCTTTCCCTTAAAGGTTTTCTCGATATTTTCCTTTCCCTCTTTTGGGATAAATAAAATTCGGTGGCGACTCTGTCGAACCGTTCTGCGCCTTTCGCGCGAGGGTCGTGTCTTCGATTAAGCGAGATTTTTTCGAGGTGCGACATGTATTTACATGCTAAAACATTATACCAAGTACTGTTTTTGTCTATGAGAAGACACCATTTCCACTTGCCTAATAATGTTAAGTTGAAAGCTTTTAGATTTTTTATCCCTAATCCCCCTTCTCCCTTCTTTCGACATACCCTATCCCATTGAACCTAGTTGATTTTCTTAGCCGGCTCACTCCCGCCCCAAAGGAATTTTTTAAATAAAGATTCAAGTTTGGAAATGATACCTGACAGAGCTTTGAAGAAGAAAGGAAATACATTGGTATAACATACATGACTGATTTAAGTAGAACAGCACGTCCGCCGATTGATAAATGTTTGTTATTCCAACTTAGCAATCTTCGTCTTACTGCATCTAAGACAAGTTTCCACATTCCTTCTCTCCTAGGGTTACTTCCAATTGGGAGTCCCAAGGATTTAAACGGCGTACTCCCGACACTGCAATTGAAAACTGAAGTTGCCTCCTCAAACCAAGTTAGTTGAATAGTAACGCCAACTAAGAGGTTTTTATGGAAGTTTATTTTCAGACCCGACACCAATTCAAATATTTGAAGTATTGATTTCAGTGCCCACACATTTTTCCAACTCTTTTTCCAATAATCAATGTGTCATCCGCATATTGCAAGTGCGAAATCGATATACCTCCCTGACCAAACCGATAGCCTTCAAACTTATTCACCTGCACTGCGTGTGTCTTCATTAAATTCAAGCCTTCTGGGGCTATTAAAAGGAGGAATGACAACAAGGGATCTCTTTGTCTGAGGCCTCTACCAACCTTAAACTCTCGAGTAGAACTCCCATTTGCCAAAACGGACAGTCAGCTTATTCGGAGACATTCAGAAATCCACATCCGCCATTTAAACAGTTTTTAATATATTTGTTGACAGATGTGAAGGAAGATTTGGGAAGCAAGAGGACAAAGCCGTTCCCATGACTTATAAAACGGTGACACACGCTTTCAGGATCCTCATAAATTCTGTTACCTTTTCAAACAATAAACGTAAACGCACAAGCTTCATGGAAAATGTCAATGCCTGCCCAGTCTCTAAATTCTCTACCATGAAAATGACCCCTTTGTTTGTATTTAACCCCCGTGTTTTGTATTGTATTAATATCTTTATAATAGAAGATTTTTTGCCGACATATATTTATTTTTAAAATATATTAGTGATGAAAATTGAAACATATAATACATCAAAATTTAACATTTTATAATAAAAATAATAATAATAATAATAATAATAATAATTGTGTGAAATATAAATTGGAAGGTTAGTTCAATTGATACATTGAGTTAAATGAATATAAATTATTGATATAAAATTAAATAATAATAATAATAATAATAATAATTATTATTATTATTATTATTATTATTATTATTATTATTATTGTAATTATTATTATTATTATTATTATTAATTTTGAAATAAATTTAAAATTTGATTTGAACTGTTTTCAGACAAACAAAACTAAAAATATTTAATTTTGTGTATTTTTTAAATTATTTATCATTTTAATTTAAAAAAATTCTTCTCCATGAATAAATAAATTATTTGTAAGTTTTAGTTCAAATCATTCAAACCTGATTTATTATTTCACTTTCTGGTTTCTCCGAAATTAATTGCATCTAGCAAGATTTAAACAGGAGATTTGAAAAGAAACACACTTTCAAAATTCAAACCTCCACCACTGGACCAAATTAGTTAAAACAAAAAATAAACTGTAATTAATTTTTTTTTTACTTTAAATAATACTAGCGTCCAGACGGGCACTCGCGTGTCCGTCTGTCCGCTTTTTTAATGCACACACGTAAAAATATAAAAAATAATTTTTTATTTAATATTAATTTAAATATTTAAATGGAAGTTAGTAAGTTATGTGAAAGATAATAGTTATAGTTTAATAGAAGTTATCGTGGAAGTTACAAATTTTAAAATAAGGGCAAAATGGGTAGAAAAAAAGCTACACCAAATCTATGTTTTGCCTTTATATCTACTAGCGTTCAGACGGGCACTCGCGTGCCCGTCTGTCCGCTTTTTTAATGCACACGCGTAAAAATATAAAAAATAATTTTTATTTAATGTTAATTTAAATATTTAAATGTAGAAAGTTATTAATAAGTTATGTGAAAGATGATAGTTATAGTTCAATGGACGTTATCATGGAAGTTATCATGGAAGTTACAAATTTTAAAATAAGGGCAATTAAATATTTAAATGTAGAAAGTTATTAATAAGTAATATGAAAGATGATAGTTATAGTTCAATGGAAGTTATCTTGGAAGTTACAAATTTTAAAATAAGGGCAAAATGGGTAAAAAAAAGCTACACAAAATCTATGTTTTGCCTTTATATTAGTATAGATAACTATATAACTATATAACTATATATAAAGGGGATACCATATTTTGGGCTGGCCTATTTTTTAGACAAATTTACCCTTTAACTTCTTTTATTTATAGTTTATTTAATAACTACCATAAAACTCACCACTAATCATTTTCACAAAACTCATTATTATTAACTTCCACAAAACCAACTATTAGTAACCTCTACATGCTATTTTCCTTTATTTAAACATGCTTTTGTAAATTTTATGATAACATTTACAAGTTTTCTTTCTCTTCTATCAAAAACCATTTCCCTCTTTCTATTTATCTCATCATCATTTTTATTATATTGTTGTTTTAGATGTTTTTGGAGACAAAAACTCCCTTGAATGAACATGAAATTTAATTACTACAAAAATCCACTTGCATCAACATGGAGTGTAATAATAATGTTATTCATTACATCCCTATCTTTTTAAATCTATGTTGGTTGTTTGGCAGGAAATAAAAGACGGCAATCAAAGATCTATAAAAAGATCACAACTCAAATTTTTTCTATTTTCACTCTAATCATTCAACTTCATATTTTACTGATTCATCATTGATCTTGCAACCCAATAGAAATGAACTCAAAGTAGTTCATATTTGTATCTATTGTATTCTTTATTTTTTTCTATTATATACCATGAATTTCTTTTTTTTATTTTTTATTTGATTCTATTTGTTGTTTTGCTTAGATAGATGATAAATTTATACTGAGATCAATAATTTTTTCCTCTGAAATGGTTAATTAGTGCTACTCTTTGCTAAAAATTTTACATAAAAGAACTACCAATGTAAATTAAAAAAATTGTCATACATATGGACATTCAATACAAGTTATAATATAGTACTTATTGTATTTTTCTTTTTTTAAATCTATATAGAAGGAAGTTAGAATCCGTTATCATATTTAAAAACACTTTTATGATCTATTTTAAGAATTATATACAGCAAATTTGTTTGACATCTACTGCACACATGTGAGAGAAAGAGAATTATAAAAATTATCATATAAATAATTTAAATTAAAATCAAAATTTAAAAAAAATATAGATTTATATTTTAACACGTTAGCTCACTAAGAAAAGGCGGACAAACGGGCACGGGAGTGCCCGTTTGGACGCTAGTTAGTATAGAATAGATATTTAGTATTAGAGAAGTGATACAGTAAGTGGAAATATGACATTGACACCAAACAAAATACACAACTTCTAAGAAACTACTAAAAATATTAGTGTCCATTTTTCATAAACCACCAAACCTAACAACAGAAAAAAAAAATCACATATAAAAATATAGTAAAGACAGAAAGACATAATCAAAGCAGAAACAAACAAGAAAAAGGCAGGCCAACATGACCTTGACCACAATTTCCATAAAACAAGAAACTTCCTTTGATATTGTCAAGAAAAAACCAACCCTACTTCTATTATTATTATTCTTATTATTAAACTTGTGTCATGCACCTTCCTTCACTTTTCAAAACTGTCCCTATATAACCAACTCTTCAGCCATAACATTTTTCATCTTCATAAACTAAAATAATACCAACATAACAAAGTTTCAATCTTTGTGCAAAAGGGTCATAGAATTTTCTACATATTCATCTATTTTTTTGACTAAATATGCAAACATCTAACATGGTTTTTCGCCAAATTGAATATCTTATTGCAGAAGACAAAGCATCACAGAATGATGATACTGATATAACCTCAACTTCAACTTCGACTTTATTCGATTTGCTAGATTTTTTCCTATACTCAACATTCATCGTTGGAGTACAAAAGTTCTTCTCGAGTTTCTTGAGTTTGTCGAGTTTTCGGCTGTTTTTTCTTTTCTGCAAACTTTGTTCCGGTGACTCGGGTGTTAAGGGAGAGAAGCAGATATCGGAAGGTGAATCGAGTGTTAGCAGAGACAGTGTGGAGACTAAGAGGGATGAAGTTGAGACGGTGATGGCGAAAATGGGAATTTTTTGCAGTGAAGAAAGTGATGAACTTGAAGAGAAATATGGTTGTAAGGAACTTTCTGAACTGTTTGAAGAGAATGAGCCAAGTTTTGAGGAAGTGAAGATGGCTTTTGATGTTTTTGATGAGAACAAAGATGGATTCATTGATGCAATGGAGTTGAAAAGAGTTATGTGTATTTTGGGATTTAAGGAAGGTTCAGAAGTTGAGAATTGTCGGAAGATGATTAAGAATTTTGATGAGAATCAAGATGGAAGAATTGATTTTATTGAATTTGTAAAGATTATGGAAAATAGATTATGTTGATTTGTTCTGTTCCATTGTGTGAGGAATTTTTTCATATATGAACTTATTTTGACTTATTCTTTTATTTCTTTTCTTCTACATAACTTTATCATCAAAAATCAAAAGTAGGAATGTTGAAAAAACCGCTGAACCGAACTAAGTTAAAATAACCGAACCATTATATTTGGTTAGTGAACCAAACCTATGTTGCTCAAATAGTTCTAGAACCGAACCAAATGATAAATAAACCGAAGCGAACCGAAAAAGATTCGAAAAGAAGTATAACGGTTTTGTCCTTCCATAAATGGATTGGTTTGAGAAAAATTATCAGTCTTCTAACGGTTTGGTACGGTTTGGAATTCTGAACTGGTATACCAAATCAATAATTCTTTTTCGGTTCGGTTCTTGATATATTGAAACGGTTCGGTTCGGTTCAGGTGACCTTTTACTATGGTTCGGTTTAGGTTTCTGACTGAACTTTGCAATGAACACCCTTAGATAAGAGACTGAAACGAATCCACATTAACAGAAAGAGACAAAAAGAATAATAACAGAACAAATTACAAACATTATGCTACAAATAACAAAAGCATCTTACTTGCTTTAAATCGTATAGTAGACCTTTAACAATCATTTCACGACGAAGTTTCTCTGTCTTGTCATTGACATCTTCTTCAAAGAGAGTGCAGATGATTGTTTAATAAGTTATCGGATTATGATTGCAACCTTCATTGAAAGACAATGCAACACAAGATTGTTGGCTTCTTCCAAGACTGCTGCAAAACTTACTTCGGAATATTCCGCTGCTCCTGCTCCTGCGAGGGATTCCATCCTCACACCTTTGCTGGCAGCGCCTCGAGATTGTTCCTTGCCCTTATCAGACCTGTTCATTTCACCTTCTTCATTTCTCGTCTTCTTGCTCTTCTTGATTGAATTCTTGGCGTCTTCTTAAATTCGAGAAGCAATACTTTGATTTCATTCATCATTTCGTCCATTCTCTCCTTCCGCAGCTCCATGTCTGTCCTCAATCCTTGCATCAAATTGTCTTGCTCGCTGGCCCATTGCTACCAATGGTCAGCACAAGTACACGTCCCATCGCAAAAATGATGGAACCGGCTAGCATCTCTAACAATTATCAACCGGTTTGTGACCTTTGATATTAGTTTTACAGCAGTGTGACAATCCTCACATATCCGAAGGTTTTTAATTACACGAATGGGTGCCGGAGAAGGTATTTTCATAAGACCGTATGCTATGGCCAGCTTCTCACTGTGATAATTAAGATAACTTTCCTTCTGTTCATCTTCCACATCATGCAGTACTGCATCAATATTCGGCACATATCCTAGTTGCTTAATCATTTCAAGCAATAGTTGAACCTTTTCGAAAATTTGAATGCGCTCTGGATGATTGCTTCCATCCGAAGAAAAGACGTGGACGATATTTCTTATCTCAAGCCAACTCACTCCAGGTTCCTTCTTAACGCTTCTTTCCCTCATCATTTTCCTAATAGCCGTGACACCATCCCAGCAACGTGCCTTTGCATACATATTCGATAGCAATGTATATGTCCCCATATCTCGAGGGTTCATCTGTAAGATAGTTTCTGCAATTTGTTTCCCCAAGCTATAATTTCGATGAACATTGCACGCATTAAGCAAAATTCGCCACGCAACAACATCCCATTTCACATGTGTTGTTGTCTTCATGAAATTCTCAGCATCTTCAAGCAGACCGGCTCGGCACAAAACCGCAAGCTGACAAGTGTAGTGCTCCAATCCTGGCTCAATCTTAAAATGTTTCATTAACTGATTCAAATAGTAAAACCCTTCTTTTACGAGAGACAAATGAGCACAAGCGGATAGAAGACCGACAAAAGTTACATAGTTTGGACATTCTCCGGTAGACACCATGTCTTGAAACACTAGTAAAGCCTGTTTACCGAGTCCATGTTGGGAGTATCCACATATCATAGCATTCCAAGTGATAATATCTCGATACGGCATATCAAAGAACACATCATACGAAGAATCAATACTTCCACTCTTGGAATACATATTTATCAAAGCATTCCCAACAATAACACGATTCTTTAAACCTAACTTCTCAATACGAGCATGCAATAGATCACCGTGTCTGAGTGCTGCTATACCTGCACAAGCATTAAGCAAAACCGCAAAAGTGAACTCGTTGGCCATAGTACCTTCTCGATCCATACACGTAAGCAGATCCAAACTCTCCTCAAAATCTCCATTCTGCAAATAAGCAGTCATGAGGGATGTCCATACCACCACATTCCGATTTTTCAAACCGTCAAAAACCTTCCTCGCAATCAAAACCTCGCCACATTTTCCATACATGTCTACCAACATACTACCAACAAAAACATCAAACACTAAACCCCCTTTCAACAACTGCGCGTGGACCTGCAAACCCAATCGCAAATCTCTAATCTGACCACAAAGTCCCATGATGCTAACATACGTAACATTATCCCAAACCACTCCTTCACTCACCATCCTCCCCAAAACATCCACAGCCTCACCCCAACGCCGAGACTCCACAAGCGCATTCAACACGGAGTTATAACAAAAAGCATCATTAATATTATTACCACCATGTTCACTATCCAAAACCTGCAACGCTGAATCAACACGAAAACACTTCGAGTACATATGAACAAGAGCACTTCTCACATATTGATGAAAAATCAAACCAAACTTGAACAAAAACCCATGACATTGCATCCCTTCGAAAACTCTCCCACTATGAGCACAAGCAGAAAGAACAGTAGTAAACACATACTCATTAGGTAAAACTAAAATATCATTTTGAAACGACGAAACCATTTTTTTGAAGAGTGAAATAACTTCCAAGTGCTCCTCATTATGCAAATACCCGCCCATTAAAGCATTATAAGAAACAACATTTCTTACAGGCATTTCATCGAACAGGTAACGTGCGAGACGGAGTTTGGAACATTTGACATAGAGATTGATTAGGGAGTTGGTTTGGACAATGTGGGAGTGGTGATTTGAAGATTGGTGGCGAATGAGCAACTGGGTATGGATGGTTTTGCCAAAGTTTAGATTTTTAGCATCGGCGGAGAGTTTTAAGAGCTTTAAAAGGTCTTCGAGAGATGGAAGATATCTTGAATAGGAAGCTACCATCGTGTTATTCAAAGTCAATGTCATTTGTGCTTTTGATAAAAATTCAATGAGTTGTCTTATTTTTACACTTTGAAATCAATGTTTTTGATCAATTAGATGGTTAATATAATTTAAATATATGGTTAATATAATTCAAAGAGTTTATAAAATGGTTAATGAATATGATAATGCGCTTTAATTCATTAATCCTCTATTAAACTGGATTAAATAATCCTGTTGGTAGAATTAATGAACTAATATATGCTCTAGCAAGTTATTATCTTTACAAGCTTATCTTTACATATATAAAGATGATACAAGACTATTCAGAAACAATTTCCTCTTTTATTTGGGTTAATATGACACTTTCAACTATGTTGAAAGTTACAACTTACAATATGTTTCTGGGCTCAATCATGTTCAATATCAGGCCAAATGTAATTTTTTTCTCTTCAAAACTCTAATGATAGATAATCGATTGATTAACTAACTTATGACATAATTAGGAATGGATGGGGTGGACGGGGTGAACTTTGTGTAAAGTGAAAGCTTAAAATTTTGACTCACCCAATAAAAATATGAGGGTAGGGTGTGGCAGCATGCGGACACCGAACCATTTTAATTTAAAAATTACAAAATGTTATATTAATATTTGCATCCACAAAAAATTAGCATGCGGACACCGAACCATTTTAATTTAAAAATTACAAAATATTATATTAATATTTGCATCTACAAAAAATTAGGTCGGTAATAATAGACGATGCAAACCTATAACTTTGATTCATTTCACGAAAAAGTGCAGGCAAAACTGACATACTCGACTAATAGACACCGTTTTGTCACCCTTAGACATAGTACATAATTATGTATATGGAAAACCATATTAAATGTTCAAGTATTATTGGATTTGTGGTACCCACACTACTTAATATGACATCCATTTTTTCTTGTTCCCATGGCTTCGCGTTTCAACTTTCAAATATGTTCAATGAGTCAGTATAAAAATTGTTAATTTAGATTTTGACATTCTTATCGAGAGGTCGAATTCTAGTTCTAATAGAAGGCGTGTACAATACCTTGTAGGGATGTTACGAGTTACCATCATTTGATACATTAACTTTGTTGATAACATCATACTGCACCATACATACAACAAATGAAAAAGGTACGGCAATTTCAATCAACATTCAAAGAATCCAGATTTATTGAAGTATATGCTCGCGTAACTTGACACATTCTGTGTGGACCCGTTAAGTATATGTTCACGTAAAGTAAACTCTTATTTATCGGTAAATTCTTTTTCAACATCATGACGTACATGACGGGTCATCATGAGAGGGAAACGTTCACATTGGGTCAAAGACTCACCTAAAGGTCAATGACTCACCCAAACAAGTAAGAGAGACACCACATATTTACCCAAAACCTTAAGGTGATAGGTGTATGGGTCATCTCACTTATAAAGTGTTCAACCTCCACTTTTCTAAACAATACGGGACTAGAACTCACACTTGATTCTCAACAACTCACATTTTTTCCAACAGTACAACACCTTATTGGGAATATTACAAGTCACCATTATTTAATTCGTTAACTTTGTTAACAGTTTCAGAGTGCATCATACTTATAACCTATAAAAGTAAGACAATGTCAATAAACATTCAAAAAAAATTGAAATGCAATCTCTTGACTAATCCTTCACCTATCCAGACTGCATTCATGTTAAGAAAAAAAAAGAACAAATTATTTTAATGTTTATCAATGATTAACATGTACATTATATTTAATTTCAGGCGAATTTTGCATCTTTTGATGTTAAAATACAACAAAATTGTGTCAAAATTGTGTTTAGAAGCGGAAATATCTTGAATAAAAATGTAACATATTTTTGGAAGGATTTAAAAAATATATGTGTTATGCTCGTGGTGTAAGGGTTTAACATAAGCTTATGCATAAATTGTGAGTGTTTGAATTTTAAAAATTGTGTGTCGAATTTAATTATCGAATGATGTGTTTGAATTTTAGAATTCAATACTATCCCGTCCAAAATTATAAGAGGCTTTGTAAAATAAATGACATTATTATATATTTATGCATAATTGATCTCTTTCATATAAAATTAAAATTAGTTAAATTTTTTAAATTTTATGAAATACTTAAAATATTTTATCATTTGGAACGAAAGGAGTATTTATTTACATTGAATGTGTTTATGATAAAAAAAAATTGTTAAAATGTGATTCATTCGAATTTCAATATTTGAATAGTGCAAAAAGAATTTTCAAATGGAAAAATTTATTTAAAAACAATCATAATTAATTTCTTTTCAAATGAATTTAATTGATATATCGACAGTGTAAAAAAAATTTGCACATTCAATTAATTATAACTACTGATTTATTTAAAAAAATTTACTTTTATGTTAACCACTTAAAAAATAATTCAAACCGACAGTATAAAACATTTTAAATGTGCATGATAATTAATCTCTTTTCAAATTACTAATTGCACAAAGAAAAAAACAATATTTGTCTAAAGAAAACACATTTTAATAATTAAAAACACTAAAATAAAACAACAAAAATTTAATATTCATCACCTAAACTTCAACCTTCAAAAATAAAATCAACAAGTCACAGCGGCACTGAACTTCACCGGCCGGAAAAAACCCGAACTTAATCGTCGGCCGCCGCCACCAGGTATTTCTCTCCTCTTTCCGTTACCGAATTTTCCCTTCTCCTCTCCTCTAGCAGATGACGACGCAATTCCATCGCGATTTTCAGCCGCGGCAATACGAAACTCGCGAGCCACACTTGTCCAACAATTCCCTTTCTCTTTCTCTTTTCAAAGCCTTCGTCAAAAGGGGCAGTTTCACCGCATCCCTTTCTCTTTTCAACCAACTAAGACAACACGGCTTGTGGCCTGATAATTACACCTACCCTTATGTTTTAAAGGCCATTGGGTGCATGGGAGACGCTGCTCAAGGAGAAAAGGTTCATGCTTTTGTCATCAAGACTGGTCTTGAGTTTGATGCTTATGTTTGTAATTCGTTGATGGAAATGTATGCTCAATTGGGTCGTCTTCGCTGTGTCAAACAACTGTTTGAGGAAATGCCTCACAGAGATAATGTCTCTTGGAACATCATGATTTCAGGTTGTGTTAGGTGTATGAGATTCCAGGAGGCTGTTGAAGTTTTTCAGCGGATGCGAATGGAAAGCAATGAGAAGCCTAGTGAAGCCACTGTTGTGAGCACTCTAACCGCGTGTGCGGTGCTGAGGAATGTGGAGGTTGGCAAGGAGATTCATAGTTATATTGAAAAGGAATTGGATTTTACAATCATAATGGGGAATGCGTTGTTGGACATGTATTGTAAGTGTGGATATGTGAGTGTGGCTCGCGAGATTTTTGATGGGATGGCCGAGAAGAATGTGAATTTTCCCTTCACAGAATCACGTCGCAGCAGATATCCGTTCCGATTAGGTACTTCATCTTTTCAATCATGATTAACAAATTCGTCTCTTATTGTTGTTTTTTTTCATTGAATTGCAGAAAAAACACACTGTAGAGTAATGACAATGTTGGGGAAAGCAAGAGAAGGAGTGGCTCCATTGATGAAAGTTGTTAGGTTAAAAGGAATGTGTATTTTGGAGCAATTGCATTTAGAAGAACGGTTGCTTCGAACGAGTTCCGATAATTGGTGTCTTATTAATGATGGAACTACTTCCCCTGCCATTGTGATGGGCTTGTCTGGGTAAAGTTCCTCATAATCTCTTCAATGTTGTTGTTCTGCTTTACAATCACAATCTGTGCTGGTTTTGTTTTAGCAATGTTCCAATTTATTTAGCATTATTTCATGAAACCTATGAATCTACAACACTAGTAGTTCAAAAAATTGAATAATTGAATCCAACCACATGTGTTGGCGTTGGACACTAGCCCTCTTATTTATTACTTTGGAAACAAGTGTTACATGAAGTCTAAAAATCTGGTGCACATGTGATAACTGAAGCATGAAGTTTTGATTTCTATCTTATAGTAGCCTGATCTTTGTCCTGATTTTGTACTATATTTTACTGTTGGTTAAACTTAAAATTGGGTGCTTAAATCACTAACGAGAACCGAGTTCATGGAAGTTGTATTTTATTTTGGGGAATGCCCAAGTGTTTTGCTTGCTTCGTACCTATGAAACACAGACACCCGACACAACACTTATACTTACATGTAGCCACCGACTATAATTTAAAACAGTGGAAGTGATTGAATATAATCACATGTGTAAGTATCATCTTGAACTTGAACTGATTTGTACCATATTGCTGTTTATTAAACTTAAAATGGGTGCTTAAATCACTAATGAGAACTGACTTCATGGAAGCTGTGTTTTATTTTGGGGAATGCCCAAGTGTTTCATTTGCTTCTTGCCTATAAACATAGACATACGACACAACACCGATACTAACATGTAGCCATCGATTATAATTTAAAACAATGGAAGTGATTGAATATAACCACATCTGTAGCGTTGTACGTGTCTCGGACACGCCTTAAACTTGATATGTTTGTGAGAAGAAATGCCTAATGTGAATGTGGAATATTTTACGTAGGAAACTTTCAGAACTTGTTGAAGCCAAATCTGTGTTGCGAGATCATATACCTGTCATCAGAAGGTTTACCGGGGGAGGAACTGTTATTGTTGACAATGACACTATATTCGTTACACTGATATGCAATAAAGACGCCGTTCCAAATGTTCAACCCTTTCCCCGTCCCATTATGTCGTGGAGTGGTCTATTGTACGATAAAGTTTTTGCAGGGCTCGCCGATTTCCATCTCCGTGAAAATGGTACATTAACAATGTTTTTAGAACCATTCATTTTTTGTATGTTAAGTTAACACATAATATTTATGGTGCAGAGTTATGGTTAATTCAATGGTTCATTTGAACTCGGTTTAAACTGCAATATGTTCAATGAATTTCTGATCAAGTTATTTTTTCCTCTGTGCTCAAAGATTATGTGTTTGGTGATCGCAAGTTTGGTGGAAACGCTCAATCTATAACCAAGAACCGTTGGATACACCACACGTCTTTTCTTTGGGATTATGAAGTCAAGAACATGTCTTATCTCAAGCTACCTGCAAAGGCTCCCAAGTATCGATTAGTAAGTTTATATTTAGATTTCTTTTCACTACATTCGAGTTATAATTCGTTAATATTCTATATGCTTCACTACTTCATCGATCAATGCTCACATTTGATTGCTACGATACAGACAAGAGATCACACGGATTTCATTTGTCGAATGAAGGAACATATGCCAAGATCAGAATTTATAGAGAGAACTATAAAGGCAGTCGGAGACGAGTTTTCTGTGAGTCCCGTTAGCTTGGAGTCCATAAACATTGATTCTGTTTCTGAATATGTTCATACTACTAAACTACTAACAGAGCACGAAATTCGCGAAGCTTCTGTTCTTCAAACTTGAAAACACAGTTGAGTGCTGAGGAAATTTCAATGCAATGTTTTGAAATTATTGTATAATCAATTTTCTCTGACCAAATTTTGTTGCTTTTTTTCTTCTTTCTTTTGGGACAATATTTCAAATGTATTTGCCAATAATTATTGTCTATTTCTTTCTGATTTTTCAACAATTTTTCTGTATAATTTGATTTGTTGTAATATCATTATATTTATTTTGTTAGTCTATTGTTAAGTTAAATGTTGATTTCCTTTTATTCCACAACTTCTTTATTGATGAGCTGATAAAACAGTTGTTTGAAAGTGACATGAAGAATACAAATAATATAGCCTAAGTATCACAAAAAAAAATTATTTTATTAGTTTTAGTTAACAATTCATATAATCTTTTATGAGTATAAATAATCTTTTAAATGTCTAGAAGATTCCACAGCCTCAAACATATCATGCTATACAGCGAATATTTATAACTTTGATCAAACACTAAAATCTAACTAAAAAGATTGGACCATCAATTACATTAGGTAGATCTTTGAGCTCTAAATAATATTTTTTTAGTTTTTTTTTTTTTTATAATAAATTAGGTATTTTCTAAGGTTGCCTGCATGGATTAATGATTAGAATCAGAGAAGTTTACAATGTGCATCATTAGAATCAGAGAAGTTTACAATGTGCAGTAAAGTTTTCTTGCAACAGATTTAATTTTGCTACATATTCATTCAAATGCTCCGAATAAAGTTCGATCTTTGATCTTTAAACTGAAGTATATGCAAATAAGCACGAAAACTCCCTAATTTATCAAATAAATCAATACTATGGTAAGTGTCTTAATTACAATCATTCCAAGTTTTAAAAAAAGAGAGAATAATTTTAGGTTCACTAGAGAACAAACCAACCAAATGAATCACTAATGGATGTCCACTACATTTTTAGGAATGCAAGTGAAGTTAGGCACCTCTTTTTTATCACACAATTAAAGCATGATCTTTCACATTCATTCACCAATAATTAAAGTACAAAGAGCACATTCAACAATCTCTTTAAGACTAATCTTTCTCAACATGGCAAGTATCTCATTTGTTGAGGCACAGCATAAATAAAGCTAGCTCATCATCTACAAATGCTTGCCATATAAATAAAAATCAAAATATATAAATAAATTGGACTAAATCATCTTCTATCCAGCCCAACTCCAGTAAATCCATTTACACTACTCAACTAAAAAAACTTAACCCTTTTAATTTTTAAATGTAATAATAATCTTGAAAATTGAGATACTATTATTCTTATTACTACACAATATTTTAAAAATCGAACCAGCGAAAATAAATCTGGTTCAATATTGTTAAACCATCCGTGTCAGAACAAAGTCTGAATCGAACTGTTTAAATAATCAAACCCTAGATATCGGCAATTGATTCGATTTTTAGAATATCGATTAAAAGGTTACTTAATAGTTGAACTGTCTTCCGGTGTAGGTTTGACCAAAAGACCAACTAGCTGGAGCAGCATTGAATGAAACCACACTATGACCATTACTTGTAGTGACAACAAATGAAAGACTTTGTCCATTAAGATAAGAGTTACTTTGCCAATTTTGCCCCCAATTTCTTGACATGGCTTGCCATCTTGTTCTTGAACCTTTTATGGCCACAGAATGTACATCACCAGCACCTCCAACATTTGTCACTAGTACTAAATTGAAGTAAGAATGTCCATTGATTGTGAATCTTATTCCTCCTCTTCTTCTGCATCTTACCCTTCAAAATCCAAAAACAAAAGTAAAATCATTATTTTCATACCCTTAATCATGACAAATCTATTATGTGCTCTGATTTAGCCACAACATAACTGAAAATTTGAGAGTTGTGTTGAAGTCCCCTTTACACACCCTTAGTAGGGTTGTTCGTGGTACAATTCAGTTTAAAAATTGAATTAAACAAAACTAAACTACAGTTAAAAATCATATGAATTGAACCAAACTATTTTAATTTATTTAGAACCGAACTGAACCAAAATTATTAGTTTGGTGTCCCAGTTCAGAATTCCAAACCGTACCAAATCGTTAGGAGACATTTTTTTTTACAAACCAAACCAGTTTTAAAGAACCAAACCTTATATTTTTTTTTATTTAATTAAAATTTTTAAACCATTTTTTATTTTCAATTTTGGTTCGGTTTATTTATCATTTGGTTCAGTTTTAATACTGTTTATGCAACGTAGTTCAATTCACTAACTTTTAACTTTAGTTCAATTCGATTTGACGATTCAGTTCGATTTTTGAACAGTCCTGATAACAAGTGTGTCTAATTTGTTATCAAAACTCACAATGAACACTAAAAGTAGCAGAAAATTTGAAAATATGAAGTTACCTTCTGTAAGCTACAGGCACAATCCCAGCTTTATATTGAGCAATGTGTTGAAAAATAGGTTGAGAAAGATCAAAATGGTGATTTGGAGGGTCACACCAACCACCAGGTGGACAAAAATTAGTGGCAGTAACTATAATGGATCCAGGAGTACACCATTGTGGATCATTCACACATTTAATCTCATAACATGCACCACAACTCAATCCATTGTTGAATAATGCTGTGCTTAATGCTGCTGTATTTGTTCCATAACCTTGACTATATAAATTTCCATATCCACAAGCTCCACCTATACAAATATGTAAAAAAAAAAATAAAAAAAAAACTAATTAGAATGTTTGTAGGGTTTATGCAAAAAATCATCGATTTCGGATGTGATTTAGTTCTATTATAGTCACAAGTTTCATGCATTCTGGTTCTGAACATATTAATAACCGTTAGTTTGAGATCAGACTCTGGTGTATATATAGTTCAAACTCGATAATTTTAAAATTTTTTATATAAAAATGAAAATATGTTTGTTTTTTTAAGTGTATCATCGATATCCTGACTATGTTAATATGTCACAAATTCGTTGAACTTTCGGTTAACATAATTGAAAATATCAGTTATATTCATTTATGCATAGAGACATACAGACAGACATACATACCCATTGTTCCGGAAGCATCGCTTCCGCCGTAGAAAGTAGCATGAGCATTAATCCAACTAGCATGACCACCATGGCCATATACATGTGAAACCATATGGAAAACACCAAGGAGAAGAAATCCTAGAAGAGACATTTTTCCTACATAAATGAAGAATAGAGAAGTTAATATAGAAGTGAAAGAAAAGAGAGAGAAAGAAAGGGAAGAGAATTAGTTAGAAGAAGAAGAACCTTGAAAGGTGTTGTTTGTGGAAATGGAAAAGGAGTTGGAAAGGAATAAATAGAGGGCAGTTATGATCTATTCTGACAGACAAGCTGACACACTTGAGCTGTTGGGACCATTCCAATGCTGAAAAATGTACTCTATCAGTTAATTTTTGTAACATAAAGTTTCTACGGTTGTTAATCATTTATTTATTTGTATATGGTGAAAATTTTGGATCTGAGTTTTCTGTTGTAGGGATTACAAACAGTTGGTTATTAGTTATATCATAAGAAGCACATCATAGAAAATACAGATTCCAATGCTGCTACTTGGACACCACACCGACATTATAATCAAGATTTTAAATAATGGTTGCAATTGCGTACATTTATGATTTCAATAGAAAAATATGTTGCGATAGTGATTGTAATCGTCGCGATGTGAACTTATCATAATTTTTTTTGTCATAAAACAGTGGATAAGAGTATCGGATATTTTGATATTGTTTTGTTGCGGTCATTTTTACGATAAATTATCAGTTTTTTGAAATCTTGATTCTGATATTCATAATGTGAAAAACATAGGACGTCGAGATTGTTACGTATATGATAATATTTGAATTTTATTTATCTATTGGTCATTGAAAAAAATAAAAATATTTTAATTAAAATTAATATGTTTAATTATTTTTTGAAAACATTAATTCAATAGATGTTACCTTCTTTTTTACGTGTAAGATTTGTCAAATAAATATAGAAATTGTATTGAAAAATAATAATTAAAATATTGATAAGAATGTATGAATATCCTATAATGTCATACACACATTCAAAAACTGTTGGAAAAACAACTTTTTTTATATATTTGTTTAGCATTTTGACTTTTATTTGATTTTTTTAACGCATGTTATACTAGAGTTATACAAATGTCTAATATTGGAATACACTTAAAAATCTGACTCTCTTTATTTTAAAATAATTTCGTTTAAGATTTTTTCACAAAGATTAAAGAATTCAATAATGTTATATTTTTATTAAATTAACTTTATTAAAAATATTAAATAATATTAAATAATATTAAAAGTAATATAATATTTTTATTAAATTAACCCTAATAAAAATTATAATTTAAAAATTATAATCGTTACCACATTTGAATGGAAATGATAGTAATTTTAAAAAAATTTAAAATAAAGTATTATTATATTTTTTTTAGTTAGAATTATGAAAGCATTAAAATTAGGAAATCCTTACACATGTCCACATGCTTACTTAAAAACAACTCAAAGACAAAAAGTTGTATGCTAAAATCCATTAAATATCTTATTACTAAGATAGCATAAGAAAATAATCTCTAATTCTATAATATTCTCTTGATTCAAAATATGTACTTAAACAAAACCATGATAAAAAATGTCAACCTCATGAAGTATTTATTTATTAGATAAAAACAAAAAAAAAGGATAACGTTCTTGTTGTTAGTGGCATTTATACATTGGATACTAAAAAATTGCAATCATATAAAACAGTATCTTTCATTTTGTTTCATATATCCTTAATATAAGAATTGTGAAATTTGAATATTTTGTTTGTTTGGATTCAATTATTCATTTAACATCAAGTGAAGTATGATAAATAATTTATGAAGTACTAGGTCCATATTCCTTCGTACGTGTACTGTATTTACTATTGCTGGATTCCTTCGTAAATAATCATATGGTACAATTAATACATAGTATTTATATCATCATAATTACTTTTGTAAATAGTGATCGCAATCACCATTCATTCTTAGTGAGTATTTGCAAAATTTATTAAGATAGAGTAAAAATTCGCAAAATACACCACCTATGTTTTTTAGATATTACGCGAAAATTTTTTTTGCTTCTTGATTTCGGATGTATACATCCGGACGCACCATTTTTTTTTAAAACGTTGATTTGTTCCGGATGTGCATATCAGAAAAACTCTCTGATCTGCAGATCCGGAACCATTTCTTATTAATTCGCGCAGACCTTCTCCCTCCCCTCATTCTTTACATTCTCATATTCCAAACAACCAAACTCTTTCAAACTCTCAAATTCTCAATCTCACAAATCCCGACTTTTTTCACTCGAGTTCGGCGCAGAGCAACTTCTACAACGATCAAGACACTCCAAACCCTCTGTATCTCAATTTAATCGGTAAGTTTTCGAATTTTAGAGTTTCAGAGTTATTTTCGAGTAATCGATTTAGAGTAGACATTTAGGTGTAGAAATTGTTAGGTAGTATGAATAACATAGGTTAGAGACAATGTTGGTATTGTTTGCTGCTTCAAACGGACGATCAGGGCATTAAAATGCCCTTTTCTATGGTACAGTAGTCATGACCGCGTTTTTAGAACTTCAAATACGTACCAGATGTGCAGATCCGGAAATATTTTAACATTAAATATTCTGAGTGCTTTCGGATGTGCAAATCCGGAAAAATCCAACGTTAAATATTCTAAGTACTTTCGGATGTGTAAATTCGAAAGATACTTGGCACCCTGAGACATCCTCATTCCATCTACCGTACGGCGAGCTCACGATCATACTCGACGACATCTCGTGCCTTTTACATCTACTGATCACGGGTACCCTTTTCCGTCACGGTAAGATGTCGAAGGGGGAGGCGATGGAGATGCTGACTGAGGAGCTTGGGGCTACCCCAGATGAGACACTTACGGAGGTGACCCAGTTGAGAGGTGCACACGCCCGATTCTCCTTTCTGACACGCAGATTTCGTGCGGAGCTTGCAGAGGCAGGACAGGCAGCAGGTGAAGCAACTGAGGTGGCGATCCAAAGGCAGTGTGCCCTGAGATGCTACTATCTGTTTTTGCTTGGCACGCAGCTGTTTGTGGACACCAACTCCACTTACGTTGATATCGTTTACCTCAGGTACCTTTTGGATCCCACAGAGATCCATGGGTACAACTGGGGGGCGGCTACGCTGGCATTCACCTATTCTAGGCTCTCAGATGGTTGCCGCTGGGCAGCCAAGACTGTGGCAGGCAGTTGTACACTATACGTGGTAACAATCTTATATTCTAAGTCTTTTTTTCATTTCTTTTCTTTCTATATTCATTATAATGTTTGACACCGATGTTATGTTTTCCATTTCAGGCGTGGATATTACAGCACTTTCCCAAGATTACTGGTTGGAGGAGTGTCGAAGGGTACACTGAGGATATGCCGCGTGCTGCTGCATTTCTCCTACTCAAAGGGAACCAGGCGCCCGACCCCTATAGAGTTTATCTTGATCGGATGGCTGCTGAGGACATTTTTTATCACGCCTATGCCGATCACCGTGAGACACGCCCGTTCGCCGAGGTTTCCCTGTTCTCAGGATGGTTGGCATGTAGTTCGACCATAACTGCTCGATACCTGCCGGAGCGCGTCTTACGTCAGTTCGGTTACACGCAGACGATCCCTAGGATGCCTCATGAGTCTGCTCCTCTAGGCTTGACCCGCGTGCAGATAGATGAGATATATGCTGACTTCCAGTCCCCCTTGGTATCGGAAGAGGCTCGGGCGACCAGAGCGCCGAGAGACTGGACCGTTGCTGCTGGGTACATCATGTGGTTCTATACCGCCTCACACCCATGCATGGTGCCCACTGCTGAGGGATTGCCACCCAGACCTGCTCATCAGGAGATATTAGAGGAGCGGCAGTCTGAGTTGGACCATACTCAGGATGTCCTACCTCGCTGTCGTGAGATAGAGGAGATAACGTGGGCGGCCATTGCGGACGGTCACCTCCCTGAGGGCTCTGGTGGCAGACTTGGCATGGATAGGATTATTAAGATTGCTCGGGGGGCACTTCAGTACCGCAGACATCGAGTCAGGACGGCGGGTAGGGGCAGAGGAGCAGGGGAGCCAGTAGAGATCATTCGCCATACACAATAGTTTTTTGTTTGATGTATTCTATTTTTATTACATTTATGTACTGTATTTTGACAGAAGTATTATTATGTATATATATCATTTTATTTTATATATGGATGTTTTCGAATGTATATTAAGTTGCGACGATATATTAACATATGCGACCAACCAACAAAACTGATTTAAAAAAAAAAATAAAGTTCTGCTATTTTTTCAGATCTGCAGATCAGGAATTTTTCCTGATATGCACGTCCGGAACAAATCAAATTTTTTTTAAAAAATGGTGCGTCTGAATGTGCACATCCGGAATCAGTGGGCAAAAACGGAAATTTGCGTGGTGCCTAAGAAACTGGGTGGTGTAATAAGAATTTCTCAAAATTAAAATGACATGATAAATTATAATTGATTGATCATTTTTTATTAGAAATGCGGATAAACGAGTATGAGTATAAATAGTTAAGTAGCCATAGGATACTGGTATAGATACAAACGTTATACCCACGCAGGTATGGACTTAGATATAAGGATTATTTTAAATTGCGGGTTTAGGGATGAGTACTATAATACCCTACCCATTGATATCTCTATTTGTAAATAATATTTTTATTTTTATTTAAAAAAATCTATACCCATATGTCCACATATAAAATCTATACCAATATGTCCATATGTCTTCTAATACCAATTGTTAAAACAACCATTATAGAGTATTAAAAAAGTGAAAGTAAAAGACATTAAATACGTGTGTGTGTGTATATATATATATATATATATATATATATATATATATATATATATATATATATATATATATATATATATATATATATATATATATGTATTGGATGTGTTATATGTACTTATAAATAGAAGTAAGATTTTTTAGTAAAAAAAATAAAAGAAAGAGAATCCTTTTTAAATCTTGTTTATATTTATTTTGGGGTTACCCGACCATAAGGACACTTAAGTACTCCCTAGTAGTTTTAGGTTCACCGACAAAAAAAATCTCATTTACCATCTGTATTTAATAATTTATAAAACTCTTAAATTATGTATTGTCAAATTTGAAAATTAACTAAAGTTTTTAATAATGAATAAGTATGTATAGGATTTATAAACAAATTAGTTTGGACACCCGTGCAATGCACGAGTTTATTTGAGTAATTAATAATAGTATTAGTAAATTGCATTTGAAACATAAAAATGATAAATAATAATAAATACATTTTTTTAATCTATATAAATAAATAAAACATTAAAATATTAAAATTCTATAAAATAAATTTTATATTGTTATTTTAAATTATGCTTTTATCCGTACAATAATAATATTTTAATTTTAGCATATTTTATAATTTAGTAATATTGAGATGATAAAGTTTGACACTTAGTAATATACTATTAATAATTAATAACAAAACATGTAATGGTAAATGTTGCACATTTAAAATTTAGTGTATTAAAAATATCACAAATAGTTAATTTATAACATGTGAAAAATGAGATGAGTTGTTGTCGCTCTCGGGATTTTCATTCAAGTACAAACGCGAAAGTGGCACGGAAACAGAGTCGCCAGCAATGTGTATTTATCCAAAGAGAGGGAAAGGAAACACTGCGTAAACCTGAGGGAAGGAAAGAGCATGGTCTTGCGACCAAGAGAACTGGGTAAGGGAGTCGGTTACGCGAGGGGAAGGTATTAGCACCTCCACGCGTCCATCGTACTCGATGGGATCCACGCTTGATGTTTCGATCAAAGGGTGTAGGAAACTGGATATCAACTGCTAACTAGAGAATCGAAAATGAAAGGTAGAAAGGAGAAGGGGAAAAAGGAAAGAAGTGACTCGATAGGACATTATCGTTGCCCTAGGCCTACGTATTCCCTCAGTGCAATGGGAAAGTCAGAGTCAACGTAGTTCGACGGACTACGGGGAAAGGTTGCTCGTCGAGATATCGCATCTCGTGCCTACGTATCTTCAATCAGACGAGAAAGAAGAATCAGAGCAAACGTAGTTCGGCTCAACAAGGGTTGCTTTGTTTGTGTTTTTTAGTGGAAACGTCAAAGTGCGCGTCCTAGCAGTTAGGTGTTACAGCTCGCTGTATGGAGACTTAGGCGTTACCTGTTTGCGGTAGAACGGACATGACGAGTCCTTAAGGAATAAAATGAAGGAGATGAGAAGACAATTTGTTTGTTTTTGTATTTTGAAAGAAGTATTTTGATTATTGGTATGTATAACGCACATTGTATTTAAGTCTTTCACGTAGGATCGAATGCCTCGCATATCGACCCAAGACAGAACGTATGCTAAACATTCTAAGAAAGTGAGAGAAGACCCCTCACTATCTTATTCTCACATGAAATGCTCAAATACAATATATGTTATGCCTTTATTAAGTGTTTTTGCTTTTGTTTTGAGATGAGAAGAAGAGAGACTCAAAGGTTATGAAAGGTAAAAGTCTAAATGGGAGGCTAACACTCAAACCCTAAAGTTATCATACATGGATGTTCCTAATGGTTAAGTGTGGTTTAGAAACCTAACTCTAAAAGAAAAGAGAAGAAGAGTGAGTTCTAACTTACTTCCAAGATGGAAGTTAAGTTAAGACCTAAAAGGGGATGAAAGAGATTGAACAAAGAAGCATTAGATGCTTATCACAAACACAAATTGAAAGCTTAAAGAGATGGAAGAAAAGGTTGTATGTGGGTGCACACTCACACACTTGACTTACCATTAGCCCCTGAAAATGTTCGCAAAACAATTTGCAAGTAAAGACATAAAGAAAGAATAACAAGTAAGGATCAAACAAGTTAGGAACTAAGGAAGAAGGATCCTAAAGGTGTGAAGAAAATTCTACACAAAACAACATATCGTGCTATCCAAATAAGGAAATAAAATGGAAGGAAACAATGAAAACAACAACAATTACAGCTCATAAGTGCAATGCAGCAGTAAAATCTATCATCATGTACCCAACAGCAATTAACAGCACATGTTCAGCCTATAAAATGGGTGTAAAAAACAAATAGCAACACATGCAACAGCATATATGTGTATAGGCAGCAATGAAAAGTCAGGGGCAGCATGCACTCACAAATGATTCATTCATAAAAGAACAAACATGCTTCAAGCCTTGCTCATTATTCAATCAAACATGATCACAATCACACCATAAATCATGGTAAACAATTCTTGAAATCACCATGGAATAATGCACATTGTAAGAGAATACACATTATTAAGCATGTGAACAAATTAAAACAAATGTGCACCTATTGAAATAGAAAGCAAATGAACATGCACATAACAATTCCAACAACACAAGCATCAATTAACAATTAACAAGCTCAATGTGTGTGCATCATGTGATCATTACATCAATTAATCAACAACGCGAGCATAAACATTCATCAATTAACAATCAAGAACCGCGTGTCGAAAAATCATGCTCAAGCAATAGTGTGAAGTGAAATAGCTCAAGAATAGTCCACCAATCATCAACATATTGATCCATGAAGTTTAGACATGCAAGAGATCTCAAGCAAGCAAGAAAATGCAAGAAAAACACAATCTGCTTCAGTGGTAACCGGTTAGCAGTTATGCTGTAACCGGTTACACAGTTCAAAACAGCCAGAAACTACACAAAAAAACGACATGTTAACCGGTTACAGCATTACTGCTAACCGGTTACACAGCAACAGAATTAAAAAAAACAGTTCCAAAAGCACTTTTCAGCAGCAAATGACTTGTTCAAACAACTCCAATGATCATGTAATCACTTATGCACGAGAATTACGTTCAAACACAATATTCAAACATCATTTAGATCCAATAATCATCAACATTAAGAATCAAAATCAAGCACATGGATCAAAATAAAAAATCACCAAAGATCTACATCGAATAAGTTGCAAATAAGCTAAATCAAGTATAGATTTGAGGAAAACCAACCTACAAAGCGGAGATTTGCTTTGGTAATTGTTGCAAAGTGATCTTGGTGCAGAAAATTAAAGAAAACCAGAGATTCCTCGATTAGTAGCCGAAACGCGTTGAAATCGAGCAAAATCGCGAAAAATTACCGAGATCGAACTTGTACCAAAATAAATGGTGTGAAACCCTTGGATTGAAGTAGAATAATCTGAACTTCCAGAAATCCAACCAAAGAAAGCCAAATCAAAAATCACCAAAGATCTACATCGAATAAGTTGCAAATAAGCTAAATCAAGTATAGATTTGAGGAAAACCAACCTACAAAGCGGAGATTTGCTTTGGTAATTGTTGCAAAGTGATCTTGGTGCAGAAAATTAAAGAAAACCAGAGATTCCTCGATTAGTAGCCGAAACGCGTCGAAATCGAGCAAAATCGCGAAAAATCACTGAGATCGAACTTGTACCAAAATAAATGGTGTGAAACCCTTGGATTGAAGTAGAATAATATGAACTTCCAGAAATCCAACCAAAGAAAGCCAAATGATGGAGTTTGAGCTCAAGAATTAATCACTTTTCAATGTGAAAAGTGATTATCCTTCAAGAAATAAGAGCTTTTTGTGAGGGTTTGGAAGAAAGAATTGAGATGAAGATGTGAGAAATTTTGTAAAAAATGGTGAATCCCCTAAAAATGAGTGAAGGATTTATTATATAGCCTTTAGGTTTGGAGTGTACGAGGTTTGGGATTAGCTTTGGACTTAGCTTTGGGTTTGGAGCTAGGGTCGGAGTTAGTTAGACTCAACTCACCGAGTCAAGGTAGTTAACTCGGTAACAATCCCAAGGTGAACTTCAACATCCAAAGGTGGAGATGCTTGGAAAACAAGGAATCACAACTGGTGTATGGGCATGTGACTTGGCCTGCAAGCAAGGCCTTGGTGCCTATGAATTTTTAGTTTGAGACCACCATGTTTGAGCCCTCGTATGATCTCTATAACTTGTTCAAATGAAAAAATGCCCAACATCAAAGTTAAAGAGGACATGGAGATAAACAACTTTGATGTTCAACAATTTTAGATTTGAAGCCTTATTGATGGAGAAAACCAGCTTGACATTTGGCATGCCAAGTGTTTGATGAAATTATGGCCTGGGGGCCTGAACTTGCCTTGCCATGACTTGGAATTTGCCTTGATTTTGTCAAACTTTGATTGATCATAACTCTCTCAATTTTGATCCAATGGAAGAGTTCTTTATATGGATTTGAAGCTTGGAATGTGATCTTTAATTGGCTCAACTTGGGCCTGAAGTTTAAAGCTTTTATCTTGAAGAAAGAATGCCTTGAAGTGTAGTGCAAAATGGTCAAAACTTGCCATTTTTGGAAACCCTAAGTTTCTAAATTTGACAATTTTGTACAATTCTTGATTTTTGATGATTCCTCCATCATTTCTTGATCAAATCTTGTACAATGAACATATGTAACTTGAATTTCATGAATTTGACCTAAAAAGATCAGGAGTTGACTTTTTTCATTGCACAGTTGAGTTTTCCTCCAATTTCTTAATTCTCAAGCAACTGACCAATTAAATCTCTTCTGAAATGAACCAATGGGCAATCCTCCATCCTTAGACACTTGACATCATTTAGAAAACATTGAGATCAAGTTTGCACCAAAATGTCATCAGGAGACTGCTTGAACCACAAACCCTAATTTGGACTGTTTTTTATAGGAGGTGATGAGCTGTCCAACTTCTTGATGAATTCTCATCTTCCAATGACTTGTGGGATCAAATGAGATGATATATGATAAAAGAGACCTTTGAGGCTTGTTGGGGAGACCCTTGGCTCTAGCTCTCTTGCTTTGAAAGATCAATGCTCTGAAGGCCACTGATCACATGCCCTTATGCAACATGAGATGATATATGAGATGAAATGAGATCTAACTGCAATGCAATGAAACATAAGCTAGGCAACAAGAAGAGGGCAAATTTTGGGGTGTTACAGTTGTGTGAGTCACTTATGAATTGGAGGGTTAGTTATGAAATGGAATTGTTATTAGTGGTATTTTTAATTGATTAAATAATAGATTAATAATTAATTAATTAATCATTTATAATTATTATTTGTTTAGTTAATAAATTAATTAGAGAAATATTTTTGATAGAAAACTTTTGAGGAAGACCTTGTAGGATTATAATTGAGTATAATAACAATTCTATTAGTTAAAATATTGTGGTTTATAAAATTTTGTCTAGTTTGACTAATAACATTGGAACAAGACTTTTATATCTTTGAGGCTGAGGTTGTAAGTGGTTCAGCAGATGTGGCATCCATGAAACATGTGTTCAAGACTGAGTTATGGCACAAGATACTTGCCCATGTCAGTGAAAGAGGTCTGGTCGAATTGTTGAAACAAAATCTGTTGGGTGGTGATAAGATCGAAAAACTAGAGTTTTGTGAACCTTGTGTATTTGGTAAATCCTGTAGAATGAAGTTTAACAAAGGTAAATAAGGAACACATGGATCCCTTGATTACATTCATGTTAATCTTTGGGGACCTGCAAGGAATCCTTCACACTCAGGTGCAAAGTGTTTTCTATCCATAGTTGATGATTACTTGAGAAAGTTATGGGTATTCATCCAGAAGACTAAGGATGAAACTTTTGAAATTTTCAAAAGTTGGAAGACTCTGGTCAAAAACCAATATGACAAGAAGGTCAAGAGGTTGAGGACGAACAATGGTTTTTAATTTTGCAATGAGGTTTTCGACAACTATTGTGTTGCGTATGGTATTGCAAGGAACAGAACTACTGCAGGGACTCCCCAACAAAATGGTTTAGCTGAAAGGTTTAATCGAACAATTCTGGAAAGGGTGAGGTGCATGTTGGTAAGTGCGGGATTGAAGAAGGTGTTTTGGACAGAAGCTGTTGTGACTGCAGCATAATTGATAAGTGGGTGTCCCTCGACAGCCTTGGGAATGAAGACACCTGAAGATGTATGGTCAGAACATCCACCTAGTCTCGACAGACTTAGAGTATTTAGTTATTTAGCCTATGCTCATATTAGGTAAGACAATGTCGAACCTAGAGCTCTGAGATGTATTTTCCTTGGATACCCAGAAGGAGTCAAAGCTTATAAGTTGTGGTTCCTAGAGCCAGGTCACAGGAGGTGTATGACAAGTCGAGATGTAGTTTTTAATGAAGTTGAGATGGCTTTCAAGAAAGTTAATGACATTTGCTGGAACAGGAAGAGATTCCTGTTGAGGTGGAGCATTGTGATGCTGAATTGCATAACCCAGATGAAGTTGCTTATGAAGATGAGGAGATTGATAATGACTACCTACTGGCAAGAGACAGGTCAAGAATAGTCATCAAACGACCTTAGAGAATTAATTATGCAGATATTATAGCGTATGCCTAGGTTATGGACGAAGAACCTAGAGACTATAAGGAAGTTATAAAGAGTCGAAACAAGACTGAATGACTGAAAGCCATGGAAGATAAAATGAAATCTATTCATGATAATAACACTTAGGAGCTGATCGAGAAACCTGCAGGGGCTAGGTTAGCTAGTTATAAGAGGATCTTCAAGGTTAAGGAAGGAATCAAAGGAGTGATGTCGAATCGTTTTAGGGCAATGTTGGTTACTAGGGGGTTCACTCAGAAAGAATGTGTCGACTTCAATGATGTGTTATCACCTATTGTAAATCATAGATCCATTAGAATGTTATAAGCCATGGTGGCAAAGTTTGACCTAGAACTTGAACAAATGGATGTGAAGACAGTCTTCCTGTATGGTGATCTAGATGAAACAATCCAGATGAGGCAACCTGAAGGGTATGCCGAAAAGGGAAAGGAAGATTATGTGTGCAAGCTGAATAGGTATTTGTATGGCCTGAAACAATCTCCTCAACAATGGAATAGGAGATTCGACAAGTTCATGGCACACATTGGTTTCACTAGGAGTCAGTTTAACCACTGTGTTTACTTTATATTTTGACCTAGAAATCCATTTGTTATTTTGTTGCTTTATGTGGAGGACATCCTCATAGCAAGCAATAGTGTCGAAGATGTTATAAAGGTGAAGGCTGAACTCGATAAGGAGTTTGACATGAAGGATTTGGGAGCTGCCTCCAGAATTCTTGGGATTGACATTAGGAGAGATAGAAACCAGTTGAGATTATGCTTATCTCAATAGGCATATCTCAAGAAGATTATCGACAAGTTTGGTATGTCAAATTCAAATCCTGTTCTAACATCGACTAATCCTCAGTATAAGCTGAGTATGACTCAAAAAGTACTGAAGTCGAAAGATCCCATATGAATAACATTCCATATGCTAGTATAATAGGTTCTTTGATTTATGTTATGGTTTATACAAGGCCAAACATAGCGTATGGAGTGAGCCTTGTAAGCAGGTATATGGTCAATCCTAGAAAAGCGCACTGGAAAACATTAAAGTGGATTCTTAGATACATCAATGGGTCTCTGAGTAGAGTCTGGTTCATGGTGGAGCCTGTGGTGATGATAACAAAGTCGAAATCGAAGGATTTGTCGACTCTGATTATGCAGGTTGTATGTATTCCAGAAAATATATTTCTCGATATGTGTTCACTATGTTTGGCACAACAATCAGTTGGAAAGCAACACTTCAGAAGGTTGTTGCCTTATCAACCATTGAAGCAGAGTATATCATCCTCAATGAAGTTATGAAAGAAGCATTGTGGCTTGTAGTTTTTTCTAAGGAGATGAAAATTCAAGGTCGAGTTATCGTTGTTAAATGTGATAGTCAAAGTGCAATACACTTGTCTAAGAATTTAGCCTATCCTGAGCGAACCAAGCACATCAATGTGAGGCCGCACTTTGTTAGAGATATAATCGAGCGAGGAGAAGTTTAAGTGCTGAAGGTTTCGACTGATGACTATGTTGCTGATATGATCACCAAGAAATTGTCAAATAACAAGTTTTTCCACTATATGCAGTTGATAAAGATGCATGATGAAAACTAGTTTGTTCCCTTGTTATAGAGTTTGTTCTAAGGTGGAGATTTGTGGTTTTTAGATCGAACTCTAGTGTCGACAAGGGTAGCTTCATGGTTCGACTGGAGTTGTGTATGTTGTAGTCGAAGTCTCTTCGAGTATAATGTCAAAATATATTAACTCATAATTTAAGTTAGTATGTAGAATTGGACCTTGCTTCTAAGCCCAATTGTTAAGTTAGCTTGTATCCTAAGTTAGCTTAGTAGTCTATAAATAAACTAGTTTCCTCAGGTGGTTGAGAGAGATTAATTGTTGGTATTCACTTGTAATCTTTGAACCCTTATTGAGTAAGTGAATAGTAAAATAGTTTTAACCAATTCTTATTCTTCTTCTTCGTTCTTCTTTATCTTTTGTAAAACCTAATAGGGTTTCTTGTGTTTGTTCAAGAAACTCAATCTTTTACTCATATTTTGTTTTGTTCTTGACGACATCAATTCAAAACATTATCAAAATGTTTTTAAACTATAAAAATGATAATAATTTGATTTCAAACTATCGTTTTTATAAACCACACAATTCACCGCTCCCCTTGTGTGTGGAGTCATGTGTCCAACAAATGGCCTCAAAGCCCAACTCTTGCTCAAAAACAAATCGTCTCATGAGGAAGATGACTTCCAACACTCTTTCTAACACGAAATATTTCCTAAACACACATTCATCGTTTAATAGTGTTAGGTTTGAACTACGGAAAGCTAGATTTAAAATTTTTATTCAAATTATTGATATTGAATTGTAAGAAACGATAATCAATGGTTTGCTTATCTCTGCTCACCAGATAAATGGAGAAGTAGTATATAAACCCGATTTTCTTTAGACCGTAGAGGAGAAGAGAAAATTTTACATTGATTTAAAAAAATAATTTTCTAGTGATGTCCTTAGATGATAGTAAACTTTTTTATGGTCATAATTGTAAATCCTCCAAGGAAATTTTGGGTACTCTTAAAATGATATATGAAGTTTCTCCAAGTATCGAGCGAGGGAAAATGAACGCGTGAGGCAAAGAAGATGGATGCATCCTTCATATATGTCTCTCCATATTTATAAAGGTTATAAATTATATTGAAATGTTTGTTACTAACTAATGTCTAAGAGTTAAGAATTATAATAAAAAATCTAATTCAATACTTAATTCAAAATATGGGAGTGTTTATGAATTTTAGGAAAGATTCTCAATTACTTAAAGATGAAGGCATAAACATTAAACTTCAAGAATCCTCAACAACTTCATCAAACTCTTATCAAACAACTGTTTGAATCATAATATAGGTGAGTTTTTGTTATCGTCTCCACAGGGATTGTCCAATATCTTGATGTTTGTCGTTCAATAGTTTATTGTTTCAAGAAAAAGGGTTTTCAAAGTTTTGTTCATAAAATTGTCACTTTTTTTTAGTAGCAAAGCTTGTAAATTCGAAAGTGTTTAATTAATAAAGTATATCAAAAGTAGTTTTCATCTACCCTAACTTATACGTATTCTTTCAATCTTGCATGTGAAGTCGGGTCCGATTAATATCGTCGCGTATTCTCTCAACACCTTCTATCTCTAGAGTGGCATCGTGAGAAATACCGTATTCATCACTACATGATCTCTCCATATAACAACCAATATAGTAAGCTTTAAGTTCAACACAAAGCAACTATCAACCATAGACCGATCTCTTCAATATATAAATCGATAGATGAATATTTTAGGTCAAGTTTCACAAAATCTATGTCTAGAGTTTTACAAAACAAGAATGGATCATTCAGAACAAAAATATTCATCATATATTAATCATCACTTGTTCACATACAAGGCCAATCAAAAGAAATACATGAAGTTAATGGTAGACTACCTCTACCTTTGATACAAAGGAAATTAGCTACCCATAACCATGGTAGCTTGCTTTACAAGTAATAGAAGAAGATGAATGAGCATCCACGTCGAAGAATCAAACTCGGATGCGAATTCAGCTTCTATTTGCAAAATATCACCTTTTGGTGAAGAAATGTTGAGAAGGGAAGTTTAAGGGTGAAAATGAGTTATGATCCCCAAAAAGTGTCAAAAGTACTGATATAGTACTTTTAGAATCTGTCAAGTTCACCCAGTGAACTCCATTTATGGCACCTGAAGTGCCTCTGAACAGTTAAACCGCCCCTGAAGAAATACAAAGTTCGTTGTGTGAGCAATTCTTCGCCCTGCGAACTACCTCGCTACAAGTTCGCACAACGAACTTAGAGTCCTTTAGCTACTGACTTTAGTCTGAGATAGTTCGTTGGTTCTTCGCTGTAACTTCGACCAACGAATATTCACTACCAGTTCGCCCAGTGAACTTAGTGCTTTTTCTTACCGCCATCATTCTGAGATGGTTCGTTGGGGCTTCGCCATGAGCTCGCCCAGCTAACATTCGCTGCTATTCCTCGCTGGATGTTCGCCCAATGAACATGCTGAATCTCTTCTTTTCCTTTGGCTTTCTTGTCCATTTACTTGTGTCTCACACTTTGATGTTTTATGCCTAATTTCTGCACAATAACACACAAATCAAAGTAACCAAAGGTATTTTCAATAATATTGAAGAATAACATGATAACATGGAGTAAATCCAACAAAACATCACAAATGAGATGAAAAATTCTGATAAATATGGGTCAATTTAAAGCATGTTTGGAATTCAACAAACTCTCCCCGACTAGATCTTTGCTTATCCTCAAGCAAAGTATGCCTTTCATTGAAAACAAGAGGATTTTCTCAAGCATTTAATTCAACCAAGAATGGATTTATGGCTCAAATAAACAAACAAATGCACACAAGCAATGTTCACCACTTCCTAGAATCGAACAATGAAAAAGAATTTAGTTCTTAAACAAATATCATGCAATGCTTCAATTAACAACTAAATTCTCATGCTTGAATCACTCTAACACTCCTCTTCGAATAATAATGAAGAAATTAACGTGTTTGCAACCGCGGGGCAATTTCACTCACCTGACAAACAATGCAAATACAATCTAATTCATACATTCATCTAATCAATCATCAAAGAATTCAAGGAAGCAAGAAGATCACTAAGGTCTTTAAAGGTTATAGTTTGGTTAGGCTCACAACAAAGGGATATTTATAAGGCCATGGATTCAAAGTTGCCAACGCAAAAGAAACATTCACTATACAAGGTAATGTACACATTACAACTTCATCCAATAATTTCTTTTCTCAATTGTTCACCCTTCCAACACCCTTTATGCACCTTATTCATTTTTTATTTTTTCTCATTCAAACAAGCATGATTTTTCTTTTTCTTTTTCACAATTCATATTCACAATTTTCTTTTCAGTGTTTGTTTGAAATATTTCAAAAATTTTGAGTAACCTACCACTTTCTTTTCACTCTCCCCAACTTGAATTCAAGTAAACCTCAAGTGAATGCTCCTTACTTTTTATGGCAAGGAAAACAATTTAGGACAACGTTCAAAGGTTCAAGAAGAAATTTTTAGAATCCTACACAATTCAATGATGAACTAACTTTTGATTTATGTACAAACACCAAGTTCATCACTAAATTAGGATCTAAACTATTAAGCTCAAAGGGGTTAGAAAATACTCACTACTCACGGGTAAGTTACTTTTTTTTGGGATATGGTTGTGCTCAATATCAACAATTGCCTTAATCATTTCTAATGCTTCCACAAAATCAAAATAATCACAAGATTAAGCATGAATCAAATGTACTAAACAAAATTTATCAGTCATCCTATGCATTTAGTAAACAATGGAGATTTCTCACAAATTTATGGCTATTGGAACCTAAGTGAAACAAGCATTCAAACAAAGTTGCAAAATGAAAAAAAATTGCATTTGCACAAAGAAAAAAAATCTTAAGCATTCTAGCATCCTAGAAAGAGGTAACCATGTACCTTGCTTGCATTTACATGATCAAATACTATCATCACAATCCAAACTTGGGAGAATATTCATTGGATACTTTTAGCAAATAGCAACCAATCTAGAAGTTCTCACATTTAATCACCAAAAAGGGAAACGTTAAAAACCAAACAAACTACCAACATTCATAAAAAAAACTACTAGAGTTGAACATTCCTAAACTGAAGAATTCAACTCTTAAACAACATAAAAAAAACTAAGTTTGAACATTCGTGAACTAAAAAATTCAACTGAAAATAACATTAAAATGTTATGTGTAAAAACACCAACAAAAGTACTAGTACCCAAAAGTGGTACATACAAATATTATCCAAAATAATCCACCAAGTGGATATTGTACAATACAAAAGAGAATACAATAAACAATATAAATATAGCAATTATCTAAGCTAACAGAAAACTTCACTTTGTAGCAACCAAAGGAAGTAGCCTAAGACCATGCTCAAAATATCTAACATCTAAAACTAGTCCTCATCGAACTCGGTCTCCTCATCCAAATCGACCTCCTCTCCAGATCCAGAACCATCATCAAAACCAGCCTCCTCATCATCTCCAACCTCCTTAATGTCATCTACCTCACCAGGATCAGCTACACCTGCCCCCTCTCCAAAGTGTGGCCTGACCTCAGGCCAACCAGCATGAGCTAGGAACTGCTCCCTAGTCATCATCGATCGCTTCACAGAAGGCTCTCAGTACTGAAGTTGTAACACTTGCATAGAGTCATGTATATCAATCATGGCGCGCTGAGTAGCTGCCATCCACTCCCAATTGTAGTTACAGATCTCCCTCTGAAACGGGTCAAAGCCCTGAGAGCCTGTAACTCCAGAACCGGAAGCCTCACCAGCTCCTGGACCTGTACCAGCACCCGCACCAGAAGTCTGTCCTCCTCTCATGCTCTTAGGCCTGCAAAACTTATCCACATAATTGTCTTCAATGGCAACCGGGATGGTCACCTGACGGCGGGAGGGTAGCTTCACCCTCTCATGCACGCACAAAGCCATGATTAGACATGGGAAAACCAAGGGGGAATTAGGTCGCGACCCTGGTTTAAGTCCGCTCTCAACAACAGCGTGCATCTCATCAGCGATGATCCTAGCCACATCAATCGAAGTATTAATCAAAATGTTGTGAATCAAGTGTGAAAAAAGAATGTGCATAGTGGAGGTATGCGACTTCGACTTGATGTTTCTCAACACCAAGAGAAGCACCAGTTGTGCTAACAGACACATATCCTCCCTGTGGTATCTTCTTGGAACCCTAGATGGGTTCAATTCCACAGATTTGCCTTCCAACAACAATGCACCAAACATTTCCTCAATGTCTCTATGTAGCCTCAAAGTCTCATGATACTCATCCACTTCATCTTCCCCCAAGGTGAGAGGTTTACCTAAAACATCATTAATAGTATCCCGATCAAACCTAACCTCTCTTCTGCAAACCAGTGTAGTCCAAGAAAAGACCTCGTTGTCATCCGGAAGAGCATTAGCGTAGAACTCCCTTATGAGTTCCATGTTATAACTATCACCGGGTGTAATTAACTTGTCCCATTTCTTTGCATGAAGAATCATGGCTACCGCCCGGTAGGAACCTTGAGGGTTGATATTAAACCTTTTCTCAGGAAGAATGCTCCTTTTCTCCAGAGCAATAGATCTTGTAACCTGCTTTGCTCTTTTGAATCGATCGGTATCATATGAGATTGGTTGCGGACGAGATGAACTTCTGACCTTTCTTTTCTTGGAAGGAGTTGTTCTTGGAGGTTCCGTCAGCACAATCATCAAACATAACCACCAAACTAAACACATGATACATTAGTAACAAAACAATGTACAAAAAATCATAACAAGAAATCTCAGCATAATTCAAAAATCAAACTTGTTGTCATGTTTGCCTTGAGTTCGCCTAGCGAGACCCAGCGAATAACCGCTCCAGGTTCGCCCAGCGAACTCAAGGCGAACCCTGCGAATTTTAAAAATTCCAAGTTCTTCCTATTCAATAAAAACACAACAACAAAGAAATCTTTGTCCACTTAATCAGTGTTATTCAATGTCGCGAAACATCTTAAAGAGAGTGACATAGTTCGCGACTCGACCCGGTAATTTCTTCTGTGGTTAATTTTAAAAATTGTGAAACAACAATTTTAAGACGTTTCAAACTGCCATAGCTACTGATGAAATTATTGGTACTTCTGCGACTGGTGTTTCTAATAAACCGTTCAAGTTTGAGGGAAGTCATTTCAAATGCTGGAAACAAAAAAAGGTTGCCAACATTCTGATTGATGATATTCCTATTGCTCCTTATGGATCAACCAAACAAATTAATGGTAAGAAATATGTGGGTTCATATGGAACACTTAATTGTGTTGAAATTGAATTTGCTGCACAGATTAAAGCGAACGATTTCCAGCTCAGAAAAGAAATTTCCTTATGGAAAGAGAATGATTATCTCTATAAAATCATATTTTTAATGGACTTGTAGATGATCTGCAATACTACAAAACAGGTTTGGAAGGCTCTGCAAAAAAAGTATGACACCGAGGAAGCAGGAATAAAGAAGTATATCGTTAGTCGCTACCTAAAGTATCAGATGGCATAAATCAAAGGTGTGTGGAGGCTCAAAGTTATGAACTTCAAAAGTTTGCTTATAAGATCATCACAAAAGGTATATATTTAGATGAACAATTCCAAATTGCTTTTATTATTAATAAATTGCCCCTAGTTTGAAAGTTTTTAAAAATTCTACTTCACCACAAAACAAAAGAATTTTTTAATTGAGAGTCTGATTATTCGCCTTCGAGTTGAAGAATAATCTATGAGACAAGATCAAAAAGAAAAGTATTGGTTGTTTCAAACAACAAAAAGAAATACAGTGTAGTTCTGAAGCCATTTGGAAAATGATTAAAGAATCAGAATCGCAATGTTGTGAACCGAATTAAGAATGAGAACCCTTCAAGGGCCCGAATTACTCCAATTGATAGGCAACAATCACCACCATAAAGAAATGACACTGGAAACCAGGTCATATGATTAAGAAATGAAATATTGAGTTTAAACCTTGTGTTTCCCCTAATGCATAGGTTAATCTGATTGATGAGCAATTTATTGCTTTGTTCACTAAAATCAACATGATTGGTGAGTCTGATGGTTGGTGGATGGACATTGGCTCTTCTCATCATGTCTGTTATGATCGTGCAATGTTTAAAACGTACATGAATAAGAAAGTGTTGTTGGGAGTTGTCCATACCACTAACGTTGTCGGTATTAGAGAAGTGCAATAGTGTCCACCTCTAAAAAGACTTTAATCTTGAAAGATGCCATGTATACTTCAGAGATTATAAAGAATCTTGTTTCTGGTTTTTTTCTAAATAAGGCAGAGTTTAGTTAGTCTATTGGGGTAGATTTGTACATAATCACTAAAAATGATATTTTTGTGAAATTACTATGTTTAAGACTTTTGTTAATGAGATTGAAATTCAATTATGTAACATGATTAAGATACTTCGTAGTGAAAGCTTTGCTGATTTGAGCAAATTTTTGGGAAAAACAGAATGTCAACAGAGATGTTTAAACATGAAGAAGTCTGATGAAAGAAGACTGGTCAGAGAAGATGTCCTAACAGATGTCCTCTGTATCTGATATTGCAGGATGTTTCTAAATATGTGGCAAGAATTACGGAAACAATCAGTACATGGATCAAGGACTGAAGACTGAAGCCCAAGGAAGAAGAAGACACTATAAATAGAAGACTTAGACCTAGGTTATTGTATGCCTTAGTACGCCTTTTGTAACCTTGCTTTCTTATGTAAGAAACAAGGGTTTAGGGTTTTGAGAGTCGTTGGCTCTCTAGGTATTAAGTCTCCCTTTGTATTAGTTGATACACTGTGGTAGATATAGGTGTCGCACAGATCCATAAGCCCTGAGGTATTGGATTGTGTATTGTTCTTGGATGACGCTTTTAAGCAAATCCGAGTTAGCTTGTTTGTCAAGTATGCTTGACAGAATTATGTATTGATAGGGATGATGTAGAAATCACAGTTGGTGATTAAGGGAAGTGAGTGGGATATCTCATATCAAGGTTCTAAACGTTTGAGTTTAATCTTGGTAAAGATGTTCATTGGGTAGATGTTAGGTATGAAGTTATAAACGGGGGAGTTTAACTTTGTAACAGTCTACAGATAGTGGAGTCTTCTTCCTGGATTGGTATCCCCCAGATGTAGGTGAGTTGCACCAAACAGGGTTAACTATTACTGTGTTCTTTATCATTCTGCAGATTTACGTTTTCTGTTAGGGTTATGATAAACATGTTGGATCAGATGTCGTGACATCTGTGTGTGTGCAGTTCTGATATTCAAGGTATCAGTCTACTGTTGCGCCTCTGAGTTTAAATGATTATGTTGCACAATGTCTTGACATGTGTTAGGACATCTGCTATCTGCATAGGCCAGAATTTCAATTGGTATCAAAGCAGGCATCCTGTCTGGTTCTGGATGAGATTTTTGGGAGATACTTTCTAGCGTTTAAACAAGGAGGAGTTTTGAAGATCAGATCAATCAACTCAGACATACTCAAGGGTATTAATGGATGAGATGGATGTTCTGGATCGAAGGGAGCAACCCGGAGGTTGTTCATGTTGCTGAGGAGATTCTACAACAACTACGGGAGAAGTGGCTAGTTTTCTTGTTGGTGTGTCTTATAGGATGTTGTGACATCTTTTTAGGACAAGCACGATTTGTTCCTTGGTGGTTCCGCTGCATGTGTTTCTGATGGAAGAGCTCTAGAATTATGGGATTCTGGAGTTGTTACTGAAGACAGTTGGTGGAAGGTCTCAATCTTCTGCCTCTATATTTGAAGATATTTGCATTCTTTTATTCCAAAGTCGGGAGCGATTGAGTGAAATGAGTTGTGGTTGGATATCTGGTATGATGACTTGGTACTTGGAAGCTTGGTTTCTTGGTACAGTTGAAGTCAGTTGAAGAGGAGAGGAGTTGAGTTAAGTTTATCAGGTTCTTGCTCTAGGAGTTTGATAAATTATTGGTCGGCTAGGTTGTCAAAGATACTTGAGAATTTTCTCAAGTCCACTCATAAAGGCATCTATGTCGTGTATCTGGAGTCTTCTAGTTACTCTTCTCAGATATTAAAGAAAGTACAACTAAACTTGTCTTATTTAAAAACATGGGGTAGTGTGGTTTATGTCAGAATTCAGGATCCGAAGCGAGTTAAACTCGCTAGTAAAGCCTATGAATGTGTATTCATTGGGTATGCAGCAAACAATAAGGCATATAGGTTTTATGACCTAAATAAAAAAGTGATCATAGAATCAAATGATGTTGAATTCTATGAATAAAAATTTCCTTTCAAATCGAGAAATAGTGGGGGCACTTAATCGAGTCACATTCTTATGATAAGAAGCACAGAAAGCAATGACAATGTAGAAACAGAACTTCGACGAAGTAAAAGAGTAAGAGTTGCTAAAGATTATGCGGCTTATAATGTAGAAGAAGATCCAATAAATCTTCAAGAAGCCTTGTCATCTCTTGATGAAGATTTATGGCAAGAAGCTATAAATGATGAGATAGAATCTCTAGATTCTAACAAGACCTGACACTTTTTTGAAAAAAAAACTAAAACCTGATGGAACTATTGATAAATACAAGGCTCGCCTTGTAGCCAAGGGTTTTAGACAAAGAGAAAATATAGATTTCTTCAACATTTCTTCTCCAGTCACTAGAATTACATCCATTAGGGTATTTATTTCAATAGCTGCTATTTATAACTGAATAGTATACCAAATGGATGTTAAAAAAAATTTTTAAACGGTGACTTAGAAGAAGAAATCTATATGGAACAACTAAAAGGGTTTGTGATCCATGGACAAGAAAACAAGGTTTATAAGTTAGATAAGTCTTTGTATGGTCTAAAACAAGATCTAAAGCAATGGCATGCGAAGTTTGATAATTTAATGATATTGAATGGGTACAAAGTGAATGAAAGGGACAAATGCATTTATTACAAATCTGAGAATTACATTTGCATTATCATATGTCTCTATAAAGACTATCTACTCATACTTGAATAAAACATTCAAGTTGTTAATGATGTGAAATCACTGTTGTGCACCAACTTTGATATGAAAGACCTTGGAGAAGCGAGCGTGATTCTTGGTATCAAGATCACGAGACCCGAACAAGGAATATCTTTGGATCAATCACACTAAGTGGAGAAAATCTTAAAGAAATATAAATACTTTGACTGTAAACCTGCATGCACGCCATATGGTCCAAGTTTGAAATTATTTAAGAACATTGGTGAAAGTTGTCATACCCCAAATTTTGACCACCAAGATTTCCCATCATTGTGAGGATCATTTCCACAATATGGATGTGCCATCATGACTTATCAATTTCCTTAAGGATTGTTGAGCTTTCACTACAACCAAGAATTAGGGTTTTGAGCCCTCTCAGAGCACTTAGACAAAGTATCAATCAAGAAATAACATGATCTTCAACTTGTCTAACCTCTCAAACACCCATAAAGGATCAAGAGGACTCCCATATCAAGAATCAAGCATGAAGTTGCAACATTCCAAGTGGATCAAGCCTCGAGATCGCTAGTGTCACCAAATTAGGGTTTTGGTTGACCAAGGCCTCCAGATAAATTTTTTCCTCTGGGCATGATCCAATGCTTCAAAGCATAACCCAAGATACTCCAAGGAACCTTATGAGTCCCATCATCAAGTCAAAATAGCCTCAAGGGATGCATTCATAAAAAATCAGGAATTAGAGTTTCTTGACTTAATTCACCCCTAAGTTGACTTTTGGAGCAAAGCATGAGCCAAGACCTCAAGACATGATTTAAGGGCCTCAAATACACTACATTGATCCATTTACAACAATGGATTGTTCCAAGAAGCTTGATTCACAAGTTTCAATTTCATCAGGACCACAATTAGGGTTTTGAAGAAAAAGTCAATTGTGCCTTTGACTTTGGACCAAGACATGCTCCTAAACCTTGGGACATGATTCAATACACCCTAAAATACCTATGGAATCCATCCATTAGGTTTGAATTAGGTCAACAACTTGATTGCACAAAGGATCACACAGTTTGGATTTCATCTGACAAAAAGTCAAATGTGCCCAAAATCAAGTTGGACTTTTTAGAATTTTTCACAAATATGGTTCCCCTAAGTCCAAAACAATATTAATATATGGTTTTGATCATCATTCATCAAGAAAAATCAAGAAAAGTGAGGTAACTTGCAAAATAGGCAACCTTAGAAAACTTAAATTTTTCTAAGTTATGGAACAAAATGGCTTTAGTACCAACTTTGCAAGGTCATAACTCCCAAACCCTAAGGACTTATTCTTCCATCCAAAGCTCAAATGAAAGTTCACATGACATACTTCAAAAGTGTCAACTACAAAAGATTCCAAATCCTCCTGGATTTTGAGTTATGGATTGATCAAAATCACAAAACGTGGAAATGACCACTTTTTCCAACACTTAGTAAAATTTTTCAACAAGTCAGAATCTGTTTCACTTTTTCCAAAATTTGAGGTTATTTTTCACCTTGATCCAAGCTGAACCAGGTCCATTTGTGGACATCAAAGTTAAAGTATGTCATGAGAGCTTTCCAACAAGTACCAGATCATCTCCAAATTCAATTTGAGTAGGGAGTTACAACCCTTGGAACATGGCATCAAAGACTGGTTTCTTCCTAAGGCAGATTATAGGTCATTTGCTCGAATTAGATAAATCAGACAATTACAAGTCTTGTTATCCATTTGGACACCTCTAGGGATAACATCTAAGGGACAATGTCTGATCCACAAGACTCCCAAGTCCAAGGATCTACATGTAGCTATGTGTCCCCTAAAGAGGCTAAAAATCTCAAAGACTCCAATTTTATTTCAATGCATTCAATGGATTCATAAGGTGACAACCATCAAGACATTGCTACTTAAATTGAGTCAAGTCTTACCTCTAAACCAAAGCTACAATAACCTATTGCACTGGGCCAAGTCAATGGCTATAGAAGACTTGGATTCCTTTATGCAACCATTGACCAAAGACATGTACTAGTTGCCATTCACTATTGCTTGAAAAACAAACTTACTCTACTATAAATAGAGCTCATTTGTGATCAGTTTGAGTACACCAAAGCACACAAACTGATGCTTTCCTCAAAATCACTCTCAAAAAACCAGATTTACCTTCTACTTCAAGTCACTATCGAATTTTGAAATAGGAAGTAATTCAAACCAAACCAATCATGCCAACACCTCATATACATCATATATGAGTGATCCATGACCCTGAAACACATCTGGAACATCAGAATCACAAAATCACCATCCATTTGCTCAAGCTTTTGGTCTGTTTGCAGTTAAGGTGCCACAACAAGTTCTGGGTTGATTCAATCCATTCCAAGCTTTCAAACACATTACTTGAGGTCCATTGAAGCTATCCAGATCATTACACAATATCTGTAATACCTCCAACATGAAATTCGATCACCAGCTGCAAGAGGTAAGCCTAAAGCCTTCAAACTCCATATTACATGCATCATAAATGAATTTTTGAGTTACCATCTTGTTTCTGCATGTATATAGAGTGTTAAACCTCAATCAATTGCTATGTATGAATCGTGTATGGAATTTCATAGTGTTCATGCTGAAACTAGGGTTCTTGAGTTCATCCTCTGATTTCTCATTCCATACTTAATATAAATGCAATTAATCTATATGGTTGTGATCCTTGTTCAAAAACGAGCAAGATTGGTGTTTGAATCGTGCAAAATCATTGAGTAATCAAAGAGAAAAGTGAGAAAATGCAAATCTGTGCAAAACAAAGTCGCGCGTGTTCTTCCCTTGTTCTTGGCGCCTTTTTAAAATTTTCAAATATTTGAATTTTTGATATTTTATTTAATTGATTTCAGAAATTAATTTCTCTCTTATTTTTTATCATTTTTTATTGGTTCTTTTTTTAAAAAGTCAAAAAAATGTTAAATTATTTTATTTTACAAAAAATCGAATTTATATTATTTATTTAATATAGTTAGAATTTTGTAATTAATTTCATTTTTATTTGTTTTAAACATTTTAAAATGAAGTTCCCACTTTGATCTCTTCATTCTAAATAAATTTCAATCTTTCATGTGATTAAACATGATTTTTCAAAGTTTACAACTTGTTTTTAAATATATTTGATATTTTACATCATTTTTTATTTAATTTCCTTTGAAAATTATATCTTTTAAATTCAAAGTTAGGGTTTTCTCTAAATTTTATTTTTTAAACTTCACATAAACACTTTTGGGCCTCTAATAGAGTGTAAGACTCATCCCTTGTCACAAATAAAACTTTCCGGGCCTCAGTCATTGTATAAGTCGCGACTCGATTTCAAAAATCTCGGTGCGATCGCCATTTTCAAATAATTTTAAACTGGGTCTCTCCTTGAGTTGTAAGTCCCATTTTTCTTTCTTTTTTTCAAACACTTTGGGCCTCAAATAGAGTGTAAGACCCAACCCCCCTTTGTACATAAATAATTTGGGCATCAGTCATTGTATAAGTCCCTGTATAGTTTTTCAAAATAACAATGCAATCGCTGTTTTTCATCTGGGCCTCTCCTTGAGTTGTAAGCCCCATCTCTTGTATAAAAATAAACTTTGGGACTCTAATAGAGTGTAAGTTCCATCTCTTTTGTAAATACAATAATTTGGGCCTCAGTCATTGTATAAGTCCCTCTGTGGTTTTCAAAACTACAACGTGATCGCCGCCTTATAAAAAAATTCCTTTTAAAAACAACTTTACTTTTGATTTAGATTCAAAAATTGTTATCAAAACTTTCTTCAATTCTTGAATAACTAACCATACAGCTGTGTTTATAATACTGGAAGCTTGCTCACCTGTAAGTTTTACCAGCTTTTTTTACATACTTGTTTATATATTTCATCTGTATATATATGCTTGTATATACTTGCTTAGAGTTTTCCCCGACAATTAGGTCTAGGATTAGATCAAGCCAGTGGTCACTCTTTCAACACAGTCAAAACTAGTTCCCCATAGGAAATTCCAAATACAGTCTTGCCTCCTCTTGGGCTTATACAATATGGAACAGAGAAAGGCATTATTCCCGGTGAAACTTTTCTCAAGAGTGTCACTACTAGAAATTTGTCTAAGAAATTCATTTCCCCAGAGAAGATTAATTCCCGGTGAAACCTCTCTTGAATTTCTTCAAACCCTAGAACTGTTCACTAAAGAAAGGATTATTCCCGGTGAAACCTTTCTTGAACTTTTCTTAGGTTTGGACCCACAGGCATCCTAAAAGTATCCCCAACCTCCTCTTTGGCTTTGTACAAGGACCCTCGGGCTTCTTAGAAGTTCTCATGCCTCCTCTTGGGCTTAGTAGAAGGACCCAAAGACCTCCTATAGGTATAGGATAGAACTTAGTCATCCTTTGAGAGTTCAACCCTCCTGGGAGTCAGAATCTCAAAACATCAGGTCAGTTTAGGGTTGATTCTCATCCTTTAAAACATCAGCCTCCTCTTGGGCATCATACAAAGATAAACCTTTTCATACCAGTAGATTTGGACAGTCTCACCTCCTTTTGGATCCCAAAGAAACCCTCAAGTTTCCTAAAAGCACAGGAAAAACCCTGATCAATCACTAGCAGAGTTAAGATCTCCACAGGTTTCAAAACTCAATCTTTAAACCCTTACTTTAAAATTTCCCCAGCTAGGGTCAAGTTACTCCCAGTAAAACCCTCAGGAAACTCAGAACCTCATGGTCTCTGATATTTCAACTCTTCTGCAATCCCCAACAAGAGTTGATTCCCCAATTTGGCCCTGTCTCTGGATCTCAATAATCCTCAGCAGAAGCTAGCCTCCTCTTAGGCTTTGCATAATGATCATGCCTCAGCACTTTTAGCCTCAATGTTGGGCTTTGTACAAGAAAGATAAAACATCTCCCTAGTGGAGTCAACTTCTTTTAGCCTCAATCTTGGGCTTTGTACAAGACAGATAAAATATTTTCCAGCTGAGTCATTAACCTTTAGCCTCAATCTTGATCTTTGTACAAGACAGACTAAATATTCCCCCAAAATAGAGTCAATTATTTTCTTTTTAGCCTCAATCTTGGGCTTTGTACAAGACAAATAAAACACTCTCTTGTTGAGTCAGTATTCTTCAGCCTCAATCTTGGGCTTTGTACAAGACAGATATAAAACTCCCTAAACAGAGTCAACCTTTGAGCTTCAACCTTGGGCTTTGATTAAGGCACACAAAAAAAACCAACATCCCTTCAGAGGAAATCAAAATCTCTCTGTATGAAGGCATTTCTCTGTATAATCACATATCAAAACAGAAAATCAAACAAACCTTAATCCTAGATAACTGCTGTAAGTGGCACACTTGTTGATTCAAAACACCAAGTTATGGTCCCTCTTTATCCTGGTAAAACCCTCTTTCATCTAATTGCTATAAGTGGCAAGCCTCTGGATTATTTACATCCAAGCCAATTTCCATCTCTTAGCATGAAAGATTCCTAAGGAAAAATGGCATTGCTCTACACTGAGTTAAAGTTTTCTCCTTCATGACAAATCCCTTATAAAGGAAATTATGGCATTGCTGGATTCCATATATTCCAGTTAAAAGTAATCCTCCTTTATAATCAGTTACCCAACAACTATGATAAACAGATGAGATATCTCCCTTTAGAGATGACAAATTCTCTCTCACTCAAAACCTTTAGCTTCAATCTTAGGCTTTGAACAAGACACAAAAAACCTTTAGCTTCAATCTTGGGCTTTGAACAAGACACAAATAACCTCTAGCTTCAATCTTGGGCTTTGAACAAGACACCAAAACATATTTTTCCTCCCATAGAATAGGAGGAACTGTGATTGCTCTGATTTCCATGTTATCTTTATGGGAATACGTAGGCATAAGATTGTGAAATCTTAGCAAGCACACTAATCAAAAACCTTAGGTCCAGTACCTTACCAAAAACATCAAAAAACCCAAAAAAACAACAAAAATACTCTCTCAAACTTTCCCAACCCATGATTGAAAAACACCAGTAAGTAGATAACAGTAGAATTTGCTAAACAATTTATGGATAACCATATATAGGATGGGTAATTAACAACTCCTCATTGTATAACCTGACCCCGGACCCCCCAATCTCTTAAGCATTTATTAAAGGAAACATTTGCAAGCAAGGTTAGTTTTAGATAGCTTCCCTTTCCTTTCCAGCTTCATAGGATAAATAAGAAATCAGAAAGTAGCACCTAATTCCAACCAATGCGGTAAGGTGGTCGTGTCACCGACAAAAATCGCACGCTACAGAAAAATGGCGACTCTGCTGGGGAGCCAAACTATGATTAGAATTCCTAAGAGGTCTAGGTTGTTTACCATTTTCTATACTATATACTATATATATTTACTGTTATTCCTACTTGATATCCGTGTTTATTTTTATGTCAAATGGGAATGCGATTGATACGCATGTGGAAAGTTTAATAGAACATTAAGATAAGGGTGGCATAGACAGGAGACACTTATAGGGAGTGAATCCCGAACAAGCTATCCTGGTTGCCCACCGAATCAGTCGAGGTACCCGTACTAAAGTATCGATGTTGAACGACCGATTGTCGTGAAAGCATTGTCTTTTCTAGTATGGTACCCATGACCCTAAGGATTTAGTAGACTTCAACCATATGACCATTTGGTAGTGCGGTGACTATCGGGAATAATTGTTACGCGATACTACACTCAAATGAGATTTACCCTAGGATATTATAGCTCGCTCGAGTGAATCAGCTTGCTGTTGATATCTCTAGGGGGTCAATGATTTTGGGAACCTTAGAACTTGTTCTACAGGTACAAAAATTTGACCAAAATAGTACAATTTTTGGGATGGGTTGAGCCATGACTCCATGCTCGTGACGTTGAACCTTTGAACACATGTTTTCAAATGTTTTTGTGTGATGCATTCATGCATTCATCTAAAAAACTCTTTTCAAACAAGAAAAAAAAATCTTTTTCAAAATAAAATAAACAATAATTGCAAATATCAGAGATTACGTTATGGATTTCGGTAGAAGAAAGACGCACAAGTACACCTTCAAGGCTTCGAAACTAGAGGACTTAAGGAAGTTGGCAAGGATGATTACCAACCCTGAGGCTTTCTGAGCTAAGCACGGAGGACTTTTGTCTCTGTTAAGGGTCCACGTAGTTGAAGGAATCTTGTCTACGCTGATTTAGTTCTACGATCCGGTTTATCACTGTTTCACCGTTTCGAATTACCAACTGGAACCAACGCTGGAAGAGTACTCTCACCTGATTGATTTACCTATCACTGATCAAGCTCCATTTTCTGGACTGGAAGAAATTCCAAAGGATCGGGCCATTGCAATAGCAATCTCTTTGGACGAGTCAGAAGTTAGGACTTACATAACCACTAAAGGAGGAATCCAGGGTTTACCAGCTAAATTCCTGATGGAGAAAGCCATATACTTTGCCAGTATAGGAAACATAACTGCTTTCAAATATATCTTTGTCCTGCTCATATACGGGTTATTCCTTTTTTCCAACATTGACAACTTCGTCGATACCAATGCCGTTAAAATATTTCTGATTGGGAACCCTGTACCAACCTTGCTCGCAGATGCTTATCATTCTGTACACTTAAGGAATTTTTACAGTAGAGGAATGATTATATGTTGTGTACTGCTACTCTACAAATGGTTCATTTTCCATTTACCTAAGTCGGCTGCTTTTTGGGATCACAAGAGTACTCTACGTTGGTCACAAAGGATTATGTCCCTTACCAACTCTGACATAGATTGGTACAATAGGATTTACGAAGGGATAGAGATCATTGATAGATGTGGAAATTTCCCTAATATACCCCTCATTGGAACTAAAAGTGGAATCAACTACCATCCCATTTTAGCTCACCGTTAACTCGGATACCCGATGAAGAATATCTCGTATAATGTTCATCTCGAAGGTCTTTTCTTCAAGGAATGGGAAAATGACCGGGCACTAAAGAAGGAAATAGTACATGCCTGGCAACATATTCACAAGAAAGGCAGAGAGTTTCTAGGAAGACCAAACTGTATCTCCATGGAACCTTATCTCCACTGGGTGCAAACTAGAGCCCTCAAGCTGAGGATACCTTACCCTCGTCAAGAAGTTTTTCCGTTAAAGGAATCTATCCTTTATTTCATGTCTGATGCGGAAAAACTCCAGGCCGCTCTCAACAAAGTTCAACGTGAGAAGAGCTCTTGGAAAAACAAGTACTGAATCCTCAATTTAGAGTGTACCAAGATTCAGGAACTGTTAAAGGAGAAGGATGCTCTGATTGAGATATTAGAACAGCATGCTATAGAGAGTCAAGAAGAACGAAGAAATTTGCTCGCTCATTTTACTTGGCAAATGACTGACAACCCGACAACGGCTGAAGAGCCCCGTTCAAAGAAAAGGAAACTACCGGAACCGGCACCTGAGCCCTCTTCAGAGAGGACTCAGGATCCATGAGCTTAGACATCTTCCTTACAGCACTTTGTAAAATACTGTACTTTTCCTTGTAAAATACTGCAATCTTTCGAATTCAATAAAAGGGGTCTCACGCCACTGTATGGTATTTGCAATCTATTTGTTGAAGCTTCTTTTTTATTAAAACAAAAACTAAAAAATATGTCATTGCATATCATTCATCATTCTCACATAATGCATTTTTCTTATCTTTGAGTCTCACGTGTGTGTAACAATTCTAGAGTCAAACTGTCTCACTCATACAATACTCGGGCCAATCGACAAAAGAAAATGGATGATCTCGAGGAAGAGAACAGAGAGCTGAGAGAAGAAATCGACGCTCTGAAGGAAAGTTTGGAAAAAAATTCACAGTGACATGCAATCCCTGGCAGCATCTCAGGAGCAGCGGCATCAAAAGACTGTAATCTCTGAGATCACATCTACGCCCATAATGGAGACACATGAGAATCATCCTCGATATAACATGCCTAAGGGTCGCCCTTGGGGAATGCCTCTCAATTTTATACCTGAAGGATATATCCCGCCGATCACTTAAGACCCAGAAACCATGGCAGGAGCTACTGGACCTGAAGGTTACAAACTTTGGGAAAGTGAAGATGCAAGGGTTACAACAGCAACTCCTGAAGGTTACAAACTTCAGGGCATGGAAATGCCAAGAGTCACCACTATAATGTCTATACCACAACCAGTGGCACACACTGTCCCGGAAGGACAGATTCCGCAAGCAATTGCTGGTGGAAACGAAGACATATACGAAAAGATGAATGAGTTCCAGGAACAATTCTTGGAAATGCAGAAGAAACTGCATGCCATTCGCTTTCAAGACTTATTCGGAAAGGACGCCGCAGACCTCTGTCTGGTCCCTAATGTAAAGATACCACACAAATTCAAGGTGCCTGACTTTGAAAAATTCAAAGGCAACTCTTGCCCTCAAAGTCATTTGGTGATGTACTCTCGAAAAATGTCTACCCAGACAGAAAATCAACAGCTACTGATCTATTACTTCCAAGATAGTTTAACCGGTGCCGCACTTAAATGGTACATGGGTTTAAACCGCACCAAAATTAGTACTTTTAGAAATCTCGGTGCAGCCTTCGTTCAGCAGTATAAGTACAATTTGGACATGGCACCAGATAGGGATCAGCTCATAGCAATGTCACAAAAAGACAAAGAAACTTTTAAAGAATATGCTCAGAGATGGCGTGAAATTTCCGCCCAGATCTGTCCCCCTCTTGAGGAAAAAGAGATGACCAAGATCTTTTTGAAACCCTTAAGCTCATTTTATTACGACTGAATGGTCGCCAGTGTGCCCAGTGACTTCACTAAAATGGTGAACATGGGAGTACGCCTCGAAGAGGCAGTTCGAGAAGGACGATTGAGCACAGATGTAGAGTCATCTAGCAGTACCAAGAGGTACAGTAGTGCTTTCCAAAAGAAGAAAGAGCGGGAGATCAGTAATATCTCTCTCGGAAAGCAAAGGTGAAGGTATAAACCAGTAGCGGCCATAACTCCCTCTATCAACCCAGAACCGGCTCCGACTTACCAACCTCAGGTTGCTCTGAGCCAACCAAATCAACAATAGTATCAGCAAAGGCCACAACAGCCTCTTCAGCAAGCTCGTCCACAATACAACAACAATAATTGTACGACACGACCATCAGGGTTCGACCCTATACCGATGTTGTCTGCATAACTATTTCCACTTTTACTGGCCAAGGGGCACTTCCAAACCAGGTCTCCTATACCAAAAAATCCACCTTTTTGGTTCAAAGCAGATCAAACTTGCCCTTACCATCAAGTAGGATCGGGGCATGACATTGAGAACTGTCTCAGCTTCAAGTCTGATGTACAGAAGCTTGTCAGGAACGGGATCTTATCTTTCAAAGACACCAATCCAAATGTTCAGACAAACCCGTTGTTGCAACATGAGAAGATTGCAGTAAATTTAATAGAGGGTGAATTTAGCCGCAGTTATCAAATTCACGATGTGCTCCTATTAGGAACCAATCTGGTCAGGATGCATTGCAGACAGAACGGGTACGGTCATGTGCCGTCTCACAATTATCACCAGTGTGATATCTGCTCAAAGAATATTCAGGGGTGTTTCGTAGTGCAATCTACCCTACAAGAAAAAATGGATCTGGGCTGGATTTAGGATCACAAAATCCGCTAAGTAAACATGGCCCATACGCATCACAACGTTGTTCAGAACCGCAACATTCTTGCGATGAACGTCAATTTGGTGGCGATGCACTCAAGGCAAAGTCAATATCATAATCTGCCACGGCACGATTACAACACTTGTCTGATCTGCTCAACAAGCAATCAGGGATGCTCTTTTGTACAAGAGGCCTTTCAATGTCAGATGGATCTCGGATGGATCCAAGACTACCGTGAAAGAAATAACCATCAAGTCAATATGGTTCAGATCTTTGACATACGCTTGATGAATACCAGTCTAGTAGAATTACATGCTAAGCAAGTCAGGCTCGGTTTTTTGGCTTCACATGATTATCAAGACTGTGAAGAATATCGTGAAGATGACCAAGGATGTGCGCTTATCCAAAGAACACTTCAACACTTGTTGGACCATTGGTGGCTTCCAATCTACTTGGATGAAGCTACACAACAGATTAGTATGACTGGCAGGAATCCTGGTAGACAACAAAGTTGTGATGTCCGCTCAATGGAAACAGACCTAGTAAAGATGCACTGCATACAAAGCGGGTGTGGCCGGGTGCCACCCCATAATTATGAGCGCTGTAGAGTTTGCTCAGAGAACAACCAAAGATGCTATCTCGTGTGAGCGGCTCTTTAAAATCAGTTTGACCGGAAAGAGGTTCAACCATGTTTGAGTTCTGGGTCGATCAACGTGATACAATACTATCTCCCTGATCAAAGCAAAGACGTTGTTATAATCTCCGATCATGGGAAAACCAAAGACGTTTGTGCCATAATCCCTCTACTCGATGAATCAAGAATCCCTCTTAATAGTAGAAAAGTTCCCAACCAGGAACTGATTGAGGTTGCCTATAACGGTCAGAGAAATCAAAAAGCTCTTGGTTATCTACTTGCTAGGTCCAATACCGTACAAATCGGAAAAGGCTATCCCTTAAAAGTACGGTGCAACAACCATCGAAAATGGAAAGGAAACTCCAATACCCTCCAGCGTGAACATTGCCGACGTCAGTCGAGTTACCCGGAGCGGTCGGATCTTCAACAGAGAAGTTGGGGAACCTGACAAACAAAATGAACCTCAAACGGAAGTTCCTAGTCAACAAGTCGGTCAATCCAGTAATCTAGAACTTGTTAAGAACAACGATGAGATGTTGAAGCTCATCCAGAAAAGCGAGTACAACATTGTGGACCAATTGTTGCAAACTCAGTCTCAAATCTTCGTAGTATCTCTCCTGTTTAGTTCAGAAGCTCACACGGAAACTCTACAGAAGGTCTTAGAACAAGCCTTTATGGAACAAGATGTGACGGTAGGATAATTTGACAGCATCGTTTCCAACATCACTTCCTGCAACAACTTAGGATTCAGTGATGAAGAACTACCAGAAGAAGGTAAGAATCATAATATGGCGCTTAACATTACAGTCAACTGCCAAGACGATGCTTTAGCCAGGGTACTGGTAGACACAGGATCATCTTTGAATGTTATGCCAAAATCAACTCTGGTACGACTATCGTTTCAAGGGGCTCCGATGAGAGGCAGTGAGATCATTGTCAAAGCCTTCGATGGATCCAGAAAAATAGTTATCAGCGAAGTCGATCTTCCTATAACCATCGGTCCTCACACTTTCCAAGTCATGGACATCCGAGCAGCATACAACTGTTTATTAGGAAGACCTTGGATACACGGAGCTGGGGCAGTCACTTCGAAACTTCACTAAAAGATGAAGTTCGTCAAGAATGACAAGTTAGTTACAGTGTGTGGAGAATAAGCCTTAATCGTGAGTAACTTATCATCATTCTCCTATTTAGAACCGGAGAAGGTGGTTGGAATCCAGTTCCAAGCACTCTCGGTGAGCAAGGAGAATAGATCAGAAAAAGGGACATCGATTTAAGGACGCTCTCGAAGTGATCAAGAGTGATAATGTAAAGGGATGGGGACAACTTGTAATTCCTACGGATAACAAGACAAAGAAAGGTCTTGGTTTCTCTTCAACCTATACCCAGACTACCAAGAAAGATGAAAGTTTTCATCCCATTCAGAACTTCTTCCACAGTGGAGGCTTCCTCCACCCAGTGTCTCAAGAAGTGCACACCATCAATAAGAGTGACTTCTCCAATACGGATGAGGAGTGGAAATCTTATCTCAATGACAACGATTATATGTCTCAGGAAGAAGCGCCTATAGCATTCTATTCTCCAAAGAAGAACCTGAGATATATACCAAGATCAGACATCCGGATGATCTATGGAGATTGTGATCCTGAGGGATGTCGTGCTCCACCTAACTCATTAGAAGATGATCTAATGAAGGACAACTGCGATCAAGATTATTATGATCCCCTGGATGACTTGCCTATCTGGAAGTCGTACCCAGAAGAGTTGGGGCAAAAGAGTCAGCCAAACGATGCCTACCAACTGAGTAAGATTGAAGAAAATACCCACGTCCCCACCAAGTCATGGGATCATTATTCAGGACATTCAGAAAATAACCAGCACCACGATGATGAATTTGCAAAGACTGCAGGACAAGAGTTCATCAACTATGCTTTTCCTGAGGTCAACGTCATCGAAGAAGATGTCTCCTCTATTCCTACAGAAGTATGGGACACCTTAGGACAACCGAGTGGCAAGTACGACTTCTTAGTCAAGTACACTGCTCCTGAAAGCTCTCGCTTCAGATACAAGGACATCCAGCCAATTGGATGGGGAGATCCTCTTGAGAGTGAAAACATTAAGGAAGATACAACAGAAGAGTTCGTTTATGACAACTTGGTATGGGAGGAAGACTCCAATGATCCTACTCTGCCAGAAATCAGTGTCATTTCTGAGGACAAACCAAGAAAGAAGATACCAGACTTTGTGACTCACCAAGGAGTTCGTTGCCAATGGGTTGCTGTCGATGTTCCAAAAGTCGTTCATAAGTCTAAGTAATTACTATATTTGTTTTAACCTTTCACCTTGCCCAAGTGAAATAGATGTTTTTATAGGGCTCACTTTTCTGTAAATGTCCCTCTTCGCTTTGCCCAAAGCGACAGAGTTTTGTTTTATAGGGTTGTATTTCAATAATTGACAAAATCATAAATAAATAATGTCATTCTGCCATTCTTGCATTTATTGTTGTTTTCGCTTTTCGTTTTTCAGAAAATGGTAATCCTAAAACAACCCAAAATAAATTTAAAAAAAACAAGCATTTTTCAGAAAAATACACTGCACACACTCTTGCATTCTCTCTATCTCTTTTAAAAAACAAATCATCACGTCATGCATATTGCTTGTTTTAAACCCCGTTGAAATATACGATCCAATGCCTTCTCCCAACTTTGAATTCCCGGTATTTGAAGCTGAAGAAGAAGAGGACGCGGAAATTCCAGAAGAGATCTCCCGACTACTCAGACAAGAGGAAAGGCTTATTGAGCCCTACAAAGAGTCGTTGAAAACGGTCAATTTGGGTTCAGAAAAAGAGAAGAAAGAAGTTAATATTGGAGCAATGCTCAATCCAACTGTCAGAGAAGACTTAATATGACTTCTCAAAGAATTTCCAAATGTATTTGCCTGGTCCTAGCAGGACATGCCAGGGTTGGATACCAGCATCGTGGAACATCATTTACCGTTGAAATCAGAATGTCCTCCGTTGAAACAAAGACTGAGACGGACTCACCCAGATATGGCTTTCAAAATCAATGAGGAAGTGCAGAAACAAATCGACGCAGGTTTCCTCGCCACCTTAGAATATCCTCAATGGCTAGCCAACATAGTGCCAATTCTGAAAAGGGACGGAAAAGTCAGAATGTGTGTAGACTACAGGGATCTGAACAAAACAAATCCAAAGGATGATTTCCCCTTAAAACACATAGACATGCTGGTAGACAGTACAACAAAGTTCAAAGTCTTCTCCTTCATGGATGGATTCTCGGGCTATAATCAAATCAAAATAGCGCCGAAAGATATGGAGAAAACTTTATTCATCACCCCATGGAGCACCTTTTGTTACAAGGTAATGTCGTTCGGTTTAAAGAACGCGGGGGAAACCTATCAAAGGGCCACGACAACTCTATTTCATGACATGATGCACAAAGAAATTGAAGTGTATGTCGATGACACAATTGCCAAATCTAAAACAGAAGAAGAGCATGTGACACACTTGTCAAAGTTATTCGAGCGTCTGAGGAAATACAAACTCCGCTTGAATCCCAATAAATGCACATTCGGTGTACGCTCGGGAAAAATTTTAGGGTTCATCATCATCCAAAAAGGAATTGAGGTTGATCTTGGCAAGGTCAAGGCCATTCAAGAAATGCCTTCACCAAAGACTGAAAAACAGGTCAGAGGATTTTTGGGACATCTGAATTACATCTCCAGGTTCATATCCCTTATGATCGCGACATGCGCGCCAATCTTCAAACTACTCAGAAAGAATCAAAGCAGTGTATGGACAGAAGACTGCCAAAAGGCTTTCGACAGTATCAAAGAATATTTTTTGAATCCGCCGATCCTGTCACCTCCAGTGGAAGGAAGACCACTGATCATCTACCTAACAGTCTTGGAAGACTCAATGGGTTGTGTACTTGGCCAACAAGACGAGACAAAAAGAAAAGAGTCTGCCATTTACTACTTAAGCAAGAAATTCACCGACTGTGAAACTCGGTACACTATGCTCGAGAAAACTTGCTGCACTCTGGCTTGGGCAGCCAAACGTCTTCGCTAGTACATGATTTATCACACTATGTAGCACCCCAAAATTTTCCCTCTCCTTTAACTCTATCTGGCTTATATTCCATTTCATGTTGCATTATCATTTGTGCATATCATTGGTCTTATGCATGGGATCAAGGTATCTTGGTCAGCTCAAGAGAAGAAGATGTTTTTTTTAGTGACTCAAGTAAGAGATCATGTGTGTATAGGGGAATATTGTTCAAGATACCAAAGGAAGAGATGTTCTTAATATCACCATCACTCAAGCTACAATGGGTTCTTAGGCCTCAAGGCATCCTAATGTGTCCATCACCTTATCAAATGATTAGATGTGGCAAGAGTTTTGAAGTAGATCACCTATTTCTATCTATTGATCATCAAGCTAGGGTTGTGAACATCTGTGAATGTAACACTCCTATGGGCAATATTTTTGAAGCTTTATCATCATCATGTGGAAAATTTCATATTTGTTTAAGAAGATTCACATCATACTCAGAGGAAGTTGAGTTTTGAGCTTGGGTCAATTTCTCTTAGACTGTGGGTACCAAAACTAGGGGTTGTGGTAAAATCAGTTTATTTCTGATTCCTTGAGCATGACTTGATCCCATGGTATTCCATATGTCCCTAAGTGTCTAGGAATGGAAGATTGACCATCAATTTGATTCAGAAGGGTTTCAATTGATCAGAGGATTAAAAATTGGGAGAATTGGGGATACAGTCAATTGTGCAGTGAAAAAGTCAACTCCTGGCTTTTTGAGGTCAAACTCTTGTTCATCATGTCAAATGTTATCAATGGATGAATTTTTACCAAGAAATGTCAAGGGATTCATCAAAAATCAAGAATTTGGAAGAGTTGCCATTTATGGAAATTTAGTGTTTTAGAGAGTTTCCATTTTGGGAAAGTTCTAGCCCAAATTTAGCCATCTTCCAAGCCAATTTCCTCCATGATTCAAGCTCCATTTGGAAATCTTTTTCACATGAAAGTTGTAGTTCACATTTCAAGCTTTCCAACCATGTAAAGTTTGCTCTAATTGGATCATTTTTGAGAGAGTTGTGGTGTCCTAAAGTTGGATCATTTTTTAGAGAGTTGTGGTGTCCTAAAGTTGGAATTTTTTCTAAGTTAAATTGGACAGTTGCAATTTCATGTTTTCAAGGCAATTTTTCACATACCTCCAAGCCTTATTTCAATCTGATTTCAACATGAATCTTATTCCATCACCTTCCTACTTGAATTTGAGCACAAGTTCTTGTCATTTGGACCATTACTCACCAAGTTATGATTGATCCAAGTGAGCCATTTCAAACTTGCAAAATTTCAATACTTATAAATTTCTCTAAGTAGTTTGGACAATTTTAGAGGACACATTTCATGGCCTATTTTCACAATGATCCAAGCCTTCTTTCAAGACCTTTCTATCATGGTTTTTGCTCTATGTTCTCCCTAGTTTATGTTGAGCCCAAGAACTCGTCATTTGGCAAGGAATTCATCAAATTATGAGGATTCAAAGTGGCACGCATGGACATAATTTTAATACATCAACAAGTTGTTATTTTGTGCACATAATATGAATTCTTTCTTACATGGCCATGTATATCCTATGCCACACGCATGACCACTCTATTGTTTACCCAATTGAGCCAAACAACCTCATGCACTAGTTTGTACCATGTTGCCAAAATAGTAAAAAAAAAGAATGTACAAACTCTGCCTAGCACACTGGCCCACGTTTCCCTTCATTCCACTCTCTACGCACTCCCTTTTTTACTTCATATGACCACCTAAAATACCATCACATCCAAGCAAAACCCGTGTGCACTAGTGATATGAGTTTTTTTGGAAAAAATTGAAACCACTTCATTCTTCCATTTGGGCTTCCAAAAACAACCCTAACCCACTCTATATAAGGAAAACAAACCCTAAACGAGCAGGGGTACCCTCATTTGCTCAACTTCAGATCAGAAACAAGCTCTCATTCTCAGAATTTTTGCATCTTCGAATCTCAAGTTTTCAAAGCTTTTTCTTCATTCTCTGACTTGATCTTCACTCTCTGAAACTGTTAGAAGCATTTGGAAGGAGTTTTTAGAAGATTTGCAACTGTTTGAAGAAGCAACTGTTTGAGCATGTGACTGGTGATTCTGAAGTCCTCCCATGGTGGAGGCATTGTTTTTATGTGTATTGTTTTAGTTTTCTTGAGTTTCAGCTTGGCGGTTAAATGTTTGAGCTCGATTTTTATGGTGTTTTAGTGATTATAAATGGATTTGGAAGCTAGATCCATGATCTACATGGAAAATGCTTTCGGATAGTGGTTTTGTTTGTGTGATTTGATGAATTTTGCAGAGCTCCGGTGAGCTCATGGTCGGAGAAGACGACCGAAGATGTTCTCCGACGTCTAGGGTTTATGCTGGCGTGGCAAGGGTTTTGACCCTTTGACTTGTCCAGTTGGAAATGAGTCACTTGCCAGCTCAATTAATGAGCAGCACGCGTGGCATTCTTTTTTTGATGTTTTTTTTATTTTTTGTTTTAAATGGTCTGGGCTTAATGTTTTTGCTTTCTGCACCCTCCTTATTTGGCCCATGTGCGCATATATCATGAATCATGATGTATCTAGATTGATGATACACCCCCTGGCTGGTCATTTAATTTATTTTCTTTTCTTTTCTTTCATTTTTAATTTCATTTTATTTTTAATTGATAAACTCATTTAAAAAATAAACAAAAATAGTTTTATGATTAATTTGTGTCTTGGCTTATTTTTCATATTTTTTATTTTATTTTTATTTCTATTTTACTATTTTATTTGGATTTATTTTGTTAATACATTTCCAATGATACCCTTCATCTAGGGTTAGGGAATTTCATGACCATTGCTCATCATTTGAGGCTGTTTTTTTGCCACACTTAGACCTTCATATGAGGTTGTTTTGATGCTGGTTTGGGCTTGGTTTGAGTTACTTAAGTGACTTGACATTCAACTTTTGTTGACCCTCGATACATGCTTGATCACTTGTCTACCTTGCCTTGGTGATCACTTTTGAACATGTTCTTGAACTTTTTTTTCTCCCATATTTTGTACATGCTTAGTTGGATGTTTGAACATGCCTTTGGATTTTTTTTGGATTTTGTTGGATCACTTTGCTATTTTTGATTGATGCTTCCATTTGATGATGTTTTGAGCATGTTGGTGCACACATCTTGACCTAGTCTTTGAGTATTGGTGTGACATGGATCATTTTTATGTTTGATAACACATGTTTAAGCTTCTGATTTGCCTTGGATCTTGATACATTGACCTTCTTTTGTGTTGTCTTACTTGTATAAGAACATGTGAATCATTTTAGACTTGATCTTGTTGAATGCATGCCTAATTTTGTCATATGCTTTGAGTGTGATGGATGATGTTCTTTCTTTTGATTTGGGTTTTTTATGACATGATGTACTTGCTTCCCCATCTTGTATCTCACTTCATTTGGTCTCATTTATCATTGTCATATGTCTTGTGACATCTCTTTTGGAATGCTAGATCACTTGAGTGTGTTTGAGCACTTTGTTTCACATGATCTTGTTTGCATGAACATGATGATTGGTGATTACTTGGTATGAGTATGATGTTTACTTTATTGCTTGGCTTCTTGAGTTGACCTTCCATGTTTGTTCATCTTATTGCATATTCTCCTTCATCTCATACTTCTTTCTTCTCCTTTGGATCTTAAGACTTGTTTAAGTCTTGGATTTCCTTTTGCATGTTCCCTTAGGACTCCTTAGTCCAACTTAATCTTTGATTAAGCTTGATGTAGAATAGACATTAGGATTAAATCCATGTATGCTAACATTAGGTAGAATTTTCCCTTTTTACCTCAACCTTAGGGCCACCTTTGCATGATAACATTAGGATTTTCAGATTCCCATTAGTGTTTTCTTTTCAACCTTTGAGTCTTCTCTTCTCATCTCAAAACAAGTCTAAAACACTTAATAAACGCAACGAGCATTATGCGCCATTAGCCTTAAATACGTAGGAAATGAAGAATGAGGGGTCTGCATTCACTCTTCTAGAGTGTTTAGCATACGTCTCATTGGGGGCGACCATGCGATGCATTCGCTCTTATGTCATAGACTTTAGTGCAATGCAAGTTACAAACTAACTCAACTCACTTCTGTCTAAAAAACACAAACCAAGTTCAAATCATTTTCATCCTTCGGGATTGTTGGATTTCAAATCATTTTCATAAAAGAGCACATTATTTCTGTTCAGTCGAAAACAGACATCGACCCTAACTGTCGGACGCGAATCTAACGTCGCTCATAAAAAAACACTTAACCATTGTGTGGTTGTTACCACGAACTAAGGACGCTCTGATTTCCTCTCTCTGGCTAGATTGAGGATACGTAGGCACAAGACAATGATGTCTTGGCGAGCACTCTTCCCACCTTTTTTCTGTAGTCCCACGAATAATGGATGCTCTGGTTTCCTCTCTCTGGTTAGATTGAGGATACGTAGGCACAAGACGACGATGTCTTGGTGAGCAACCTTCCCCCATTCACCTGTAGTCCTCCGAACTACGTTGACTCTGAATTTCCCATTGCACGAGGGAATACGTAGGCCTAGGACGGCGATGTCCTACTGAGTCTCTTTTTTCCCTTTTGGTTTTCCGTTTCTATTTAGTAGTAGGCTTTAGATAACTCACCCTTTAATTAGACAACAAGCGTGGATCCCATCGAGTATGATGGACACGTGGGGGTGCTAATACCTTCCCCTTGCGTAACCGACTCCCGAACCCGGACTATGGTTGCGATGACCATGTCTTCTCCCTTTTGAAGTTTCTTCGATCGTTTCTTTTCCCCGCGTCGGGATAAATAACGTTCAGTGGCTACTCTTCTGTTTCATTTCCGCCGGTTATTTTTCGCAGTTGCGACACACTACTTGGCTAATCTCTGAAATGGATCCGATCAAGTACGTCTTTGAAAAACCTGCTCTCACGGGAAGGATCGCCCGTTGGCAGATGTTGTTATCAGAATACGACATCGAGTTGTCGTACCTCAAAAAATACGATCCTCGCGATGGACGCGGAAAAAACTGTTCTAAACAGAGTCGCTACCGAACTTTATTTATCCCAAAAGAGGGAAAGGAAAATATCGATAAAACCTTTAAAGGGATAAGAAAATGGTCATCGCAACCAAATTCGGGTTCGGGAGTCGGTTACGCAAGAGGGAAGGTATTAACACCCTCTACGTCCGTTGTACTCAACGGGAACCTCTTGATTCGATTCGTGAGAAAGTTAGTTAGGTTTGTTTGTTATCTTCTAAGGTAATATTGCTTTGTAAGGGGGAATGAGGTGTTTTTTTAATTAGTGTGCTCGCCAAGGATTGGGACCCTTGTGCCTACGTATTCCCTCGTGCAATGGGAAAGTCAGAGCATTCGTAGTTCGTGGGACTACGGTTGTTTGGTTTGTATTTTTGTATAGGCGCCAATTGTCCACACACGAGTAAGAGAACTCGCACCCAAACAATTGAGGAGAAAGGTCAAAGACTTGGCCCCCCTCACATCACCTTTTAGGAAGTTGTATTTGAATATATAATCAAGTGTGTTAAAGAGTTTGATTAAGAAAAGAGGATTTGATTTGTATGTGTTTTAGGGCTTCGATCGTACAAGGCGAGAAATGAGAGTTTTAGATGTTTTAGAGGTGACAATTGTTTACACACGAGTAAGAGAACTCACACCCAAACAATTGAGGAGAATGGCCAAAGACTCGACCACCCTCACTTCACCTTTTATGAAAACGGTGTTTGTATATGGATTATGTGTTTTAATGAGTGCTTAGAAAATGGTTTGAATGTTGTCGAGTTACAAGTGTTTTAGAAGCGTCAATTGTCCACACACGAGTAAGAGAACTCGCACCCAAACAATTGAAGAGAAAGATCAAATACTTGATCCCCCTCACCTTTCACCTTTCAAGAAATAGTGTTTAAGTATAGTTAAATGTATTGGTTTGATTTGTAAAATGCTCGATATTGATCGAGATTTGAATTTGCGTGCAAAAGAGTTAAGGACTAATGGAAAGGAGGCCCTAATGGTTCAAGGTAAGGTTGATGGCGAGGCAAAAGCACTCGACTTACAAGAGGGGTAAGGGGACTTGATATATGCATCAAGTGAAAGCTTGAGGATGGATTGTTATTAATTGAATTTGTTTTGAAAAATGCTTAACGTTGGATCAAGCTTGTTTATTCTTTTGAAAATGGTTGATTTTAATCTTATGGGAGAGGGATGTATCTACTCCAAGGGGATAATAAAGCCATAATTAAAGTAAGACAATCACACATTGTCGCTCCCGAGATTTTCATCCAAGTACAAACGCGAAATTGGCGCAGAAACAGAGTCACCAGCAATGTGTATTTATCCCAAGAGAGGGAAAGGAAACACTGCGTAAACCTGAGGGAAGGAAAAGCATGGTCTTGCGACCAAGAGAAACGGGTAAGGAAGTCGATTACACGAGGGGAAGGTATTAGCACCCCCACGCGTCCATCATACTCGATGGGATCCACGCTTGTTTGTTATCGATCAAAGGGTGTCATCGTCTGGAGCTCCACTGCTACTGGACACGAGAAGGAACAGGTACGGGAAAAAAATGAAGAAACGAGGAAGAAAAGAAAAAGAAGTGACTAGATAGGACATAGTCGTCCTAGGCCTACGTATTCCCTCGTGTAATGGGAAAGTCAGAGTCAACGTAGTTCGGACACGAACTAAGGGGAAAGGTTGCTCGCCAAGACATCGTCGTCTTGTGCCTACGTATCCTCAATCTAACCAGAGAGAAGAAGTCAGAGAAGTCGTAGTTTGACTTACTAGGGATGGATTTGCTTTGTTTATGTTTTTTAACGGAAGACGCCAAGGTTCGCGTTCCAGCAGTTAGGTGTCGCAGCTCGTTGTACGGAGTCTTAGGCATTTACCTGTTTGCGGTAGAACGGAAGTGACGTATCCTTTATGAATGGAATGAGGAAGAAGAGAATTGTTTGTTTTTGTCTTTTAGGAAGAAGTGTTTTGATTATTTTGTCTTTATAACACATATTGCATTAAAGTCTATGACATAGGATCGAATGCTTCGCATATCGACCCAAGACGGGACGTACGCTAAACACTCTAAGAAAGTGAAAGAAGATCTTAAACTATCTTATTTCCCACATGAAAGGCTCATGTGCAATACATGTTAATCCTTTATTAGATGTTTTTGCTTTTTGTTTTGAGAGGAGGAATGAGAAACTCAAAGGAAGAAAGGAAAAAGTCTAAGTGGGGGACTAGTTATGCTAATGTTGTCATGCATGGAAGTCCTATGGTTGTGTGGAGTATAAGAACCACCTAAGGCTAAAGGAAAGAGGGGAATAACATTATCTAATGCTTATCCTACCTCACCTTAATAAAAAATTAAGGATGAGCTAGGATCCCTAAGGGTTGTGAGAAAGTTCTACACAAACAAGCATTATATCATGCTATTCATAAAAGAGAAATGGTAAGTAAAAAAGATGAGAGATGAAAGAAGAGATGAGTATGGATTAACATCCACATACTCAAATGTCTTACCTCTGCCCCTACACAAAATGTTAGTGCATAATCATCACAAGTAATGAAGATAAGTGAAAGAAACTAAACCAAACAAAACCACTTGCTTTAAGAAGGCAAATTAAGAAGAAAATAAAGTTCAAACCAAAAGGGAAAGGTCCTAATGGTTAAGGGACATGCCAAGTCAGTATGTACATGTTAAAGGATCCTTACTAATGTAAACATGCCACAATAAATCAAACAAAATCAAACTATACACCAAATGTTCATACAATTACAAGTTAAGTATTACCTATGAAGGATGAATGCTTATGAAAGGTAAACATGTATTAATGCATGATCATAAGTAAAGGTCAGAATTAAATGATATTTAAGGATGCATCAAGATGTCATTAATGTAGCATATGATTCATGACTGCAAGCATTGAACAAGTAGGAAAAAGTGTGAGCAAACATCATTCAAATTCCAACAATGAAGCATACTTGTAATGTAAGTAAGAAATGAAGATGAAAATTGAACAACCATGTAATATGAATGCAAGTCAGTAGCTCAAGACACTTAACATGATGTTTAAAAGTCAAGAGTGGAAGCACAAAGTCCAAACAAGTATCATATTGAAGCACATTGGTGATTAAGAACAAACTAAGTTCAACCAAATTCAAGTAAACATCCAAAGATTTATGAACTTAAGAAACATGTAAAGTGCAATTAAGGGTCATGGAATATGGTTAAGGATGATTACAAATAGAAGTGAATCATGTTGGATTGAGTGTGCAAGATCATGCAAGTTATCATACAAACAAGTCATCAAAGAAAGACAAGTGAAGATGCATAAGTTCCACAACACATTTCAAGTCCAAATATGTACACATAAATCAAATAAAGATGCATCAAGAATGACTTGTAACATGAGCAAAGTGACCTATAATATTGACTTAACATGTACCAATAGGTCTCAATAGGGGTCAAAGAAGAATGGCAAACAACAATCAATAAACCCTAAGCATATGTCTTCTAACATTTACACAAAACAAACATGCTTTCAAACAATCCAAAGAGTCATGCTTAGATGATTATAAAATTACGAAAAGACAAATGAATTAAGGTACAATCAGAGGGTAAACATACTTCAAAAGATTGGCTCAAAAACCATTACCAAACATGCACAAACATGCCTCATAATGCCATACAAAACACACAAACAATTGGCTCAAAGACCTCACTCAAAAGTCAACAATAAAAGACCTAAAAAATCCATAAAAAATTCATACAATGACTCAACATATCACAAATGCATGTACCAATTATTAGGCAGAAATTCAGTGCACAACTATGTCAAAAAATTCCACAATGAAGCATAGGTCATGATTTAATGCTCACTCAAAAGAAATTAAATGGAAATTCATGAAAATATGGCAAAATATGATAAAATCAGAAATAAAAATAATCAAAAATTATTTAAATGTTTCTAGATGCTTCATGGATTTTTATAGAATTTTTGGATGCTTCAATGTATTTTTAACAATTAAAAACCAAACAAATAGGAAGAAGAAAATAAAATGAAAGGGAAATAGTCAGTGGGGTGCTACAATAGCAAAAAAACCAGTTGAACTGCACATTGGGCTTAAGGAGAGGGGGTGTAGATAGCAAGAAATGATAGGCCCAAGGCGCGTGGTCTGAAGAGGTCCATACCATGGATGTTACTCAAATCTTTGACTCATCCTGAGCCATCAGATGCAGTCTTCGTGTGATGATCAAGAAAGTATGATGATCCAATGATTCACACCTCACGCACACCTTACAATAAAGTGCATCAACCATATGGGATCAAAAACAAAGTCAGAATAAGACACGTGCGTGGGATCATCCTCATTTATTCGCTGGCACGCTGAGAAACGTTGGATCTAAACGCATCAACGGTCATGATTAAATTTGAGCATGGAGTTAGGGTTCTTCCTCAGATGGACTTTCAGGTGGCCGGAGAAGACTTTGGTCGTCTTCTCCGGTGAGTCTCCGTCGTGCACAGTTGCCAACCATCACAGAAATTTACAAACCATACCTCAAAATGATCCTCTCCTCATGTAGATCACAAATCCACCAATGAAATTCACAAACAATTTACATACAAAGCAGATCGAAGCAAGAAGATTTTGCCCTAAGATTTTAACTAAGCACCTAAGGTGCCTATCAACTAGCCAGAGGTTACATTACTCCTATTGAGCTTCAAAACAGTAAAAAACAAGTAGAATTAAAGCAATATTAGAGCAAGAGATTATGAACTGAACCTGTACTTTTGATGCACTTGAACTCTAAAGAAAACCAGAGGTGAGACTCCTAGCTTCTTGAACTTCACTCTAGCCAAATAAAGGTTGTGGAATATCTTGTTATGCTTGCAAATCCAGTTGAAAAAGATGAAGAAAATTGAAGTGTGATGCTAAACCAGATCAAACTCTATTCCATTGAAGCTTGTTGATGAAGAATGGAGGAGAAACTTGCAAAGATTGATGAAGCTTCGAGATGAAGAAAGTGCAAATTCAGAGAGAGAATGTGAGATTTTGGTGGAAAGTGAAAAATGAACCAACCTCCTCCAAATTTTGTTATGAAATGGTTTTATAGGGTGAGTTAACTGTTAACCACCTTGGTTAACAGTTAGAACTCTGATTAACTGAGTTAGTGGTGAGATCATGGAGTGTTATGGTTGTGGTGAAGTGAATTGAAATAAGAGTGAGTGGAAGAGGGCACGGGTTTTGTTCATGTGATGAGTGAGCATGAACTTATGATGTGAATTAGATGAGCGGTGGTGATTTTCTGAACTTGCAGCAGCAATAACTTGTTGTGCAAGCTTTCCTTTCCTTTGGTTTCCATGTTTGAAGCAAAGAGTGCATGGGCATGGGATGATATGTGCAAAGTTTGTTTGGCTTTTTGTGGTAAAGATGACATGGGATGGTACATCATATTCAGCATGCGCATGAGTACCAACAAGGCAACCTATTTTATGTTGGTTTTGTTTACTTGCCTGGAAAGAAAACAGTTGGTATGCTATGGTCTTTGGAGCTTTGCATCTTCATGACCAATGGATGAAAACATTTGATTTTAGGGTCTTTGGAAAGAGGATATGCAGCACAACAAGATTGGTGTTCAACATAAATGGAACTAGAACCTCTATCATACCCAAAAATTTCCATGAAAATGGATGTTCATAAATGCATAAGCAAGTCAGTCAGACCTGCCTCGACCAGCCCATGTGCAAGTGGATAAATCAGTTGAAGGCTACCCTCTTTGAACCACCATAAGTTCCAAATAATTGCTCCAATGAAAAAATGTCAAACACCAAAGTTGAAGAGGAGATGGAGATGAACAAAAGTCATGTTGAACTTTTTTTCATTTGAAATCTCTATCATGGAGAAATTTGTCTTTGAACTTGGGCCCAACATGTACACCAAGTGTTTGTAAAAAAATGGCACGCTGACACGCCCATGACCTGCCTAGTTGCCCAAAATGCCATGATTTGTCCCAACTTTGAAACACCATATCTCTCTTGATTTTGATCCAATGAGCATGTTCTTGGTATGGATTTGAAGCTTGAAGTGTGAACTTTTAATAGGCCTCCCTAACCTTTCCATTTGGTTCTTGGAGCATGGAGAAAGAAAGCTCTAAAGTTGACCCTTCAGCTTGTCAACACTTGTCATAAATGGCAACCCTACATTGCTATTTTTGGAAACTTTGTACATTTCTTGATTTTTTATGAATCTTTCATTATTTCTTGATCAAGTTCTTACCAATGATCATCTTTGAAATGATGAACAAGAATTTAACCTTGAAAAGTCAAGAGTTGACTTTTTCCTCTGCACAATTGACTTTCCCCCAAATCTCCTGATTCTCAATCAATTGATCAATTGAAACCCTTCCAAATCAAATTGGTGGACAATCCTTCATCCTTAGACCCTTGAGGACATGTAGAATACCATAGAATCAAGTATTGCCCAAAAAATCAGAAATAAACTGATTTTATGGCAAACCCTAATTTGACTCCTCAGTCTAGGAGAAATCAGCACATCCTTCAAATCCAAATTCCTCTGAGTATGATGTGTATCTTTTCAAACAAAGGTGAGATATGTCATTTGGAGATGATACAAGCTCAAAGATCTTGCCCATTGAAGTGTTATACTCAAGAATTCCAAAACCCTAGTTTGCACTGGTTAGGAGAATATGACTTCCTTCAGTCTTCTATTGAATTCTCATCTTGTGATACCTTGAGGACTCAAATGAGATGAATTGAGATATGAGGAGCCCTTGTGACTTGTTTGGAAAAGCTTTTTCTCTTGTCCTTTGGTCTTGGACCGTCCACACCTTGATGTACTTGATACCATGCCTTGCAACCAATGATGTGTATGATTTAGTATAACCTATTATGAAATGCAAATAAATGAAACATAAGCCAATTATTCACGAGAGATAAGAGGGCAAATTTTGAGGTATTACACACATATGCATGCAAACAAGATTGTGAAATGTGCAACGCGTATCGTTGTATAAAGTCCAAGAGGAGGCTATGGGAGGTTGATGGCGATCGTGAAAACAATCGACTTACAAGGTGTTTGAAAAGGGCTTGACATTAAGTCAAGGTATTAGTTTGAAAAGAGTTTGGTTTAGACAAGCATATGATGAATACATATAATCAAGGCATGATATCAATCCATATGAGAAAGGTATAAACACCACATAAAGATAAAAAAGGAGGAGAAATATGATCAAACAAGTTAGTCAAATTGGTAACCTAAGGTCCTAAGGCTAATCTAAAGGAGGGGAAAAATCTAAGTCAAGTTAATTAGATTTTTAGATTTAAAACAGAAGATGGTGAAAACTCAAGTAATTAATTAAATTAAACTAGAATATTTAATAAAATTAACCATTGAAGTTAATTAATATTAAATAAAGTGGTTTAATAAAATTAATTAGAAATTTATTAATAAAAGGTTTAGGGGTTAATGAAAAAAGTATTTTTTGAATTTTAGGATTAAGGAAATTGAATTAACAAGATTAATTAAATTAAAATCAAATATTTAATAAAACTATTTATTAAAATAATTAGTTAATATTAAATAAATAATTTTAATAAAATTAATAAAAAAATTAATTCAATAAATAGATTTTAAAGATTTTTTCTAAAAGAAAATAATTAATAAATTGTTTTTAGATTTTTTTATATTAAAAAGTAATATTAAAATTAAAACTAAGAAACAAAATAAATTAAAAAAAAAAAGAAATGGGCTGGACAGAAAGCAAGTTGGGGGGGCTGAACAGTGATTCGTCCCCAGGCCCAATAGGAAAGCCCACACGGATGAGGAAAGTCCACCATGGACTTCTAGGTCAACTCTTGACCTCAGTGTGGATCTGGACCGTTAACCTGGTTAGAGAGTCAGCCTTGACTCGAATCTAAGGGTCGAGAATGAGGGCACCCGGTATGCATAAAGGACTTATGTGTATAGAATCCAGGGAAGGGTTAACATACCGGTGACAAGTGTCACGGTGGGGGACACTTGTCACCCCTACAACAGCCACCATGACCACCTTAATGAAATAAAAGAAGGACCCCTTGGTCTCATTTCCAATTCCTTCCCCTCTCTTAACGCTCTCTCACCGCTCTCCTTCTCTGCAAATGGTATTTGCCGGAAACCTAAAACGGCCGGAGAAGATGGTGGCGCACGGCGGTCCCCGCCGTCTTCTCCGGTGAGACACCCCTAAACCAGGAAAAACCCTGCATAAACCCCACCTATTTTCTTCCTTCTTTTCAAATCTAAAACTGGTTTCCTCAAATTACTAAGCAATTGCTCAAATCGAGCCTGTTCCCAAACAAAACCCTAGTTCTAAATCAAACCAAAAAGAACAAATTCGAGCAATGAAGAGCACGCTACTTTACTCAGAAAGCAATGAACAACACAATCGCAAGAAAATGGAGTTCAGATTGAAGAAAAGTAGGGCTTCCCGAATAGTACCTCTTGAAGATCTCTTCAGAATGAGTTTCCAACCGCGCTCATGTATTTTGATCTCCCTTCCTTCTACTCAACTCTCCTCTTCTCTTTTAATGTTGTTACCGAAGTGTTGTTGCTTGCGGTTGTATGAAAATGTGAGGTCGAGCTCACCTATATCAGAGTTTCAGTGTGAAACTCTGATTAGGTTTTGATGAAAATGAGCTTTAGTGAGAGGGTCCGGATTTTCTTGCTGTGAGTAGTGATTTAGGGTTTTTTGCTCTGGTCTCCCTTTTCAAATCGCCCCCCTTTTCTGTGAATTGAAGCATGGTTTTTATAGTAGCAACATTAGGGTTTAGTAATTTGAAATTTGCTGAGGAATCTTCATTGTTCCAAGGTCAGTTGTTCCTTTTTGAGGCTCAGGATGTGTTTTTGCCAAACTGATGTATCTGCTCCATCTGTAATTTCTGAGCTCTGCCCTTGTTTTTGTCTATAGTGTCTGGAAAAGGCTTCTAGAATGCATTAGTTTTCCTCTGAGTTTTCACTGCGTATGAATGTGATTTTCACTACTTTTTCTGTTATGAATTTTGTGATTTTTGGGTGGACCCTTTTAATATGCTGACGTGGCTTTTGTTTACTCAAGATTATTGACCTCATGCTGACTCTTGCTTCTTGCGAATTGTTGTGCAATGCATTTTTATTTTCCTTGTATTCTTGCTTTGTATGTTGTGAATTCTGCTACCATTATCCATGTGCACTTGAGTTTCCTCCTTGCTGCTATCATAGATTAGGGATGACTTGAAAGCTCTCATTTTGTAAAATGAATTTCTTGCTAATGCCTTTGTACTATGGGCTAACTTGTGACTTTGCTCTGATTTTCATGTAGTTGCCTTTGTTTATTCTGCTGAGGATATAATTTTCATTTTTTATATGCATTTAATCCTTGTGATTGAAGGCATCTTGACATCTTCTCTAACTTGCGTTGAAATGATACAGGGTGCCATTCTTGGAGTAACTGGATGTCATGCTGAAGTATAACATTTTTCATATAGAGAGCAGGTAGGATTGGACAAAAGATTTCCTGATTTGGATTTGAAAACTTCTTGGCAAGATTCGAGAATTTAACCAATATTCAACACTATCAAACTAGTTATTCTTCAAATACTTACCTGCTTTTTCTTTTTGAAATGACCAAACTATTCAAGTTATTTCGATCCCATGTGTGTTGCAGTTGATATAAATTCAAGAGGAGATAGCAATTGGATTCTCACTCTAGGGGCTGCCTGTGATATGAATGTAAGTGGAAGTTTGGCTTTAATCTTACACTTGGGCCTTTGAATTGAACTCACTCCTATACCATGTACTGACTATTGTCTAACCTTGATTTTCATGTATTTTGGTTTTGCACGAAGTCTTTGAGTCGACATGAGATTGAAAATTGGGCATTTGGAGGAGAGAAACTTGGGCATGGAAATGAAAGAGTGGAAAGCTCCTTGGATTGATGAATACTTGAAAGAAACGCATTGGTAAGACCTTAGTAATATTTGCATTAGAATCAGCATACTATTTGTTATTGGTCCAATTTGTGAACTTCTTCTCTTTGAAATCATGGCCTAACTTGTCTCAATCAATTTTTACTACATTGTTCATGTTTATTTTTACTGCTTGTTGTGATTTCTCATGCTCATGATTTGAACAGCTTGTTGTCTTTATCATTTCTCTATGAATTAAACAGTTGTATGCTTCATTTAATCGTGACTTGCATCGTTTGTTTCACGTACACATTTTGGGAGAAACTTGTTGTCATGCTTAGAGCTTGGAGTAGGAGATTTGGCTCATTTGGCATGAAGGATGGAGTTCGAAGAACTATGGCTGCTCGTGTTTGGCTCAAGGGAGAAAAGCATGAAGTTTGATTTTTAATTTGTGTCCTATGCTTTGCAGTGACTTACAGGATTAGGCTTTATGTAGCTTTGTAGGGCCATTTGCATCATTCTTGTGACCAAGTTTGAATTCACGTAGAGAATGTAACATTTGAACTCAATGGAAGTTGTAATTCTAAACTTTGCACCATTTGGACCTTGTAGTGTGATATTGCTTATGTTGAAACTTAGGAATGGTGATGTAAATTTTGGATTGGTGTTACATTGCTTGGATCAAGGTCTTCTTGATTATACACGTATTGGCAGCAACTTGAAATGGCTCATCAGATTTGTCCCTCTTAAGTTTTTCCTAATGCAGCCCTAAATGGTCTTTGATTTAATCCCTCTTATGGACTTAAGCTCCAAAAGTTTTGAATTTCCATTTGTGAATTTTTCCATTTGGTATGTAGAACTATGTCATAATATTGATGAGAGGTCCAAGAGCTTGTTTGACGTGAGGGACTTGAGTGGATGGAATGCAAGCGTGCCTTGCAACATGTCTTTCACTTTTTGATTTCACACCAATTGTACACTGTAGTACCATCTATAAAACACTTCCTTTAATGATTCATTGTATGTAACCCTTTGTTCCAATTTCATTTATGTGTTTAAAAACATAAGTGGAAATGACACTTGGGTGCCATGCCCATTATGAACCAAAAGATGCGTATGAATTCATCATGCTAGTATAACACCAAACCACCAAGATCCATTAATCTAAAATATGCCCATGACAATTCAAGAAAGAAAAACAAATGTAACTTGTAGGATCATTGGACTCAGACGCATAAAGTCCCACAAACTTGGCACACCCATGGGCAAACTTGCTTCCAAAATATAGCCTTTGAATTGATTAAAAATGATTTTGAAGCAGACATAAGAGCTTAATCGTGATCACTTGTAGTGTGCTTTTTATGCTTTCCTCATCATTCCATCATAACTTGAATACACTACTTGATCACGAGATGGTTGTGCCATGTACCTCTTGGACAAATTATCCATTAATCTTGTAAACTTGGATCAAAACAAACATGACCAAAAGATGAATCATCTTTTCCTTGAATCGAGAATGACCATTCCTTAGCTTGTTTAACCATACAACCTCAGTGTCATACTTGGAATATGGCTAAAAATATTCTAGAAATATGATCATAGCTTAAAACTTCAAGCAATCTTAAGCCTGGCCTTAAGACAATAGATTCTAATCATTACACTTGATCAGCTAAAATCATACTGGACCAAAATCTAAAATCAGTTTAAAGCCAATTTATCACGTCTTGACTAATTAAAATGAGTGCCCAATCCTCCTTTATCTATCCTTGGAACCAAAGCAACCCAACAAGAGCCCCCAAACACTTCAAACACATACCAGACCCTTATGACCTGAGTCTTAGAGTCAACACAAAATCTTGGTGTAAGAAATATGCAATAGGTAGGACAAATTTGGGGTATGACACGAGTACCATGCTCAGAAAGTCGTCAAGGGGAGTATTTTAGTCGATCATTGGCTCATCAACCGATTGACGATCAGGAATCAGTCGGATTTGACTTCCCAGACGAAGATGTCATGTACTTAAAAATGAAAGATTCCGATGAACCACTACCCAGTGAAGGGCCAAAACTAGGTTCCCAATGGGGACTAATTTTCGACGGAGCCGTTAACAACTATGGAAATGGAATTGGGACAATCATCGTAACACCTCAGGGTACCCACATTCCTTTCACCGCCCGACTGACATGCAAATGTACAAACAACGAGCCCGAATACGAAGCTTGTATCATTGGTCTCGAAGAAGCTACCGATTTGAGGATTAAGAACTTGAATGTGTATGGAGATTCAGCCCTAGTTATTAATCAGATCAAAGGAGATTGGAATACATACCAATCAGGACTGATTCCTTACAAAGATTACACGAAAAGGTTGTTACCATTCTTCAACAGAATTGAGTTTCATCACATTCCTCGTGAAGAAAATCACATGGCTGATGCACTAGCTACTCTCTCTTCCATGATTAGTGTAGGTCAATGGAACGACGTACCTAAGATTGATATAATGCGCCTTGAAAGGCCCACTTACATTTTCATAATGGGTTAAATAGTGTTTACCCCCTGCCATATAGGCGTGTTTTGGTTTACCCCCCCTTAAATTTTTTTTTGTGATTCCCCCCTTGTAAAATCAAGATTCTGTTTGCAGAACCCCCTATCCCTTGTTTGGCTGATTGGGCATAGAGAATCTGCACACGTGGCAGTTCATGTGGCTTTTTTTATTATGTATTATTAAATATTTTTACTGTTCTTAAATATTATATATTTATTAATTTCATATTTTTTTTAATCTTATTCTTTATGCCAGTTAATTTTAGTTTTTACTGTTTTTTAATGCCAGTTAATTATTTATGTAATTTAAATATTAATTATTTATATACTAATTATTAAAATTTAATAACTGGGCCTAAAGCCCTTATTACAATCATGATAGCCCATTTAGATAATCTGTTTTCAATTCATAAATTGATATGTGTGTTGGCTTTATAAACTCTTATATGGTCTTTGTTACTACCAATGTGGGACTAAATTGTTACCATGTACAACCCATTAGATACAAGAATACCATTACCAGGCATTCATGGCATAACTCCTATAACCACAAAACTCAATAACTCAGCTGCAAATAGAAACAATTGTTAACGGCGTAATATAAAGTGACACGAAGCAAGCAAGCATAGCTATGAAATCGATGATGAGGTGTCCATCATAGCAACGAGCAGATTGATGGAGAAAATAGTGTTTGCTGTCGGGAGAGCTAAAAAAATAAGTTGCTGCATAGATCTATCATATATGTTCAAACTTAGGCCAAATGTCTAAGCATGCATTTTAAATTTAGCCTCTTGAAGCTCATAGATCTATCATATATGTTCATGTGAATCATCAATACATTGAAATAAAACATGCCAACATACTCCTCATACATACAAGCTTACTGTGATGGAATACACCTCATTGTAAACTCACATCGCATTTTTACCAGTAAACTAACATCGCAAGGATGAATGAATAAACCAAAACAAGAAGTAGAAAAAGCTTGTAAAAGAGAAATTGCATAACTACAAAAACAAGAGCCGGAGGATGAAAGCCAAACACCATGCAGCCGTCTCATTCATAGTTTTCATCTCCAACTTATAATAAAGTTCATTATTTAAACCAACTAATTAATCATTGATTTCTCATCAAAAAAGACATTAACTAAACATATACATTAACAGCTTTAAATTCCTATGTATATATAATGCAAACCTAAGTTCCTGATTTGTTGGGTGATTATTTAAGTGGAAAACAATAATCTTGCTGCTAACACAAGAACGGGCATGAAAGAAGCCTGAAAAACAATAGCATTCAGGCGCAAGACAAATTTTGTACTAACAAATAATATTTAAGATGAATGTTTGAACTGCTCAATCTGCATCAAAATATTTATAGTTGATTGAGAATGAAAATCATCAGCATCAAGATATTTATAGTTGATCTCTTTTTCCAGCTTTTGTCCAATTGTGTTGTTCAATACACATCCAACAAATAAGTTTCGCATATGTATGTTTATGCCCTGTGTGAAAGTTGAATCAGAAACATACTCTGGTTTATTATGCTTGGGATTCAAAACATATTTGGGTAGCTCGTACTTCGTACCTGCAAGAAAAAGAAACAGTTTATGCGGTAAGGAAGGAAACTAAGGTGAGAAAAGTAATGGTGTTTCTGTTTGCTCATGAAATTTGAATAATGCAGTGAAAACAAGTCCCACATCGTTTGGTATGGAAGCAAAACGAGTGTATATATACCAATCAATAATATACAATAATGAATTGAAAATAGTCTTGGAGTATGTGTGTTTGTATTGAAATAAAAATGGGCTTAGGCCCAAATTTAATATTTTGATAATTTAAAATAACAATTTAAATAAAAAAATTAATATGAAAATTAATTAAAGATAAAATTAAATAATTAAATAAATTATAAATTAAATAATATCTAAAAAAATTAAATAAACGTAAACTAAAAAAAATAATTAAAAAATAAAAAATAAGTCCAGTCAGCAGACCCTAAATGCCACGTGTGCAGATTCTCTATGCCCAGTCAGCTAAACAAGGGATAGGGGGTTCTGCAAATAGAATCTTGATTTTACAAGGGGGGAATCACAAAAAAAAACTTAAGTTTATCTTGATTGTATGTATATTTATGGATCTTTGTATAAAATCTCTTTTACAACTCTTTATCGATGGTTATCTTTGATTTTTTACTTAATGGGTTTGGATTTCTATAGACATATACGGTTCGAACTCGATCTAAAATGAACGTTTGTTAGATTCTAAACTCTAGACATAGATTTAGGTCTAATATTCACGTGGGTATCGGTTCTTAATGCTCCGTGTTGTTGAGTTGCATGAGAGATCACCGATGAGACGATACGGTTGATCTCTCGACTTTGCGTTAGACATAACCTCTGTTGTGAGCGATACATGGGGGTTTTGACGAGTGATTTAGGTTGAGTGCATTTGATCCATATATTTTTTAGTACATGATGGGTAGAAAGAAATACAACTCCTGACGAGTTTTCTCATGTCTTAAGAATGTATTTATTTTCCTGTTTTATGTTTTTCCTTTTGCACTTTTATTCCAAACCATTTAAACCCAACTCAATAACATTTAAATTGTTGAACGGCAATTCAATAACTCTAATCTCTGTGGACACAATAATTTCCCGGATAAATGCTTCTAAAAACTTTTGTTGCTTGCCGCTTTACCGCACCAACAATTTCACCCTAGAAATTGGCTTAAAGGGTGAGGTTGTCCTCACATATTTATACATTCTACAACTTGAAAATCTAAACAATGTGGAACTTCAAACAAACTCCAACTGAAATACATATTCAATAGAGTATAAATATTTGATCTTCCATAGTATATACTACCTCCGTTCCTTTTTATAAGAGACAACTCACGTTTTAGGTTCATTGAATAATCAATGTATCTAATCTATAAACTGACCAAATACATTGATTATTCAATGAACCTAAAAAGTGAATTGTCTCTTATATAAAGGAACGGAGGTAGTAGTATTTATACTCCGGTGTAACTCTTACTCTATAAGTTTTGTTCATTATATTGAAACTCTAAACCGAAGGTTTTTCTCCTTCTCTATACTTCTATATGTTTACCATTGTTAACATGGTATCAAAGAGTTTAGTTAGCTTTCGGGATTTATCGTAAAGTGATTCACATATTTTGACGAGTTTGGAGAAATGATTTTGTTTTTTGTGATTTCAATCGAAAGTTCTACAATTTCACATTTATTTAATTTTTCAATTAGTTGGATGGTGCCTTGTGATATGGTGGAGTATTGGTTGTTCGTTGATATTTATTTGGAGGTTTGTTTTTTTCTCTCTATTTGGCTAAAATAAACTTGGTTGTTTTCTAATTTTATGTTTGGTGAAGATTTGATTCTTGTTAAGTACAACAATTGACAATTGGGAGAAGCATTCCTATTATCTTCTGATACAGTGACAATTTTTTGGGTCAATTTTATTTGATATTTTGCTTAATTGTGGTATTTTGGTCATTTCATAGTTGATTATAGTGATTAATGATAAACATAATTCTCTTCAGTATGTTAGTATCCAATTCATTGAACAAAATTATCTTTATTGGAGTTATGTAACCAAAAAAAATTGAAAGAAAATATAATGTGGAGTTATGTTGATGGAACCTCTGTTAAACCTATAGATAAAAAAATGAAACAAAATATGTAAAAGATTTGGAAACATGAGATGTTAGTAATTTGAATATCATTGCTTGAACCAAAATTTGTGTTTCTCAGTAAATAGGTGTGCAAATAACAAAATATGATACTGCTAAGAAGGTTTGGGATCATTTAAAATGTTTGTATGCACAATCTAATTTTGCAAAATGGTATCAGCTAGAGAGTGATGTTATTGCTCTGAAAAACTCCATTCGACGATAAGTAATTTGTGGGATCAATTGCCTCTTATAGAATCGATTGAATTGAAAGTTGTCAAAGCGTATATTGATTAAAGAAAAGAGTAATGTTTGGTTCAATTTATGATGGATCTTATGATGATTTTGAGGGCCTTTGTGGGGGTATTTTGCATTGTAATCCTCTTTCCAGTGTTGATTCGGTTTTGAATAAATTATTGATAGAAGAAATTAAACTCAAGTGCCACTCCAATCAGATAAAGGAACTCTCTTCCCTTCTCCATTTGTCTTTGTTGCTCCAATTCACAAAGGAAAATCTCAAGGTAGGTTGGACTTAGTATTGATGAATGTTCTTTTTATAAGGATAGAGGTCATTGGAAAGCACAATGTCCTAGATTGTTGAAAGCAAATAAGAACATTTTCAACAGTCCCTCATCCAATGTTGTTGTTGTTGCTTCTACTACCATTAGTTATGATTTTGATTATATATATATCCATCTGAGACTACATCTCAAATATCTGATATTCCAGAGCAGCTCCAAAAGCTTATTGCCACTCAGTCACGTGCCATGTATGTCCCTTTTGTAAAAGGTTTGAGGCATTCTTGTATGTCAAGTCTATCTCATTCCATATGAATTCTTGACTCTAAAGCATCACACCTTATGTCATATGATGCTAAATCATTTTCGTCTTTGAATATTGTACAATCTATGTCGATTATGACTGTTGAAGGCACTCATATGCCATTAGCAGACATTGGTTGTCTCCACACCTAATTTGTCATTTTTTTATATTTATTATATTTCTAACCTCACTTTGAGTCTTGCTTCTATTAGTCAATTGTGTGATTCTGGTTTTCTCAGTTATATTTTCTTCCACTTCTTGTTGTGTGTAAGATAATCTTTTTGGGAGGTTGATTGGAACATGTTGTAGACAATAGAAACTTTATGTTTTGGATGAGTTGAGAATCCTAGATATTGTAGCCTCAACTTTTAATTCCATAATTGTTATATTATCCTCTTTTTTATTTGAATTACTCATTATCTAGTTTTTAGTTATGAAATTACCGTCTTGGGAATGCCTCTGCTTCAAGATTAAAGTATTTGGCTTCTACTGTAGCTTTAGGAAAGTTATAAACCAATGATATTTCAAATTGTTGTGGTTGTAAACCTACTAAATTTTCAAATTTACCATTTAGTAAAAAGTGTTTCTATTTCAGATGCACTGTTTGACTTAGTTCACTCTCATGTATGAGGTCAATCATTGCTTCTTACTAAAGGTGGATCTAGATATTATGCTTCATTTATTGATGACTATACTCATTATTATTGAATTTATCATATGAAAAATTATTTTGAATATTGACATTTATTATATGTTTTGTGCTATCGGTAAGACTCAACATAATGTTGTTATAAAATGTTTTCGTTGTGATTTAGGTGGTGAATATACCGCTATAAAAAGGAAACATTATCACACTATTGAGATTGGCCATTCCATTTTGTTGTCTACTTTGACTCTTAAGGAATTTTATGGTGAAACAGTTCATTCACTAGTAGAACGTAGTAAGTTGTCTTCTTGTTCAGCTATATATGTTTCTTGGTTATGGGGATGGTCAAAATGGTTATCATTGTTATGATCCTAATGCAAGGAAAGTATTTCCTATCATGTTATTTTCCTTGAACGCATTCCTTTTTAATCTCTTTCATCTGATTCTTATATTAACAGAAGTTCAAAACTCACCCATATCGATTATTTTGGTCTTAATGATAATGTTTCTAGTGATTGTAATTTTGAGAATTGCAGGACGGATACTAGTGTTACTCTAGAACCTGACATCCCTCTTGTCCTCACGGATACCCAAGAACCTTTTGTGATTGTTGATTATCTGCCTCCTACTCCTCTTCTGCCTCCCTGTTATCTCTCTCGTGACCGTAAATCTACTAAATTGTCTAATTTTTTCTATTCCACTAACTTTGTTTCTTTTTCTTCTTTTCTAACCTATATGCATAATTTTGTTAGCTCTCTTTCTATAAAGAAGTTATTCTTGACCCTCTTTGACAGGAGGCTATGGAAAAAGAACTTTCTGATTTGCACAAAATAGATACTTGGGAATTAGAACCTCTTCGTTTTGGAAAAGATGTTATTGGCTCTGGTTGAATATACAAGATCAAAACTAAGTCTGATAGGTCAGTTCAACACTACAAAGCATGTCTTGTTGCTAAAGGATTCTCTCGACAATATGGTATGCATTATGAAGAAACTTTTTGTCCAATTATTAAGATGGCTACTATTTGCACTCTTATTGAAGTTGCATCTGTTTGTCAATGACATATTTCTCAAATGGATGATAAAAATTCATTTCTTAATGGTGATCTTCTAGAGGACGTTTATAAGGTACCCACACCTGGTATTTCTCATAATCAAGAGAAAATCTTTAAGTTTAAGAAGGCTCTATATTGTCTGAAACAAGTTCCACAAGCTTGGTTTTAGAAGTTTACCAATATGATTATATGTATTGGTTTTCGCTCTAGTGATCATGATTCTTCTTTGTTTTTCAAGACCATTTGTCATGATAGTATTTTACTCTCATTATATATTGATGATATGATTATTACAGGTGATGATATGGATGAAATTAATGATTTGAAATTATAGTTATCCAAAAAAATTGAGATGAAGGACTTAGGCATTCGTCGCTACTTCTTGGGTATTAAAGTTTCCTATTGTTCTTTAGGTTATTTTCTCTCTCAATCCAAGTACATTGATAACATTCTTGAATAGACTTGTCTTTCTGATACTAGAGTAGCAGATAGTCCTCTTAAGTTGAATGTGAAATATGCTCCATCTGATGGTGTTTCTTTTTCAAATTCCAACTCGTATTGTACTTTGGTTGACAACCTAACGTACCTTACGATTACCATACCAAATGTTACTTATGATGTTCATGTTGTTATTCGGTTTGTTGTCTCTCCTATTATAGTATATTGGGCAGTTGTTCTTTGTATATGTCGTAATCTTCGAGAAACCTAGTTTCAGAGCTTTCTCTTTTACGTATTGTCCTCATTGGAGCTATGTACTTATTTTGACGATGATTGGGTTGGTGACCCCACAAACTGTAAGTTCACCACATGATTTTGTATCTTTTTTTGGAGACTCTCTTATTTCTTAGAAGAGTAGGAAACATGATATTGTCTCTTGTTCTTCTACACAAGCAAAGTATTGTGATATTGCATCTGAAATAATTTGGTTGCATTGGTTACTCTCTGATATGGATGTCATTCTTTCTTATATGAATGTCACTCTTTCTGAAATTTCCAACTCTCATGTATTGTGAAAACAAAACTACCACTAAAATTGCCGACAACTCATTTTTCATTAACGTACCAAATACATTGAGATTGATTGTCACTCCACTCCTCATCATTTTTTGCATGTCAACGATTTGACTCTTTCACTTTTACGAATACGCATTCCATTATACTCTAATGTAATCTTTACTCTCTAAATTTTGTTCATTATATTAAAATTCTAATTCAAAGAGTCTTTCTCATCCTCAATATATCTGTATGTTGACTACTTAATTGACCATGTAAAATTTTCTATATACAAACATGTATACAAGTTTCATCAAGTTGTAAATTTTTTCTTTGGTATGTAGAATTGTATAGCTTATTTACTACCATGATTTTCATGTTTTTCAATGAGACACTTAAGCAAAACCATATCTCATTTGGCTGGCAAGGACACGCAGGGTTCCTTAGCCATTAAATACAAACATGTGAAATTTATTCTTATGTGGAAACACACGTACCTACTTAACTACTAACCACACCACACACCACACAAATACTAACCCAACAAACAAATACTAAAATACTTTTTTAATGAATAATTTTAGTTGAGATTTATTTTGATTTAGATCAATTTTTAAAGTCCAACTTAATAAAAAAGAAGAAATGAAAATAGTGTTTGTCAAAATGTATGACGAGTTAGTTGTTAATTAATTATATCCCAATTTTTTTTTGTTTTTATCCTCTAGTTCTTAAGAAAAGAGATCCAATAATCCAAAATTCAGTCTGAGAGATTATAAGTCTGAGAGATTATTATTCTTATTAAGAATTGAATTTGGTATTTCGCAAACTTTTGTTCTTTGACAGAAAATCGTTTATCATTCGAGATCAAATAATGGGTTAAATTATATTCCAATTTAGATGTATGCTAAATAAAATATGAAAAATAATAATCTTAATTGTTTTGATTTGTTAATTTCGTCGGTAGAGTCTTTTTAGATCTCAAGAATTTTGAAGTGGGGTCTTCTATCTATCTACTTTAAATTTTTTCACATGGCTAGACAAGACACCACTATTTTGGATCTTTTGGCTTTTATACTTTTCTAATAAAATAAAATTAAAAACTTTAAATATTAATATATTAATACATATGTATATTAATAAACTTACCTTATAAAAACTATAGTAATTTATTAATCACTATAGAAATTTAAAAATCACTATTAGTAGTTGAAAATTCAATGAAAGTCTAATAAAAATGGTTATATATTTTTTTAATATTTCTTATATTTAAAGATGAAGATAATACTTTGATTTAGAGCTAGAATTATATGGATAATGATAGTAATTTCAAAGTATGTTTTTGGTTGATAGATTGACTTTTGTATGATTCACATAAAGACCGATAATTTAGGAACTGGAATTGGAATTAGTGTGACAGATTCATAATTGTGCATAAAGAAGACAATTTGTTAGCACTAGTTGTCTTTGAAAGTTTAGACCATTGTCATTGTCGTATTTGACCTTAATGATGACATAGAATAGGTTGTCCACAATGGAGAATAGCTTTGGGTGTGTTGTTGAAAGTAGGTCACTGGTCAAATTACTTTATAGACAAAGAAGATTAAGATTTAACCAACTATTTGGACTAAACGAGTTCATGTTAAGAAAAGAAAATTTAGGGAGTATTAAATTCGATTTTTTATAGGAATAATGTTTGATCAAGCTTATAATTCAAACTCTGTATTACTGGAGTCTTTTTCTTCTAATAATCAGAGGATGAAAACCAAAAAAGTTAGAAGTTTAACGTGGATAAATTTAAACTATTCAATTGAAAAACAGACTGATTTATTATTCTTTTTATGCAAACGGATTAGATCGGGTTGATTGAGTTACTTAATTTGAATAGTATAAAGTTGTTTTGGTCGATCTTAAATAATTATTTTGGATCCATAGAATATTGAGTTCGACCAAACTAAACTAATATTTATTTTATTATTTTTATTACTATAGGGCCGATCTATTATAAAAATGGGTTCGTAATGTTGTCAAATTACTACGATTTTTATAATCTAAGGTATCATTGTGTACTCACAAGAATACATGACATGTAATATAAAATTTTGAACTTTATTTAGTTGGTGGTTTAAAGTATGACAATGCTCAAATTAATGTTAAATTATATTGAAAATGATATCGGGTAATAATAATTTTTTTCAATAATAAAAAAAAGTAGATTTTCTTTGGGTTATTCTAAAATTTGGATAGTTCTAAAAAATGAATGTTTGTGAATTTTTTTTATGAATTTAACCAAATGAATATTAAATCCACCAAACGTGTCTGATTTATCTGGAAAACCGATTTAAGTGAATCTGCTAAAAAATCCAAATTTTATCGATCAAAATTGGGTCTTTATAATGGAATAACGGTTTGCGTCGGATTTAAGTTTTGGACTCAATTTCGATCCAAACTGGCCGATTGTCCAGCCTTATAGAAGTCGATTTAATTAAAATGGTGGTCACACTGCATACAAAAGAGTGGTTTTAGCGTGAATCAGAGGACACTACTATGAGACGTAATGACCATTACAATTGTAATGATTTAAGAATGTTGGTTTTTTAATTTTGCATTTTTTTAAGTAGTGATCATTATGGTCGGCCTATAATGTGCATTACTATCCTAATGGTTCTAGGGACTCTTTGTATTCACTTTTCTATTGTTTAGTTTTTTGACTTTTCTGCATTCTCTATATTATGCATTTATAAGATACAATCTAAATACGAACTATTGTTTATCATAAAAAGTTTATGGCTATATAATCATATGTAAACATCATTTGTAATCTCTCTTGACTCTATTATATTCTTAAATAGAGATCTCAATGAGGAGATTTACATGGAAAAACCAGAAGCTTATATGCTTTCAGGTAATAGCGTGCAAGCTTGTCAAATCCTTGTAAGGATTAAAATAGGCACCGAAACAATGACTTCAAAAGTTGGACTTTGTCATTGTAAAATTCACAAATGAAAGGGGAGACACAACTTACGGGGAGACTTTTCAATCATTATCGAAACAAGAATTAAAAGATTTTGTCATCATCAAAATGGAGAGATTGTGAGGAATACATCTTATATCTAATTCTATTTTGATGAAGACAAAGATTATCAAAGAAGAAAGGGTTCAAAAGTGTCATGCACATCAATGATGAAGTCGATCAAGAAGGTTTAACATAGAAATTCAAGTAAAGATTTGAGACAAATGAACATAACTAAGGTGCTCATTGCAATTTATACTATAATACTTTAAATTTCTCATAATTTCATCTTTCACTTCATCTAAAAACCTTCTTGCATCATCATGCATGATTACCTAAAAACTTTCTTCATCTAATTCTTGTTACAAGTGTTTGTACACAAAGTTGTATGAGAATATTGTGATATTCATTTGTCTATATGTTCGTTATATGATTATATGATTGATCATTAGCAACGAGATGAATAGAATTTTAGAAACAAAGAGGTTTCTAACTTCCACATTCAAGATGAATGATCTTGGACTAGTTGACACACTTTTGGGGATCAAAGTAAAGCGAAATAGAGAGGGTTATGAACTTAGTCAAACACACTATGTTGAGAAAGTGCTTGATAAGTTCACACACTTACGCTTTAAGGAAGTGACCACTCCATTTGATCCTAGTGTCAAACTTCAAAAGAATGATGGAAGAGTTGTGGCTCAATTGAAATATGCAAGTGCATGTAATGTACTATACCTGACATAGCATTTGCAATTAATAAAATGAGTAGATTTTACTAGCAATCCAAATGGTGAGCACTGAAAGTTCATCATTAGGATTTTCGGATATCTTATAAAAACCAAAAATCTTGGCCTCCATTATGGTAGATTTTCTGCCATATTAGAAAAATATACCGATGCGAGTTGGATATCAAGTGTTGAATATCATAAATCTACATTTGGGTGGATATTTACACTAGTTGATGGTGCAATTTAATTTCTTGGAAAAGCAGAAACAAATGTGGATCACTCTCTCAACCATAGAATCAGAGTTCGAGGATCTTACTTCCGCTGGTGAAGAAGCTAAATGGTTGAGGGCCCTTCTGTTGGAAGTTTCATTGACTAAAGACAATATTTCAAAGGTGCTGATACATTGCGGTAGTCAAACCACTTTAACTAAAGCATACAAAAAGTGTATAACAGAAAGTCTAGACAAGTAGGACTTAGACATTCTTTCGTAAAAAAATTGATTAAGGATGTGTGTGTGTATATATATATATATATATATATATGTACACACACACACATATACATATATGATCGAACTATAATTTTCTTGATCCATTTACCAAGCCAATGGCCAGAGTCTTAGTAAAAAACAACCTCGAGAGACATGTGGTTAAAACTCCTTGAGTAAGAGTTCTGATAGCGGTGACAACCCAATCTTACATTAACAGAACATTAACCTCAAGATTCTATGGGTAACAACAAGTCGTTGATTTGGATATTTGTCGAACATTTCTTGATAATGTTGACCTTGAAAATGAGGGTTGAGTTTTTATTTAAACTCTTAATGAAGTTCAATACCGAGGGTATGTGTCTCATGGGAAATGATTCAATATGAACTTCACCTATGTTAATTTCGAGATGGTGTCGTCTCAAAGTGAAATTTGAAGTTTATCTCATGAAAAATTCATGAAACAGAAAAGCATGTGGCCATAAATAAGTGATATGCGAGATATGTAGGGGAAGAACCCTTAAAGAATATGTGTAAGGTAACGTCGGTCTAATCATATGGATTAATGGCTTAAAAGCATTGCTAACTAACATTCCGATTTGACTTTGTGTTGTCCTCACTAAGGTTGAGTTTTAAATCGAAAGATACTTAACTGTATTAACATTTTTTATACCTCCTTTTGTTAGGGGAGATTTTTTCACTAGGGAGCATTGATCATTGTGGAACCTCATTTGATTTGGAGCAACACCTTTGTGAGAGACACACCATATATCCACCCAAAACCCTAAGGTAATAGGTGGGTGGGTTCTCTCACTTATAAATGCTCAAATCTCCACAATTCTAACCAATGTGGGACTATTACCCACACTACTCTACTCACACTTGCAACATTCTTAACACTCCCCCTCAAGTGTGAGTTCACAATGCTCCCCCTCAAGTGGAAGCTCTTTCTTCCACATACACACTTGTACCGCCGTTGACACTCTTCAACGGGACACTCAACCACATCCGGGACACCTACCCATGTGGGATACTTTCGATACAAGTAAGTCGGTCCCTTTCTCGAACCAAAGGCTCATGATACCATATGTTAGGGGAGATTTTTTCACTATGGAGCATTGATCATTGTGGAACCTCATTTGATTTGGAGCAACACCTTTGTGAGAAACACACCACATATCCACCCAAAACCCTAAGGTAATAGGTGGGTGGGTTCTCTCACTTATAAATGCTCAAATCTCCACAATTCTAACCAATGTGGAACTATTACCCACACTACTCTACTCACACTTGCAACATTCTTAACACCTTTTATGGAATTAGACTTGTCATTATTAGAACAAGTGGGGTATTGTTGGAAATTTTGGACAATCAATACGCATAGGAGTGTTCCAATATGACAAGAAAATATTCAAGTGAAGATTAATTTTTGAATTCAGAAATAGACAACACTTGTGAAGTGTTGCATTAGGTTTGAATTCGGAAATAGGCAACACTTCGTGAAGTGTTGCATAACGAAAGTATGCAACTCTTGAAGAATGTAGTTGTAGCAGAAACAATGTAACTTTTGATAAAAGTACGTAACTTTTGGTAAAAGTACGTAACTTTTGGCAAAAGCTTATAACTCTTGGTAAAAGGAAGTTGTTTCACCAAGGATCGCAACCTTGTGAAAAAACACCAATATAACCTATAAATACTTCATTCCGGATTCAAGAAAACATAAATAAATAAATAAATAAATAAACATACATCCTCTTTACTAAAATTCCAGACACTCTTCCCCACATTCGAGTTTTCATCGGTCTGTGCAAACTCGAATATAAGTTGAATTATCCTGAGTATTTCTGCGTTTCAATTCTAAGACATACAAGAGAGTGCTTGAAATATTTTTAAAGAAAGTGACATCATTCACAATTCTAGTCTCGATCCATTCGATTTATGTTAATTTTCTAACAATTCCACTTCATTCATTATTTGCAAATCCAAACAATAAACTCACGATATTTACCTCTCAATTTCATTTCATACCATCAATCTAAACATACTCTAAATTTGTCAAAAACATACTAAAGAAACATTACTTTATTTTATTTTATCCGTGTGAAAAGATATAAATTATGGTTCTAGGTCTAAATTTTACTTAATTTTTAAAACAAAAATAAAAACTACTAATCGAAAATCTCACTTTTTAAGAAATAAACATTATACGGAAACTCAATAGTCACTTTAAATTCTCAGAAATTAACCTAATGTAAATGTTTGATTTTTTAGAATGTGCTGAATATTAAAATTTTAAAAATAGTTAATTAATTTTTATAAAATGATATTTCCTCTTATCTTTATTATAAAAAAAAATATTGTTAATATATCTGATTTGTATATAAATCAAACATATTAATCATTCTATGAAAAGTATATTTTTCTTCTATAATAAAGATTAGTAATAGTATTTCTTTATTTAAGAACAAAATATTGCATCTAAAAGGGATAAATAAAAACAAAGTATTTAAATTAAGGTATGGAATAAAGAAAAACATAGTATTGAATTAGGGTGGGTGCTCATTGTCAAATCATAAGTCTTTAAGATGACAGCTTATATATATGAAGATTTCTTGTACATGTGAAAGGACATATAGCAATAATGTTGAATTTTGAAAATTTTGTATTCTTTTTTTATAGCTTATAGAAAACTTTAAATGTATAGTAGCTAAGTAGTAATTTAATAGTAGTATTACATATGTGGTCCCACAATTAGAAAGATTCAGCAGAAAAAAAAAGTATCTAATAGTAGAATCTTGTTGTGTTATGTTTGTCTTTCATTGTAATCATAGTCTCATCAATTATGGTTCTGTATAATCTAAATTATTCTTTGTTTTTAATTCTTGTTCTTTCTACTTCTTTTGGTTTTACTATCAAATATACTATTTTACTATATTATAAATTAATTAATTAACATTCAAAATTATTTAGATGAAAGGTTAAATGTCTCTTCTAATTCAGTCTAAGATATAAGTAGTATGATATTTTTGTTATAATTTATATATTAAAAGTTAACATTTATATTTTTGTATTAAATTTTTTAAACAAAAGAAACACTCCACTATGATGCTGTTGAAGCATGTATCTGAAAAGTAAATAGACAATTATTAATATATTAAAACATGATAATTTAGGTTCCTAAAAGGCTAAATCTTTGTCTTCTTTTTTCTTTTTTTGTGTGCTTTTTGGTCCATATTGTTCCTATTTAACAAAGTGAAGACCAGTATTAAGGATTTCCCTCCTAAGGATATTCTTTATCACATGTATTAATTCTAGAATGATGCAAGCAATATCTACTAATTGAATATTGTGCTTTTATATATATATATATATATATATATATACCGATCGTATTTAATGTTTTTTACTTTCACTTTTTTAATACTTTATAATGGTTGTTTTAACAATTGGTATTAGAAGACAATTAACCAATGCGTGAAATTTGAGATGATGAGGTTTAAGAGGACGGGTAATTTTGAATTATGTTAAAATGAGGGTTAAGGATCTGTTGGCTCAATAAAGTTTACAGAAGGTGCTACGTGTGACAAAATTAGCTAACATGGAGGGATATCGATTAGAAAGAGATGAAGGAGAAGATTGCAAGATTGATTAACCTATGTGTTTCAGACGAGATGATGTAACATATCATGGATCTAACGACGTCGAAGAAGGTTTGAGAAAAGTTTGGGAGTTAGTATATGTCAAAGACGTTGAATAAATTGTCCGCGAATCAGCGACTATGCAGTTTAAAGATGTCGAAAAGATCTAATTCGCAACAACATGTAAATATCTTCTACAACATAATTGTCAATCTGGTGAGGCTTAGGGTGAAGATTGATGACGAAGATAAGACATTTATTTTGTTACGCTCGTTACTAGGTTCTTATAAGCACTTGGTGACTACTTTTACCTACAAAGAAAACACTATTAGTTTTAATGTGATTATTGCTACACTTTTCTCATTATTAAAGAAGACAAGGTGTAGAGGAATGAACTCAATGTGACGAACTGTATGTGAGAAGGGGTCATGATTATGGGTGGAACAAGGGTAAAGAAAGTTGGGAAAACAAACTTTCTAAATTCAAGAATCGAAAAACAATTGTGTGTTATGGTTGCAAACAGATTGGACATTAGACTACTCAAACAAAAAGCATGGATCATCCAGTTCTACAAATGTGGTTCAAATCGATGATTCTGGAAGTGACCATATATGTTGTGTTTCATCCCATATGTGCACGGATGTGTGAATTATTGAATCTGGTTGTTCTTACCACATGATGTCGCATTAGGAATGGCTCACTACATTAAGGTCTGCTAATTTTAGATTTGTTTAGCTAGGTGATGATAAAACATGTATTATCACTATAATGTGACAAATTTAAATTGACATGGATTATATGCAAACACTGAATGATGCTAGATATATTCAAGAATTTATGAATAATTTATTTCCCTAGGGATATCATAAAGGTTAGCAAGGGTGCCTTGACTATGATGAGAGCAAGGAGGGTTGTAGGTAACATTTAAAACTTGTTAGGCATCATTTGAGTATGATAATGATGCAAACAAACTATGGCATATGCATCTGGGTCATCTCAGTGAGCATGTGATGATGGAACTTTATAAGACAAGTCTATTGAAGGTTCATAGTTGCAAGATAGATTTGTGCAAGTATTGTGTGTTTGGAAAATAGTTTCGTGTTTGGTTCAAGATTAGAAAGCACAAAACAGAGGAAATTTTAAGATTAGAAAATACAAAACAGATGAAATTTTAGACTATGTACATTCTGATACATGGGGGCCTACCAAAGCGGTTTCCTTGGGTGGTTCTAGGTAATCTGTGACTTTCACAAATGGTTTTTTCTCGCAAGGTTTGGGTGTATTTCTTGAAGCATAAATCTAAAGTCTTCACTGAATTCAAGTTGTGGAAGGCATATGTAGAGAATGAAACAGAAAAAAAAAAGTCAAGTATATGCATCAGATAATGGGAAAGAGTATACTTATTCGAATTTCAAGAAGCCTTGTGAAGAACACGGTATTCAAAGAAATTTCTCAGTTTGTAAGACACCACAACAAAATGGTGTGGCAGAGAGAATGAATATATGTCTCTAACTAAAAAGGCTAGATATCTATTGTTAAGTGTTAGATTGTCAAAAGGTTACAAGGAAGAGGCAGTTAATATGGCGTGTTATCTTATCAACAAATCACCATAAGCTTAATTGAGGGAAAGGTTGCAGAGGGTATTTGCACATGCAATCATATTAATCTTAGAAATTTGAGGATTTTTTGATGTCCAGTTTATGTGCATATAACCAATGAAGATTGATCAAAACTTAATCTCAAAGAAATATGTCTTTGTCGGTTACGTAAAAGGTGTAAAGGGGTTCAAGTAATGGGATTTGATTAAAAAGAAAATGATAATTAGCATATATAATGTTTTTGATGAGTAGTTAATGTTGATGGAATCATTTGCAACGTATGTGTCTGCATTTGAAGGAGAAATTGTCAATAATAAAGTGATTTAGGTGGATGTTGATCTTCCACTAGTGAACGATATCCAAGTAGTGCCTATACCGCAAGAGGAATCATGCTCTGATAGTGAAACTGACCACGGACCTGAAGTTTTTGGTAGTGTGTAGGATTATATTCTTGAGTGTGTGTGTGTGTGTGTGTGTGTGTGTATGTGTGTGTGTGTGTGTGTGTGTGAGAGAGAGAGAGAGAGAGAGCATCGTTCAACCAAACCACCTGAAATATATGGGTATGAAGACTTGGAATCATATGCATTTCTTACTAGCCAGGAGAAAGATAAATAGATGGAGGATATGGAGCCCTTAAAGAAAAAATCAGACAATGGATTTTGTTAAGCTCTTTGAGGGGAAAAGGGTCATCAATTATAAGTGGGTATTCAAAAGAAAACGAGCATGAATAAAAAAAATAATGGGAAAAGTTCAAGGCTCGTCTTGTAGAAATGGTATACTCACATTGGAAGGGGATTCACAATTATGAGATTTTTTCTCTGGTCGTCAAACATACTTATATCAAGATAGTGTTAGTCTTCGTAGCCAGTTGGGACATGCATTTAGAGCGGATGAATTTGAAGACAACATTTCTTCACGGTGATCTAGATGAGCAAATTTACATGGAGTACCCATAGGGTTTCAATGAAACTAGACATGGAAGACTAGTTTGTAAATTCAAGAGGTCTTTGTATGGTTTAAAGAAGTCTCTAAGGCAATTATACTAGCTATTTGATTCATACATGCTTCAAATTTGCTTTACAAGTGTGCGTATGATTATTGTGTTTATGTTAGGAGCTTTGATGATGGTTCTTTTATTTTCCTGTTATTGTATGTTGATTGTTGCTAATCATTTATATGGCGTAAATGAACTGAAAATCGTGTTAGGAAAGGGTTTTGACATGAAAAACTCGGGTCTCGCTAAGAAGATTTTTTGTATGGTAATTCACAGGGATATGAGTGCTAGAAAATTATGGCTCTCTCATAATAGGTAAGTTGAAAAGGTGCTACACAAGTTTGAAATGAGTAATTCGAATGGTGTGAATACTCCATTGAATATTCACTTTAAACTCTTATTAGATAAGTGTCCAAAGACATATGCAGGAGTTGACTATATATCAAATATTCCTTATGTCAATGATAATGTTTGCTTAATGTATGATATTATATACACTAGACTAGATTTGGCATAAGCTGTAAGTCAAATTTGTAAGTTTATGTCCAAATTGGATTTGCAGATACTTGAAGGGTACAACGGGTCATGAAATCATATTTAGTAGTGAACATATTGATTTTTTAGTTGTAGGTTATGTTCATTCAGACTATGTTGGTGATATGGATGATAGAAGGTCTAAAACAACAAATGTCTTTACTTTAGCAGATGGATCTATTTGTTAGAAATCATCAGTTCAATCCTTAGAGGTCATGTCAACAACTAAAGCAGAGTACATAGCGGTAGCTCAAGCTGCCAAAAAGCCTTATGACTTACAAAATTGGTGAGAGAATTTGGCATTGAACAAGATGGAGTTCGGCTGTATTGTGATAGCTAAGTTTCGTACAAACAATCAGATGTATCATGTCACGATCAAACATATTTATGTGAGGTTTCACAAGATCAGAGAGTTACTTGCATCTGGATAAATATTACTTAAAAAAATTCATACTTTAGATAATGCAGTTGATATGTTGATCAAATTAGTCATTAGTGACAAGTTTAATTGCTTGGACTAACAAGTTCAATTACTTAAACTTGTTACATGTTTCTTAGTGTTAACTAGGAGGTGCATCTCTCAATTTCTAATATGTGATCGTCATGTAGAAATTCTTTGTAAGAGTTTGATATTGGCCAAAAGAATATTGTTGAGTATGGTTTAAAGGTAATTGTAAATTGATTTGTAGTATTATATGTATATACGACAAATTAGCAACTTGTATTTATATGACAAATATATATATATATATATATATATATATATATATATATATATATATATAATTTGTCATATAAATAAAACGAAATTGTAGTTATTTTATAGTTGTAGAGATAGATAATTTTTTTTAATAATCTAAATATTATAAAACAGGCCAAAATCAAGGTACAAAACCTGCTATTAGCAAGGAGAAAAACAAAAAGACCAGAACAATCCTACAAGCAGGATATGAACTGCTTTTATAGTCAAAATTGATCGAATTATATTAGCGAAGATCAATCGTATTCATTTTTGTGTATTTTTATTTTCTAATCTTCTATGCTGATTGTTGTTCTATCGATTACTAATCCATCAAGTAATTTATTTAATTTAATAAATAAAAAAATCTAAATTTATTAAAGAGTGTAAAAAATATTCCAACTTATTTATAATATTAAGGTTAAAAAAACAATTAATGTATTACCGCAATTAACTTTGTTAAAAATAAAACCTTAACGTCAAAACAAAGCTAAAGTTATTTCAGACATATGGTATTCAATTTTTGAGCCGATATATCAAAACCATTTGTTTATAGAAGATTCATTTTAAGTTAAAGCAAACTTTTGTTTGGATAGATTCAACACCTGTGAAATTTGAACATAAACATATCTATATAACTTGAAAATCAAAGTCAATGCTAATTTATATATAATACCCACACTTGTCTTTTCTTTTCTGAAGGATAAATATGTGATCAAACAAATGTGGTTAAGTCTAACTCAACCTTACAAAACTGATTGGTATGACGAAAATTATTTTCACTTATAAACACATGTTTATGTATTATATTATCCGATATAGAACTCTTAACACACTCTCTCACGTTCAGGACTGAACAACTGAAACGTGTAAATAAATTGTGGATGGCTCATTAGTGTAAATCTAATAGCAGGTCATTCACCGAATCTTAAACCAAAACTCTGATACTGTGTTAAAAAATGTGGTTGAACCTAACTTAATTCTACTTTCTACTTTGAAATATTGAATTAGATCTACACATTTCTTTACATTGTCTTCACCGCGAGACTAATCTAAAGTTCAAATTATTTATAAATCTAGAGCTATTTTCTCTCCTAATAGAAATATGTTATAATTCTGTAGTTATAATTTTGGATCTAACATTGTTACCATTTGATTTGATATTCGTTTCAGCGGTGTCAACGCCTAAGGCTACAAACTACACATACCTATGTGAAAAGAACGTGAAAAACAGCAAAATTAAATCACTGTTTTGCTTTTGTTTTGTTGCTTGTACTTAGGGTTAGCCTAACCACTGTTTAAAGACAATGACAGTGCATCATCATAAATTGAATGTGTGACCCATAAAAAAGAACATGGCCTTGTGTTTGTGGTTAACAATATAAGTGCGCACATGCATTTGTGTTGAGTGTGACAAATCAAAAGGTACTCTATAAAAGTTACGTACATTCTTTTCTTGCATAATTTTCACACTTCTTTTTAGTTTTGTTTTAACTAATGTTGAGAAGGAAACACAATCAAGTATGTCCCGTTTAATTCCACTTCACATAAGTTTGTGAAAAATGGAATTTACAGAACATATATAATTGAGAATGTATGGCTAAAACTTTGTTTCGCCCTAAAAAAAATAAATGCGGAATCGAGTATACTTGCTGACACGACACGTGTAAAGACTAAAATTGTAAAAATTGATGTTAATACTCATGTTCGCAAAAAGCATGTAGAAATGCGAGATGAAGCAGACAAATTAGAGGGTGCAGGATTAAAACTTTTGTCCGCCCCGCAAATATGTGACGACGAAATAGATATGCTCAGACTCATTTTACCACCCCTACTCCCCTGCTCGTATGAGGACTAATATGTTTATTAGGAAGATCTTAAATCTCACATCAGACAATATATGGTTTGGACATGTCTTATAAGTGGAGGTAATTTTCACCCTACAAGTCAATTTTATATGGTTTGGACATGTCTTATAAGTGGAGGTAATTTTCACCCTACAAGTCAATTTTGTAAGGATAAATTAGGTCAAACTCTAATATGATATCAGAATCTATCGATCAGACCATAGACTGCCACCGCCGTTAATATCCACACATCAAACTCAAAAGAATGTTGGGTATGAAGGGGTGTAGGAAGATCCTAAGTCCTACATCGGACAATATATAGCTTGGACATATTTTTATGAGTGAGAGCGATCCTCACCCTACATGTCGGTTTTATAAGAAAGAGTTAAGTCAACCTCTAATAATATTGTTATCAAACACAATGCACAAGTTTGAATATGAAATATTCATTTATTCACTTTAAATGAGCAAAATTCTTCCAAAAAAAGGACGTGGATGTCAAGGTTTACAATGTGAATGATAGTAGTGATTCATTTGGTGAGTAAAAAAAATGAGGAAAATTCTATCTGTTAAGCTATTAGATTAAAAAAATTTTAAAATTCTTATTAGATGCCATTCTTAAACTAGTTTACACGAAACTGTAAAGTCCTCTATACTGAAAAAGAGTATGTGTTACTTGTCTATTAGTGCACTGCACGTTAAGTTTCAGCAAATTTTTTGTTATCTTTCACATCATAACATGAGAGAATAATGCAGAGATGAGTGAGTCTTAACAAAATAGTCCTGAAAGAAGTGTGTCCTTCAATAGTGCCCACAAATAGCTCTCTTTTGATTTTATGTTATTTTACTTTACCAGAAAATAAGTTACTAGGTTTAGTCTTTCATCTACCTTAATCAATGTGGCCCTTTATATATCTATCATCTTTCCTTCTCTCAAGTGTGTCCCCAAGTGTTCCCATGTGAAGGGACATGCATATGCACATGCACTAGACTTACTGAAATTCCTTTCTTTCTTTGTAAGAAGTAGTTCAATTCATTATATCAACATGATCTCTAAAATTTAATAGCAGAGACAGTGAGAAACAGAAAACAACCCCAAGCTGGATACAATACAGGATACTGCAGACAGCATGCATACAGATGGGATTTCACACTGTGGTCACAATTGGTCTAACTTGCCCGGTGAAAATTGAGCCAAACAGTTCACACTATGATTTTAAAGAATCAGAAAGTCAAAATCTTAATTGTTCAATCTTGATCAACAATATAGATTATTGACTGTGGTGACTGCCATAAATTCATTCATACATAACACTGATTTTAAAGAATCAAAAAGTCAAAATCTTAGTTGTTCAATCTTAATCAACAATATAGATTATCGACTGTCGTGACTGCCATAAATTCATTCATACATACATAGCCTTTGATATGATGACAACAAAAAGTTGAAAGAGTATTGTCCACAATTTCATATGGTTACCACAAAGCTACTGTTATATTTGATTCTCGTAGTGTATGTTTGATTTAACAATAAGAGAACTTAGAAATTGATTCTTAACGTATAGAATTGATTTTGACATATGTTTAGTTGTTCTCAGGTAGGAGTATACTTGATTATGTTTTGTAAAATTGTTTCTATTTGAAGATGGGATTCTAAACTTTCAAGTTTAAACGTGATTTTTTTTATCTGAAATTTACTCTTTAACTTACTTTTGCAAATAAATAAATAAACAATTCAAACAGAAATCATTTTACCTTCAATTCACTTTAATTTAGCCAAAAATCAATTTTTTCACCACAGAACCAAACATACGCTTAATCTTGGAAGATTTGAATTATTAAATAACATTGAGAAAAAATGTTTAACATCTTCAACTTCATTCTGTGTAAGGTAATATCCATGAAAATGAAACACTTTCAAAATGAAAAAATAAATAGTTAAGGAACATAATGAAGAAGAGAATATAATATAATTATATATGTATCTCCGAAGCTTGCAAATTAAATTTCATTATTAAAATGACTAATATTATCGATGATGTCTTTCCAAATGAACAGCAACTTAATAATATTATCAATCTTCTTCCATATCATTAAAGCTGTTCTCCTTTCATTGGGTTAAAAGTAAAACTAAAACTTTCTAACCATAATAATTCTGACCTGAAGGTGAAGCACCACCAGGTCTCACATTTGGCGGAGCCCCAGACCGAGCCATGAAAGGCGAGGAACCAGGACCGGAAGTTAAACCACCACTAGGCTGTAAATTTACATTGTGTGGAGCCCCGGGATGGCTGCTTTGAGCATGAGGTGAAGAAGCGGAAGGCATAGCTGCGGACGTATAGGCGGGCATAGTAGGATAAGCACCAGTTTGAACAGGATAAGCACCGGGAACAGATAAATAACCCGGTCTAACTGCATGGTGAGTTAGATCCCATGACGGCCCTTGTCCTCCAGGCACTTGAGTTTGAAAACCAGGAGAACTGGTATGGTACATGGGGGCAGCCTGAGGATTATGCCATACTGTTGGAGGACCTTGTGCCGCAGGCATACTCGGATGTGGCACTGTGTAGTCTCTACTTTTGTCACTGAAAGCCTGAAAACAAATTATGCAACACTAAAATTAGACTCACATAAACTAATTACCGTAAAAGGTAAATTAAGTGTCAAGAACCATACATTCATTTATCAAATCTGTTTCCGATCAAGAAAGTGTCCACATTGCTTCTAAGGATATCTCTTAATTTTTTTCCCTTCATTAAGATTAACTCAAAAACACATTTTTATACCTTTACATTGAGATCAGTATGACGAGAGTATGATAGATGAAGCTTACAATAGCCACCATCATAAATGCAATGCCCCTCTAAAGCTTCTCTAGCAGCTGCTGCTGTTGTAACGTCTGCAAAAATATATATAACATATGCTCAACAACAAAACAAATGCTTCGTCCAGAAATAGAGTAACTGGAAAATATACCACATAAAATGGATCCTAATACAAGACTGTAATCCATAAAAAGGCCCGAATAGAAAACGAAATCGATTAAAAATCCAATTGATTCTCCTCAAATAACATAAAGAAAAACGAAGACTAGAAAGAGAGACTCGAGAAATAATCCAAAGGTGACCAGTTTCTTTTACATACCATTAATAGACATGCATCTAAAATAACATATAGTCCTCTAATAAAAATACAATTTATATCATAGAGAAGCACCATAATTATTTCTATCCATTAGCCAAAAAACATCAACATTCAACATCATAGCAAAGGAAAGCATTTTGGTCAATGAAATAACCAACAAAAGAACAAAGAACTGATATGAAATGGTCAAAACAATTGAAAACAGACCATAGGTTATCAACCCTTCAATCCAAACACTATTGCAAGAACACTATAATCCTCTGCATTAAGTAAACAAAGACAAGAAACCTACGGAAAGAGTAGGCATATATACATTGGAAATTGTAATGTATATTAATAAAACTGGAACATAGAGCACAAGCTCAAGAACTAGAAGACAAATAGGATTGATACCAGGGTACTGAACTAGTGCCTGAGTTTGACCATTCTTTTCGAACATAGCAATTTTCTGGACAGTACCAAATGCAGAAAACACCTGCAAAGATACACCATCATTGCAGAGTATAATTCACACACAAATTAGGATTTTTACTGAAATCTATCAATTCTCACCGTGTTGATTACTTCAACAGTAACAGCATACTGCATATTTTCAATGGAAGCCAAAAGTACATTGCTCTCTGGTTCTATCCTCTTCCCATCAGGACCTATAGTAGGCTGAAAATTACAAATACTCAGCACATACTAAAATAGAAAAAGTTAAAAGTTACTGAAGAATAGAACAATAAAACACCTGCACTGCCCCCTCAATAGCACTATGATTGACAGGAAGCATAGGATTTGTATAGTCCCTGAAAATTCATGGAAAAATTCAGTATTGTTAACTGTTATGCACTAACATCTAAAAGAGTAAAATAGAAATATAGCCGTGCACATTAAATAAAAGACATCATCACAGAGCCAAAGCTTCAAAATATTATGATTAAATTTGTTGATATTAAAATAGTAATAATAATATAGGAATATTTTGTAAATATACACTAAGTGTATTCTAAAATCCTCTTAGCGTAGCATATTCCTTTGAAATTATGCTCTTTATTGTATTAATGGCTATTTAATAGATGTTACGAGGTGCATTCTAAACACACGTTTTCCCCATATGCCTCTCGAATTCTCTCTTTCAATATGGTATCTAGAACCAACCCTACATTGTGCTTACTCAGTGGACCAACTGAGAAATTATTTTCGGCAAACCGTGTTTCAACTCCGGTTTTCCCCTCATTCACTGTCATGACTCGTTCCGTATTTCTGCCATTGGCGTCGCCTCTGATTATAGAGGGTCACCCCACCAATAAAAGAGCGTCTTCTGATTTATCCAGTCCCCAAAACCTTGCCGCCAGCAAACCTTTAAAGAGCCCTTCGCATGTCTCCAATCACTGATGTGAGAGAACGATGTTGTGGCTACCAGTGTAGTCAAGAACAATGTCGTGTTTCAACTCCAGTTTTCCCCTTATTCACTGTCATGACTCGTTCAGGTACTTTGATTTCGTTAGGTTCTGTCATTGGCGTGGCCTCTGATTCTAGCGAGTCACCCCACCAGTAAAAGAGCAACTTCTTATCTATCCCGTCCACAAAACCCCGCCGCCAGCAACCCTTTAAAGAGCCCTTACCCGCGTCTCCAATCACTGATGTGAGAGAATGATGTCGTGGCCACCAGTGTAGTCAAGATCGAGTGTTGGATCGTAAGATCTTACGTGCTAAGGATGCCAAAGAGAAAGAGCGTTTTCAGCGCCGGTGTGGTCAAGATCCAACTTTTTGAGGCAAGATCGTACAAAAAAATGTGGTGGGCGGTAGGATTTTACGTGTCGTGCTAACAATCCGAGTTTTACAATCTTTCACAAGCTGGCCAATCCTACTTAAGATCTCATGCTTGACTACATTGGTCGCCACCACCGCATGTGGCGGTTCAACCAGCCTCTGATCAAGCTTTGGTAGGTCTCACCTTCCTGTGCCGGTTCCATGCCTTTTGTTATCTTTCAGTTTTGATCTACGAAAACAAGTGTTTCTGTTCAAACACTACTATTTTCATCCGTCTCCGCGTTTCTGTTCTCTTTGCACCTGATTATCTATTAAATTTGCTTTCAGTTGTTTAACTTGTTCACATGAGAGTATTACTACTTTAACTGATGGTAATGTTACCTAGCAGGATTGGAGTTCAGAACGAACGATTGGCTTCGGATGTGAGTCACAAGGCTTTTACTACCTCTCTCTATCATGCTCAATCAATAATTCCCCACTTACTATCCATGCTCAGTTGGATCATCCAAGTCTTCCCAAACGTCAGAAGTTGGTAGTGGGTTTATCTAAGTTGTCTTGTTTACATTGTGAGTTTTGTTAATTAGAAAAATACACTTGTATTAACTTTTTCGATCGAGATCGAGTCAATAAACAGGCTCCGTCCTTTTTGTTTTGGCATATGTAATGTTTAGGGTACATTTCGTACTATGTTTACTTTTGAGTTTAAGTATTTTGTTATTTTCATTGATGACTTTTCCCGTTATACGTGGTTATTTTTAATAAAGAATAGAGGAGTTATTCTCTATCTTCAAGCTATTTTATCAAGAAATTAAAATTAAATTTGGTGTGTCTATTATTTCTTTAAGAAATGATAATGCTCGTGAATATTTGTCCCAACAATTTTAAAATTTTATGGCTTCTAATAGTATTTTTCATCAAACATCATGTCCTCATACACCTCAACAAAATGAGGTAGTCGAACGCAAAAACGGCATCTCCTTGAAACCAATCAGACCATACTTCTCCATAGTAAGATTCTATTATGATTTTGGAAGGATGTTGTCCCAACGGTAATATCCCTCATTCAATCCATTTTTCCCCTTCCCCCGCATCATCCAATTCCTCCACGTGTCTTCGGGTCCACGTGTTTTGTTTAGCAATCGGTTTTCATTAAGACGGCATCCCAACAAAATTAGCGTGGAGCATTACCATGGAAATGAGAAATCGATATTTTGCATTTGGCTATCCCACTTTGTTGAAGTCTGTTTATTGACTCGATCAGAAAATGACTACAAATGTGTTTTCCTAAACAACATGACTCACAATGCAAACTACACAACTTAGATAAACTTGTCCCCAACTTCTAAAGTTTGGGATGATTTGGTTGACACAACTAAGCATGGATAACAAATGGAGAACTTTGTGGTTGCCCAGGTTATGGATGTCAAGACATGTAGTGAAGATGACCTTGAAACTCACATCCGAGATGGTCCTTGTATTCTTGACTTTCAACCTATAGGTTGATGTCATTAGCCCAACTATCATAATTTGACCCATTCAATTTTCCAATTGAAAGGGGGAGAGGTGATGTAATTGATAAAAATGCTCTTGAATACATCAAAAGTACCACCAGTAGCCATGTGTATCACACGGGAAAGAAACATGCGGACAGACAAAATTACGGATTGTTTGAATAGGAACATGTATTTATGTCGAACGAAACTAAAAAATGAGGAAAGTTGTGGAGCCGCACATAGAACACGAATCAGAGGAGATAAACGGCGGCTAGAACGGTAGCCTGACGTGCCATCACATATGGCCACAGGCAGTGGGGCGTGAGCAGCGTTTCCAGGGAAGGGAACGGCGCTTGAGCGCACGTGCTAGGAAGGCTATGGTGGATTTGCGAGGAACAGGCCAGACCAGGCAAGGCAATTCAAATGGTGGGTTTGGTTGCCAGAAAAGTTGTCAGAATATGTGGCAGTAGCAGCTGCCATGACGAAATCTGACGAAAAAGAAAGCCAGATGAATCACAACAAGGAAGGGCAAACCAGAGTTGAAAACACAGTTCACCTAAAAAAAATTCTCACCAAGGGATAGGGATCCACCGGGTAATCGCGGTGTAAGATTGTCTTTCAATAGGCTCCGGATGCCATATTGAAAGAAAGTAAAAACGAGCGAATACGAGAGACATGATGAAACCGTGTGTCTTTAGACTGCACCGTAGAAGTTCTATTATATAGCCAATAATATACTGAAGAGGATTTTACAAACGAACATGCTAAGTAACAATCTACAGAATGCACCATGGAAGTTTTATTATATAGCCAATAATATAATTAAGAGCATTTTACAAAGGATCGTGCTAAGGAATAATCTACAGAAGAGCATACAATATGTTTAGCTAAGAGAATTCTAGAATACGCTAGAGTATATTTACATATTATTCCTATACTATTATTTAAATATCAACATAACTAAAATGGTTGACAAGTAACACAATTGATTAATCACAAGACTGAATAGACAATTGTGCTAAGTCTATGTAATTTTCAAAAATAATGATAGAAGAGATGCTAGTTCACAATACAAACTTATTCATACAATTATGGTTCACAAACAATTTTTTGAGTTTATCATCACTACATCAAATTATTTTAACAAAAATGTTATCCTATCAGCAAGTAAAATCAGATAAGATACTTTTCATGAAAAAGATTGTTTTAAAAAATCACACCGAATCACGGAAAGACCATTTTTTCAACTGAAGAACTCAATCTGCAAAACTATAAACTGTTTCTACAACAATAGTTTGGTCTAAAGTAAACACAAATATAGGTAGTTATTCATCGTCAATATCAGAGTTGTTTTCAACGACGAAGATGGAAGCCATATTACATCGATAACAACTACAGATAATTAGTATTGAATCCCAATATGATTTCAAAGAAAACATTAAAATGAATAAAGCTAGTTCAATGCATGACAGAAAATGCATCAAACAGCTGGAAAATGATATCAAGGAATTTACAAAAATGGTCATGGAAACTCAACAACATTCTGACTACCAAGCTTTAGTAACCTCTAAACTATAAAACCATGTATATCAATTGGCATATAAGAGAACCTGAAGAAAATTTACATGCAGACACGATTGAAGAATAAATAACGATAGTTGTCTTGCCTGCCTCCATCATTACCTGCTGCGATTTGATTGAAATTTGATATTCAGATCTTTATGTGCTGAGTATGAAATTCGCAAATTACAAGAACCAACATGATCTGGAAGCAGGTATCTGGATGCAAAAGAACAAGTCAGTCAGCAAATTTTATGTCTATCAAGCTATGAAGAGAATTAAAGACAGGGCAAGAGAAGTAAGCGGGAAATACAAAAATAATTTTGCCTTGGTATGCTTCTTCCATCCAGTGCATCCCTAGCTGAAGCAGCAGTCTCAGCATCGGTAAACTGAATCAGAGCCTGTCATGGCATAAAACATAGTTAATACAGTGAGTCAGGGACATTGAAGTGCAACTGACAATAATCCACTAACCTGGAAACCTGCGGTCTTTTCAAATGTAGCAATTTTATGAACAAAGCCAAAAGCAGAAAACACCTGAACAAAGAATTAAAAACACGGGTTATGATGTCACATAGCTTCACCCCAAATAAAAAGGTCAGAAGATAATAAGACGGCACATGATTGGGAACAATCACAAATGTAAAGATCACAAGGTAATGTCAAGAAGGAAAAGGAAGGTCCAAACAGATGAGAAATAAGTGCAGAATAACACCTGTAGTCATATGTGTGACCTTAGAATGGAGTACGACGCACATGATAATAATTCCAAACTGTCTCCAACAAAAGTATCTAAATATGAGAAAACACCATCTGTGATTCAACGGATTTCAGTAAAAAGTGGCATGTGATTTAATCAGGTTTTTCTCTAAATTTAAATAAAAGGGTAAAAAGATAAAAGTTCATATGATTAAATGAAATGAAATGGATTGATATGAATAGAGTATTAACAGGAAGGGTCCAAGAAAGTCACTCAAGAGATAACCCTTGCTTGCTACACCCAGTAGGGAAGAGAAAAAAAAATGTAAGATCTTTGCATGAGACTTCATGCTATCCAGGAAAACAACAGACAAAACCAAAATATTAAGCATAATGATAGAAACTGGTACTTTACTACAAGATTTAGGGAAACTCTTCAATAATTACAGTACTGCACAACTTCAAGGGTCTGCAAACCTCCCCAAAATATTAAGCATAATGATAGAAACTGGTATTTTGCTACAAGATTTAGGGAAATTCTCCAATAATTACAGTACTGCACAACTTCAAGGGTCTTCAAACTCGAATGCCCCAACTAAATAACCACTATTTGGCCGGGATTACCAACCAATACTTATCAAATTTCCATAGTCATTCCCAGACTTTCTTGTTTGACGAACCCAGGTCTAGATGTTCTGGTGGGAGATAGTGGGTTGACCAGCTTGCACAAAACCCATTCTTCAACATCTGTTTTTGGAAGTTATGTTCCATTTTTGCATCCTTGTTTGATAAACTTTTTGAAATTAAACAAATACTAAGTTCACATTATTCCTTTCAAATCCCGTGTCTTCCTATTGTTGTCTTATTTGATACTCCCTCCGTCTCACAATAGGTGTCAGTTAGTGGAAAGAAATCATAAATATCACATTGATATTCTAAAGGGTCAAATAATTTGATAAAATAAAAACAGGAAAGGGAACACCTATTGTGAGACGGAGGGAGTACATTTTATGGGGTTTAGTTGGAGTTAGAACATTATGTAAAACTATTTACAATTACTCCCTCTGTCCCAAATTATAAGTCACTACGCTAAAAAAAATTTGTCCCAAATTATAAGTCATCTTACATTCCTAATGCAATGCAATATTAATGACATTTTCCCCCAATACACCCTCAAGTATTTATTATTATTTATTCTTTCAACTCTTTTAATTTCTCTCTCCTGTGTAATTATGAGGGGCATTACTGTAAAGTCATACATAATTTGTCTTTCCCATAAAGTAATAATTAAGTTTCTTGATTCGTGTGAAATGCCTAAAACGTCTTATAATTTGGGACAGAGGGAGTACAATATACTTGTAATGATATCTCATGCTGTCCCAGGCCCAATTTCCACAAATTGTTGTATCCCACTCCATTATTCGTACTTGCAACCTAATACAGAGTTGAAGATGGCCTCACTCCAATGGAAAGTGCTATTAACACAAAAATAAAAAATTTAAAACAAACTAATTGTGAATAAGTTGCTGCCAAGTGATGTTACATCACACTTGAAAATAAACCGCGCCTTTACAAATCCTAGTCAGCAAGAAAAATTCCAAAACTTTCTTAACTAAACAATAAAATGCTAAGATAATCCAAAAAAAGAGATATTTCTGGAAGCCATTTATATGCATAATCATATATCATTATTTCAAAGTTAAATTCTTAGATCGGGCGTTTTGACTAGATTCCCTTTAAGATCTACCTCTGTATTATTGGGATCATGACATTTCTATGGCATGCTTTTGAATATTCACTTCATAAATAAGACTCAGTGATTAAAAGATCTTTAAAAATATGCAGATCAAAAACTCAAAGCAATTCAAAGTTCTTCTACCTAAACAAGCCCAGTGAGCTTACAATATCACAAACCCAAAGGAGAACCAAATCTGTAAGCACTTACCAAGTGGATAACATCAATGCTCACATCCCCGGCTTCCACGCCTTCAATAGTTGCCAACAAGACATTTCCAGGAATATCTCCAGGGCTTTTATTGTTGACAATTTCGTGTCTATTGGAATACTGTATATAAACAGTTTTACCACGAACATGAGCAGGCTCTGAAGATGAAGCATAATACGAAACCATTGAAATTGCTTGATTTTGATCCACCTGGTAAAGCACGTATACTTGAAATTTCAGATATCGGACTTGGAAAATCAGGGAAATTTGATATGAAAACAAATTCAATATCTCATGGAAGCCCCACTAATGTTGACGCCCTAACTCAGAGTAGAAACAATAACAAACAACATTCTCATAGCTTAAGATGGATGCAAACTATATAACACTAATGCAATCCCGGTGTCTTAGAGATATGTATCACTGTCAGACACCAATACAACACTGACACATGTGATTAAATTCAATCGCTTACATTTTCTCAATTATTAACGGCATCTATGTGTCAATGTCATAGTCATATACTTTATTGGATGCAAGTATGCCATAAAAATACGACTGAATTGATCTCAATTTTTCTCTAGTCTAGCCTTGGATCAGATCATGATATTTGTGATTAAAACCGTAATTTAGAGATGCCCTAGGTCAAAGAATAGAAACTAATATTAACAAGCAACCTTCCAATAGCCTAAGGATATTGATGCAAGCTTCATAGCCCTAAAATGTCATATTGAGGGCACATTTGGTGTCTGAGAGACACATGCCTCTGCCAAACACCACATAACACAACACATGTGATTGCGAGTGTATTTGATTCTACGGTGACAAAAATTGATTTTAAATGAATTGATTATAGCTAAGTGAGTTGAAAGTAAAATAAATTACGTTTGAATACATTATAGTAAAAGTGAGTTGAACAATAAATTTGAGTCTAAACATCAATACTAGAATCAAAAGCACCAAATCTAGCTTTCTTAAGGAAAAACCAATTTTATTTCACAACAACCAAACACATCAAAATCAATTCTCCGCCTCAAATTCCTCCAAAATTAGACCAAACATATACTACCTTCAATCACTTACAACAACAACAACAATCATAATGTGGCTCATCAAATACCATACTTCTACCCACCCAGCTCATCAATCACATCCATTAATGTCAAACTATGACCATGGTCTGCATGTGAGTATTGATCCATGGTTTCATAGGATGCAAATCATGTTAAATTGAGCTAAATTTTTCTCTAATATAGGATCAGATCAAGAAATGCATAATTAAAAACCCTAATAAATTTCCAAATCCAAAATAGATTAAAAACAATAACAAAGAGTGAGATAAAGAGGTTAATTACGAATTCAACAAAAGCCTGATTGCGATTCGCGCCGACATTACATTTGGTGTTGACGATCCTACCGAAGGGACTACAAAGTTCAACGAGTTCTTCTTCTGAACACTCCCATGGAAGGTTGCGAAGGTGAAGAACCTTGGAAGGGGTTTGGGTGTATCGGAACTGATGCTGCGTTGAAGTTGACATGGTTTATCGGTTCCCAGATTCCGATTCCGATTCCGATGATGAAATCGTGATGAGCAAAAGAGAAGATTGTTGAAGATCGTAAAGAGGTGTTCGTTGTCGTCTACTGCTATACTACATAGATCCATCGTGATAACATGTTAAAAAAACCCAAATAAAATTTGTCTTGGAATAATAAAAAAAATTTATAAAATTACAATTTCAAAACAATTTTTTTATTTAATTTTTAACTAGTTTTTTATCATAATATTATCATAATACTGAATTTTACTAAATTAATCTTGTAAATATATTATAAAATAAATATAGTATAATATAATAGTTAAATAATATAATTGAAAAAATAGTAATTATTTTTACATTGAAAGTGATAATAACATTGAAACAAATTTATTTATTGAAATGAATGTGATTTTGAAACTGAGGAAGTATTTGATTTACAACACTCAGTCTCTTATAATGTGTAATGTCTGTGTATCATTGCAAATGTTAAACACAATTAAGTTAAAGGGTGAGGAATTAAATTATGTAAAGTATAAAAATGAATAGAATTAATATGTAGAAGTGGTCACCTATTGATGTTTAATGAAAGAAGAAAGATGTCGTTTGGATTTTTGAAATTTTTGATGTTATTAAATTTGTGAATTTTCTTCTCCTTTTCCTTTCTTTTGATCAAATCTATATGAATTTTGAAGGAATATTTTGAAGTTTTTTTTTATAAAATCCATTAAACTTATGAAAGAGTTTTTATTTAATTCCTTTTGTTTTGTGTTGGCAAACTCTAATGAGGTTCCGGGAGAGTTAAGTTGTAAAAATTCTTGTCTTTAATGAGTAATATTGTATTTATGGTGATTGGTTGTTATCGAATAGTCTTTGCTAAAGAAAAATGAAAGAAGTTTTGATTTTAATTTTTGTGTTGGTAATTTTATTTTCAAATAGTATTCTAGGGTTTGTTGATTGTTCAAGAATTGTTTGAAAGTTTGAAGAAAAAAAATACTCCTTAAATTTTATATACAAAAATGTGGTACTTAAGTGGTGGTAAAGAAAAATTGTTGGATTTTTCGTCTTAAAACTTTGAGTGTGTTGTTGTTGTTGTGTTTGATTAAAATTTCGTGGAAATTAAAAGAATTCTTTTTTTTTTAATTAGGGTTTTGAATCTTGAAATGTGTGACTTTTTAGGAAATTTTTCTATTGTGATGAAGAGTTTTAGCCATTTTAGAGATAAAATGTTGAATTTTTCCATGTTTTTTTTACTACTGGACTGGCCAGCAAAAATTAAATTACAACTGATGGGATTTTGACCTAGGACTTTTAGGATCCGGTTTGTCCTTTGATGTTCGTAGAACGAAAACCCTAGCCAACCTATGAGTTTTTGTGTTCTACTCTCTGTTGATGTGTGTGAAAATCATTTTCTGAAAACTTCTCTTCATCTTCCACATAACCTTACAATGCATTCCGGTAGCGTTCCTTGGTATCTCTTTCTCAAATTTGTTCATGATGTTGGCAATTTGTTTGTTATCCGATTGAAGTTCACCGTCACTCTCTCCTTTTTCATCGCTCTCTCAATCGCCATGCAAAGAGCCATCGTTTTCGCCGCTGCGAGGTCATTGGTCCCCTTGACTTTAGTTGAGTGTTCTCCTATTGTTTGGCATGTGTCATTCGTGATGGATTCTCTTATCCCCCAGAACCCTTATTCCATCAAATAAGCATTAGAGCTTATTGTGATCCACAATTGGTTTTTGTTCTCACCAGTATGCTTTTTATCCTTGTTGTTTGTCTCCGCTCCGTTTTCTGATTCCTTTTTTTCAGGTTTGTGGATTTTGAAGTGTTGTGTGTGTTCTCACCTTTGTTGCTCGCTGTCTTCTTCATATTTTGGGAGCTATTCTATTTCTGGTAATTCCTTTGCTTATGTGTTTTCTTTGTAATACTTTTGGTCTTGTTATGCCCTCTGTTGTTATCTTCTTTTGTTACCCGGTATTTTCCTTTTTTGCCATGCTCTTCTGGGTGTTTGTGAAGCTCGAGATCTTCCCCCTCAGGTTGTATAATGCCTTTAAGTTTCTGGTGCAATTTATCTTTAGTTGATTTATTTTTTGTTTTTATCCATATCATTCTCTTGATTTCTTTTCAGATGACTTTTTTCTCCTTGTCTTCTGCATATGGTGTGATGTTTGTTTTTTTATTCTCCTTTGATTGTTCCCCACCGTCAGGGTCGGCCCTGTGGCTGTGCAACATGAGCAACAGCATAGGGCCTTACATTTGGTGGGGCCTCTAAAACATCTAAACCAATAATATAACCTATTATACTAATTAACAAATTTATTATTGGCTGTTGCGATCGAGAACTCTGCATATGTTTCAAGCTTGGTTTACACTAGTATATATAATAAAACTTTCTCTCCAATATTTACCAATTGTGGGACATATATATTTCTATATTAAAAAACTTTATATTAGTACTACTATAGGGTAGTTTTGGATAAAAAGAAGAATGAACTTTGAAGTATTACACACAACATTTGATTATCATGCTTAAAACACTAGCAAGCAATTTTACAGTTATTTTCTGTGCAAGTCAAATGGTTTCAAACTATACTATCTAAATTGTTCATTAATGAATTACACTTTTTTTGTTAATGACTATTTTAAATTTTGTTATATTGTTTCATTATTTATCATTTTACTTAATATGAATTGAAAAATAAAAAATAAAACTTAATATAATAGAAAATTTAGTTTCATTTTGGTTGATATATGAAAAGCCAACACATTGTAGAATATAAGGTTAGTAAATTCACTTTTCTTTATAAGCTTAGTAAATTCACTTGAGTTGAGGTAAAGAGAGACAAAACAAAAACGATGGCAACGTACATTTATAAATCCAAATATAATTAAAAATAATTTTTAAAAAACATGTGAAAACAATTTCAGTATTTTGTATCAGCACAAAGTTATTTTTTTTTACAGATATACTCCCTCTGTTCTATATTATAAAAAAATTTCATATTTTTAGCTTTTTTAATAATTAATGTATATGGTCTGTATATTGAACAAATTCATCAACTATTTAATGAATTTAAAAAGGTGAAATTTGCTTATAATTTGGAATAGAAAGAGTATGTATAAAATGAGGCTCAATAAACTTTTAATAAAATTATGTGGTTAAAATAAATTTCGGGTGAATGGAGAAAAAACACTTTAGTTTCAATCTATAAGAACAAAGTGTATACAAAATGATGGTTTTAAAAAAAATACTTTTTATTTATTATTAGTTTAATTTTAAAATTCGTACAGGGCCTCCTAATTGTTTGGGTCAGCCTTGCCCACCGTTCTCCCTCTTTTCTTCTTGAGCACTGTAAGTGTTGCCCATTTGTATTTTGATGTTGGTTTCATAATCAATTTTAGGGTGTTGTTTCCTTTGTTTACTTTTATTCTTTTCCACACATTCTTTTTGTTGGGGATTGGATCTGTTGTCAACGAACTCTGTAAAACTTCTTTGCGCATTCTGCATAGCTTCTATAGGAGATATGACCAGATTATCATGGTAAGTTTTATTTCTGGCTATCTATATGTTGTATATTATGTTTATGAGCATAGCTATTTGATCTTGTGTCATGATAGTCATGAGATGTTTGCTCCAGTTCACAAATCCCTGTTGATTCATATTATTGAGATTGATGTTTAGGGGAGAGTTAAATCAAACCACCCACTCACACTCCATGAAACAATGGTCCATTGTTTCAATGGTTTCTTTACATCTAAGGCAAAGATAATTAATATGTATATTTATGTTATTTAGGTTGCTTTTGACATGGAGGACATTGGTGAAAATTCTCAATATAAGGTATTATTTCTTATGAGGGACCCTGCTGGTCCAAAGTTTTTTTCATATTGCTTTGTCAGCCTCCTGGTTAGAACTTTCTTCTTCTTTTTTAGTCTTCTTTTCCATAATGTTGTGGTATCCTGACCTGACATTGTACATGTCATTCTTTGTGTGAACTCATGGCAGTCATCCTCTTTTAGATTGTTTAGAGGGATTTGGTTTATGATATTTATGTCAATGCCTAGAAAGGTATTGTTAAGCAAGTTTTGGTTCCAACAACTATTTTCTCTGTCAATGAGGTCCCTAACTCCAAGGATCCTTGTTTCCAAGGGTTTTTGTGTTAGGACTTTAAACCTACACTGATTAGGAATCCAGTTGTCTTCCCATATATTGACTTGGTGACCATTCCCTATAGTCCAACAACTGCCTTTTTTTATTATATCAATACTATGCGCCAGGCTTCTCCAAAAATATCTTGGGTTTCTACCAATACTGACTTTAAGAGTATCTTGCCTGGGGTAGTATTTAGCTTTCAACACTTTTGCCACCAGAGATTGAGGCTCTATGTAGAGTCTTCATATTTGCTTAGCCTGCGTAGCCTCATTAAATTCTTTCATCTTTCTAAATCACAGGCCACCATATTTCTTGTTCTTGCACATTATGTCACATTTCTTCGAATGCATTTTCTTTCCCCCCACTAGTATTTAGTGATCATGTCTTCCATTCTATCTATGATGCAATTGGGGAGGAGGAAAGAAGTCATAACATAAGTGGGTATGGCTTGGGTTACTGGTTTTATCAAAGTAGCTTGATAAGAGAAAAAGTTACATTGATTTTTAGATGTTTTCTTTGCACTTTTAAGAAGACATATATTTAATTCTGAAATCCAATATTAGGATAATCCAAGAATGCTCAAAGAAACTCAGCCCTGAGTGATTGATTCTTTCAATCTCTTTCTCCTTTCCTTTCTCTATCATCCTCTCCACTATTGTGTGATCCCTGCTTTAGGTGACTGTTTTTTTCCCCCGGTGGTGTTTGTTTCCGGTGTCTGCTCTGGCGGATCAGCCTTATTCTGCTCCTTCTGCTCCGATTCAGATTTTGATCCCGATTCCGACAACGAAATCGTGATGAGCAAAAGAGAAGACTGTTGAAGATGGTAAAGAGGTGTTTGTTGTCATCTACTGCTACACTAGTATATAGATCCATCGTGATTGTAACACTCTTTTCTACCCCACAAATATACACGGCAAAATACACAAATTATCAGTGTAAAAATCACCTCAGAAGGGTGCACATTTTCTCAATAAACTCAAAATAAAACATTTACTCCGTAAACACGGGTTTTTCCTCAAAATATTCAAAAGCCATCAAAATTAGCAGCGGAACCACCATAACCACAATAATCCAAAATCAAAAGGTTTTAAAATAAAAACCATTATAATTAAATAACAACAAAATAGCAACTCAACATGGTTCGACTCAATGACCCAACCCGATGTTACACTATCAGAGCAAGACCCTCTACATCGACCAAAAGCAAAATAAACTCCAAAAGTCATCGAAGGCATCCACAACTAAGTTTGATCACCTGCATGTTACCCACGTGGAGGCAACATTCAAACATGCAGGGTGAGTAATCACAATTCATTATAATCAATATAAAAACAGGATATGCATAAAATGGCATCATCATCATATACAACATCATCAGGGTCATCACAAAGGAAAATATCCAAAATCACGATATCATAAATCACATCAATGCCAAATAAATACAATGCACAACAAGACTCATGCATGTGGTACTAATTCATCAAAGTCGATGGACACTAGGCCATCACCCTCCAAAGATCCTTGTCATTAGGATCGATTCTACACAAGAACCGGAGCAAGTCAAAATTACCTCACATCCACATAATGGGATTGAAGCCACCATAGACCGAATTCTGGAATACTATGAATGCATGATACACAACGTCATTATCATCATCATCATCAATAAAAGTCACTACGTGCATCATCATTCATCAAAATCTCATGTTAATCATAACATCATTTATTCATCAAAACATCATGAATCAGCATCTCATAATCATCAATATAATCATGGTAATTCATCAGAATAATCACAACTCAAAACATCAAGACTGCACAAGAATCATAAAACAAAATTCGCAAACAGCAACCATTCGCTAGAACGTTCGCTTTGGCGTTCGCCTAGCGAGCTGCCGGCGAACTCCAAAACCCCATACAAAAACCAGAGAAACCCCATTCTGTCTCACTCGCTACCTCTATTCGCCTAGCAAAGTTATTCGCTGGGAAGTTCGTTGTGCGAACTAAAAATCATGTTTACAAATCCATCACAGTATCTCAAACAACGCCATCGCGCATTCGCTGCGCTGTTCGCCCAGCGAGTCTGGGGCGAACGTTCGCTTTGCGAAGGATTCCTTCGCTTTGCGAGGTCGCGATTTCCTGCAATCGCTGCTACGCATCAGTAGCATATCAGACCCCAAAAACCTTACGGGTGCAGCCTCATTTACCCCAAAAACATCCCCAAAACATCCCTAAGGCATTATGGCAACAAAGGCACAAAACCTACGACTATTAGGTCGATTTATCACACTATCATAAACCTCAATCTCATAAACCTTCACAAATTCAACCCTTCATATTCATCATCAATCCACAAAAACAACACCTAAATCATCAATTTACTCATAAACCCACAAACCTACATAAACGTTAAAAATCCGCTTTAAACACATCGAATTCCTATATTGAAAACAATGAAAGGCAATACTCACCATACTTTAGATTGTCGATTCCAAGCTTTCTTTCTTTAGTTCTTGGAAACCTTCTCGAATCCTAAGCTTTTCCCTCTTTCCTCAGAGCTCTGACCTTTTCCTTCTTTTCATGGTCTAAAAAAAAAAAATGAATCCTATTCCTCTCAAATTCTCCTTTTTGTTAAACCTAACCTTTGGGCTTCTAAAATGGGTTTTCCCAATATTACCCTCACTAACTCCTCCTTAAAAGTCCAATTTACCCTTAGTCCTTCTAATATTATTTAAATAAATAATAATACAATATATTCTATATTATATACTATTATTTAAATAAATAACCAAAACTCCACAACATACCAACATCAACACAAACCACCAAAATTCACTAAAAATCATGGATATTATATTTAAATAAATTAAATAAATATTCTTACAAAATTTGGGGTATTACAGTGATAACATGTTAAAAAACCAAATAAAAATTATCTAGAAAAAATATTAAAAGTTGTCTTGGAATAGTAAAATATTTTTAAAATTACAATTTCAAAACAATTTTTTACTTAATTCTTAACTATACAAGTTAACTTGTATATTTATCGGATAAATTAAAATTGTTTTAAATAAAAATTAGATTATTTAACCAGCCACTCTTCATTTTATACTCCTTATATTTTCAATATTTCAAAAATATTTTTGTTATTATTTATCTAAAAAAATTGTCATTTCTTCAAAAAAAAATCACTTTTTTCTATTTAAAATTTCTAAATTTTCTATTAATTATTTGAAATTTTCGATATGCATTATTGCGCAAATTTTGAAAATTTTCGTGTTTATACTAGAAATTATTGTTGAAATTTTCAAAAAATCCGGTATATATTTTCGAAAATTTGTAAAAATCTAGTGCTTTATACAGAAAATTTTGGAAATCTCTGGTGCAGATCATAAACATTTTGGCACCAATATCGGATATTTTTAAAATTTCCAGTACCAAGCAAAAACTTCCGAAAATTTGGAAATTTCTACTATACTACAAAAAATTTCCCCTGCAATAAATATTTTCGGTAACAGAATAGGAAGTTCAAAAATGCTTGCTTTGTGTGGTCCGAAACCAGCAGGGTCATCTTCGAATTCGTGTAGCGATTGATTGCACGCAGTTCTTCACCACAGACAAAGTATGTTTTCTATGTAACAAGTTAAAATTTAATATTTTCGTTCCGTTATATGATATTAATACTATTTTTTATATAATGTAAACGACAGATATTTCATAGTTGAGCTGAAGTATTAGCCTGGGCACAACATATTGGCAAGCAACATGGTATTATAGTTGTGACTGTTCATTTTGATGCTGCAAATGGCCAACGAGGTAGGAAGGATAAATTGATTATGGGTTATGAGAGATGAGGAAATTATAAAAGGAAAAATACATCTGAAAGTAGTAAATCTTCAAATGGCATCTATTGTATGAAAGTAAAATGTCATTTTAGGCTGAGATCTTCGCCAAGTGGTATTGGTTGGAAGGTGATGGTTCGGTGTGGGTTTCACAATCATAAAATATATGAGGATTTAGATGGTCATTGTCGCGGTGAGAATTGGATATCAAGCTATTATATTAACTTGAATCGTAAATCGTTTATTCACCGCCGGTCTTTGATTTATCCAAGGGAAGGGAGAAAGATCGAATGTCCCACAGTATGCAATGCAAATGCAAAGCTAAGAGTCTAAGGTTCGGGGGTTGGTTATACCTAGGGAAGGTGTTAGCATCCTAGATATCTGTAGTACTCTACAGGAACCTCTTGTTTTATTTATGTTATTTGTTATCTGTTTGCTAAGGGTTTAAGGGTAGGAAGACCTAAAGTTCTATTCATAAGTGTGCTCGACAAGATATCGCATCTTGTGCCTACGTATCATGGCGGGAGTGGAATCAGAGCACTTGTAGTTCCTCTATGAAGGATACTAAAGTTGTTTAAAAGTTTAGGAAAAGAGATGAGTCATCATCTTAAGAAACCACCACAGTTTTCGAGACTTGTTTGTATTTGTGGGGTATGGGATTGTATGTCCATTCTTTGAGATGATTCACATCTAATTCTCTTGTGTGGAGAATTAGGTGAGCTAAAGTTTGATTGTAAAAATCAAAATAAAGAGGACTAACTTAGGAAGTCTATCCTAAAGTTGTCTAAGATAATCTTATCTTAAAGGGTATGAAAACCTATAGGGAGGTATGAAATGCACATGCACCATGCACAATAATTGATTATCATGCATGGAGTTTTCCCTTGGCTATAATGCAATCGATTATAATAAGATTTAAACGAGAGTGCTAGCAAAGTGGGCTAGTCTTGTGTATAGTGACCAAAGGTTGATAGCGATGGCTGAAGGCGATCGACTTACATAGGTGGAAAATGGTTCGACGTTGTATCGAGAATTTTACTTTTTTTGAAAGGTTTAGAACATAAAAGCATGCATACATCAAACACAATAGTAAACACATAAATGCATAAGCAAGACATGATATCAAATAAAAGTTCTAAACCTATGTCACTCAAACGTACATTAAGCGCGATGAGGGATCCTAATGGGGAGCGATGATTAAGAAAGGAGTTGATAATTTTAAAGAAAAATTAATAAAAGGTTATTATGAGAATTTATGTTAAAGATTATTAATTAATTTTGAAGAAAGTTAAATATTTTTCCTTATTAAATGAAAAAAAAAGGTTTTAATTTTATTATCTTAAAAAGGGTTTTCAATATCATCTATTTCCTTTTAGTTATAAAAGTTATTTAGAGAAAAGAAAAAGGAGCTAATAAAGGAGTTTTCTTATTAAAAAAGATTTTAATTCTAGTATTAATGAATAAGAGTTTTTATTATTAAAAAAACTTTTACTAATTAAATAAAGGTTAACAAAAGTTTTAATTTATTAATTTAGTTTGGTTATAGTTTATTAAAAAAAGATAATTTAGTGTATAAAGAAGTTAAATTTCTTAAAAAAAGGTTATTAAAAAAAGGTTATAAATTTTAAAATTTTAATTATAAAAACAACTCTTAAATTTGATTATTAAAAAAAGAAAAAAAAAGGTTAACATCAAAACGGAGGGATCCCATGCTCAAGGGGGAAGAGGGTCCATCGCGGACCCTCAGATCATAACCACATGATCAAATGGCGCTATGATCAAAGGAATAAAACGAAAGGGTGTATGGTTAAAACCGTGTGTGCACGTGTGTGGGATCAATTCGCTAAGAACAAAAAGAACAAAGAGAAAGGTGTTCTCTTCTCTCTCAGACCCTCTCGTCCTTCTCCTCTCTCAAAAATAAGGTTTAAGAAACCTTAAACGCGTCACCGCTACCCTACGGCTCTCTCGTCATCCCTCGTCCCCTAACAAATCAAATAAACAAACGGAACCCTAACCGCGGCAGTCCCCAATACCCCAATTCACTATATTTCCATGGTTACAAATTACATGATATGCGAAAGTAAAGAAAAAGGGAAAGAAACGGAGCGACGATGAGTGAGGCTCGCGACAACGGACGAATCTTGTACCAATTGGTTCAGCAAGGTGAGTGGATGTCTGCTTGAATCCTTGATGTCTCTTTGTCCCTGCGTCTAATATGTTGGTTTGATACTTTGAAAATCTAGTGAAATGATTTTGCGTAGTGATTAGGATTAGGATTTGATGTTTGTGGTTGACTTAAAGGATTGGTGATGATGAATCTCTCTCCCTGCTTTTCGTCTCCTTTAGGGTAGGTTTTCTGGCGTGGTGTTCAAATGTCACAAGTGCTCTTTATATACTATGAGGTTGATGTCAATTCTGATTGTGTATTGATTGTATTTCCTTCTTGGTTATGGGTCTGTCTTGGATCTGATTTGAACATGAATGCTTGCTAAATTTGTTTTGCATATTGCCTTGAAAACTTACCATTTTGGTTTGATTGTGTTGGAACCGTTTTGGAAAGTTTTGATAATTTACTTCCTTTTGCGATTTGTGGCGAATGACAGATTGTGATTGTGCTTTTTTTTCTCTTTGATTTTGATAGTAATAACCAAGGAAGACAAAATAGCACATTGATGATATTGAATGGTGTGCCAAAACTTGCCTTTGTTGGGCAAAAACTCGATGACAAAGAGATTCTGAACCAACATCAATTCTAATTTCCAAATGACTTCCAAATTTGTAAAATTTGATTCTATTAACCTTTCTGACTCCAATATGTTATAGTAAAATTATGAACGCACTTAATGAATGTTTGGTCTAGAGAACAACTTGGTTTGAACATTGGAAATTGATTGAAATATGTATGTCTTGCTTGAATAGATATGAACTGTTTGAATAACTTTTCTGCTCTTTGATTTCATATTGCGCTTGGATCTCCTCAAAACAACACTGCTGGTGGAAGTGTCAACAAACACAACTATCATTGTCTCAACCAAGGACGGAGGGGTTGGCGAGCAAGAAAAAGGTAGGCTTGAAGAATAAATTCCTTCTCAATTCCCTCTTATACCAGTATAGCTTTTGAACCATCTGCGAAGAACAATACCGTACCCCATTAAACTTACTTTTCCTCTCTTTTATGTGCAGCTGACAATAATGCTTGGGTATGGACGAAGATGTGGAGTGAAGTCGTTGAACCAGTTCTCGCCAATACAACAGGTATATCTTAATTGTGAATTTAAAGTGAGACGAAGGTTTTGAAATCATAGACAACTCGGGTATACTTGGCATAAGTTTGATTTTGAGGTTGCTAATCAAGCTAGTTTGATCTAATGTACTTTGATTTTGATTTGCCTCCGTTGAGTACCATGATCTATTTCAAATGGCAGTGAGATTTCAAAATCTGAAATGAGTGGCCTAACCTGGTTTTGCTATTTTTGGGTTGACAAATCCAAACTTGAAATGTCTACTTTCCATGGAAACTTGTGACTGTTGTATTTTGACACTTCCTCTTGTTTACATACCTTTGCCATGTGAATTTTTGTAATGTACCAATCTTTCCTTTTCAAATGCATGATTTATAACATGTCCAAAGGCCTTTACTTGATGAGGGCTTGTTTTGATGAATTCTGTGAAATTGATGTTTTGGAATTAAGAAGGGCTTGTCTCCCTACTAAAGTCTTAGATACTCAAGCTCCTGTCTAAATACTTCCAAGGTTCCAAAGTTTCTATTGGCACATCTCCCGAACAAAATGGTTGCAGAAGGTTGGACAGGTACGTTTACATTATCTTGGCAAGATATTTGACTTCCCTTCAGACAGAGCTCAGTGGCTGGACATTTTAGTACTTGAATGTCTGTCTTAAAAATATTGATAATTGTCTTGCTAAAGTGTTAAACAAAGCTAAAACTCGAGATTTGTATCGTGTATTATCATATTATAATCTATTTAATTTCCTTGCAGTCTCGGTTGCCTTTGGTAGGAAACAACAGGGGTGGTGCATCCGATGGTGTTGGAGTCTCCGGCGAGAAGTTTTATGGACAAGTTGGTTGCAAAAAGTTTATCTTTGCCAATGAAATTAAGAACGGTTAAAGCTAAACTTGAAACCTTGACAAGGGAAGAGGATCATGGAGCTTTAGTTTTTTTGAATTCTAGCTCCTGTCGTGAGTCTTAGTATAGGGTTATTTTGGATTTTAAGTTTGGGGTCAATGGACTTGTAACTTACTGCTAGGTCATGTAGCTTGAAATTCCATGGGAAAGTTTGAAAGGTGTTACTTAAGTGAATTGGATTGTCGGTGAGGTTTCAACAGGATATTTGTGTATTGCGGTTGCGTTACGCGAGGACTTATCCCTTCTAACGCTGGCATGTAGGATTTCATGATTCGATGTTATTGTAATAATGAAGTTAAACCCTGTAGCCTTTGTTGTATTTCTAACATTAGGTTCTCCTTATATTGAATGATCACTTCTTACCCTCTCTGTGCCATAAAGGAACCATGAAAGGATCCTTTATTTTCCTAAAAGATAACTCTGATTTCTCTTATGTATGGATGTTGGAAATAATCTTGTGGCAGAAAAATTTTGCTAGCATGTTACTACTACATGCTTCCAACGTTAATGCCACATGCTACGCTTCAAAATAAACACTTTTAAATACCATGCTTCTCTTGAAAATAAAGAACACGTTTAGTATCAATAATGGATAGTTGATAGGTTAATTAAAAAGGATTGGAAGACGCCTTAGAAACCAAAGGTAATCATTTGCCAGGCAGAACCATTAGCGGTTCAGAAAGTGGACGCCTATGCTTCAAGTCTCACTATTTGGAATAATTGATCTCTTATTTCTTTGAAAACCAATGAGAAACATTGCTCCAAAAATCAAGATGTAATCCACGGTGTACCAATACTACCGTTTTAATCTTGATGTTCCCGTCCGGTACTCTAAGGTAGTCTGGGAACTCACCCTCACAAGAAGCAGACAGTTCTTGTCTAACAAACCGATATTGATCCTTCATGAGATTAAAATGAGCTACGAATTGCATTCTTCCAAACCCAAAAACACGTTATTCTCCCCACCAAACAAATTCTTTCCAAAACACAAATCCAACACAAAATGTTCTTGATGAGACCTTAGTCCATATTTTAATCAGCATGAACATCCTGACTCAATAAAATCCCAAGCGAACGCTTTAGGTGACGATGATCTTAACATATGAACTGTGACTTGAGGAAATATTAAAAATAAAGGTTTCATCTTGCAATATAACTGCCGCACGACCAGTGACCAGCTTTAGGGTACCAAATTCCATATCAGAGGTATAAGGACCTAGTGTTTGGTGGGAAGTCTTCTGAGAAATCTACGGGAAAATGAGGCTTTGTGGTGGCTTAGGGACCAAAGGGATGAGGACATAATCACACGGGAATCCATACACATCTTGCAAGGACCAGGGAACTTCCACAAACACACACACAACACAGCCTTCAAGACCTTGAATCTTCTGCAGCAACGCCTGCACTCATAAATGAAACAAACAGACAACAACTAGGTAAAGTGGTTAGTTATGCACGAATGATGACCTAATATGTTATGCAAGGAATAAGGCGGGGATTTTAGGGTCAAAAATTAGGGTGTGACAGATGCCCATATTTAAGTTACTTCTATCCAGAGATATGGAGATTGAAATCTTCGTCTCGACGAGATAGGAGGGACTTAAATATAAACATGCACAATTTTTGGCCCTAAGATACCACCAAATGCACATGCCATGGTATGAAATGATATGATATGCAAGACAGAGATCCTGTGCGGGATGATGTCACAGGGGATAACCGATGTTGAAACGCTGAGAAAGAGAGACCCGACGAGGACAAACAGCAAAGCAAAACTCTACGGGGAAAAATCCAACCCCACTGGGGAAAGGGACTACAAATCTGACAATCACAAGGTACTTTGAGCAGTTGGGTGTCTTCTAGTGAAAACAAAAGTGTATATTGCAAAGATGATAAGCAAAACACGTTTCTCGATATGGTTCAATTTATTGTACAAAGTCTTGAAATAAAGCGCTACGAGGTTGTCTGCCTCGAGTAAAAGTCTTGGAACACACGCTACGAGGTTGTCTGCCTCGAACAACAAAGCTTGAAACCAAATGCTATGAGGTTGCCTACCTCGAACAACAAAGCTGGAAACCAAATGCTACGAGGTTGTCTACCTCGAACAACAAAGCTTGAAATCGAATGCTACGAGGTTGTCTGCCTCGAGCCAAAAATCTTGAAACCAAATACTACGAGGTTGTCTGCCTCGAACCAAAATCTTGAAACCAAATGCTACGAGGTTGTCTACCTCGAACCAAAATCTTGAAACCAAATACTACGAGGTTGTCTGCCTCGAACCAAAATCTTGAAACCAAATGCTATGAGGTTGTCTGCCTCGAACCAAAATCTTGAAACCAAATGTTGCGAGGTTGTCTGCCTCGAACCAAAATCTTGAAACCAAATGCTACGAGGTTGTCTGCCTCGAACAAGTCTTGAAATAAATACTGTGAGGTTGTCTGCCTCGAACCAAAATCTTAAAACCATATGCTACGAGGTTGTCTGCCTCGAACAAGTCTTGAAATAAATACTGCGAGGTTGTCTGCCTCGAACCAAAATCTTTAAACCAAATGCTACGAGGTTGTCTGCCTCGAACAAGTCTTGAAATAAATACTGCGAGGTTATTTGCCTCGAGCCAAAATCTTGAAACCATATGCTACGAGAGTGTCTGCCTCGAACAAGTCTTGAAATAAATACTGCGAGGTTGTCTGCCTCGAACCAAAATCTTGAATTTCCCAAACTCTTCAAAGTGATATCATCTGGTGGGAATAACTTGAATAGTGGATTCACTGGAGAGAAACACCACTAGGGAGCAATATTGCTATAGTTTGAAATAAAATCCTTGTAATAGGGATTCTCAAATAAAGAGAAAACCTGTAAAGTCTTCAATAAACTTCTCTGACACATTTCCGGAGAGATGCCATTTGATGGAGAACAAGTTGATAGTCTTGATGACTTATGGGGATAGACAAACTGTCTTGAGGAGACTGCTATCTGTCATCCAGATAGAAAACTAAGCTCAACTAAAAAACTACCACTTGTTGTTTGGGTTTAAACTCCCCCGAAAATGTAGTAATAACTATTGACGAAATAATTTATGTCTTCCATAGAAGTCTTCAAATAAACTCTTCTTGGGGAGACAAAGTGCAAGATAAATGCACGCTCGGTCCGGGTTCAACATCTCCGAGATATTCGAAATTTGTGATTGTCAGGGACCAAAGTTCAATCCAGGAAATAACTGGAAAGAAACGGTCAAACAAGACTCCATCCATTGAGGACTGAACTCAACGGGTTTATCTTTATCAGAAATGGAAAAGAAAACTGAACCATACATCTTCCACGAGGATCGAACTTGGTGGGGAATTAGAAAGGATGTGCTCTTTCTACCTAGGGCTGACGATTCTACTTGGAGGGTGTCATACCCCAAATTTTGACCACTAAGATTTCCCATCATTGTGAAAATCATCATCACAATATAGAGGAACCATCATACTTTATCAGTCTCCCCAAAGATGGGTGAGCATTCACTACAATTAAAATTAGGGTTTCAAGCACTCTCTGAGTGCTTAGACAAAGGATCAATCAAGGAATGACATGATCTTCAACTTGTCTAACCTCTAAAACATCCACAATGGATCAAGAGGACTCCCACTCCAAGGATTAAGCACAAGGCTGCTCCCTTCTAGGTGGATCAAGCTTCAAGATCGCCAGTGTCACCAAATTATGGTTTTGGTCGACTAGGGCCTCCAGGTGGAAAATTTCCTCTGGGCACAAGCCAATGATCCAAAACATAACCTAATATACTCCATGGAACCTCATGAACCCATTCATCAAGTCAATTTTGCCTCAGGGAATGCATACATCAAAAACCAGGAATTAGGGTTTCTTGACCTAACTCACCCCTAAGTTAACTTTTGGTGCAAATCATGAACCAAGACCTCAAGAGAGGGTTTGAGGGTCTCTAATATACCATATTGATCCATTTGGAACAATGGATTAATCCAAGAAGCTTGAGCAACAAGTCTCAATTTCATCTGCACCACAATTAGGGTTTTAAGGGAAAAGTCAACTGTAACTTTGACTTTTGACCAGGACATGCTCCCAAACCCTAGGACATGCCTCAATATACCCCATGACACCCATGGAACATGTCCATCAAGTTTGATTTAGGTCAAAGACATGATTTCATGAAGAATGGCACAGTTTGAAATTCATCTGATAAAAAGTCAACTGTGCACAAAAGTCAACTTTGACTTTTTGAGATTTTTCACCAAAATAGATTTTTAACCCTAAAATGATGTTAATATATGATTTGAATCATCATTCATCAAGAAAAATCAAGAAAAGTTGGATAACTTGTAAAAGGGGTAACCATAAAAACTTAGAAAATTTTCTAAGTTAAAAAATAAAGTGACAAGGGTACCAACTTTGGAGGATCATAACTCCTAAACCACAAAGCCATTTTTCCTCATCCAAAGAGGGATTTGTAGCCCTCATTACCCTCTACAAAAACTTCAACTAGACCTAAGTCCAATTCATTAAGGATTTTGAGTTATGGAGTGATCAAAATGGCTGAAAAATGAAAATGTCACTTTTTCCAACACTTAGTGAAATTTTCACTAAGTCAGAATCTGCCTTCACTTTTTTCCAAATGTAAGGGCATTTCTCACTTGGATTCAAAAGAGATCAAAACCAAACATGTTCAAACAGTTGTTGTATCATGTAAGGGCTTTCCAAAATGGCCAAGAACATTGCCAAATTCCATTTGAGTAATGAGATATGACATTGGCAAGTTGCCTTGCTGAAATCTGTCAAAGGCAAGGCAAAATTTGCAATTTTGCTCGATTTGCCAAAATCAGCCAAATCCAAATGCTCCTATCTACTTGGACACCTCAGAGGATTGAATCTAAAGGGGACAATCACTGAGCCAAGCCTCCAAAGTCCATGGAACAAGAAATAGCATGTTGAACCTAGAATGGCCAAAATAGGGACAAGACTCCAAATATGGATTGAAGCATTCAATGGAAGCATCAAGGTGGCATGGACTGAGCCATTCTCATCTGAAATCAGTCAAGACTTATCCAAGACCAAGGGAACCAAAGCTCTGTGCCCTAACCTCTAGTCAATGGCTAGAGGAGACTTGGATTTTCATTTGCCAACATTGGCCAAACCTACTTAACAGCTGCCATTCACTATTCCTTGCAAAACAAACTTGCTCTACTATAAATAGAGCTCAATTGTGATCAGTTTGAGTACACCAAAGCCATCTAACAGATGCTTTCCTCAAAATCTCTTTCTCTTGGCAAAAATGCCTTTCTTAGCAAGGTAGCTATCGGGTTTTGAGTTTGAGAGCTTTTCCAATCAAACCAATCACTCACACACCTCACATAAATCATATAGAAGTAATCCAAACACTCACATAACATCTGGAACACAGATTTCACAAAATCACCAGCCAATTGCTCAAGTTCTTGACAGTTTTGCAGTTGAGGTGCAATCTTCAACTCCAAACCATTTCAATCCATTCCAAGCACTCAGACACATCACTTGGCACCTAGGGAAGCTATCCACATCATTGGAACCAAGTTGTAACACCTCCAACACAAATCACGATCACCAGCTGCAAGTGGTAAGCATGAGCTCTTCTAACTCTATGATCCATGCAATTTTTGTTGCACAATAATTTGGCCATATGTTCATAATCATGCATGGACTGTTTTCCCTCAATTAATTGCATTGTTTGAATCGTGTATCAAAAATCCTAGCCTTCATGCAGAAATTAGGGTTCTTGAGGATTTTTCATGATTTCTTGTTATATGTTTAATTTAAATGAAATTAATGGACATAGACATGATCGTGAGGTTGGGACGAGCATAATGATATGTGGATTGCATGTTATAATCAAGTATTCAGGGAGATTGGATAGAAAATGCAAATCAGCCAAACCCAGAACACGCGCGTGTTCTTCAGCTTGTTCTTGGCGCCATTTTTAGAAATTTGAATATTTGAATTTTGTGATTTTATTTAATTGATTCAAAAATTAATTTCTCTTTGAGTTTTAATGATTTTGAGTTGATTCTTTTTTTAATAATTCACAAAAATGTTAAAATATTTTATTTTCCCAAAAAATCCCAAAAATATTATTTATTTCACATAATTGATATTTTTGCAAAGAATTAATATTTTAATTGTTTTTGACATTTTAAATATTTTTTCCACGTTGATTTTGCAACTTTTAATGCTTTCCAATTATTTTGTAGGTCAATACTTAATTTTTGAAATATTAATCCAAGATCACAATTTGTTTTTCATATGTTAAACAATTTTGATCATTTTAATTGAATTTTTATTCAATTAAATACACTTTTGAAAACAAATTAGGGTTTTTGGATTAATTCAACCCTCATAAATCATTTTCAAAACACATGGGCCTCTAATAGAGTGTAAGACCCAATCCTTTTTTGACCAAATCATTTTTGGGCCTCAGTGTATTGTATAAGTCCCGATACCGTCAAAAACAAACGGCGCGATCGTCGCCTTTTCAAAATAACCCTTGGGCCTCTCCTCGAGCTATAAGACCCATTCAAAACATTTTGGGCCTCTAATAGAGTGTAAGACCCAGCCCCCTTTTACCCAAAATCATTTGGGCCTCACTTATTGTATAAGTCCCGCTGTGTTAAAAGAAAACCTCGGCGCAATCGCTATTTTTTAACGAAAAATCAATTGGGCCTACCCTCGTGTTATAAGCCCCACTCTTTTTCTTTAAAACTTTTTAGGCCTCTTGAGAGAGTGTAAGACCCATCCCGTTGTACAGAAAACCTTTTGGGCCTCAGTCACTTGTATAAATCCCTCTGTACAAATTCAAACAGTGCGCTCACTGATAAAACCCTGGGCCTCTCCTTGAGCTGTAAGCCCCAAATCTTTCTTTTTCAAAGCACTTTCTCCTTTGATTTTGAATATATTGTTGTTTTCAATCTTTCTTTGTTGAACAACTAACCAAACAACATGGAAGCTCTACAACCGAGTAAGTGTTTATCCGCTTTCATTTACCGCTTTCATATACATATAACTGTATTGTGGGGCTGTTTCGTTGTAAGTCTTCTTTCATAAACTCATATCAACTGTGTAATAATAATATAGATATTTAGAGTTTCCCCAGCAACTATGTCTAGAACTAGGTGACACCGTTTCGTTTATTCGTAGAAATAGACAACTAGATCCCCCAATAGGATCACCAGATACAGTCTTCTCTTCGGCTGTCCTCATTAGGAATTGTCAAGAAGCTCTACTCCCCAAGATGAATGTATTCTCCGTGAATGGCATCTTTGAGTTTCTTCCAAATTCTCGAACTTTCCTGACTTTGATCTATTCTCGGTGAATAGCATTGCCTTGAATTTCTCGGGGTTTGGGGACCCATCGGCTTCTTAAAAGCATCGGCCTCCTCTTGGGCATCATACAAGGACCCACAGGCTTCCTAAAAGCAACCCCGCCTCCTCTTGGGCTTAGTACAAGGACCCTACGGCTTCTTAGAAGTATTCACAGCCTCCTCTTAGGCTTCGTATAAGGATCTCTTCCTCCGGGAATGATAGCCTCCTCTTGGGCTTAGTACAAGGACCCGTCGGCTTCTTAAAAGTTTCCAGCCTCCTCTTGGGCTTCGTACAAATTGTCCCGACGACCTCCTAGAGGTATAGGAATAGAAATTAGTCATCTGCATAGAACAGTCCTTTCATAGAGTCTACTACTGTTTCTCAAAACATAGTATAAAGGATGAAACTCTAGACTTGGATAGTCTAACTTCCTTGAGTCTCAAAGATATTCTCAAGTGACCCCTTCGTTAAATAGAAAGGAAACCCATAGACTTGGACAGTCTCAATACCCTTCGGATTTCCCGCTTCCTTAAAGAACAAGAATAACCTGGATCCTTGAATCAAATCCATGAGTACAGTGTTGCTCATATAAGAACTGATTTTCTCTTTAAAATCAGTATACTGGACCTGTCACTTAACTGAAACAGTAACCATAGCCTCCTCTTGGGCTTTGTACAATGATCCTCCTCAGCGGAGTCAAACAACGTTTAGCCTCTCTCTCGGGCTTTGTACGAGACACATAAGAGACTCCCTCGTTGAGTCAATCACCCCTTTCGCCTCCATCTCGGGCTTTATACGAGATACAAAAAGGTTCTTATTGAGCCAAATAAACAACAGCCTCTATCTCGGGCTTTGTACGAGATACAAAAACTCTCTTGTTGAGTCAAGTAGCCTCCATCTCGGGCTTTATAAGAGATACCAAAAGATTCCCTCATTGAGTCAAAACCTTTTAGCCTCTCTCTCAGGCTTTGTACGAGACACATAATAGCCTCCTCTTAGGCTTTGTATAAGAAAACCATTGGTTAATCCAATTAAACTTTTAGCATCCAAGTTGTGCCTTGTTCACAGTACACAAACACCAACAACTCTTTCCCCTTTCATCTAGTCGCTGTAAGCGGCAAGCCTCTAAATCATCTACATCCATGCCACTGTCCCTCTTTTAGCATGAGAAATTCCTAAGGAAAGATAGCATTGCTCTACACTGAGTTAAAGTCTTCTCCTTCAGGTTAAAATCCCCTATAAAGGAAATTATGGCATTGCCGGATTCGCATATCCAGGTTAAAGTAATTCTCCTTTATAACCAGTCACCCCAACAGTTGTGACAGACAAACCCTTCTTTAGAGATGACAAATTCTCTCTAAAGTCGAGGTCCTTCAGCTTCACGTCTTGGGCTTTGAACAAGACACAAATAGACTTTTCAGCTTCACATCTTGGGCTTTGAACAAGATACAAATCACCTTTCGCTTCACGTCTTGGGCTTTGAACAAGACACCAAAAACCAATTTCCTCCCATAGAATAGAAGGAACTACGAACGCTCTGATTTCCCTATTTCGGTAAACGGGAATACGTAGGCATAAGATCGAAAGAAAAGATCTTAGCGAGCACACTAAACAAAAAACCCAAAATCCCATATCTCCATCAATCAAAAGCAGTAATTCAAAAATATCAGTCCTAACATCCTAATCCTTGTTCCCCGCCAGAAACCTTCTGCCAAGATAAAAAGAAAGAAAATAGTATTGGCGAAAATACAAATAACCAGTACAAAGGCCCCCCACATTGATAGCATTCGTAACCTAACAGACCGCTGTTTAAACTCAGTATGCAAGCAGGGTTAATTGGAGACATCTATTTCCCTTCCTTCATCAGCTTTAATAAGATAAAAAATGAATCGACCTGTAGTTAAAGCTCAACCGCAGAGAGCGACCATCGCTTAAGAACCGCGTCCAAAATCGCTCGCTACAGAAAAATGGCGCCCACCGTGGGGCTTATTCAAAGTTAGATCTAGGCACGGACTACCTTTTCACCTCTTGTGTGACTACCGCAGATTGGGGCTTCCGCCGGGGAACCCATTTTCTGTCAGGAACCTAGGATTCATAGCTTTTAAAGGTCTAGGATGTTTAGGACAAATATATATACTGCTTTTCCTAATTACTATACATGTTTATTTTTCTGCTAATGGGAATGCGTGTGATGCCGCATGTGGAAAGATTGAGTATACACTTAAGATAAGTGATGGCGACGAGGTCGACCATCAACCTCAGTGGAGGCTGACCAATGCAACCCATTCTCTCACCTAGACAATGGGCCGATTGTTAAGTCTGAGAAGCTGAGGAGCCAAACCCTTTCGTAGTGCGGAAACTATCGGGAATAGTTGTTACGCGATACTACCCTCATTTGAGGCTGGTGATCTATTCTCGGTGAATGGCACTTACTCTAAGATTGCTCTACAACTCGCTGGCGATCCGCTTGTTGTTTTTCTTTCCTGGGAGGAGCTGATGATAATGAGTACAGGTACAAAAATCACCCTAGTATAAACCTTTAGGGATGGGTTGAGCCTTGACTTCATGACAACGACCCTTTGACCCCATGTTTTTTCTATGTTTTTGTGTGCTGTATTCATGCATTCATTTAAAAAAAACATTAAAACATTCAAAATATTTCTCTTCTAGTCTCTCTGGTTTTTTCAAAATAAACTAAGACTGTGATTGCAAATATCAGAGAAAAGAATTACACTAATGGATTTCAGTAGAAGGAGAACTCACCAGTATACCTTCAAGGTTCCAAAGCTAGAGGATTTGAGAAGGTTAGCAAGGATGATCACAAACCCAGAGGCTTTCAGAGCCAAGCACGGAGGTTTGCTACCACTATTAAGAGTCCATGTGATTGAGGGAATCATGGATGCACTCTTTCAGTTTTATGATCCGGTTTATCACTGTTTCACATTCCCGGATTATCAGCTCGCACCAACGCTGGAGGAGTATTCTCACCTGATCGATCTACACATTACAGATCGAGCTCCATTTTCTGGACTGGAAGAAATTCCAAAGAATCAGACTATTGCAAGAGCAATTCATTTGGACGAGTCTGAGGTCAGGACTCACATGACCGCTAAGGGTGGCATCCAAGGTTTTCCAACCCAGTTCTTGACAAAGAAGGCCCTGTATTTTACCAGTATAGGAAACGTGACTGCTTTTGAAAGCATCTTTGTCTTACTCGCCTACGGATTATTTTTGTTTCCCAACATCAATAATTTCGTCGATATCAACTCCATTAAGGTTTTTCTCATTGGAAACCCTGTGCCGACTTTGCTCGCAGATGCGTATCATTCTGTACACTTAGGAAATTTGTACAGCGGAGGGGAGATCACGTGTTGTGTACCTCTGCTTTACAAATGGTTTATCTCTCACTTGCCCAAGTCTGCTGCTTTTTGGGATTGCAAGAGTGCCTTACGTTGGTCGCAGAAGATCATGTCTCTTACCAACTCTGACATTGATTGGTGTAATTGGATTTATGAGGGAATTAGGATCATTGACCATTGTGGAAACTTCCCCAACGTACCCCTCATAACTAAAGGAGGAATCAACTACCATCCGGTATTGGTTCGCCGTCAATTTGGATACTCGATGAGGCACATCCCACTGGGTGTTTATCTGGAAGGTCTTTTCTTCAAGGAAGGAGAAAATGACAGAGCACTAAAAATGGAAATAGTGCACGCTTGGAAGCATGTTCATAAGAAAGGACGAGAGTCTCTAGGAAAACCGGACTGTGTCTCGGTGGAGCCTTATCTCCATTGGGTACAAACTAGAGCTCTCAAGCTAAAGATGCCTTATCCTCGTTACGGGATTCTTCCACCGAGGGAATCTATCATGTACTTCATGACGGAAACTGAAAAGTTTCAGGTTACTCTCAATAAAGTTCAACGGGAGAGGAGGTCTTGGAAGAACAAGTATCGCACCCTCGACGTAGAGTGCATCAAAATACAACAATTACTGAAAGAGAAAGACGCTCTGATTGAGATTTTAGAGCAACATGCTGTGGATAATCAGGATGACCAAAGGAATTTACTCGCTCCTTTCACTTGGCAAAGGAACGACAACCCGACAACGGCCCAAGAGCCCCGGTCAAAGAAAAGGAAGATACCAGAATCAGCACCCGATTTCTCTTCAGAGAGGACTCGGGGCCCATTAGCTTAGGTTTCTGTTTCTGTACCTTGTAATCTATTGTATTTCCATTTTTGTAATCCTTTGAATTTCAATAAAAAGGGGTTTCCCCACTGTTTGATATTTGCAATCTAATTGTCGAAGTTTATTTTGATTAATCCTAAAACAATTAATATAATCATTGCATTCATCATTTTCACATCGCGTATTCTTCTTACCTACGAATCTCACGTTTGTGTCTCGGTTCTAGAGTCAAATTGTCTCATTCGTATAATACTCGGGCCAATCGTCAGAAAAAGATGGATGATCTTGAGGAAGAAAACAGATAGTTGAAGGAAGAGATCGACGCTCTAAGAGAGGATATGAGAAAGCTTCGTAACGACATGTAAGCCATGGCAGAAGCTCAGCTACAAAGAACTGTGATCTCAGAGATCACCTCAACGCCCATAGTGGAGAAGTATGATCCTAGGTGTCAGATGCCGAAAGATCGTCCTTGGGCATGCCTGTTAACTATATCCCGGAAGGATATGTTCCGCCGATCACTGAAGATCAGGGAATCACAACAGAAGCCGCTGGGCCTGAAGGTTACAAACTTAAGGAAAGCGAGGATGCCAGAGGCATACTGAAGACTCCTGAAGGTTACAAACTTCGGGAGACGCCAAGACTCACTGCCGTAGTCACGGTCCCACCCCCTGTGGTGCACACTGTCCCGGAAGGACAGATTCCACAGACACCTTCTGGTAAGAAGGAAACTATGTTTGACAGAATGGAGGAATTCCAGGAACAGTTCTTGGAAATGCAGAAGGAACTGCAAGCCATTCACAGTCAGGATCTATTTGGAAAGGATGCCGCAGATCTCTGCTTGGTCCCAAATGTGAAAGTCCCGCACAAGTTTCAAGTGCCCGACTTTGAAAAGTACAAGGGTAACTCTTGCCCTCAGAGCCATCTGGTGATGTACGCTCGGCGGATGTCAGCCCAGACGGAGAATCAGGACCTACTGATTCACTACTTCTAGGATAGTTTAACCGGTGCCGCACTCAAATGGTACATGGGCTTAAACCGTGCCATGATCAGCACTTTCAGAGATCTTGGCACTGCCTTCGTCCAACAATACAAATACAATTTGGGCATGGCACCCGACAGAGATCAACTCAGATCGATGTCGCAAAAGGACAAGCAAACCTTTAAGGAGTATGCTCAAAGGTGGCATGAAATTGCCGCTCAAATTTGTCCACCTCTTGAGGAAAAAGAGATGACAAAGATCTTCTTAAAGACCTTAAGCTCATTTTACTATGACCGAATGGTTGCCAGTGCGCCCAGTGATTTCACCGAGATGGTCGGCATGGGCGTACGTCTTGAGGAAGCCGTCCGAGAAGGACGTTTGGTAAAAGACTCTGGATCGACGAGCGGTACTAAAAAATATGGTAGTGCTCTCCCTAAGAAAAAAGAGCAAGATATTAGGAATATCTCTCTCGGAAAGCAAAGGCGACGTTATCAATCGGTAGCAACTGTAACTCCTGCTATCAACCCTGCGTCTATTCCTACGTATCAACCTCAGGTTGCGCAGAGCCAACCTGACCAGCAAAGGACACAACAGCCTCTTCAGCAGGCTCGTTCTCCATATAACAACAACCGTACAACACGGCCACCAGGATTTGATCCTATACCCGAAACGTACACAGAGTTATTTCCATTACTACTGGCTAAGGGGCACATTCAGACTAAATCTCCTCTTACAGTACCGGAAAATCCGCCTTTTTGGTTTAAGGTGGATCAAACATGCCCTTATCATCAAGGAGGTTTAGGGCATAACATGGAGACTTGTCTCAATTTCAAGTCCGACGTGCAAAAACTTGTTAGAAGCGGGGTCTTATCCTTCAAGGATACAAATCCTAATGTTCTCACGAATCCGCTGCCTCAACATGAGAAAGCTGCAGTCAACCTGATTGAAGGAGAGACTAACAATGTCTATCAAATTCACGATGTACTCTTGTTGAAAACCAATTTGGTCAAGATGCATTGTAGACAGAGTGGATATGGCCATGTGCCACCTCATAATTATCATCAGTGTGATGTATGCTCTAAAAATAATCAAGGATGTTCGGTAGTGCAAGCAGCTCTACAGGAACAGATGGATCTCGGATGGATCCAGGTGCACCGAGTTCGTGGAGTTAACATGGTTTACACGAATTCTAACGTCATTCAGAACCACGACATCTGTGCAATGAATGTCAACTTGGTGGCAATGCACTCAAGGTAAAACCAGTATCATAATCTGCCATGACACGATTACAGTTCTTGTCTGACTTGCTCGGTAAACAAACAAGGATGCTCTTTCTTACAGGAGGCCCTCCAGCGTCAGATGGATCTTGGATGGATCCAAGACTACCATGATAGGAACCCTTATCAGATTAACATGGTTCAAATCTTCGATATTCGCGTGATGAATACCAACCTGGTAGAGTTACATGCTGAGCAGGTCCGACTCGGATTCTTAATATCACATGACTATCAAAGATGTAAAGCGGGTTGCAAAAACGATTGAGGTTGTACCCTTGTCCAGGAGGCACTTCAGCACTTGTTAAATCACTAGTGGATGCCAATCTATATGGATGAAGATACTCAGCAGATTAGTATCAGTAATAGAAACCCCACTCGGCGTCAAAGTCAGGATATCCGATCAGTGGAAGCTAACCTAGTAAGGTTACATTGTATTCAAAGTGGGTGTGGCCAGGTACCACCACACAACTATGACAGTTGTAGCGTCTGTTCGGAAAGTAACCAAGGGTGTTACCTTGTGAGAGCAGCTCTTCAGGGTCAGGTGGATCGTGGGGAGATTCGCCCATATCCGGGTTCTTGACCCATCAACTGGACGCCGAACTACCTTGCCAAGCAAGTCGAGGATGTTGTCAAGATCTCTGGTCGTCACCATACCAGGGATGTTTTTGCCATTATTCCTTTACTTGACGAATCTAAAGTTCCCAACCGGGAACGAATCAAGATCACTTATGATGGTCAGAAAAATCAGAAGGTTCTCATAGTCATCTATCTACCGGGACCACTACCGTATGAATCAGCTAAGGCTATCCCTTACAAATACGGTGCAACGACAATTAAAAATGGAAAGGAAATTCCATTACCCTCCGTCGTGAATATTGCAGACATCAGTCGTGTAACACGGAGCGGTCGAATCTTCAACCGAGGAGTTGGAGAACTTAACAAAGAAAAGGAACTTCAGACAGAAGCTCCCGATCCACCAGTCGGTCAATCCAGTAATTCCGACCTTTCGAAAAATAATGATGAGATGCTGAAGCTCATCCAAAGAAGTGAATATAACATTGTTGATCAGTTGTTATAGACTCCTTCAAAGATCTCGGTATTATCACTGTTACTCAATTCAGAAGCCCACAGGGAGGCTCTACAGAAAGTCTTGGAGCAAGCCTTTGTGGAACAAGATGTAACAATCAGACAGTTCGATAACATTGTCTCTAACATCACTTCCTGCAATAATTTGGGATTTAGTGATGAGGAATTACCCGAAGAGGGTCGTCGTCATAACATGGCACTCAATATCACAGTTAACTGCCAGGACGATGCTTTAGCCAGCGTACTGGTAGACACAGGGTCAGCCCTGAATGTTATGCCGAAGTCCACTTTGATGCAATTATCATTCAAAGGCCCTCCGATGAGAATCAGCGAGGTCGTCGTCAAAGCGTTCGATGGATCCAGAAAAACGGTTATCGGCGAAGTTGATCTTCCCATAACTATCGGTCCTCACACTTTCCAAGTTACTTTCCAGGTCATGGACATCCGGGCAACATACAGTTGTTTATTAGGAAGACCTTGGATACACCAGGCTGGAGCGGTCACTTCGACCCTCCACCAAAAGCTAAAGTTCGTCAAGAACGATCAACTTGTCACAGTCTGTGGGGAACAGACCTTGCTTGTAAGTAACTTGTCGTCATCTACTGGTATAGAACCCGAGGAGGTTATTGGGACGCAGTTCCAAGCACTGTCGTTGAGCAAGAACAATCAGTTCAAAGGAGGAACCTCGATTTCCTCATACCACGATGCTATTAAAGCGGTCGAGAGTGTCGATACAACCGGATGGGGACAGCTTGTCGTTCCTATTGACAATAAAACAAAGAAGGGTCTTGGTTTTTCTGCAACCTGTACCCAGACAGCTGCCAGCGATGAAAATCTTCATCCCCTTCGAAACTTCTTCCACAGTGGAGGTTTCCTTCACCCAGTGTCTCAAGCAGTACATGCTATTAATGAGGAAGATCCCTCTGACCCAGATGAAGAATGGAAATCCTATCTTAATGAGGATGGTTATATGTCTCAGGAAGAGGTGCCTACACCATTTTGCTAAGGTCGTTCCGAAGTCAAAGTAATTACCATCTTTAACCTTTCACCCTGCCCAGGTGAAACGGATGTTTTGATAGGGCTCGCTTTCTGTAAATTTCCCTCTTAGCTTAGCCCAAAGCGACAGAGTTTTGTTTTATAGGGTTGTAGTTTCAAGGATCGACTTGTTCATTAATAAAATAACGTCGTTCTGTAATTTCCGCATTAAATTGTTGTTTTCTCTTTTGCTTTTTCTCAGAAAATGGTAATCCTAAAAAACAAATTAAAAATAAAAACAAGCAGTAAAATAAAACACTGCACACACTTGCATTTTTCTCTATCTCTTCTAAACATGAATCATCACGTCATGCAGATTCCTTGTTTTAAACCCCGTTAAAACATACGATCCAATGCCTTCTCCCAACTTTGAGTTCCCGGTATTCGAGGCTGAAGAAGAAAATGACAACGAAATTCCAGAAGAGATCTCCCGACTACTCAGACAAGAGGAAAGGTCCATTGAACCTCACAAAGAGCCGTTAGAAACGGTAAACTTGGGTTCAGAGCAAGAGAGAAAAGAAATCAGGATTGGGGCACTTCTCAGTCTAACTGCCAGAGAGAGTTTGATAAAGCTTCTCAAAGAATTTCCCGATGTATTCGCTTGGTCCTATCAGGATATGCCAGGGTTGGATACCAGCATCGTGGAACATCACTTACCGTTAAGATCGGAATATCCGCCAGTAAAGCAAAGGTTGAGACGGACTCACCCGGACATGGCCATCAAAATCAAAGAGGAGGTGCAGAAACAGATTGACGCGGGTTTCCTCGCTACATCTGAATATCCTCAATGGTTAGCCAACATCGTACCCGTTCCCAAAAAGGACGGAAAGGTCAGAATGTGTGTCGACTACAGAGATCTGAACAAGGCTAGTCCAAAGGACGACTTTCCTTTGCCACACATTGACATGCTGGTAGACAGCACAACAAAGTTCAAAGTTTTCTCCTTCATGGATGGATTCTCGGGCTATAACCAGATAAAATGGCGCCGAAAGACATGGAGAAAACTTCGTTCATTACCCCATGGGGTACCTTTTGTTACAAGGTAATGTCGTTCGGTTTGAAGAATGCCGGGGCAACCTATCAAAGGGCCATGACTACTCTGTTTCATGACATGATACATAAGGAAATCGAGGTATATGTCGATGATATGATTGCAAAATCAAAAATAGAGAGTGAGCACATTGAACATCTGTCAAAATTGTTCGATCGTCTAAGAAAATTCAAGCTCCGCTTGAATCCCAACAAGTGCACCTTCGGTGTCCGTTCAGGGAAACTCTTAGGGTTCATCGTCAGCCAGAAAGGGATTGAAGTTGATCCTGACAAGGTCAAGGCCATTCAAGAAATGCCTTCTCCGAAAACTGAAAAACAAGTCAGAGGATTCCTGGGACGTTTGAACTACATCTCCAGATTCATATTCCTTATGACCGCCACGTGTGCGCCGATTTTCAAATTACTGAAAAAGAACCAGGACTACGTTTGGACAGAAGATTGCCAAACTGCATTCGACAGTATCAAGGAATATCTGTTGAATCCTCCGATTCTATCACCTCTAGTGGAAGGAAGACCACTGATCATTTACCTCACAGTTCTAGAGGACTCAATGGGATGTGTACTTGGCCAACAAGACGAAACTAAACGGAAAGAGTCTGTCATTTACTATCTAAGCAAGAAATTCACCGACTGTGAGACTCGGTACACAATGCTTAAGAAAACTTGTTGTGCTTTGGCTTGGGCAGCCAAATGTCTTCGCCAATACATGATTCGTCATACTACTTGGTTAATCTCCGAAATGGATCCAATCAAGTACGTCTTCGAAAAACCTGCTCTCACGGGAAGAATTTCCCGTTGGCAGATGTTGTTATCAGAATATGACATAGAGTACCACGCTCAGAAATCCGTTAAAGGAAGTATTTTAGCCGATCATTTGGCTCATCAACCGATTGACAATCAAGAATCAATCGGGTTTGACTTCCCAGACGAAGATGTCATGTATCTAAATATGAAAGACTGCGATGAACCGCTACCTAGTGAAGGGCCAGAACCAGGTTCCCAATGGGGACTTATCTTTGACGGAGCAGTTAATCATTATGGAAATGGAATTGGGGCAATCATTGTTACCCCTCAGGGTACCCACATTCCTTTCACTGCCAGACTTACGTTCAAATGTACGAACAACGAGGCCGAATACGAAGCTTGTATTATGGGTCTCGAAGAAGCGATTGATTTAAGGATAAAAAACTTGGACGTATACGGCGATTCAGCCTTGGTTATCAATCAGATAAAAGGAGATTGGAACACATACCAATCAGGATTGATTCCTTACAAAGACTACGCAAGAAGGTTGCTACCTTTCTTCAACAAAGTCGAGTTTCATCACATCCCTCGTGATGAGAATCACATGGATGATGCATTAGCCACCATCTCTTCCATGATTAGTGTGGGTCAATGGAACGACTTACCTAAGATCGACATAATGCGCCTTGAACGACCCGCTTACGTCTTCACGATTGAAGCAGTCATAGACGACAGACCTTGGTATCATGATATCAAATGCTTCCTTCAGAAATAAGAGTACCCACCTGGGGCATCCGGAAAAGACAGAAAGACCCTCAGAAGATTGGCTGGAAACTTCTTTCTGAGCGGTGACACTCTCTATAAAAGGAATTTTGACATGGTCTTGCTCCGATGCGTGAACAGACCAGAAGCAGACATGCTCATGAAAGAAATTCATGAAGGATCCTTTGGCACTCATGCCAACGGACACACAATGGCGAGAAAAATTCTAAGAGTAGGGTACTATTGGTTGACTATGGAATCTGACTGCTACAAGTACATGAGGAGGTGTCATAAGTGTTAGATATACTCCGACAAAATTCATGTATCGCCAACGCATCTCAAAGTTCTTTCTTCCCCGTGGCCTTTTTCCATATGGGGAATCGACATGATTGGCATAATTGAGGCCAAGGCTTCAAACGGACATCGGTTCATTCTAGTAGCCATTGACTATTTCACTAAGTGGGTCGAAGCAGCGTCATTTGCTAATGTAACCCGACAGGTTGTGGTCCGCTTTATCAAAAACAATATCATCTGCCGTTATGGTGTTCCAAGCGAGATCATTACTGATAATGGATCTAACTTGAACAACAAGATGATGAAAGAGTTGTGTGCAGAGTTCAAGATCGAACATCATAACTCATCTCCCTACCGACCAAAGATGAACGGAGCGGTAGAAGCGGCTAACAAGAATATCAAGAAGATCGTTCAAAAGATGGTTGTAACCTACAAAGACTGGCACGGGATGTTACCCTTTGCTCTTCACGGTTATCGCACATCTGTCCGCACTTCAACAGGGGCAACCCCTTTCTCTCTAGTATATGGCATGGAGGTAGTTCTTCCCATAGAAGTAGAGATCTCATCAATCCGGGTATTGATGGAAGCTAAGCTCACCGAAGCTGAATGGTGTCAAAGTCGACACGACGAATTGAACCTAATCGAAGAGAAACGAATCACGACACTATGCCACGGTCAGTTGTATCAACAGAGAATGAAAAGGGCGTTCGACAAAAAGGTTCGACCTCGTGTCTTCAGAAAAGGAGACCTCGTGCTCAAGAAGATACAATCAATTCTCACTGACTCTCGGGGTAAATGGACTCTGAATTATGATGGCCCCTATGTGGTCACGAAAGCTTTCTCAGGCGGCGCCTTGAGACTTGCAACCATGGACGGAGAGGAATTTGCCTACCCCACGAATGTTGATGTAGTCAAGAAATACTTCGCCTAAACTAAAAAAAACGTCTCGGTGGATTGAAACCCCGAAAAGGCGGTCCAGGCAAAAATTAGAGACATGAATAAAATCACCCCGTTGGATTGGAAACATTAAAGTACAATCCAGGAAAAATTAAGGATAATGGCAAGTAACTATGTTCAACATAGGCAAGTCTTTCAGCAGCAGCAGTTACATCACCTGTCAGAAAACTCCAGTCAAGGTCATCTTCGACAGAAGCTCAGGATGTCCCGAATTCAAAGTTGGTAGAAGGATAGTGGTCGTTATGTTTCAACGTAGCCCTTTTCCCTGTAAATTACCATTTTCAAACTTTGTATATACTCTTTGGAATCACGCGTTTGGCTGATCTCCATCTTATCAATAAAATTTGAGCCCATGTGCTTTTGTTTGTAATTCATTTGTTTTAGCTTTACAGAATGACGTTTTTTTTAACATGATTAACGATTCGTGAAATAAAACAAAAATGAATTTACTTGTTAAAACTTTTTCTGCTTTTAATAAAGACGGCAATTTCTTTTGACTGTTGAACATCAGAAGAACATCGGTCGCTTCTCCAGAAGTAATCGAACCTCAAAGTGCAGAATCAAAGTACTCCTTCTAACCCAGTACGCCTGAATAAAGGGATCAACTGTGTCAGAGACCTTGTTTCGTCTGACACGCCTCGGCCGAGTTCTTATCTCCTAAGCCCGACCAACATAGTTCCCCGCGAGGACTACTTCTCCTAAGTAAGGTAGAATTGCTACTTTTTTTGACCAACGGTACTTCTTCGCCCCGCGATGGCCGAGTATCCAGTCGTGTTCACTCGTCAGTCTGTATGTCGCGTCAGTTTTGTCGGCATATACATACATACATCATGCATTCTATTTGCATTCGCATTCATATTACATCGCTATCACTCTAGTCGGTCTTGTCCCCTAGTGATAAAAGTCCTCTAAATCGAGTTGTCGGCCTTGTCCTCATTAGGAAGTGTTACGTCTGAACAATCTCTCTCCTCCAGTTTTATTTTTGGATTGAAGTTGGGTCCTCGACCACTTTGATAACTTGAACCTCTGAAATACCAGAGAGCCCTCAGTTAACATCACTCTTCGCCATTGAAGATGATATCCTTGCTTTCCCGGATTAAGGAAAATCCACAGAGAAAGCCTCCTAATCGGAGATTCGGTAGTACGGCAGTTTTTCTCCGAAAAACCCACTGATAAAAAGGTCATCGACACCTCAAAATTGGATCACATCATACGCCATTTCTCCGAGAAGATCTCCGAGAAAAGTATGATGTAAGCCCCCAAACGAAAATAGTCTCTCAAGAGACTCGCTTTCCCCGGATAGAGTCGACAAATGGCGTCTCCAACAGAGAAGTTTGTGCAACTCTACAACTCAGACGACTGGGTTCTCCAGCGAGTCTGACGTCATTTTTTTCCCTCAAATGGCATCTCCCCAGGAAAATCCGGCGAGAAGTTTGAGGAAAACCGCTACGAATAGCGTCCCTTGTCAAGAAAATTTATTGACAAAAGAAACTTAGACCAGTTCCTTGGTAGGAAACCAGGATCGAGGGGAAGTTTACAACAGCAAATTAGACCAGTTCCTTGGTAGGAAACCAGGATCGAGGGGAAGTTTATATCAGAAACTGAGACCAGTTCCTTGGTAGGAAACCAGGATCGAGGGGAAGTTGACAAAAGAAACTAAGACCAGTTCCTTGGTAGGAAACCAGGATCGAGGGGAAGTTTATTTCAGAAACTAAGACCAGTTCCTTGGCTGAAGACCAGGATCGAGGGGAAGTTTACCTTTTCTAAGCAACATTGCTTAGCTAAAGAAGATGAATGCGTAAGCTACCATTCATAACCACCATCAAAATTTCGGGTATTCCGATATTTAATCCTCTTGCACCCCGAATGCCCGAATACCTTCGTCATTCACACCTTCGTGTCCAAGAAGATTAAATAGGGGCATCTGTCATACCCCAAATTTTGACCACTAAGATTTCCCATCATTGTGAAAATCATCATCACAATATGGAGGAACCATCATACTTTATCAGTCTCCCCAAAGATGGGTGAGCATTCACTACAATCAAAATTAGGGTTTCAAGCCCTCTCTGAGTACTTAGACAAAGGATCAATCAAGGAATGACATGATCTTCAACTTGTTTAACCTATAAAACATCCACAATGGATCAAGAGGACTCTCACTCCAAGGATTAAGCACAAGGCTGCTCCCTTCTAGGTGGATCAAGCTTCAAGATCGCCAGTGTCACCAAATTAGGGTTTTGGTCGACCAGGGCCTCCAGGTGGAAAATTTCCTCTGGGCACAAGCCAATGATCCAAAACATAACCTAATATACTCCATGGAACCTCATGGACCCATTCATCAAGTCAATTTTGCCTCAGGGAATGCATACATCAAAAATCAGGAATTAGGGTTTCTTGACCTAACTCACCCCTAAGTTGACTTTTGGTGCAAATCATGAACCAAGACCTCAAGAGAGGGTTTGAGGGTCTATAATATACCATATTGATCCATTTGGAACAATGGATTAATCCAAGAAGCTTGAGCAACAAGTCTCAATTTCATCTGCACCACAATTAGGGTTTTAAGGGAAAAGTCAACTGTAACTTTGACTTTTGACCAGGACATGCTCCCAAACCCTAGGACATGCCTCAATATACACCATGACACCCATGGAACACGTCCATCAAGTTTGATTTAGGTCAAGGACATGATTTCATGAATAATGACACAGTTTGGAATTCATCTGATAAAAAGTCAACTGTGCACAAAAGTCAACTTTGAATTTTTGAGATTTTTCACCAAAATAGATTTTTAACCCTAAAATGATGTTAATGTATGATTTGAATCATCATTCATCAAGAAAAATCAAGAAAAGTTGGATAACTTGTAAAAGAGGTAACCATAAAAACTTAGAAAATTTTCTAAGTTAAAAAATAAAGTGACAAGGGTACCAACTTTGGAGGATCATAACTCCTAAACCACAAAGCCATTTTTCCTCATCCAAAGATGGATTTGTAGCCCTCATTACCCTATACAAAAACTTCAACTAGACCTAAGTCCAATTCATTAAGGATTTTGAGTTATGGAGTGATCAAAATGGCTGAAAAATGAAAATGTCACTTTTTCCAACACTTAGTGAAATTTTCACTAAGTCAGAATCTGCCTTCACTTTTTTCCAAATGTAGGGGTATTTTTCACTTGTATTCAAAAGAGATCAAAACCAAACATGTTCAAACAGTTGTTGTATCATGCAAGGGCTTTCCAAAATGGCCAAGAACATTGCCAAATTCCATTTGAGTCATGAGATATGACATTGGCAAGTTGCCTTGCTGAAATCTGTCAAAGGCAAGGCAGAATTTGCAATTTTGCTCGATTTGCCAAAATCAGCCAAATCCAAATGCTCCTATCCACTTGGACACCTAAGAGGATTGAATCTAAAGGGGACAATCACTGAGCCAAGCCTCCAAAGTCCATGGAACAAGAAATAGCATGTTGAACCTAGAATGGCCAAAATAGGGACAAGACTCCAAATTTGGATTGAAGCATTCAATGGAAGCATCAAGGTGGCATGGACTGAGCTATTCTCATTTGAAATCAGTCAAGACTTATCCAAGACCAAGGGAACCAAAGCTCTGTGCCCTAACCTCTAGTCAATGGCTAGAGGAGACTTGGATTTTCATTTGCCAACATTGGCCAAACCTACTTAACAGCTGCCATTCACTATTCCTTGCAAAACAAACTTGCTCTACTATAAATAGAGCTCAATTGTGATTAGTTTGAGTACACCAAAGCCATCTAACAGATGCTTTCCTCAAAATCTTTCTCTTGGCAAAAATGCCTTTCTTAGCAAGGTAGCTATCGGGTTTTGAGTTTGAGAGCTTTTCCAATCAAACCAATCACCCACACACCTCACATACATCATATAGAAGTGATCCAAACACTCACATAACATCTGGAACACAAATTTCACAAACTCACCAGCCAATTGCTCAAGTTCTTGACAGTTTTGCAGTTGAGGTGCCATCTTCAACTCCAAACCATTTCAATCCATTCCAAGCACTCAGACACATCACTTGGCACCTAGGGAAGCTATCCACATCATTGGAACCAAGCTGTAACACCTCCAACACAAATCACGATCACCAGCTGCAAGTGGTAAGCATGAGCTCTTCTAACTCTATGATCCATGCAATTTTTGCTGCACAATAATTTGGCCATATGTTCATAATCATGCATGGACTGTTTTCCCTCAATTAATTGCATTGTTTGAATCGTGTATCAAAAATCCTAGCCTTCATGCAGAAATTAGGGTTCTTGAGATTTTTCATGATTTCTTGTTATATGTTTAATTTAAATGAAATTAATGGACATAGACATGATCGTGAGGTTGAGACGAGCATAATGATATGTGGATTGCATGTTCTAATCAAGTATTCAGGGAGATTGGATAGAAAATGCAAATCAGCCAAACCCAGAATACGTGCGTGTTCTTCAGCTTGTTCTTGGCGCCATTTTTAGAAATTTGAATATTTGAATTTTGTGATTTTATTAATTGATTCAAAAATTAATTTCTCTCTAAGTTTTAATGATTTTGAGTTGATTCTTTTTTTAATAATTCACAAAAATGTTAAAATATTTTATTTTCCCAAAAAATCCCAAAAATATTATTTATTTCATATAATTGATATTTTTGCAAAGAATTAATATTTTAATTGTTTTTGACATTTTAAATATTTTTTCCACATTGATTTTGCAACTTTTAATGCTTTCCAATTATTTTGTAGGTCAATACTTAATTTTTGAAACATTAATCCAAGATCACAATTTGTTTTTCATATGTTAAACAATTTTGATCATTTTAATTGAATTTTTATTCAATTAAATACACTTTTGAAAACAAATTAGGGTTTTTGGATTAATTCAACCCTCATAAATCATTTTCAAAACACATGGGCCTCTAATAGAGTGTAAGACCCAATCCTTTTTTGACCAAATCATTTTTGGGCCTCAGTGTATTGTATAAGTCCCGATACCGTAAAAAACAAACGGCGCGATCGTCGCCTTTTCAAAATAACCCTTGGGCCTCTCCTCGAGCTATAAGACACATTCAAAACATTTTGGGCCTCTAATAGAGTGTAAGACCCAACCCCCTTTTAACCAAAATCATTTGGGCCTCACTTATTGTATAAGTCCCGCTGTGTTAAAAGAAAACCTCGGCGCGATCGCTATTTTTTAATGAAAAATCAATTGGGCCTACCCTCGTGTTATAAGCCCCACTCTTTTTCTTTAAAACTTTTTGGGCCTCTTGAGAGAGTGTAAGACACATCCCGTTGTACAGAAAACCTTTTGGGCCTCAGTCACTTGTATAAATCCCTCAGTACAAATTCAAACAGTGCGCTCACTGATAAAACCCTGGGCCCCTCCTTGAGCTGTAAGCCCCAAATCTTTATTTTTCAAAGCACTTTCTCCTTTGATTTTGAATATATTGTTGTTTTCAATCTTTATTTGTTGAACAACTAACCAAACAGCATGGAAGCTCTACAACCGAGTAAGTGTTTATCCGCTTTCATTTACCGCTTTCATATACATATAATTGTATTGTGGGGCTGTTTCGCTGTAAGTCTTCTTTCATAAACTCATATCAACTGTGTAATAATAGTATAAATATTTAGAGTTTCCCCGACAACTACGTCTAGAACTAGGTGACGCCGTTTCGTTTATTCGTAGAAATAGACAACTAGATCCCCCAATAGGATCACCAGATACAGTCTTCTCTTTGGCTGTCCTCATTAGGAATTGTCAAGAAGCTCTACTCCCCAAGATGAATGTATTCTCCATGAATGGCATCTTTGAGTTTCTTCCAAATTCTCGAACTTTTCTGACTTTGATCTATTCTTGGTGAATAGCATTGCCTTGAATTTCTCGGGGTTTGGGGACCCATCGGCTTCTTAAAAGCATCGGCCTCCTCTTGGGCATCATACAAGGACTCACATGCTTCCTAAAAGCAACCCCGCCTCCTCTTGGGCTTAGTACAAGGACCCTACGACTTCTTAGAAGTATTCACAACCTCCTCTTAGGCTTCGTATAAGGATCTCTTCCTCCGGGAATGATAGCCTCCTCTTGGGCTTAGTACAAGGACCCGTCGGCTTCTTAAAAGTTTCCAGCCTCCTCTTGGGCTTCGTAAAAATTGTCCCGACGACCTCCTAGAGGTATAGGAACAGAACTTAGTCATCTGCATATAACAGTCCTTTCATAGAGTCTACTACTGTTTCTCAAAACATAGTACAAAGGATGAAACTCTAGACTTGGGCAGTCTAACTTCCTTGAGTCTCAAAGACATTCTCAAGTGACCCCTTCGTTAAATAGAAAGGAAACCCGTAGACTTGGACAGTCTCAATACCCTTCGGATTTCCCGCTTCCTTAAAGAACAGGAATAACCCGGATCCTTGAATCAAATCCATGAGTACAGTGTTGCTCATATAAGAACTGATTTTCTCTTTAAAATCAGTATACTGGACCTGTCACTTAACTGAAACAGTAACCATAGCCTCCTCTTGGGCTTTGTACAATGATCCTCCTCAGCGGAGTCAAACAACGTTTAGCCTCTCTCTCGGGCTTTGTACGAGACACATAAGAGACTCCCTCGTTGAGTCAATCACCCCTTTCGCCTCCATCTCGGGCTTTATACGAGATACAAAAAGGTTCTTATTGAGCCAAATAAACAACAACCTCCATCTCGGGCTTTGTACGAGATACAAAAACTCTCTTGTTGAGTCAAGTAGCCTCCATCTCGGGCTTTATACGAGATACCAAAATATTCCCTCATTGAGTCAAAACCTTTTAGCCTCTCTCTCGGGCTTTGTACGAGACACATAATAGCCTCCTCTTAGGCTTTGTATAAGAAAACCACTGATTAATCCAATTAACCTTTTAGCATCCAAGTTGTGCCTCGTTCACAGTACACAAACACCAACAACTCTTTCCCCTTTCATCTAATCGCTGTAAGCGGCAAGCCTCTGAATCATCTACATCCATGTCACTGTCCCTCTTTTAGCATGAGAAATTCCTAAGGAAAGATAGCATTGCTCTACACTGAGTTAAAGTCTTCTCCTTCAGGTTAAAATCCCCTATAAAGGAAATTATGGCATTGTCGGATTCGCATATCCCAATTAAAGTAATTCTCCTTTATAACCAGTCACCCCAACAGTTGTGACAGACAAACCCTTCTTTAGGGATGACAAATTCTCTCTAAAGTCGAGGTTCTTCAGCTTCACGTCTTGGGCTTTGAACAAGACACAAATAGACTTTTCAGCTTCACATCTTGGGCTTTGAACAAGATACAAATCACCTTTCGCTTCACATCTTGGGCTTTGAACAAGACACCAAAAACCAATTTCCTCCCATAGAATAGGAGGAACTACGAACGCTCTGATTTCCCTGTTTCGGTAAATGGGAATACGTAGGCATAAGATCGAAAGAAAAGATCTTAGCGAGCACACTAAACAAAAAACCTAAAATCCCATATCTCCATCAATCAAAAGCAGTAATTCAAAAACATCAGTCCTAACATCCTAATCCTTGTTCCCCGCCAGAAACCTTCTGCCAAGATAAAAAGAAAGAAAACTGTATTGGCGAAAATACAAATAACCAGTACAAAGGCCCCCCCACATTGATAGCATTCGTAACCTAACAGACCGCTGTTTAAACTCAGTATGCAAGCAGGGTTAATTGGAGACATCTATTTCTCTTCCTTCATCAGCTTTAATAGGATAAAAAATGAATCGGCCTGTAGTTAAAGCTCAACCGCAGAGAGCGACCAGCGCTTAAGAACCGCGTCCAAAATCGCTCGCTACAGAGGGAACAGACAAACCCAGTCACTTGGGGATAAGCGCAACCAAAATGAAAGAACAACAAACAAACACAAAAATGCAAGATACAAAATGCGCACATGCCATGAATCTATATGAACAAATGCCATGCTAAGCTTATGCTTATGCTGACAAAATAAAACGAGGAGAAGTAAACTAGAGATGAAATGAGCATCTCGATACGGATACTCGGCCAATCTTCGCAATATAAGAAACATCATTGGGGAAGAATGGAAAGCCATATATGGAAACAAGTCCCACTTCAAAGCTTCAAATTTTCTCTGGGGAAAAGAGAGCACTCCGCTTAGGGATGAACATCATGACTCCATTTGGGGTTGTGAAGATGAACCTTGTGATTTCGTTGGGGATGAGAAAGATTCACTGGGGACGAATCAAACTCATGATCGAAGAGACTTCATGGGGGATAAAATAAATATCCACTGCGAACTGAAGTAGTCTGAATGAAAGTTGTAACTGGGGATAAAATAAATATCCATTTCATTGGGGGAACTCGGATCAACGTTGCAGCTAAAGATGTCAAAGTTGAAACTTCGTGGGGATGAAATAAACATCCGTTTTCACTGGAGAAGATTGAGGTAGTGAGAAAATCCAATGAGGGGTGAAATAAACATTCACTTTGCTGGGGAAGGTTGAAACCAAAGAAAATCACTGAGGATTCTTAGGTTGCCGACTGGGGAAATCTTGAAATAGAGATTCACCGGGGAATAGTCGTGACCGCTGAAGTTGAACTTGCTGGGGAGTCATCACACCACTTGGAATAGAAACTCTTTGAGATATGGATTACGGAGACTGATGTAACTCTGCATTGATGACCTGCATGGTAGTCGCCATTTTGAACAATACTTGTTGTGAATGGATGAAAAGTAATCTTCACTTCTCAAAATGCCCCAAAGTACATGGTTTATGAGAAAAAGTCATCTCAAGAGGATTTTACAGAAAACTTGGCATCCAACTGTTCCAATGTCTTCAAACTCTTGGAGATGTTTGTCGAATCTCGACGTAACTGCCCCAGATTGACGGCGGTCTGTATAACCGAGTCTTTAGATTTGGAGAGATTTATCAAATCTCGGCGTAATTGCCCCAGATTGACGGTGCTCTTAGTCTTCAAACTTGCCCCTTGGGGTCAGACTGTGAAAAACAACTGGGAAACAACTTGCCCCTGCTAAAAAAAGTCTTCAAGTAACGTGCCCCTAGATATGGTCATCCTTTGAAACAATTTGTCATCTTCATCAAAGTTCCAGGTCTCAAAAGATTTAGCTCATTGTTGATGCTCGTATGCTAGCTTCTACGATGTCAAGCAATGTTAGCAAGCAGATAAATGTTAATTCTGAAATTGATATTGCAACATATGTTTGTCTCAAAAATTTTATTAAAAGATATTTTGGTGGTTGAATCACCGATTTTATAATGCCAACACGAATTTGAGCATAGCTCATAGGAGTCAGGAAACAATATCTCAATGAGTATGCTTTGAAATAAACCCTGCTTCAATAAGGTCTTTCGAGGGTTGTATCGTGGATTGGTTCACGGTTTAAGAAACAAAGGATATAAGGCTCAAAGTGTGTTTGTGCCCACCCAATCTTCATGATATTTTACTCCTTTTTTTTGTTAACTGTAAATTACCCTGCCCCAGATTAAGAATGAAGGTTTTTTTGATTTGGAGAAGAAAACTCCTACTTCAAAGGCTCAATAGGGTTAATGAGGGTCTATCTCCCTTATATCCCCGGTGTTTGGGAATTTGAAACAATGCCTTACATCATTAGCAGAGTTTTATTCAAAAGCATACAACAAGAGATCTTGCGTTTGTGATTTCATCATCCTCCATTCAATTCTCTGCCAAGGCAAGAGATTGGGCAACATTGACATTATAAAATAAAAAAGGCATTTTAAAAAGAGTGAAACTAATGGATTTCTTCAAGACAAACATTATTCATTGCATCAATCATTCAAAATAACAAGTTCTTACACGCAAATAACAAATGCATTAACAAATAAAAAGCATTACATGCGAAAAGCAGTAAACTAACTAAAGCTTTGAGGAAACTGTCTCAGTTTGAGCTTATGGTTTTCACATTAGGTCTAGAGTCTCAAAAAATAAGACACCACGTCGCATTAGCCTTTGTACTTCATGTTTCAAAGGAAAACAATCTTCAATGTCGTGTCTGGGCGCACCTTGATGAAAAGCACAACGAGCTTCAGGCTTATACCCCCACGGGAGATCCTTCGGGATGGCTGGCGGAGCTCGTGGCCGCACCATATTCCTTTGCATTAAGTATGGATACAACTTCGCATAGGTCATTGAAATCGGATCAAACTGTCTTTGAACACGGTTTTGATTATTGAATGATAGACGGGCCTGTGGTTGATAAGCAGGAGTGTTGGTGATAGGAGATGTAGCAGCGATGTGTTGGGGTCACTGATACCTTTTTCTAGATCAGCCGTGATGCACAACACTTACTTCTTACTCCTTCTTTTTGAGCAAGCCCTCTCTAAGCTTCTTAGACCTGTTAGGAATGGGAACCGTAAAAATGGGTATTGGCATGACTTCAGAAATCCCAGCCCCTTGAAATGGAGTCTGAGAAATATGGGGAGAAGGTTGACTTTAGGCAGCAATCAGAGTTTCAACCAAAGCAGAGAGCCTCTCCACACCAGCCCTCAAAGCAGTCACTTCCTTGCGGAGTTCACGATTTTCTTGCTCAATGTTATCCATCCTTCCTCTTTGATTGGCTTGAGTACCGTATCGATGATTCAGCTTGACTGAGAAGAGAAACACAAATGAGGACCTGGAATGTAAAGGAATGGAAATGCAAATGCAAATGATGCATATGATGCAGCATGAACTTCAAGGAGCTCGAAAGTGCATTTGTAAGCATCGTAATCAGAAACTTGTTTTATTTATTAATTTTTTTTTTTAAAGTTTTACATAACAACCAGTACACCTTCAAAGTTTTATTATAATAAGCAACAGAATACAAAAGAAATTAGGAATCTAATCCACTAGACGACGACCTTTCTCTTCCACAGAGTTGTTCAGTCAACTTATCAATCTGCTCTTGCATCCTTGCCTTATCGAGGGTAAGCTTCTCTATTTTAGCCTTCAGCTTCAAAACTTCACTTGAATCAGCTACAGAAGGCTTGGGACGAGGATAGGGTATCATCAGGGTGAGAGCCTTTTCACGTGCCCATGCTAGGCAAGCTTCAGTGACTGAGCAATCAGGATTTGTTGTCACGGTCATTCTCTGCCTGTTTATGCGGCGCCACGCATACACAATTCTGGTTTTCAACTCGAGATTCTCTCCTTGATAGAGGAAAATTCTGGTCAAGTCTTTCGGATCAGGTACTTCCTCCATCGGATGACCGAGTTATCATCAAGCGAGCACAGGGTTGTAACTAACACATCCCTTTGTGCCAAGAAGAGGCACATTGGGAAAGTCTCCGCAGCTATGAATCACGACGATTCCTCCATAGATCGGATCATGCCATACAACGTCTGAGTGAGAGAGATCCATGAGCTTTACGGGCCATTCTGTACCATTTTTCACATCCCAAAAAATTATAGACCTCGGTAGGTGCGAAATAAACCACCTATAGAGGATAACAGTGCAACATGTAATCTGTCCTTCTCCTTTCAGAACCTTCGAGTGAATTTCATGGTAGGCGTCTGCCAATAAATTAGGAACGGGATTTCTGAGCATGAAGATTCTGATTGCATGGACATTGACGAAATCTTCAATGTTTGGAAATAAGAACAAACCATAGGCCAGCAGTGCGAAGATGTTCTCGAAGGCTTCGGTATTCCCTATGTTAGCAAAATGTCGAGCTTTCTCAAACAAGAATTGGGCAGGCAGACCATCGATTCTCCCTTTGACCGTCATGTGAGTTTGAATCTCGAGAAGCTTTATGTGGAACGCTCTCGCGATATCTTCTTGACTAGGCCTTCCTTCTGCACCGGATAATGGAGGTGAATCTTTGACAGGGATACCCAACAGAGTGGAATACTCTTCCAACGTAAGCATCAGCTGGAAATCTAGGAAAATGAAACAGTGATAGATCGGGTCATAGAGTTGAACAAGCATCTCTAATAAACCAGCAGCCACTCGAACTTGTAACAGCGGGAGGATCCTTCCTTACTTCTCGGTGAAAACCTCAGGATCTTTGATCTGATCTCCTAGTTCCCTTAACTGTTCAACATCAGGAACCTTGAAGGTGTATGCTACTCTACTTTATATGATGCTTTTCTTTTGAATGTTTTAGAGCAATTGTGTCACATGCAAGTATACATGCTTGGTAATGTAGCAAGTGATAAAGTAAAGGTCGAACAAACAAGGAAGTGTAAAGTATTTGAACTACTGATATTAGTTTTCTTTGTTTAAGAAAAGTATGAGCAAGATAACAGAAATATGAGAATAAAGAGCAAGAGTACACACAATTAACTAAAATAACTTAAAGCTAAAGAGGAGTTAAAAATATCAGAAAGAGTAGCTGATGAGCTAAATCCACTAGTATAGTTGTTGTTTAGAATGCCTTTATGATGTGAAGTTTCGTGCCTCAAAAGGTCAGAACGTGATCTAGTGGTGTATCTCTACAACGTCAAAAACATGTATAACTAGGGCAAGGGAACAAATCTCTAAGTCTCACTTTTAACCCTAAAATACGTCTGGTTTTAATTCTAAAAAATCTTTATGGTCTCAACTTCTTATCTCTAAGCAAGTTAAATTAAGTGAATATCTCTATCCTACTTTATTAACCACTTTTGTTATGAAATCCACTTGTTTATTGGATCTCTCTCAACAATAAGCTTTTACTTTTTTCCTAGTTGATCACTCTAAGAACCAAGTTTATAGCATAAAAACACATAACAAAATAAGACACTAGCCAACACATCATATTAACATAGAAACAACTTTTATACTAACTTCATTAGTCTCATCAAACAAAGGTTTAGCTCATAGTGAGCTGAGTACAAACTACTGGAATGAAATTAATAGGAAACATCATCTTACAGAGTGTAGTAAAGAAATGCAACCTAATAACAACTTGGAGATCTCTTGCGTTGGATAAACAGCAACAACTCTCTTTAGTCACGACAATTCTCAGCAGAACGTACAGGTCTAGAGAAGAAAAGAATACTCTCTAATAATACTATAACTCTTGAAAATGAAAATATCTTAAGAACTAAAAATAAACTATTGTTGTGTGTGGAATCTCTATGTCTCTCTCCAATGCGCAAACTCTCTTTATATAGTGATGAGTGGAAGTGGTCGTTGCTCCTTTCTTGGATCATGGGTCTCTTGACAAAATTAAGGTTAGGCCCAAATCAAATCCTCATGTGGACCAGCTGTCCCTCAACCCTTCCGTTGCAAGCAATCTGGTATAGATGTTGGTGGGAGACAAATATGCTTTTTGCAAGCGGCTGTGGCAGGATGGTGGAGCAGAGCAGACGGCTGGTGGTGTTGGTGTTGGGCACTCCTTTTTGCTACGTGGTCCCCACTGTACTACCTTTTGTCCTCTAGCTTTCTTGATCTTATCCATTCCTTTTGCTCAAATGTTCTTCAAAATGCTGCCACGTGAGCCCTAGTCACCCTTGGCTTTTCATCACCAATCTCTAACTCTCTTGGTGAAATAGTTGATTAAATTATCAACTATTTTTCTTTCCAAGAGCTTTTCATTCTGCTCCAGAATCTGTCATTCGAGGTCATGCCTCCTCTCATCATCATCTAGCTTCCTTTTAGAGCATAAACACAAAGAAAACGTAAAAGAAGCACTTAAAGTGCTTAAAGCTTAAATCATGCTAAAACACTTTAAACTCATGCTACATAAGTGAAATCATGAACTAGAAATGTCACATAAATTGGGTTAAAGTAACACACTAAAATAGTGTTATCAGTGTACGGCAAAACTCATTTCTTTCCGTAATCCATCTTATGATGCCTAGCAAAACAACTTTTAAATTCCTTGAAGGGGAGAGAAAGAAAATGCAAATGCAATGCAACAAGATTCATGGAACTCGACTATTTATAATCATCATGGAATATCAAAAGAAGCATTTTATTAATCATAAAATAGTCGGTTACACTCATTAATATCTGGAATACCAAAAGACGAAGTCATAAATAAAATTTATTACAATGCGTTAGCACACTTTTCAAGAGTCATAACGGAAAAGCTAAATAAAAGCTAATAAAGAAAGATCTAAGGAGATTCTCCCAAAAGTCTTGTCTCGAGTTTCTTGATTTCTTCCTCCATCTGGGCTTTCTCCAAGATGAGCTTGTCGACAATCAATTTCCAAGGTGTTAACGGACTAGGGTAAGACAAATCTTCTCGTGCTTTCCTTTTCTTGTAAGAGGTAGCTTCTTCATCTCTTACCTTGAGTTGTCGTTGAAGCACTGCATTCTCTTCGACAGCTATTTGGTACTTATTTTTCCAAGCGTCCTCCATCTGCTGAAATTTGTCCAAAGCAATCCTCAGCTCTTCTGCTTTACACGAGAAGATGAAGACAGGTTTTTCTTTCAGGACCATCGGTTCCTGGCGGGAATAAGGCATCTTTAATTCAATAGCTCTTTTTCGAACCCAATGGAGATAAGGTTCTAAAGAGACACAATTAGGTTTCCCTAAGCTATTCTTATCCTTCTTGATCTTATGACTCCAAGCATCCAAAACCTGTTCTCTTAATTCTTTGCTCAGTTTCTCTCCTTCGAAGTAAATACTTTCCACATGAGCATTGACAGGCTTGAGTTTCAGAGGATACCCCAATTGTCTGTGGGCCAAGACTGGGTTGTAGCTGATTAATCCATTAATGCTAAGAAGAGGTACATTGCCAAAATTTCCACAGCTGTCTATAATCGTCACCCCATCATAAACACGGTTGTACCAGTCGATGTCTGAGTAGGTAAGAGACATTATCTTCTGCGACCACCGTCCCTTCTTGAGATCCCAAAAAACATGTGCTTTGGACAAGTGAGAAATAAATCACTTGTACAACAAAGGGACACAACAGGTAATCATTCTTTTTCTGCGAGCATTCCTTGAATGAACAGAATAATAGGCTTCAGCTAACAATGTTGGTACTGGATTCTTCTTCAGAAAAATTTTGATAGTGTTGAGGTCCACAAATTATTTGAAACTCGGGAATAAGAAAATACCATAGATAAGTAGGGCGAAAACAACTTCGAACGCATCCTTATTTTGATGACTAGCATAATATCGGGCTTTTCCAACCAGAAACTCTGCAGTAAAACCAGAAATTCCCCCTTTTACAGTCATATTAGCTTGAATATTCGCCAAATCTAAATGTGTATTCTTAGCAATCTATTTTTCATCGGGATCCTTTACGAAGATAGGAAAAGGAAATTTGTCTTGAATAGGTAGACCGACTAACTCTGAATACTCTTCAAGGGTGGGTACAAGCTGATAGTCCGAAAAGGTAAAATAGTGGTACAGTGGGTCGTAGAACTGGAGTAGGGTAGAGAGAAGTCCCTGATCAATCCTCACATTTATCAAAGATAATAGCCTCCCATGTTTGCCCTCGAAACTCTCCTTATCTATCACCAAGGTTTCCAATCTCCTTAAATCGTCCAAGTTAGGACTCTGATAAGTGTATTTCATTATATTCCTTCTTTCGGTATCCATGATATCCCTACGATGTTTACAAACACAGCTAAGTTCCATGAATCTTTATGAAATGATGCTCATGAATGCATGGATGCAAACACACAAAGCACAAAGCACACACAAGCAAGCAAAGCAGACAAAGAGTCCTAGGTTTGAAAGGTCATGAGCGTGAAGCCAAGGTCTAACCATCCCAATAGGTGTGTACTATGGTTTCAAATGTACCTGCCGAACGGGTTCTACAAAGTTCCCAGAGTCTACGACCCATCTTTCGGATATTATCGATTTTCTAAATCACTTGGTAGTCAATAATATTCTCAAGAGAATCTCGTCTGAGTGTAGTATCGCGTATCAACTATTTCAGGAATCAACTCCCTCATAGCCACCGCACTACATCCTAATAGGCCAAGTTGGGTTAAAGGTAACTACGGTTCTCAGTCTCACGGACCCCTAGGTAGAAAATAACATCGTCTTCACGAATATACTCGTTGAACAATGTTAAGCTCGAGAGGGCCTAGATTGAGTGGTGATGTCTCAATTCAACTTCTTCGGGAATCAACTCCCTCAAAGTCTCCTTGAATATATCACCGTCCTATCATAATTTACACTCAAGTCGGGGTGTAGGACTTATCTCACCACACAAAGTGACAACCCTGCACTCAGAAAAACCCAAGCAAGCATATATAGCAATAGATACAAATATACAACAAATAACATAAATAAACAAGTTAGGGGGAACCCTCTAAGACATTTTGTCATTCCCTAGTGAAGTCGCCATTTCTGTCGCGGTGAGAATTGGATATGAAGCTATTATATTAACTTGAATCGCAAATCGTTTATTCACCACCGGTCTTTGATTTACCCAAGAGAAGGGAGAAAGATCGAAGGTCCCACAGTATGTAATGCAAATGCAAAGCTAAGAGTCTAAGGTTCGGGGGTTGGTTATACGTAGGGAAGGTGTAGCATCCTAGATATCTGTAGTACTCTACAGGAACCTCTTGTTTTATTTATGTTATTTGTTATCTGTTTGCTAAGGGTTTAAGGGTAGGAAAACCTAAAGTTCTATTCCTAAGTGTGCTCGACAAGATATCGCATCTTGTGTCTACATATCCTGTCGGGAGTGGAATCAGAGCACTTGTAGTTTCTCTCTGAAGGATACTAAAGTTGTTTAAAAGTTTAGGAGAAGAGATGAGTCATCATCTTAAGAAACCACCACAATTTTTTAAGCTTGTTTGTATTTGTGGGGTATGGGATTGTATGTCCCTTCTTTGAGATGATTCACATCTAATTCTCTTGTGTGGAGAATTAGGTGAGCTAAAGTTTGATTGTAAAAATCAAAATAAAGGGGAGACTAACTTAGGAAGTCTATCCTAAAGTTGTCTAAGATAATCTTATCTTAAAGGGTATGAAAACTTATAGGGAGGTATGAAATGCACATGCACCACGCACAATAATTGATTATGATGCATGGGGTTTTCCCTTGGATATAATGCAATCGATTATAATAAGATTTAAACGAGAGTGCTAGCAAAGTGGGCTAGTCTTGTGTATAGTGACCAAAGGTTGATAGCGATGCCTGAAGGCGATTGACTTACATAGGTGGAAAATGGCTCGACGTTGGATCGAGAATTTTACTTTTTCTGAAAGGTTTAGAACACAAAAGCATGCATACAACAAACACAATAGTAAACACACAAATGCATAAGCAAGGCATGGTATCAAACAAAAGTTCTAAACATATGTCACTCAAACGTACGATTAAGCGCGATGAGGGATCCTAATGGGGAGCGATGGTTAAGAAAGGAGTTGATAATTTTAAAGAAAAATTAATAAAATGTTATTATGAGAATTTATGTTAAAGATTATTAATTAATTTTGAAGAAAGTTAAAGATTTTTCCTTATTAAATGAAAAAAAGGTTTTAATTTTATTATCTTAAAAAGAGTTTTCAATATCACCTATTTCCTTTTAGTTATAAAATTTATTTAGAAAAAAGAAAAAGGAGCTAATAAAAGAGTTTTCTTATTAAAAAAGATTTTAATTCTAGTATTCTAGTATTAATGAATAAGAGTTTTTATTATTAAAAAAACTTTTACTAATTAAAAAAAGGGTTAACAAAAGTTTTAATTTATTAATTTAGTTTGGTTATATTTTATTAAAAAAAGACAATTTAGTGTATAAAGAAGTTAAATTTCTTAAAAAAAGGTTATTAAAAAAAGGTTCTATATTTTAAAATTTTAATTATAAAAACAACTCTTAAATTTGATTATTAAAAAAAGAAAAAGAAAGGTTAAAATCAAAACGGAGGGATCCCATGCGCAAGGGAGGAGATGGTTTATCGCGGACCCCCAGATCATAACCACATGATCAAATGGCGCTATGATCAAAGGAATAAAACGAAAGGGTGCGTGGTTAAAACCGTGTGTGCACGTGTGTGGGGTCAATTCGCTAAGAACAAAAAGAACAAAAGAGAAAGATGTTCTCTTCTCTATGACCCTCCCGTCCTTTTTCTCTCTCAAAAATAGGGTTTAAGAAACCCTAAATGCGCCGCCGCTACTCTACGGCTCTCTTGTCCCCCCTCGTCCCCTCCAAAATCAAACAAACAAACGGAACCCTAACCCCGACAGTCCCCAATACCCCAATTCACTATACTTCCATGGTTACAAATTACATGATATGCGAAAGTAAAAAAAAAGGAAAAGAAACGGAGCGACGATGAGTGAGCCTCGTGGCAACGGACGAATCTTGTACCAATTGGTTCAATAAGGTGAGTGGATGTCTACTTGAATCCTTGATGTCTCTTTGTCCCTGTGTCTGATATGTTGGTTTGATACTTTGAAAATCTGGTGAAATGATTTTGCGTAGTGATTGGGATTAGGATTTTATGTTTGTGGTTGACTTAAAGGATTGGTGATGATGAATCTCTATCTCTGCTTTTCATCTCCTTTAGGGTAGGTTTTCTAGCGTGGTGTTCAAATGTCACAAGTGCTCTTTATATACTCTGAGGTTGATGTCAATTCTGATTGTGTATTGATTGGATTTCCTTATTGATTATGGGCTTGTCTTGGATCTGATTTGAACATAAATGTTTGCTGAATTCGTTTTTCATATTGCCTTGAAAACTTACCATTTTGGTTTGATTGTGTTGGAACCGTTTTGGAAAGTTTTGGTAATTTACTTCCTTTTGCGATTTGTGGTGAATGACAGATTGTGATTGTGTTTTTTTTCTCTTTAATTTTGACGGTAATAACCAAGGAAGACAAAATAGCACATTGATGATATTGAATGGTGTGCCAAAACTTGCCTTTGTTGGGCGAAAACTCGATGACAAGGAGATTCTGAACCAACATCAATTCTAACTTCCAAATGACTTCCAAATTTACAAGATGTGATTCTATTAACCTTTCTGACTCCAATATGTTATAGTAAAATTATGAACGCACTTAATGAATGTTTGGTCTAGAGAACAACTTGGTTTAAACATTGGAAATTGATTGAAACATGTCTGTCTTGCTTGAATAGATATGGATTGTTTGAATAACTTTTCTGCTCTTTGATTTCATATTGCGCTTGGATCTCCTCAAAGCAACACTGCTGGTGAAAGTGTCAACAAACACCACTATCATTGGCTCAACCAAGGACGGAGGGGTCGGCGAGCAAGAAAAAGGTAGGCTTGAAGAATAAATTCCTTCTCAATTCCCTCTTATACCAATATAGCTTTTGAACCATCTGTGAAAAATAATATTGTACCCCGTTGAACTTACTTTTCCTCTCTTTTATGTGCAGCTGGCAATAATGCTTGGGTATGGACGAAGATGTGGACTGAAGTCGTTGAACCAGTTCTCGCCAGTACAACAGGTATATCTTAATTATGAATTTAAAGTGAGACGAAGGTTTTGAAATCATAGATAACTCGGGTATACTTGACATGAGTTTAATTTTGAGGTTGCTAATCAAGCTAGTTTTATCTAATGTACTTTGATTTTGATTTGCCTCCGTTGAGTACCATGATCTATTTCAAATGGCAGTGAGGTTTCGAATTCTGAAATGAGTGGCCTAACCTGGTTTTGCTGTTTTTGGGTTGACAAATCCAAACTTGAAATGTCTATTTTCCATGGAAACTTGTGACTGTTGTATTTTGACACTTCCTCTTGTTTACATACCTTTGCCATATGAATTTCTGTAATGTACCAATCTTTCCTTTTCAAATGCAGGATTTATAACATGTCCAAAGGCCTTTACTTGATGAGGGCTTGTTTTGATGAATTATGTGAAATGGATGTTTTGGAATTAAGATGGGCTTATCTCCCTACTAAAGTCTTGGATACTCAAGCTCCTGTCTAAATACTTCCAAGGTTCCAAAGTTTCTATTGGCACAACTCCCGAACAAAATGGTTGCAGAAAGTCGGATAAGTACGTTTACATTATCTTGGCAAGATCTTTGACTTCCCTTCAGATAGACCTTAATGGCTGGACATTTTAGTACTTGAATGTTTGTCTTAAAAATATTGATAATTATCTTGCTGAAGTGTTAAACAAAGCTAAAACTCGAGATTTGTATTGTTCATCATCATATTCTAATCTATACAATTTCCTTGTAGTCTTAGTTGTCTTTGGTAGGAAACAACAGGGGTGGTGTATTCGATGGTGTTGGAGTCTCCGGCGAGAAGTTCTATGCACAAGTTGGTTGCAAAAAGTTTATCTTTGCCAATGAAATTAAGAATGGTTGAAGCTGAACTTGTAACCTTGATAAGGGAAGAGGATCATGGAGCTTTAGTTTTTTTGAATTCTAGCTCCTGTCGTGAGTCTTAGTATAGGGTTATTTTGGATTTTAAGTTTGGGGTCAATGGATTTGTAACTTACTGCTAGGTCATGTAGCTTGAAATTCCATAGGAAAGTTTGAAAGGTGTTACTTAAGTGAATTTGACTGTCGGTGAGGTTTCAGCAGGTTGTTTGTGTACTGCGGCTGCGTTACGCGAGGACTTATCCCTTCTAACGCTGGCATGTAGGATTTCATGATTGGATGTTATTGTAATAATGAAGTTAAACCCTGTAGCCTTTGTTGTATTTCTAACATTAGGTTCTCCTTATATTGAATGATCACTTCTTACCCTCTCTGTGCCATAAAGGAACCATGAAAGGATCCTTTATTTTCCTAAAAGATAACTCTGATTTCTCTTATGTATGGCTATTGGAAATAATCCTGTGGCAGAAAAATTATGCTAGCATGTTACTACTATATGCTCCCAACGTTAATGCCATATACTACGCTTCAAAATAAACACTTTTAAATACCATGCTTCTCTTGAAAATAAAGAACACGTTTAGTAACAACAATGGATAGTTGATAGGTTAATTAAAAAGGATTGGAAGACGCCTTAGAAACCAAAGGTAATCATTTGCCAGGCAGAACCATTAGCGGTTGTCGTACCTCAAAAAATACGATCCTCGCGATGGACGCGAAAAAACTGTTCGAAACAGAGTCGCCATCGAACTTTATTCATCCCAAGGAAGGGATAGGAAAATATCGAGAAAACCTTTAAAGGGAGATAAGAACTTGGTCGTCGCAACCAAATTACGGGTTCGGGAGTCGGTTACGCAAGAGGGAAGGTATTAGCACCCTCTACGTCCGTTGTACTCAACGGGAACCTCTTGATTCGATTCGTGAGAAAGTTAGTTAGGTTTGTTTGTTTATCTTCTAAGGTAAAAGGATTTATTTTTAAGGGGGAAATGGGGTGGTTTTTTATTAGTGTGCTCGGCAAGGATTGAGAACCCTTGGGCATACGTATTCCCTCGTGCAATGGGAAAGTCAGAGCATTCGTAGTTCGTGGGACTACGGTTTGTTGGTTTGTGTTTTTTAGGCGAACGAGAGTTTAATTCGCATTCTAACTGCTAAACGTTGGCTTGTCGGCTCGTCATAGGAGGCTGAAGCACTAGTTCATATGCGCGGAAGAATGGATTAAACAATGTTCTTTTTGTGAAAAGTTGTTTGAGTATGAATTAAGTGTATTAGAGATTTGATTGAGAAGAAGGTTTGATTTGGACGTGTTTTAGGCAAACGAGAGTTTAGGTTGCATTCTAACTGCTAAACGTTGGCTTGTCGGCTCGTCATGGGAGGCTGAAGCACTAGTTCATATGCGCGGAATAATGATTTAAACAATGTTCTTTGGGAAAGGTGTTTGAGTTGAATTAAGTGTGTTAAAGATTTGATTGAGAAAATAGTTTGATTTGCGTGTGCTTTAGGGTTTCGATCGCACATGGGCGAGTAAAGGGGTTTTATTCGTATTAGATATTTTAGAGGTGACAATTGCCCACACACGAGTAAGAGAACTCGCACCCAAACAATTGAGGAGAAGCGTCAAAGACTCGACCACCCTCATTTCACCTTTAGTAAAATGTGTTTAGACATGGATTAAATGTTTTAATGATTACTTGGAAAAAGGTTTGAATGTTGTCGAGTTCGTGTGTTTTAAAGGCGTCAATTGTCCACACACGAGTAAGAGAACTCGCACCTAAACAATTGACATGTTAAAGCTCAAGTTTTTTTAGAGGCGTCAATTTTTCACACACGAGTAAGTGAACTCGCACCTAAACAATCGACAAGTTAAAGTTTAATTTTTAGAGGCGTCAATTGTTCACACACGAGTAAGAGAACTCGCACCCAAACAATTGAGGAGACGGATCAAAGACTCAACCCACCTCACTTCACCTTTTATAAAAGTAATATTTGAATATAAATTATGTGTTTTAAGCGGCCAAGTGATTATAAAAACGTTTGAATAGTGTATGAACAAAGAAAATTGTTAGATAAATATGAATATGATATGGCCAATATAATCGAGATAATATTGACGAAAATGTAAAGTTAGTGGTTAACCGAGTGAATTAGGTCCAATGTAGCGCTAAGCTATCGTAGCACGATCTATGACGAAGATCACACTATAGGAGGATGCGCATTTGATTTATGTCTTAAAACACGATGGAGAAATGATATTGAGGATCTTCTCCAATGAAATCGGGCCACACGAAAAGAAAGGATGAAGATCTTGTCTTAATCACAAACTTTCATTCATTAATCGAAGGTAACCTATCACGATCCCAAAGTATAGAAAGAGATCTCGATGATCACTCACTACAGATTTGAAATAATGAAGGTTAATCGCTTCAACAATCAACATTCGCGAATAGAAAGACTTCATCGATCGAAAATAGGAAAATGAAATGAAAATAGAAAATAAATAGAATTGGTCTCGTCTTTAATCACGATTTAATCGAGAAATCGATAATCAACGATATTTGACTCTCATTGACCCACAATGGATAAAGATAGTGAAAATATAGTAGAAATGAAATAAAATCGAAAAGAGGTAAGAAAAAGAAAAAAAAAAGTCTCACCTTTATCAAGATTTTAAATCGAAAATCGATAAATCATTGATATTTGGTTTTCATTGACCCAGAAATGAATAAAAATAAAAGTGAAAATAAAATCGGTCTCGTCTTAATCAAGATCTTTAATCTTAGATCGATAAGCTATGACTTTTTTTACTTTCATTGACCGATAAAGAAAATAAAATGTGGCCTCATATTTATCAAGACTTTTAGGTGATTTAAAATAATCAAAGTCAAGATTTTTTTCTATGTCATTGGCCCAAAATAAAAGTAAATCGAAATAAGATCGAAACGAAAATCTAAATGGAAATAGAAATGAAAATGATAAATCAAATAAGTAAAACTATAATAAGATCAAGAGAGAATTGATATCACATATTAAGTATAAGTCTAGAAACTTATTATTTAAAACTCAAAACAAAAACTTAAATAGGAATTAAAAAAAAGGCGTATGAACAGACAGGTGGGTGGAATCATTATGGACTTTAAGTCCATTCATCCTCTTTTAGGAAAAAAAACACGGGTAGATTTAAGCTAAAAATGAGGGGTGGAAGATTAAAAGTGGGTGTGAAATAGGAAATGTGGTGGAACTGTAGAGAAATCAGCTGGGCCTCACAGCCCACTACCAATCAACATGCACTATCAACACAACATAGCTTCAGTAATGGTTTGGAGAAGAAAAAAAAACACGGTCAAATCAATCTTCTACTTTTCAAATATCACAGAACATCATCCACAGCTTCCCTTACCAATCTCAACGCCACGACCCCACCCTCTCGCACTGCTCCGCTTCCGATTTCGCTTCGCAAATCTCCCTCTGCGCGATTTCGTCTGCGTTTCTCCCTCGTTTCGCTCGCGATTCTTGGCTTCTCTCTCTCGCTCAACTCTGCCTCGATTCCGTCTTCACTTTCGGTTTCGATTCCAGGTTTGGTTTTGTCGATTCGTTTTGTTTGCTCAAAATCTCTTTATCTCCTTCTTTCTGGTTCTGATTCGGGTTGTGTGTGGTTCGAAGGTGGGTGACGGTTGGAGATTGGTGGTGGTCGAAGGAGATTATTAGGTGAAGGTCGAAAAGGGGTTTTGCAATTTGGATTCGAAGGAAGATTTGTGAGGAGTGGTTGGTTGGAGGAGTTTTACAAACGGAGGGAGTGGTGAAAGAATGGTTGTATGGAACGTTTGTTGTTGCTGTTGAATTGAAAAATGATGAGTAATGGAAGGTGGTTTGAGGATTTGTGGTTTATTGCAGTGGGTTTGCGGTTGAGTCGTTAAGATAAGGTTAATGGCTGGTGATTTATGGAAAACAGAGGTTGAAGAAGATTAATGAAGGTTGAGAGGAGAAATAGGCAAAGGTTTTGTTGTTGTTGATTTATGAGACGCAGAGGTTGGTGTTATTGAAGGGTTGTTGTGCGATGGAAGCTTTTTTTGTAGAAAATTTCACCATCGTGGTTGTTGATGTTAACAGACTAGAAATAAGGTCTGTATTTTTTTTGCCCCCCTGAATTTGTTTTGAATCCGCCTTTTATTCACTTCAAACTCCTTTTTCTTTTTATTTTCCATTTTTTGAATTTGTCCTCTTATTGATGCTTCATTTTCACAATCCAGATTTCTCAGGTTTTTTCTGTTCAATGGTCAAGGCGTGGGGTGTTGTTGCTTTCCATGGCAGGTTTTGGCTTGATGCAGGTTGATGTGTTGTCGTTGTTACTTGGTCGGGTATTTGATGGAAGTGGTGAGCTGTGGTCTTGTTTGGATGTAGCAGGCTGCGGTTACGCCGGTTTTGGCATAGTTTGTGATGATGTTGGTCAAAGGCTTGGTAGCTGAGTGAGACGCTGCAGGCTGAGGAAAAGAAAAGGTGGGGTCGGGCGAGTTTAGTGAAGCGTGAGGAGAAATTCGGTCAAGGCCTGAACATGTTTATTTTTGTGATAGTTTTTGTAATAAGTGGTCTTTGGAACTTTATTCTTGTAATGTTTTTTTTTTTAATATTGTTTTAGAATGATTGTTTGTGAAAGACAAAAAAAAAGAATGATAAATGGGCTTTGTGAGTAATCAATGGACTTTTGGACATGAAAATTGAATAATTGGAAAAAAAACTTGGATGTGGATTATGATTATTAAAAAAGGATTTGGATATTTGTGGATAACTAATAAAATGGATTAGACAAATGGTTTATGGATTTGGAATGAATTGGTTTATTGGAAAATATGAAAAAAAGAAATATGGTTATGGGTTGAACTTTTGGATATGGAATAATTAAATTGGATATTTGGATAAAAATGGAATTGGTTAATCACAAATGGATAATGGGTTAAAATGAATATTAATAATTGGATAAAAATGGTTTAAAATGGATTTAGAAAAAAGATTTGGATTCAAAAGTGGTTTATAGATAAAAATAAAATAGAATGGATTAGATGGTGGACATGGATGAATTGAATTAATTAAATGGATTCGAAAAGAAATATGGTTATTTAAGATAGAAAAGGATAATAAAAATATAAAATGAATTTGAAATAGAAATGGGTAGTGAATGTGGATTTAAATTGGATAATAAAACAGATATGGATTTTGAAAGTGATTATGGATGGAGAATTGGATAAATGGCCTTGCTGGATTAAGAAATTGAGAAATGGATTTTGGATTAGAAATGGTTTGGAAAAAAGAGAATGTACAGATGTCAGTTATGCACAGGTAGGACAAATTTGGGGTATGACAACGGTTCAGAAAGTGGACGCCTATGCTTCAAGTCTCACTATTTGGAATAATTGATCTCTTATTTCTTTGAAAACCAATGAGAAACATTGCTCCAAAAATCAAGATGCAATCCACGATGTACCAATGCTACCGTTTTAATCTTGATGATCCTGTCTGGTACTCTAAGGTAGTCTGGGAACTCACCCTCACAAGAAGCAGACGGTTCTTGTCTAATAAAATGATATTGATCCTTCATGAGATTAAAATGATCTACGAACCACATTCTTCCAAACCCAAAACATGTTATTCTCCTCACCAAACGAATTATTTCCAAAACACAAATCCAACACAAAATGTTCTTGATGAGACCTTAGTCCATGTTTTAATTAGCATGAACATCCTGACTCAATAAAATCCCAAGCGAATGCTTTAGGTGATGATGATCTTAACATATGAACCGTGACATGAGGAAATCTTGAAAATAAAGGTGTCATCTTGTAATATAACTGCCGCACGACCAGTGACCAACTTTAGGGTACCAAATTCCATATCAGAGGTATAAGGACCTAGTGTTTGGTGGGGAGTCTTCTGAGAAATCTACAGGAAAATGAGGCTTTGTGGTGGCTTAGGGACCAAAGGGATAGGGACATAATCACATGGGAATCCACACACATCTTGCAAGGACTAGGGAACTTCCACAAACACACACACACAACACAACCTTCAAGACCTTGAATCTTCTGCAGCAACGCCTGTACTCATAAATGAAACAAACAGACAACAACTAGGTAAAGTGGTTAGTTATGCACGAATGATGACCTAATATGTTATGCAAGGAACAAGGCGGGGATTTTAGGGTAAAAAATTAGGGTGTGACAGTCATGACATATTGGGTCGTCTAAAAGATCTATAGAGACAGTTTGTGAATAAAATAACGAAGTACAACATGGCTCCACTGTACATAGTTTATGCCTTGAAAGACAAAGATCCAGAAAATGTCACTAGTGTTACCCAAGTGTATAAAGCTAGAGCTACATACAATGCGAGCAAGAGAGGTTCATTGACGAAAATGCAAATTTTGTTACTCTTATTCATAAAGAAAAGTATATGTGCTGGACAAGAAATATGGAAGACTCAGATGTTGTTGTTGATATCTCCTAGACACATCCTGATTCAATGAAGTTGTTGAATATGTTTCACTTGGTGTTGATTTTTTATTGTACATACAAGACCAATAGGTAATATGCATCTTAAACGTACCTTGATACCATTTTGACATACTTTGATTAATCAAATTTTTTATTATTTGAATCATGAACATACAGGTACCGGTTACCACTGCTTGAGATTGTTGGCGTAACGTCGACAAAGTTGATGTTTTATGTAGGGTTAGCCTATTTGGAACATGAAAGGGAGGATAATTTCACATGGGTACTTGAGAAGCTCAAAGAGTTTTTTTCTTCCGAGAAATTGCTACCCAATGTCGTTGTGACGGACCGAGAACTTGCGCTGATGAATGCAATTTAAGTTGTGTTTCCAAATTCAACACATCTGTTATGTTCGTTCCACATTACCAAAAATGTTAGCATGAAGTGTAAGGAGTATGTTAAATCAGAAAGACATGAACATGTCATGGATTTATGGAACAACATCGTGTATGCTAATAGAGAAACTAAGTATCTGGCACACTTGAAGCACTTTGAGACTGTTTGTACTGATATACCTTTGTTTGTTAAGTATGTGAATGAAACATGGTTGACACCTTATAAAGAAAGGTTTGTGGCTGCTTGGACTAACAGAGTTACTCATTTAGGGAACACAATAACAAACAGATACACCAACTTCTTTTCGATGTTATTATTAAGCATAATTTATCATGTTGTCTTATTATAGTTTAATTATTGTGATTTAGGGTGGAGTATGCTCATTGGAGAGTGAAAAACATGTTGACTATAAGCCGTGGAGATTTATGCCGAAGTTAGGATGTTGTGAACACCATGCTGAAGTTGTAGTTAGGTTGAATCAAAGTGTCATTTCAAAAAAGTATTGTCAACATTGAGCATCGGTATAACACTTCATTCTATGCCAACTTGCACAGTTTTGTTTCAAGGCAGTGTATACATTGCACAGGGAAAAAGGTAGAAAGGGTAAAAAAATTTGGTACAAACATGGATATTTGTGGTTGCTTCATTAGGTTTACAACTGGACTACCTTGTTCGTGTCAACTTGCTGATTTCCAAATACAAGGCTTGTCTGTTCCTTTAGAACCAATTCATGTCTTTTAGAAGAAATTACACATTCAAGAGCATGTTAACGGTCATGACGATAGTGTCACAAAGCTAGATTTAGAAGCTGAATGTGAAGAGTTTAAGACATATTTCAATTCTTTGGATATTATAGGCCAGAGGGTATTGTCGCATCTGCGAAAATCAACCGGAGGAAAAGAATAGAAGAGTCGCCACCAAACGGTATTTATCCTGACGTAGGGAAAGGAAACGATCGAAGAAAACCTCAACGATGGTTGACGATATCAACTCTACTAGGGGACAAGATCATACTTACTCATTTATTGGAGATTTACCTTCTACCCTTACTCTGTTGGGGAGACGGAAACAACTTTACCGCAAACTGGGGAAGCAAAAACCCAACAGTCATATCCTGTACGGGAATAAGAACTCTTGTTGAATAGCAATAAACTTCACCAAGCTGGTTAGAGTTGAGCAAACTCCTGAACTATTGCATGGGAGAATAATCACGATCTCCATAATATTCTACTGAGTGATAAAACTTCATCTATCTTTACCGAGGATAGAAACTCTACTGGGGACGTCACGTGTTAGCTATCAACATGAACCCTGCATATGTGATATGAAAAAAAGAGGTGCCCTGATGCTGCATAACCTGTAAATGAACATGTCTTCAAGAAGTATCATGAAGATCTAAAATATCTTGCCCTATGACTTTGATTGACCGTCCTCCGGAGAGAGTAACCTTTTGTTTTTGGGGTGTCCTGCCCCAACCTTGAAGTGATTTTGCCCCTGACTGGCTGATCTGTGAAGGAATGCCTCAAACTAACTGACCTTCGAGAGATTTTTCGAATCTCGACCTGGTTGCCCCAGATTAGCTGAATCTTGTAATGGAATGCCCATTTGATGTGACTTACCCCTGCTCCACGGGGTACTCAGGCATTTTGCATCTTAGATTGGTCAATCTTTTCATTGTAGAAACTTTCCTAAGTCAAGTGCTTACTTGCAAGTAAAATCAACCATTTTGAAAATGATAATTTTAATGCAATACATATGATAGTTTTGAAATCTAAGTCTGTTCACTGGAAAAATGTCATGACATATAGCGAACGAATCGCTGATCATAATGTCACATTGTTACCAACATGCATGGTAAGAAAGATCCTTTTAGGAGTCAGTTTTGACGCGATCTTTACCGAAGTATGCTTTCGAAACAACCCTGCTTCAATTAGGTCTTTTGAAGGTTGTAACGTGGTCTGGTTCGCGGTTTAATAAGGAATAGATATAAGGCTCAAAGTTTGTTCAAAACAACCCATTCTCCTTGATGTTCTCCAGTCCTACGTTCAGCTACTTCGACATAGGCACCCACCTTTCAAAAAGGTTAATGAATGGTAGGAGGATGGTTAAGGAACCCACATGGTTTGCGGAGTGACAGTCACCTCTTTCGTTTTTGGTGACTGTGGTCACACGACTTGTTCTTTGCTCGGGGATTTTTCTTTTTTCATCCTTTTCGCTTTTCGTTCTTTTGTTTTTTATTTCCCTGATTTTTTCCTGGACTGATTCTTTTTGAATCTTTTGATTTTGAAGTCCAGCGGGAAGCCCTAACTTTTGCCTAAGTCACTTGTTTTCAAGTTTCGACTTAGCAGGCTTTTCTCTTTTTTCTTTTTGATTCTTCTCCTTTTTTTTGAACAAATCGTGTGACACGGGCTTGTCGGACTTGTTTGAAAGGGTTGTGACTGCCTCATTCTTCGGTTGGTGAGGGATAACCGTTGATGTAATTGATCCTCGGATGGGACACTCCTTTTGAAATTTGAACGCACGATCAAATTAACTGACACCTACCCTGCCCCAGGTTAAGATTGAGGGTTCTTCATTTTCAGAAAGAAACTCCTACTTATTGGCTCAACGGGGTTGACAAGGGATTATCTTCCTTATGTATTCGGTGTTTAGGGATTTGAAACAATGCAAGTACATCATCAACAGGGTTTTGTTCAAAAGCATACAATCGGAAGTTTTACGCCTTTCAATTTTGTCATCCTCCCTCGGATCCTGCTTAAATAAGCATATGATATCGATAAAAAAGTATGAGTAAACACGAATGGATTTAGTCAAAACAAGCATATTCATTTCATTATCATTATCAGTCGAAAACAAACAAGTTTTACAAATGAGTTTACACTTTAACAGAAAAGAAACTGCAAATGCAAAAAAATGACATGATCGAAATGATTGCCAGCTTCGAGGAACTGGGCTTTCCAAGCTTAATTCGCTACTGAGCTAGCCATCTTCAGAATTGCTCGTCGAAGTCAGTCGGATAATCATCTGCACAACTGTTCTCGGTGACTTCTTCCATAACCTAGACTGATGAACCCACCTGACTGGATAAAGAAGAATTGTTGATTCGAATACCCTGAGGCATGAATGAGAACATATTAGAGTCAAGTAGAGTCTGAATCTTGCTCTTGAGTACCTTACAGTCTTTAGTTGAATGCCCCTGTGCCCCAGCATGGTAATCACAACGGGCGTTGACATCAAAACCTGGTGGATACGGAAAAGGCACTGGCTTCATTTCCTTCGGCACTATTAACCCGCCTTTGATCAAATCTGGCAGTATCTGACTGTGTGACATTAGCAACTGAGTGAAATACCTCTCTGGCTTTTTTGACCTCTGTTGGGCGTGCTGACGCGGCTGACGGTGGTATGACTGTTGATTCTGAGTAGGTCCCTGATTTGGAGAAAGATACTGTCCCTGTGGAGAAAATGGCATCTAATACGGAGACCCATAAGATTGTTGATTCTAAACAGTTGAAATACCTGAGTACTGAGGGTGTGGTAGCGGAGGTTCCCAGATGGAAATATTTTCTTCTTTTCGTTCTTTTTTAGAACTGACAACTGATTCATTTTCACTGGCTGGGATGTCCGAGACGTCTTGGATCTTTCCACACTTGAGCAGGCTCTCAATGCGTTCTCCCACTATTACCAGGTCATAGAAGTTCGATGCCCCATTGCCAATCATCTTTTCGTAATACGGGCCTTGTAAAGTACCCATAAACAGGTCAACCAATTCTCTGCCTAGAAGTTGTGGTTGAATACGAGCAGGTAACTCTCTCCATCTCTGAGCATACCCTCTGAATGATTCATTATCCGCTTGAGATAAACTTTGCAATTGCATGCGGCTGGGAGCCATGTCAAGATTTTATCTGTATCGCTTCGTAAAGGCGTTAGCTAGATCTGACCATGATTGGATGCAACCACTTCCTAACTGCATATACTAACTCAACGATGCTCCACTCAAACTGTCATGGAAACAGTGGATCATGAGTTTGTCGTTGTGGACATAAGAAGTCATTCTTCTGCAAAACATTACCAAATGTTGTTTTGGACAGCTATCCCCTTTTTACTTTTCAAACTTCGGCGTCTTAAACTTTGGAGGCAACACAAGGCCAGGCACCAAACACATGCTCGAAGCATTCAAATCAAGAGTATCACGCATTTTCATGGCTTTAAGCTTTTTGTCCAACGCGCGATATCTTTTATCATCAACAGATCGTGGGTTCTTAGGCCTCATCTTTGGAACCACCCCTTGAACATTTAGCACAGAGAATGCAAAACTCTAGTAGTCTGTGGCATCAAGAGAAGATGAATGTCCGCCTCGGACAATGGGATGCTCTTGCATAACAAAATCTTCAATAGGGATTCGCACAGGCTGAGCTTGAGCAACATTGTTCACCGGAGGTGGAATTACATTCTCAGTTCTCTGAATATTGGCCTCTCCCCTTGTCATGGTTTTCATGGCTTCCACAAGTTGGTCCAACTGATTCTTCATCAATTCAACATCGGCCCTAGTCACAAACTGATTCTGCTCTTCTGAGTTCACAATTCTTCCAGAAGCTGATTCAAGTCCAATAGGAAAGTCGGGAAATCAACTACAGGTCGAGGACAAAGTATGGATGAGCTCACTGTTCTAGCCTGAAGAAGGATATACAAAATGATGCAAGATGCAAATGCAATGCAAAGCTATGGATGCAATAAGACATAGGATCAAAGCTTCCATATAGTCTGGATAACTGCTGTGCTGATGACTGAATAAGTTCAAAGGCCTGCTCTGAAGAGAATGTCGGAATATCAAAATGTCCGAATAATCAAAATAATCATAGTACCGTAATACCAGAATACCAGAATAATTAGAATACCAGAATAGTCAGAGTGCCGGAATAATCGGAATACCAGAATATCCGAATAATCATAATACAAGGCTGATAAGTCCACACTGATAAGAAAACCAGAATACCTGATAGGTTGAAGTTTACGGTTACCTGCAAACCTGTAAACACCCACCCATTCTCACATGTAGGTACTAAAACCAAGGATCCTCAGTGTCACAGACTCTTAGGTCGAGAAATGATGATACGTTCACCATTTTTGGTTTGGCATCATCATCAATCGAGGAGGCCTCAACTGATTCCCCTAAAAAAGGTCATCATATGGCAAGTTCTCAGCTTCGGGTCCTCGGATCAAGAAGCGTAATGGGTTTTCCATTTCTGGTATACCATTATCGCCCCTTGGGAGGAGTGCCTCAACTGAGTCCTCGGGAATGGTCACTAGAGTCGACAGCTCTCTAGGTTAACACCCCGAAATGCACAAGACGCGCAAATCAAAACATCTCCCAAGAAAACCTCGCTGGGGTGTGGATTTCATGTAAACTAAACGTACCAAGACGCTACGTATGACACACTACTTTCCACTCTAATCCTATATGTGTACTCAAGCATGTGTAATGGGCTTATCTCTCAGATCACCCTGCCCACCAAACAGAAAAATCCAGCACAGTCCAGCACAGAATATATGGCAACAGTGAAAATGAGAAGTAATTAAATGTAATAAAACAGTAAACATGCAACAATGCCATAAATAAAGCGAGTAAAGCAATACAGATAAACACCCTAAAATAAAAAACAAACAGGCGCTAGGAATGACTCGCTTAGAGATTCTAGGTTCGATCCCCAGCAGAGTCGCCAGCTGTCGCATCTGCGAAAATCAACTGGTAGAAAAGAACAGAAGAGTCGCCATCGAACGTTATTTATCCTGACGTAGGGAAAGGAAACGATTGAAGAAAACCTCAACGAAGGGAAAGGAATGGTCATCGAAACCATAGCCTGGGTTCGGGAGTCGGTTACGCGAGAGGAAGGTATTAGCACCCCCTCGCGTCCATCGTACTCGATGGGATCCACGCTTGTTGTTATCAATCAAAGGGTGTAGGTTATCTGAAGCTTAACTGCTAACTGAAACGGAAAGGAGAAGAACGCGAGAAAAGGGAAGGTGAAAACCAAAAGAGGACTCGCAAGGATCGTCGCAATCCTATGCCTACATATCTTCATGGATGAACGAAGAATCAGAGTCGACGTAGTTCGACAGACTACGAATTTTTGGAGGGAAGGTTGCTCGCCAAGACATCGCGTCTCGTGCCTACGTATCCTCAATCTTACCAGAGAGAGGAAGTTAGGGCAGTCGTAGTTTGACCTTACAGGGTCGATTTTGATTGTTTTGTGAAAGAGTCTCGATTGCACTCGGGCAAGAGAAAAGGTTTGATTAACTGATTGGTTAACGTCTCGATCGTACGGGAGCGAGAGAAAAGGGAAGTTAGTTGTTAGTGTGCTCGCCGAGATATCGCATCCCGTGCCTACGTATTCTCAATCTGAAAAGAAAGAGGAATCAGAGCATCCGTAGTCCACACTACTACGGGTGAACGGGAAACAGGATCTCGATCGCATGGGTGCGAGAGAAAATATGAGACTCACAGAAGGTCTACGGGAAACTAGGTCCTACACGTTATCATGCATCAATGACCCTAAGGTCAGGATCGGGAGGGAAGTCCTAACTAATGTTGTCATACATGGATTGCTATCCTAATGTCTCTCCTACCTCTGACTTAATCAGAAATTAAGTGGAGCTAGGAATCCTACGGGATCATGTGAACATCACAAGTAAACACAGGACAAACCAATCATAAAATGAACGATGTCGTGATCTCAGCTAAGAATAAACTAAGTGACTCCTCTTCCATACCTGAAAGAGAAATGCAATGGAAAATAAACAACAAATGACGATGTCGTGATCTCAATTATAAGGAAGTTGAGTGACTCCTCGTCAACAAGTAAAGAACGGTATCGTGATCTCAACTATGAGGAAGTTGAGTGACTCTCCATCCTCCAACAGAAAATAATCAACAAATGACGATGTCGTGATCTCAACTATGAGGAAGTTGAGTGACTCTTCGTCAATCATAAGATGAAAACAATGTCGTGATCTCAACTATAAGGAAGTTGAGTGACTCTTTGTCCATCGTAAAGAGAAACAAAAAACAAGACAATAAATCAAAAACAGCAGCAACAACAGCGCTCCTGCACCTGTATTCCCATAAAATCCAATCACAAGCTAAAATAGCTTTCAACAGCTCTTATTTCCAGTATTGGATAGGTGTAAGAAACTCTGGACAAAATTGCAACATTTAACAGCTCACCTTGTGCACAACAACTATGTATGTAGCAGCACTTCCTACCTTTAAACAACTTAGCAAATCAAGTGTGAATCACTACAAAAACAACTCAAAAATTAGTCTAAGTAAGCCAAAACAATAACCAAGGTTAGTCACCAAAATTCCAATGGAAATTATCAACAAGGATTAAGTGAAATCGATACCAAAATGTAAGCAACAATTAATCAAAATCTATGTAACAAATATCAAGGACACTAGTAAGATTCGCAAACAATTAATCAAAGACTAATCGAATCTTAACTAGGAAAAATTTCAAAGTTAACGATTAAGAACAATCAACAAAGTTAACAAAATGAGAACACTAAGAAGGTTAGTCGATGTTAGCATTAAAGTCTAAATTTAGTCAATGTTAGAACTAAGTTAATTCAAACTAAGTCAAGGTCAATTAGTTCAAAATTAGTTTCTAATTCTAAAAATCTAATTCTAATGTTAGGAACTAATCCTAAAACAATTATTCAGAAACAATTAGTAAGCGATTAAGCAAAAAATCAATTAATGAACCATTAGGCTAAAAATGATTAGTGCAATTAAGCAAAAACAATTAGTGCAATAGTAAGCAAAAGCTAAAAACAATTATTCAAATCTAATCTAATTAGTCAAAATTAAGATCTAAAGTCGATATCTAAATCAAATTGAAATTGGTTTCTAAACAAAAGTTAATCAAAATTAATTCACTATTATTCACCAACTAGTCAAATGTTAAAAGTCTATGTTAGTTTCTAATTTGAAACGGATTCTAAATTATGAATTAAAGTCAAAATTAAGTTCTAAAATCAATTAACTTCTAAAGTTATATTAATTCTAGAAATCTAATTCTAATTCTAAAATTAAGACTAAGACTAATCTATCTACCAAAAAAATGATTATATAAAATCTAAATCTAATAGTAACATTTCTAATTAAGATTTACTTCTAAAATTGTTATCTAATTAAAAAACATTAGCATTAATACTAAAAAAAAGAGAAGGTACAGATAGTACCAGGGGGTGTAGGAAAGAACTGAAGCGTGTGAGAAGGACAAGCATGAGGGCTCTGAGCCCGATCCATGATGGGGATGATACAAATAACTCCTCAGCCAAAAAACCCTAATTACTTACTACCTTTGTTCCTTTTTATAAGAGACAACTTACTTTTTAGGTTCATTGATTAATCAATTATCTAGTCTAAAAACTGACCAAATACATTGATTACTTTATGAACCTAAAAAGTGAATTGTCTCTTATAAAAAGGAACAGAGGTAGTATTTCCCTATCCTCTTCTTTACATAATCGCTTCCCCTTCTAGCTTTTCCTTTTCGCCGTCTATAACATCTTCGCCGGCGGTTTCACAAACTCCCTCTGCCTTGGTTTATCCTTCATCATTACTCTGTTTCAACTCGTGTTCTCATCCTCTCTGTTCACTTTTTAATCAAATCTCCAAAATTGCTTCCTGCAAACATGTTCTCAACCTTGAACCATAATCACTTTTCTTGAAAATGCCCTTTCTCAATAATCAGACTCAAAATTACTTCAGACAACTATCAATCAAACTTATAAAAACACCTCCGGCTAACGTGATTGCAAGTTGCTCCATGTGCTACTGGATTCCTCATACACACTTCCTTGCAGTGGTGCGTTGATTTCGATGGAAAACGCCATGGCTCCTGTAACACCCCGATTTTCGTAAGAATATTTATTTAATTTATTTAAATATTATATTCGTGAATTTCTGTGATTTTTGGTGTTTCATGTCGATGTCGGTGTTTTTGTGAAGTTTTGGTTATTTAATTGAATAATAGTATATAATATGAATATATTAGTAATATTATTAATTTAAAATAATATTAGAGGAATTAAGGGGAAAGTGGGCATTTTAGGAGTATTAGTGAGTGTATTATGGAGAAAGCCCATATTTGAGGCCCAAGAGTTAAATTAACCAAAAAGGGGAATTGAGGAGAATTAGGATTCATTTGTGAAGATCGTGAAAATAAGGCGAAAGTGCAGAGCTCCGAGGAAAACGGGAAAAAGGCGAGGATTTTCGTGAAGGTTTCCAAAGGCTCAAGAGAGAACTCATCGGATCGACAATCTAAGGTATGGGGAGTAATTGCCTTTCATTGTTTTCATTATAGGATTCGATTGAACAAAGTGGATTTGGTGATTTTGAGGTTTATGAGGGTTTATGGGTTTTGAGGTAAACTGATAATTTTGAGGGTATTTTGTGAATCAATTAGTAAGAGTTAAATTTAATCGGTAAAATAGACCTTTGGGGCAGAGTTCCTCGTTGTTGTAGTTTTAACCTTGTGGCGAAGGATCTATAGAGTTTATATGAAGCTTGAGAGTTTTGTAGATTTATGGAAATTAAGGTTTCCCGTAGTGTCCTGAATCGACCTAACAGATGTAGATTTTAGGCCTTTAAATTCTGTGATATGTTAGGACTGATGTAGGGATGATTTTGGGTCAATTGAGACTGTAACCGCAGGTGCTTTGAAGGTTGGGGAGCTACTGATGCGTAGCAGCGATTTGCTGTAATCGCAGGTTCGCTAGGCGAACCACTGCTTCGCTAGGCGAATGTTCGCCAACGTTCGCTAAGCGAACAACGCAGTGAATGCGCGATAACATGAGTGTGGATGCAGAGGTGATTCTGGAGGGGCTTTAGAGATTCGCTAGAAGTCTCGCCCAGCGAACTTATCAGCGAATGGCTTCGCTAGGCGAATGTGGAGGCGAGTATGACAGATGATGTTTCTGGTGTTTTGGACAGGAATGGTGGGACTCGCTGATAGCTTCGCTAAGCGCGGGTCCTAGCGAATGGGTTCGCCTAGCGAAACCTGGAGCGAACGTCTGCCGTTTGTGAATTTTTGTTTGTGCTGCTGTGCTGTTGTGATATTTCGATACTGTGATTTTTATGATGACTTTTCATGATGTTACTGATGATTATATGATGATGCTTTGATGATTATTTGACGAATATGTGATGACATGACGTATATGAGAATTGATGAATGATGATGCATATTTTGATGTTTAATTGATGATGATGATTAATGATGTTGTGTATCATACATTCATATGCATACTCTGTGACGATGCTTCATTCCCATTGTGCTGATATGAAGCAATTATGACGTGCCCCGGTTCCAAATGCGGGATCGATCCTATTGACGGGGATCTTTGGAGGGTTGATGGCCTAGTGTCCATCTATTATTGGTACCACATGCATGAGTCTTGTTATGCATTGCATCTTATGTGGCATTGATGAATTTGTGATATGGTGTTTCCTGATGTTTTCCTTGATGATGACCTTGATGATGTCGTTTATGAAGATAATGCCATTTTATGTATATCTTGTTTTATAATGATTATTATGAATTATGATTACTCACCCTGCCTGTTTGAATGTTGCCTCCACGTGGGTAACGTGCAGGTGATCAAGTTTAGCTGTGGATGCTTCGAGGATCTTGAAGTATATTTGCTTTTGGTCGATTTAGAGGGTCTTGCTCTGATAGTGTAACATTGGGTTGGGGTCCTTTGAGTCCAACTATGTTGTTTCCTTATTTTCGTTGTCATTTGACGATATGGTTTTATTTTGATTATTATGATGTTTGTTGAAAACGTTTTATTTGAAAATTTTGAGTTCCGCTGCCATGTGAAGGCTTTTTTTTTATTTCGAGGAAAACCCTTTTGTTTACAGGGTAATTGTGTTATTTTGATTTAATGAGGAATGTGCACCATTTGAGGGAAATTTTATGCCTTACTCTGATTTTTAAGTTGTTTCTGCTGCAACATTATTGGGGGTAGAAAAGGGTGTTAGATTAGTGGTATCAGAGCCTGGTTGGTCCGTCCGGCCAGGTTTTTACTTGATGCCCGTCCCTGTTAGTCGACGAGTGTGTGTACACTGTCGATGTTTTAGTTCTTCTAACCTTGTTGGTGGTGTACAGGATGGCTGGAAGAAATGATCGTGCGATTGCTGATGCATTGGAATCGATTGCTAATGTGGTGGCGCAGCTGAATCCAAATGGTGGAGCTCCTGATGAGTTTTGCGCATTGTGGAAGTTTCAAAGGAACAATCCACCGATTTTTGTGGGTACGCATGATCCAGCAAGTGCACACAAGTGGCTGAAGGCGATCGAGAAGATTTTCCGAGTGATGGGGTGTTCTGATGTGCAACAGGTTCAGTTCGGAATGCATATGCTGGAAGAGGAAGCTGAGGACTGATGGGATAACACCTGTCAGAGACTTACGGATGTTGGCACTGTGATAACTTGGGTTGTGTTTAATCAGGAGTTTCTGGAAAAGTATTTTCCAGAGGATGTTCGTGGCAAGAGAGAAGTGGAATTCCTTGAGCTGAAGCAAAGAGATATGACTGTGGCAGAGTATGCCGCAAAGTTCGAGGCTTTGGTGAAGTTTTGTCCGCACTACAATCGTGCTGATGCTGAGATGTTTAAGTGTCTCAAATTCGAGAATGGGCTGAGACCAGAGATTAAGCAGGGTATTGGGTATCAGCAGATCTGCAGGTATACTGAGTTAGTTGACAAGAGCATGATTTACGATGAGGACAACCGAGCTCGATCTGCTCACTATAAGCAGTTAAGTGAGAAGAAAGGGCAGTATAGGGGTAAGCCTTATACAACTTCAGCCGACAAAGGGAAGCAGAAGGTTTCAGATAGGAAAAAGTCAAGTGGGGGAGCAGCTCCTGCTTCTGGAAAGTATCATAAGTGTGGCGAGCAAGGTCACCATGCTGATGTGTGCACCAATAATGTGGTGAGGTGCTATCGATGTGGTAAGAAGGAGCATAGAGCTACTGACTGCAAAGATGAGGGTCCGACCTATTTCAATTATGGTGAGAAAGGTCATATCAATACTCAATGCCAGAAGCCGAAGAAGACTGCAACTACTGCTCATACCAGTGGCAGAGTGTTTGCTTTGAGTGGTGTAGAGATGCCAGAGAAGGACAACCTGATCTGAGGTACTTGTTTTATTAATAATATCGAGTTGATTGCTATTATTGATACTGGGGCTACTCATTCGTTTATCTCGCTTGAATGTGCTAATAGATTGAGTTTGAAGTTATCTGATATGAATGGGAATATGGTAATAGAAACTCCAGCTAATGGTCCTGTTACTACTACCCTTGTGTGTTTGAGATGTCCTGTGATGATTTTTTAGCAGAGCTTTATGATGGATTTGGTGTGCCTACCCTTGCACCAAATTGACGTGATCTTTGGAATGAACTGGTTAGAGTTTAACCATGTTCATATCAATTATTATAACAAGACTGTAGAGTTTCCTGAGATTAATTATAGTGGGGAGTTGATGTTCTTGTCTGCCAAGCAAGTAGAGGAACTTCAAGAAGACGAAGCTTTGGTGTTTGCAATGTTTGCATCGTTGCAAATTGATCGTGAAGCTGCGAGTGTGGAGTTGCCTGTTATCTGTGAATTCCCAGATGTGTTTCCAGATGACATCAGTGATTTGCCTCCAGAGCGTGAAGTGGAGTTTGCAGTGGACTTAATACCAGGTACGAGTCCAGTGTCGATGGCTCCTTATCGGATGTCAGCTTCGGAGTTAAGTGAATTGAAGAAACAGTTGGAAGAATTGCTTGAGAAGAGGTTTGTTCGACCAAGTGTTTCTCCGTGGGGTGCTCCTGTGTTGTTAGTAAAGAAGAAGGATGGAAGTATGAGGTTGTGTGTTGATTATAGGCAGCTAAATAAAGTTACTATCAAGAATAAGTATCCGCTACCGAGAATCGACGATTTGATGGATCAGCTAGTAGGTGCCTGAATGTTCAGCAAGATTGATTTAAGGTCGGACTATCATCAGATTCGTGTTAAGTCTGACGATATTCCGAAGACGGCTTTTAGAATGAGATATGGACACTATGAATACACTGTGATGTCGTTTGGTGTATCCAATACACCTGATGTGTTCATGGAGTACATGAATTGGATTTTTCATGAGTATTTGGATAAGTTTGTGGTGGTGTTTATCGATGACATCTTGATATATCCTAGATCTGAAGAAGAATATGCTGAGCATTTGAGGACTGTGTTGCAAGTGTTAAAAGAGAAGAAGTTGTATGCAAAGCTGTCGAAGTGTGAGTTCTGGTTGAAGGAAGTGAGTTTCCTTGGCCATGTGTTTTCGAGTGGAGGGATTGCTGTTGATCCTTCTAAGATTGATGTCGTGTTACAGTGAAGACTCTGAAGTCTGCGACTGAGATACGAAGTTTTATGGGATTAGCGGGTTATTACCACAAGTTTATTAAAGGCTTTTCTAAGTTGGCATTACCTCTGACTCAGTTGACTCAAAAGGGTCAAACTTTTGTGTGGGATGTAGCTTGTGAAGAGAGTTTTGTGGAATTGAAGAAGAGGTTGACTATTGCTCTAGTGTTGATCTTGCCTAATCCGAGTGAATCTTTTGTGGTGTATTGTGATGCGTCGAAGATGGGTCTTGGTGGAGTATTGATGCAAAATGGACAAGTTGTTGCTTATGCTTCGAGACAATTGCGAGTCCATGAGAGGAATTATCCTACGCATGACTTGGAATTGGGCGCGATGGTGTTTGTGTTGAAAATTTGGAGACATTCTCTGTTTGGCTCTAAATTTGAAATGTTCAGTGATCATAAAAGTCTGAAGTACTTATTTAATCAGAAGGAATTGAATATGAGGCAGAAAAGGTGGTTAGAGCTGTTGAAGGATTTCGATTTTGATTTGAGTTATCATCCGGGCAAAGCAAATGTAGTGGCCGATGCATTGAGCAGAAAGTCATTGCATATGTCGATGCTTATGGTGAAAGAGTTGGAACTAATTGAGCAATTCAGAGATTTGAGTTTGATGTGTGAAGTGACTCCTGACAGTGTGAAATTGGGAATGTTGAAGTTGACTAGTGGTATTCTGGAAGAGATCAGAGGGGGACAACAATCTGATTTAAAGTTAGTTGACCAATTGACTTTGATTAACCAAGGTAACAGAGGTGACTTCCGGATTGACGAGGATGATGTGATGAGGTTTTGAGATAGAGTATGTGTTCTGGATGTTCCAGATATTAAGAAGAGCATTCTTGAAGAAGGACATCGAAGTAGGTTGAGTATTCATCCCGGTGCTACGAAGATGTACCAAGATTTGAAAAAGTTGTTTTGGTGGCCAGGTATGAAGAAGGATGTTGCGGAGTTTGTTTATGCGTGTTTGACTTGTTAGAAGTCGAAGGTTGAGCATCAGAAGCCTTTAGGTATGATGCATTCGTTGAGGATTCCAGAATGGAAATGGGATAGTATTTCCATGGATTTTGTGGTGGGGTTGCCGAAGACTGCTAAGGGAAATGATTCAATTTGGGTGATCGTGGATAGATTAACTAAGTCGGCTCATTTCTTACCGATGAAGATTAATTATTCCATGCAGAAGCTAGCCGAGATGTATATTGAGGAGATTGTGAAGTTACATGGGGTACCTTCGAGTATTGTGTCGGATAGAGATCCGAGGTTTACATCGAGGTTCTGGAAGAGTTTGTAAGATGCTTTGGGTACCAAGTTGAGGATGAGTTCTGCATATCATCCGCAGACTGACGGTCAGACAGAAAGGACTATCCAATCTTTAGAGGATTTGCTGAGGGCTTTTGTGTTGGATCATGGAGGATTGTGGGATAGCCATTTGTCGTTGATTGAGTTCACGTACAATAATAGTTTTCATGCTAGTATTGGAATGGCGACCTACGAAGCTTTGTATGGGAGAAGGTGTAGGACTCCTTTGTGTTGGTATGAGTCGGGCAAGAGTGCTGTACTCGGACCTAAAATTGTGCAAGAGACGACTAAGAAGATTAAGAAGATCCAAGAGAGGATGAAAGCTTCGCAGAGTCGTCAGAAAAGCTACCATGATAAGAGGAGGAAAGTACTAAAATTCCAAGAGGGAGATCACGTGTTTTTGAGGGTGACGCCAGTGACTGGTGTAGGTAGAGCTTTGAAGTCTAGGAAGCTCACTCCACATTTTGTTGGTCCATATCAGATATCGCACAGGATATGAGAGGTAGCCTGTCGATTTGCTTTACCGCCGTTGTCGCTCCCGGGATTTTCATCCTAGTACAAACGCGAAAGTGGCACCGAAACAGAGTCGCCAGCAATGTGTATTTATCCCAAGAGAGGGAAAGGAAACACCGCATAAACCTGAAGAGAAGGAAAGAGCAAGGTCTTGCGACCAAGAGAACTGAGTTCGGGAGTCGGTTACGCGAGAGGAAGGTATTAGCACCCCCTCACGTCCATCGTACCCGATGGGATCCACGCTTACTTGTCTCAATCAAAGGGTGTGAAGAAAAGGTACTGGAAAAGGAATGGAAAGAGAATGGAAACAAATGTAGGGAAAATAAAAGAAGTGCTCGCATGGGCCCTACCCCACTGCCTACGTATCTCATCGGGAGCATGAGAATCAGAGCGACGTAGTTCCCCTCACTAGGGATGAATGGTTTGTGTTTTTTAGAGAACGGCTTACGTTCTAGCTCAGGTGTTGCAGGCTCGCTGGTCCGAGTGCGTTACCATCTTGCAAGAGAACGAGTAGAAGCGCGTTCGTGCGTTGAGAATGAATGAGATGAGAAAAGAATTCCCGAAGGAAAGACGTTATTGTTTGTTTTTGTCTTTTAGAAGGAAGTGTTTTGGATTTGTTTGCATATGATAGTGTATTTAAATCTTAGTCATTGGAATGTGTACATTCTCACATTCCAAGATGGAATGGGTAAGAAAGCACACTAAGAGTGAAGAAGACCCCCACACTTAGTTCCAATTGTCAAGGTTCAAACACACTAGCATACTTGTGTTTATTAAGTGTTTTTGTTGATTAAGAAATGAAGAAGTGTTTTTTATTTGTACCTTCGACAAGTATTGCATTTAAGTCCCTCACATAAGATCAAATGTTTAACACATTGACCCAAGATGGGTTATATGCTATACATTTTAAGATTATAAGAGAAGACCCCTTATAATCTTTTCTTTATATGAAAGGCCTAAATGCAATAAGTGCCTACCTTTATTAGACATTTTGCATTTTCTATGAGATGAGAAGAGAGACTCAAGAGAGAAGAAAAGGTAAAACCTATGTGGACTAAGACTCAATCCTATTGAAGATTAAAGGGAGTGGTCCTAATGGTTTGTGAGGTTTCAACCTAAAGTCTAAAGAAAGAATGAATTAAACAATTCACTTCTAAAGTAGAAAATGAATTGTAATTCAAAAAGGGGAAGTGATGAGTTATTAAAAGAAAGCACATAAGTGCTTAACAAAACACAAAATGGAATTGTAAAAGATATGAAAGGAAAGAAATTTGAATGTGGATTCCTTGTCCACACTCAATTGCAACTTACCAAAGCCCATACATGGTTAGTAAACATGTATAAGAAGTATAAGAGATAAAAGAACTTTTAATGCATCAAAAAACTCAAAAGAAGTAGATGAGAAATTCAAATCCTATAACCACAACCAGAATGTACATCACATGGAAAACAAATGATCATTATCATGCAAGTCCAAGTAGATAGGCAACAAACATCACCCATGACATTAGAACATGATACCATAAGAAAAGGGAGAAAGAAAGATGAAAAGAAATGGAAGAAACATGCATAAATGGAACATGTAATCCCAGGATCAGAATTGAAATGAAATGAAAAATGATTCACAAACATCTCACAAGTATTTATGAAGCACATCAAGACATTTAAGAAGTGTTGGAAGAAGTAGAATTGAAATGGGAGTTCAAAAAAAGAAAACACAAGTACAAACACCACAAGTTAAAGGTGAACAAGGTTCAAATGAAAGTCAATATGCAAGGATGACATATGATATGTATCAATGACCTATAATTTCAAGTGAATAGCTCACTAAAGTATGCAAATGATCATGCAAGTATACACAAAGGAGATCATGTAAACATGCACAAAGATTACAAAGATGTAACATGTTGTAATGCTTCAAATGAAAAGTATTAAACAAAAATTCAAATGACCTCATGGAAACTAAACAAATATGGTTTAAAGGTACACAAACCAGAAATGAATCATGTGCCAAAGTAGCATACAAGAAATCAAGGTAAAATGATGTCAAACAATGCATTTAGGTCAAGCATACACATCACAACAATGGACACCAAACATGGCATAAAATGACCTAAAAAATCAAATAAAAATCACTTAACATACCTCAAGATGCTAATGACTCAATGCAAAAAGAAGAGCATCAAAACAATTTTTAATGATTGAGAAAAAAAATGCACAAATTTATGTATCACATTAAGCATGCACACCAAAGAAATTCAAAGAAAAAAAAGGAACAGGGGCAAAAAGGTCATAAAATCAAGAAATAAAATCATGGAAAATTTTCTAAATGTTTTAATGATGTTCATGAATTTTTTTGGAATTTTATGATGATATTTGATATTTTTAAAAATTAAAAAGCAAACGTGTATAAAAATGGAAAAATAAAATGAAATGGAAATAAAGAAAGGGGGTGCAAGCATAGCAATTATTAGTTCAATATGATTTGGGCTTTTAAAAAGGGAGGTGTGGCTAGCAATCTGGTTAGGTCCACTTACGCGCATAACATATTAACTATCATGGTCACTCGGTCAACAAGAGTCAAAACATTCCAAGCCATCAGATTAAGTCATAGTCAAACTATAGTCAAAGTAGCCAAAATCAATACACGCGCATGAAGGACCACACAACATACAGTGTACCACACCACATAATGTTTAAATGAAATTCAGCAAACACGCACGTGAGGAGCACATGAATTTTAATGTGCTGTCATCATACAAGCCACACGATCATAGAAAATGGACGGCCGAGATTAAAACGTGACAAAACCCTAGCAATCAAAGCTGTCGGCCGGAGAGGGACCTCCGGTCACCTTCTCCGGCCAATCACCACCGTCTGTAATCTTCAAACCTCACCAAAATACACAAAATGTATACCAATCGAAAGCTAAGCTTATGTACATCATGAATATGCTCATAAAAATCACAAAACACATACACATAGCAAGAACAGAGGAGATCAAATCAAGCCCTAAGATTTGCAACTAAGCCTGTAAAAGGCCTATCAACTAGCCGGTTGGAGCAGAGCTTCTATCAAGCTTAAAGCACCAAAAACAAGTAAAAATAACCAGAGATCGTGCAATATAATTTCAAGAGTTCAAACCTGAAGATGATGAAACTTGGAAAGCACAAGAATACCAGAAATAGATGCCTCTTCCTTGAGTTTCACTTGGCCAAATAAAGGCTTGAAAGCTCGAATTCGTGCAGAAAATCAATTGGAATTTGATGCTGAACTTCTTTAACTAAACCTATGCACTCTTGTTCTTGATCTCCAAAGCAGAATAATGATGAAGATGGAGATGAAATGTAGAAACAAATGGTTAAACTCGTGTGTAAGCAGAAGAAAAGTGGAGAGAATGTGAGAGAGATTCAGTGTGAAGAATGAGAAAAATGAAGCTCAAATGAAAATGTGAAGTGAGATTTTGTTTTATAGTGTAAGCTAACCATGGTTTGGTGAGTGAGTTAAAGTGAGTCAAGGTGGTTAAACTGAGTCATCCCTAACTAACTGAGTCAAGTTAGTTAGGGAGAGCAGTGCTATGGTGAAGAGGGCTCATGACATGCTATGGTGTGGGAAAACTAAATGGCACGGTTTGTGAAATAGAAGCTTGTTCATCAAAAACTTGCTAAGCAAGTTTTGTCCCTTCTATTCTCATGAAATGCACGTGCCACTGTGCTTAGTGTAAGTAGTGTATGCTTGGTCAAAAGAGGAAACTGAAGTGAAGAAGTGTTTGATGTGTGAGTAAACCAAATTATGAACTGAACTGTCAATGTACCAGTGCCAACATAGGGTAGTTTGTTGAAGTTTTTCTCCTTATTCAATGAATGGTTTGGTATGCTTTTGGAGTCAATTGAAAGAGGAGATATTGAAGAACAATGTTGGTTTGAAAATTGAAGTGAAATGAGGTCTCTAACATGCCTAAAAATGACCACAAACAGATGGAAAAAGAAACTGGTACATGGGTGCGCAGACTTGTGGCATGACCTGGTTGTGACCTGGTCAAATTTCAGTTGCAATGACCATTCTTTGAGCCATCATAACTCCTTAACCTTTGATCAGATGAAAAATTGATAAACACCAACTTTGAAGATCTCACATAGAGGAACAACTTTGATGTTGAAAGGTTTTCCATTTGAAGCCTCTAATCATGAGTAATTGATCAATACATTTGGCCCACCAAGTGTTTGAGAAAATGACTGCGCGCGTGCCCTGAAAATCTTGGTCATGACCTAGTTTTGAACCTACTTTGCTCAAACTTTGATCAATCATATCTCACTCAATTTTTATCCAATGGAGATGTTCTACACATGGATTTGAAGCTTAAAGCAAGACCTTTTGTTGTGGCCTGGTGGAATTTTCATTTGGTGCTTCAATTTTAAATGGCCTTGGTTCAAACTCTGATGCAAAATGGCCAAAACTTGCTATTTTTAGTAACCCTTCTTCTTCCAAAAATGGCAACTTTCTACATCTTGATTTTTTCATGATTCCTTTGGAATTTCTTGACCAAATTTTGTACATTGGACATATGTAACATGAATTTCATGATTTTGGGCTCAAAAAGTCAAGAGTTGACTTTTTCCTCTGATTATTTGACTTGGCCCCAATTTTCCTGATTTCTGATCTTTCTTCCAATTGAACCACTTCTAAAACCAATTGAGAGGCAATTTTCCATACACATACACTTAAGAACATGTAGGACACCATGACATCAAGTTTTGTCCAAGAAATCAAAGATTCCCTGATTTAATGGGAAACCCTAGTTTTGGTGCCCACCTCCTAGGAGAAAAATGTGCAGTCTTCAATTTCCAATTCCTCAGAGTATGTTATGTATCCTCTTAAAGGATGATGATATATGCCATTTGAGGATGATTTTGAATCAATGAACTATCTCTTTTGAGGGTTTTCCTTCATTTTTTGAACCTCTTGCATAGTGAAAGATGTAGTGCTTCAATCTCCCATTGATTCTCTCATTCTTGAGGTTGTGGATGTTCCATTGAGATAGTATGAGACATGAAAGGCCTCTTGGCTTGCCTTGAGGAAACTTGATTTACCTTTTTGTGCTTTGAATGATCCCTTGATTGTCCACCTTCCACCTGATCACATGCCCTGATGGTAAGAAGGATGCTATGCTTCAATTTTCTATGTTAAATGCAATGTAATGTTAATGAGGTGGATATGATATGATAAATGATAATGCCATGCTATGATGACAAAGAGGGAGAGCAAATTTTGGGGTATTACAGCTGCCCCTATTCAAACGCTGTAGACCTAAATGCCTGAAAGCGGTTGCTTTCAGACTTTCAAGGTATATAGTGATTGAATACCAAATATAACCAAAAATTTGCTCTGGATGATGAAGAACAAAAGGGATATAAACCCAACGAGATTGTTGGATTGAATCTTCAAGTGAAACGTTGTCGGAGAAATCTGTCTTTTGAACGACGCCAGGCGACTACTGGCTCGTCGCATTACTGGTAAACTTTAACAATGTCTTTTATGCAATTCCAGACGACTACTGGCCTGCCACACTATTGGTGGACTTTGATAACGTCTTTTGAACGACGCCAGACGACTACTGGCTTGCCACGCTGCTGGTGGACTTTAATAATGTCTTTTATGCAATTCCAGACGACTACTGGCCTGCCACACTACTGGTGGACTTTGATAACGTCTTTTGAACGACGCCAGACGACTACTGGCTTGCCACGCTGCTGGTGGACTTTAATAATGTCTTTTATGCAATTCCAGACGACTACTGGCCTGCCACACTACTGGTGGACTTTGATAACGTCTTTTGAACGACGCCAGACGACTACTGGCTTGCCACGCTGCTGGTGGACTTTAATAATGTCTTTTATGCAATTCCAGACGACTACTGGCCTGCCACGCTACTGGTGGACTTTGATAACGTCTTTTGAACGACGCCAGACGACTACTGGCTTGCCACACTACTGGTGGACTTTGCAGCTTCGTGCCACCCGAAGACGGACTTTTGCCAATCCACTGTTGGACTTTTAGAATTTGCCACCCTTAGATGGACCTTTCGCCAATCCACTGTTGGACTTTTGCCACCCGAAGACGGACTTTTGCCAATCCACTGTTGGACTTTTGCCACCCGAAGACGGACTTTTGCCAATCCACTGTTGGACTTTTGCCACCCAAAGACGGACTTTTGCCAATCCACTGTTGGACTTTTGCCACCCGAAGACGGACTTTTGCCAATCCACTGTTGGACTTTTAGCTGCTTTGCCACCCGAAGATGGACTTTTGCCAATCCACTGTTGGACTTTTGCCACCCGAAGACGGACTTTTGCCAATCCACTGTTGGACTTTTGCCACCCGAAGACGGACTTTTGCCAATCCACTGTTGGACTTTAAGAATTTCCGTACTGGATGACACTCTGCATCCGTGTCAGACATCTCTGCCGACTTTGCCGAGGAACAATGATCAATGACTTGACTTTAGAGGTTCCTAAGAGGATAGCATCTCTGCTGGAGAATGAATGAACAATCCGTCTGCTTCGAATTGTCAAGTTTGCCAAAAATAAATTGGACTTGAAGAATAATAAATCTGCTAGTAATCACTTCATCTGCTGGGGGAATGAATTCTGGTCACAGCGATTCCGCTGGGGATGAGAATTTCTTTGCATGGCGTCTTGCTAGGGAAGAAAAGTCATAAAAACTCTGCTTGGGGATCTATCCAATCCAAGACCCTTTGTAGGGGTTATCCACCTTCTGACCCGGCTGGGGAAAGACTGTACCATCCTTGTTGAGGAATAGATTCTGCCGATCTTATAAACCTCTGCGGGGAGAACAACAACTCAGCTGGGGAGTATTGCTGACAAGATTCGATGCTGACCTCTGTGAGGAATCATTACCAGAGACACAATCTTGCTGGGGATCAGGGCTACTCTGCCAGGGATATGCAAATCATGGTTAGAACATTCCACTGCAACTTGCTAGGAAAGAGTCCTTAGAGATCTGTTGGGGAAACCCAAAGCAAATCCACAGTAGTCTGCTGAAGAATATGACTGTCGAGCTTAGGATAAGTACCACAATGCACCATGTTAGGCGAGCTTCCCTTTAGACAATTCTGTTAGTGATGACGAGTTTATAACAAACTCTGCTGGAGGAAACTGCTTTAAAACGTCTCGTGCTGAGGAATGCCTTTTGAGAGGATTTTACAGAAGACCAACTGTCCTCAAACTCTACTGGGGATGATCAACACTTCATGCTGGGGAAACAAACATGCCCCATGCTTGGACAAACCAACAATTTGTCCCCGAAGAGGATGTCATAAGAGGATTTTACAGAAGATTTAGCCTCTTCAAACTCCTGCGACTTCACTGGGGATAATGACCATCAGTTTCAGTATCGGCGAGACCACTCTTTTGGGGAACTTGTGACCGTTATCGACACAGAAAAGCTTGTAGCCGTTGGAAGTACTGTATGAGAGAATCGACTTAATAAGATACAACGGTACCCAGTTGAACTTAATTCAATGATATCGAACCGTTATGAACGACCGTCGACCGAACGATGAACGCCGACCTCCTTACCCGTAATTGCCCCAGTCTTTTGCGTGGGGTAATTGATTACTGGTCTTGTGCTTAAAATCATCTGCACCTGCTACCTACAACAAAAGAATATGCACACATGCCCCGAATATTGCGTGGCTAGAATCCACCATCCGGGAGTATTCAACATTCAAAGTAATTTCAAATGTTTTTTCTTCGCATGTTGTTGCAAGGCCGTCATGCTTTCAAATGCAATGTTTTATCAAAAATTAGGACGTTTTTGCAAACAAGGCAATAAAACAAAAATAGAAAGCTTTTTATTGAAATTCAATTTATTGACTGAGAGCCCGGAATAAGCAATTACATCAGGAAGCAATCCCTGGAAAGAGGTGATCGCTGAAAATTGAGAAAAGAAACTATCCTAATGGCAATGTGAAAACGGAATTCCACTGAGTTTCCATTCTGTTATGACCAGTATGCCTTCAAAACTCCCCGACCTTGCCTTCTGAGGAATGATCAGACCGATTCCTATCTTTCAGAACGTCAGTTGTTCAAACGGTAATTGGTTACAGATAACTCAGACCGTAGTCATTCGCTTAAATCCCTCTTTTGCGTGGACCGGCCTTTCAGGTTTTCGATCAACCAGGATACCCTTTTTTGCCTAAGTTGCCCTTTCGGGTTTTCAACTTACCGGGTGTACAATTTTTCCAATTATATCCCTAATTTTTGCCCGAACTTTATTCTGTTTTTGGTTCGCCAGGATGCCCTTTTTTGCCTGGATTTTTTTATTTTTATTATCCAGCGGGTCTATTCATGCAAAGTATTTTTTGACTACGTCCGAGTTGACAGGGGATGAAAAGTCTTCGCCATCCATGGTTGTAAGTAATAAGGCTCCGCCCGAAAAGACTTTTTTAACCACGAATGGACCTTCATAGTTAGGAGTCCATTTGCCCCTGTGATCTGTATTGGGAGGAAGGATCCTTTTGAGCACCACATCTCCGACTTTGTAAACCCGAGGACGCACCTTTTGGTCAAATGCCTGTTTCATTCTGCGCTGGTATAATTGCCCATGACATACAGCCGCCAATCGCTTTTCCTCAATAAGGCTCAGCTGATCAAATCTGGCTCGTACCCATTCAGCCTCATCTAGCTTAACATCCATCATGACTCTGAGGGACGGAATCTCTACTTCAACCGATAGCACTGCCTCCATACCATATACAAGTGAGAATGGGGTTGCCCCAGTGGATGTGCGTACCGACGTTCGATACCCATGCAAAGCAAATGGTAACATCTCATGCCAATCTTTGTACGTGACAACCATCTTCTGCACAATCTTCTTGATATTTTTGTTGGCCGCTTCGACCGCGCCATTCATCTTTGGGCGGTACGGAGAAGAATTGTGATGTTCGATTTTGAAGTCCCGGCATAACTCAGCCATCATCTTATTATTCAAATTAGAACCATTATCAGTAATGATTATTTCGGGAACTCCATATCGGCAAATGATATCCCGTTTTAAGAAACGAGCTACCACTTGTTTTGTAACATTGGCATAGGATGCAACTTCAACCCATTTGGTGAAATAATCAATTGCCACCAAGATGAAACGATGACCGTTAGAAGCTGTAGGCTCAATCTTTCCGATCATATCAATGCCCCACATGGCAAACGGCCAAGGCGACGACATGATACTCAACGGATTTGAAGGCACATGCACTTTGTCTGCGTAGATCTAGCATTTATGGCATTTGCGGGCATATTTGCAACAATCTGACTCCATAGTCAACCAATAATATCCCGATCTTAACAACTTTTTAGCCATTGCATACCCTCCGGCATGGGTACCGAAAGAGCCTTCGTGCACGTCAATCATCAACAGGTCTGCTTCCTGTCTATCCACACATCTAAGCAGGACCGTGTCAAAATTTCTCTTATACAGCACGCCATCTTTGTTCAAGAAGAAACCACCAGCTAGCCTTCTCAACGTTTTCCTGTCTTTGGACGATGCCCCGGGTGGGTACTCTTGATTGCTCAAGAAGCATTTAATATCATGGTACCAAGGCTTGTCATCGGACGTTGCGTCGACCGCAAACACAAATGCAGGTCTGTCAAGGCGGGATACCTCAATCTTAGGTACATGGTCCCATCCTTGCACTTTGATCATGGAAGACAAAGTGGCCAAAGCATCAGCGAACCTATTCTCATCTCGAGGAATATGGTATAGTTTCACTGTTGTGAAAAATGTCAGCAATCTCCTTGTATAATCTCTATACGGCACTAGATTTGCTTGGTGCGTGTACCAACTCCCTTTCACTTGATTGATTACCAAAGCTGAATCACCAAATATATCAAGGGTCTTAATCCGTAGATTAATCGCCTCCTCGATCCCCATTATACAAGCTTCGTACTCTGCTTCATTGTTGGTGCATCCGAAAGTTATTCGGGCAGTGAAAGGCATATGAACACCTTCCGGCGTGATAAGAACTGCTCCAACTCCGCACCCATTCATATTGACAGCCCCATCAAACATCAGACTCCATTTGGATTCAGGGTCTGGCCCCTCCTCCGGGAGTGGTTCCTCGCAGTCTTTAGCTTTGAGAAACATGATGTCTTCATCAGGGAAGTCAAATTTCATGGGTTGATAATCATCAATCGGCTGTTGCGCAAGATAGTTGGACAAGATACTTCCTTTGATGGCCTTTTGGGAAGTGTACTGAATGTCATACTCTGTCAAGACCATTTGCCACCGTGCAACTCTGCCTGTCAGCGCTGGTTTCTCGAAAATGTACTTGATAGGATCCATTTTTGAAATTAACAAGGTTGTGTGCCTGACCATATATTGCCTCAATCGCTTAACGGCCCATGCAAGCGCACAACATGTCTTTTCAAGCATTGAGTACCGGGACTCACAATCATTGAACTTTTTGCTCAGGTAGTAGATAGCATACTCCTTCCTACCTGTCTCGTCATGTTGCCCGAGAACACAACCCATGGAACCTTCAAGCACTGTCAGGTACATTATCAGCGGTCTCCCTTCAACTGGAGGCATTAGAATCGGAGGTTCCTGCAAATATTCTTTTATCTTATCGAATGCCAATTGGCAATCGTCATTCCACCTGACCGTTTGATCTTTCCTTAACAATTTAAATATTGGTTCACACGTGGCTGTTAGGTGAGATATAAACCTTGCAATGTAGTTCAATCTACCTAAGAAACCACGAACCTCTTTTTCTGTTCTTGGTTCAGGCATTTCTTGTATTGCTTTCACCTTGGCAGGATCAACCTCAATTCCTCTTTCGCTCACAATGAAACCCAGCAACTTTCCAGAACGCACCCCAAACGTACATTTGTTTGGATTTAATCTCAGATGGAACTTTCTCAACCTTTCAAACAACTTTTTCAGGTTAATCAGATGTTCCTCTTCTGTTCTCGACTTGGCAATCATATCATCTACATAACATTCGATCTCCTTATGAATCAAGTCATGAAACAATGTTACCATCGCCCGCTGGTACGTTGCCCCTGCGTTTTTCAACCCAAAAGGCATTACTTTATAGCAATATGTACCCCACGAAGTAATGAACGTGGTCTTCTCCATATCTTCAGGTGCCATCTTGATCTGGTTGTACCTGGAGAACCCGTCCATAAAAGAGAACACTGAAAACTGAGCTGTATTATCGACCAGCACATCAATATGAGGTAGTGGAAAATCATCTTTTGGGATAGCTTTATTAAGATCTCGATAATCCACACACATTCTCACTTTTCCATCTTTCTTCGGTACTGGCACGATGTTGGCTACCCACGGAGGATATTTTGTCACAGCAAGAAACCCAGCATCCCACTGCTTCTGGACTTCCTCCTTAATCTTTAAAGCCATGTCGGGGTGAGTCCGACGAAGTTTCTGCTTGACTGGCGGGCATTCTTCTCTTAATGGCAGCCTGTGCACGACAATATCCGTATCCAACCCCGGCATGTCTTGATACGACCAGGCGAAGATGTCAACATACTCGCGCAACATTTCAGTCAAAGTTTTTTTCACATCTGCTTGCAAGCTGGCACCAATCCTGATCTCTTTCTTGGCATCCTTGGTACCAATATTGATGATTTCTACAGTCTCCTGGTGAGGCTGGATGACCCTTTCCTCTTGTTTCAACAATCTGGCCAATTCTTCAGGGAGTTCACAATCTTTCTCATCCCCTTCTTCGGCTTGATAAATCGGATTGTCAAAGTCATACATAGCCATATCAAAATCGTTATCAGTGGTATCCGGAGGATCAAGTCTGCATGAACGGGTTCATGCCTTATTTTAGAATTTATTTTTAAGCAAAACAAAAGAAAATGAAACATTGCCATTTTATTTTTTTTGTGCAAAAATAAAAACTGAAAGACAGAGAACAAAATTTGATTGCAAAACGTCCTTTATTAATGATTAAACATTGCAAATGCAACCATGGTGGCCCTACAAATGAATCTATACGCCTTGGGCAGAGCGTAAGATTTTGACATGCATTATGGTTAGAAAAAACAAAGAAAAATTACTCTGTCTGAAGAGTAACCCGGATGACTTCTTCAACGAACCAGTTCTGCACTTGTTGTCCCGGAGCATGAGGGCGTACCCAGTTGTCCAGGTCATAATCACTGTCAACACTATCCTCTGTGGCTGCACAAGACTGGTCCGTGTAGATAATTCCCCCACTATTGAAAGTAATGGGCCCTCTGCTCCCCGCATCTGAAGTTGTAGAGGGATGATAACCAATACCAAATTTGTCTTCCTTCATTGGGGTCTCTATCAACTTGCCCCAACCTTGGGCGTTGCCTGCCCTGACGACCTCGACAGCTTGTTTGTAGGATGAAATGGAGGTACCGGCCCCAACTGGCACAGAAGAAGACTCAGGTGCATCGTCAATATTGACCGCTTCAAATGATTGGCACAGCATCTCATGAATTTCCCCATCCATTTCAATGTACTTGAACGTGGATAAGTGACTGACAAAGATGTCTTCTTCACCGCACACCGTCACAACCTGCCCCTCAAACTCATACTTCAACTTTTGGTGTAAAGTGGAAGTAACAGCCCCGGCTCCGTGAATCCAAGGGCGTCCCAATAGGCAACTATATGCAGGTTGTATGTCCATTACATGGAACGTGGACTTGAATACCTGGGGTCCAATTTGTACGGGCAATTCTACCTCACCAAACACAGATCGTCTAGTCCCATCGAATGCTCTGACCACCAATTCACTAGGCCTTAAGATCAAACCATCAACTTCCAGCTTCATTAACGCCTTCTTGGGCAAGACATTAAGTGATGAACCAGTGTCTACCAGTACATGAGATAACACTGCGCCCTTACACTCCATCGTGATATGCAAAGCCTTATTGTGATTTCTTCCTTCAACAGTCAAATCTCTACTTGTAAAGCCCAAGCCATGGCTAACATTAACATTGGAGATTACGCCCTCGAGCTGATTAACAGTAATTTCTTGTGGCACGTATGCACTCTTCAATACTTTCAACAACGCCTGCCGATGCGCATCAGAGCACATCAATAGTGACAAGATTGAAATCTTTGAAGGGGTCTGATTCAGTTGGTCCACAATCTTATAATCGCTTTTCTTGATTATCTTCATGAATTCTTCCATCTCCTTATCAAAAGTAATCTTTGTCTCTACTTCAGGTGTAGGCGCATTTTCAACCACCTGTTTACCCTTAGCCTTTGCTGCAGCTTCTGCCTCTTTATCACTTCTCAAGGTTTGGGGAGCGAACAACCTTCCACTCCTTGTAAAGCCCCCTACACCCCCTACATTATCAATATTTGGGCTGACTGACGACTCAACTTCCTGTTTTTTACCTTCGTAATATACATCTGCCCCATAGTGCCATGGGATAGCCTTCGTAGATGTGAACGGAATTGGTCCTGGCATCGTGATAGTGACAGGACTGGGCCTTTCTTGTGCAACATTCGCCACGGGAACTGCATTGACCGGCATTTGAATCTCAGCGGGAGTGTAATAGATGGTCACGGTTGATACCTCATCAGTGTCTTTCACGACTCTGTCGAACTGTAGACATCCTTCATCGATCAGATTCTGTAAACCCACCTTCAACTTATTACAGCCATTCTCCTGATTCATACACTCGGAATAATCTTGATTGCAGCCCGGGAACACCTGTCCCTTCAATAAACGATCTTTTACAACCAACAAAGAAGTTTTCACTTGATGGATGTCTGTCACCAGATTCAATCTCCTCCCATCTTCAATAGCGTATACATTTGCTGCACTATGATCAGGCATGGGATGCTGAGTAATGTTAGGAGCGGGAGAGAAATTGATGGCTTTAGCATCAATCAAATCTTGTACTTTATGATGGAAAGCCCAGCATTTTTCAATGGAGTGCCCCTGAGCACCTGAGTGGAACTCACAACGAGCATTAGCATCGAAGTTAGGTGGCAGGTTTCCAGCAACCGGAGCTTTCATAGTACGGAGTTCTACCAACTTTAACTCGAGTAGCTGGGGTAACAGCGCGGCATAAGTCATAGGGAGAGGATCCATCTTACGATCCCTCTGCCTAGACCTTTGCTGGAAAAAAGGTTGTTGCTGTTGAATCTGTTGTTGGGGTTGTTGTTTCTGAACAGACGGTGTGGGGATTGTTACAGCATCCACCTGATAATAAGCTTGAGAACGCCCTCTGCCTCGTCCTCTAAACACAGCATTCGTATCACCTTCTCTTCTTTTCTGGTTACTAGCAAACGGTTTCTTCGTCCCCGAAGAGCCAGCCCCACTCACATCTTGGATCTTTCCAAGCTTTAACAGACTTTCTATTCTTTCTCCCGCAATCACAATATCAGCAAATCCAGTTGACGGACAAGCAGCTAATCTATCAAGATAAGCCCCTTGCAAGGTGCCCATAAACATATCCGCCATTTCTCTGTCTGACAAGGGAGGTTGAACCTGGGCAGCCATTTCCCTCCACCCCTGTGCATATTCTTTGAAACTCTCCTTGGCATTTTGTGACAACCCCTGCAATTGAGTGCGGTTGGGCGCCATGTCAATATTATACTGGTATTGCTTCAGGAACGCTTCTGCCAGATCTTTCCAACTCTTCATAGCAGCTCTATTCAACTTCATATACCAGGTCAAGGACGCCCCAGCCAGACTGTCCTGAAAATAGTGCATCCATAGCTTCTCGTCATCCGTATGGGCTGAAATCTTCCTAAAGTAAGCTTGAAGATGCGTTTGGGGACACGCATTGCCGTGATACTTATCAAAAGTAGGAGGTTTGAATTTAGGGGGAATTCTGACTCCTGGGACCAGCCCCAGGCTAGTAACATCAATACCCATAGAGTTCTTGCATTCTATGGCCCTGATCTTTTCTGCTAACTCATCATACCTTCGATCACCTTGATTACCCACATCAGCATCCAACAGAGTAAATTGGTCTTCCAGGGTATCTTCAAGAGTGACACCAGCATGCCTACCATTTCCATTACCCCGATTATTACCACCAGGAGGAGGGTTGCCACCGGGAGGAGGAATGCTATGTCCCTGTGAATTGTCATGCTGATCACCTTCGGGCCCATTGTCTGGACGCTCGACCAGAAGCCTCAATCTCTCCTGATTTTGTACCATGCCAGTCATGAGGGTCATGAACTGGTCCATACGCGCCCTCATTTCAGCTAAATCACTTTGCACTTGATCCATGATTCTTACTTGATTTCTTCGCATCGAATATCGGTGAATATGATTCTCCGCTATACTGCCTGAAACCAAATAAAGGTTAGAGACCCTGCAACGAGTACCTGAAAAGCAAGTAACAAAAATGCAAAATGATATGCAATGCCATGCAGTGCCATGTTTGTCATTTCCTAGGTGCTTTTATACCCTGATTCCAATCCAAACCACAGAAATCTGAAGACCAGAAATCGGGATATAAAGAGACGTATCGTGGTCATGTGCTTGTGTGCGGCTATCTGATAAGAAATAATTCTGAATAAAACTGCTCATACTCATTCAACAAAGTATTCAAGTACATTTAAGAAAGGTTCAACCGCAAATGCAATACAAGGGAAAAATGGATCCATCAACAAGCCTGATGGTAACCATTAACAACAAAATACAGGGAAAAGAACATCAGTCTGACAATTCCACATCCTTCAACTTATCACTTGAATACTTGATTTCCTCAAAAAGTATACGGGTACGCTGGTGATTCGGCTTTTCAATCATTTCTTTGATCAAGACATCCCTTTTCTCAAGAGCTTCAGTTAAAGAACCCATATGCAGCATAAGAGCTTCGTCATCATGCACTCCTTTGTGTCTCTTTATGCCAGCTTGCGTCTTGAGTATCTCTCTTTCTATCATGGCTTCTTCAAGCTCTTTCTTGGTATTCTTCAACTGGCTTCTAACTTCTTCTAACTGTTCTTGACTTTTACCGAGACTTTCCCGATACTTTCTCCTCTGCTCATGTGCCTTTTTAAGCTCCTCGTCTTTAGTCTTCGACTGATCCTTTAACTCGGCATTTTCAATTCTGACTTCATCCCAAGCTTGACGAAGTTGAGCTAATGAATCCTTGCTTCGGGCTAAAGCCTGTTTTGTAACCTTGTGAGCCTGACTAGTGTCATCTGCTCCCAAAGTAAGTTTCCGGAAGTACCGAGCTCTGTCATCAAAATCTTCCTCTTTGTCAGCCAAGGTTTTTTCCGCTTTCAATGCTCTCCTTTCCAACTCCTTGTTGTCAGCTAGAGCTTTCTGAAGACATCTGCTCATTCCAGAATTCTCTATCTGCAGCTCTCTGACCATTTTCTTCCACTTCTCACATTCTTCAATAGCCACCATGGTGGGTTGTTCTGGCTGTACTGAACATAAAAGGGGTCCCCTTGAAAAGGGTAAAAGCAATTCCTTTACTTTCGTCTCAATCCACCTGTCATATTCAGGATAAGACCTACAATCTCCTTTCCCGAAAACTGCTTTTCCAATTTTATGCTTATCTTTCCAAGCATTTACTACTTCTACCACCTTCGCATCTTTAGTTCCTGTAAAGAATAAAGATTCTTCCACATCTTGCTCTGCAGGGGGATTCCTGGAAGCATACCCAAACTGTCGGATGGCCAAAACTGGATTATAATTTATCCCTCCTTTTCTGCCAATCAAAGGTACATTTGGAAAATTTCCGTATCTTGCGACAAGCTCTATTCTCAGCAACCGGTGGTCAAACCATACAATGTTATCAGCAGTTAAACCCATCAACCGTTGAGACCATTTCGCCACATCTTTGGTTTCCACAAAGGCACCTGTCTGAGGCAAATGTTTGAAAAACCAATGACTCAGCAGTGGAGTACAACAACTAACAGATCCTCCCCTCCTTTTCTCGTTCTTATAGTGCACGGAATGATAAAAATCTCCTAACAAAGTAGGGATTGGATTTTTAAGAACGAAAACTCTTGTCGCTTGCATATCCACAAAGTCTTGCTGATTGGGAAAGAGAACTAGGCCGTATATTCAGAGAGCCAGAATGGAATTGTAAACCGTCCAATTTTTAGCACTAGCAGCCTCTTGGGCTTGTCCGGACAGAAATTCTAAATGAAATCCGCTAACTCCATTTTTACTACTCACACCACTCTTTACCACTGCCTGATCCATTTGTAACGCAGCAACAATTTCTTTTACGCTAGGGGAACTACCAGAGAAGAATGGTATTGCCGGCGTGATCGGAATTCCCAAAATAAATGAGAATTCTTCCAGTGTTGGCATCAAAATGTAATCTGGAAAAAGAAAGCATCTCAACGAAGGCTCGTAGAACTGCAGCAGAGTGTGCAAAGCATCATGTTCATACTTGGTGATTGTACGGACCATCCCAACCAAATTCCCGTAGCTCTTCTGAAACCTATCAAGAATACCCGGACCGGCCATATCTATAACTTTGAGCAATGAATCCAAAACAGGATCTGGAAACTTGTAAGACACATTGTTCTTTCTCTCGGCAACGATCTCTGTTGAACCCATGGATTGGAATCAGAAATGTATTATGCACCTGAAAATGACAAACATAACGGTTATGATATGATAATGCAATGCAAAAGGGCATGTGATCAGGTAATCAAGTGTTTGTGTCTGTATTGAACTGTGTGCACTGTGTCTCTGTATTGAATCTGGCAATATCTGAGATGAACACTCAAATCACTGTCATAGGATACAATGTCTGAAATCATCATAGAATCACAAGTAAGGTAGGTAGGAGGCTGGGTTTCCTGCAAACCTGTAAACATCCCGCCCATACTCACATGTGGTTCTTAGAAAATAAGGCTTGTCAGCTTCGGAGGTTTGAGAAGCAATAGCACATTCAACCCGTAGGATACAATGCTATGCCAATCAAAGAGGTCATCCACTGACTCCCCTTAGAAAATAAAAGTCATCCTATGCAAGTTCCAAAGTGGGCCCTCGGGTGCGAATGGATTTGCCACAGAATGTGGTCTGCCACTGTCACCGCTAAAGAGGGATGTTTCCACTAAGGTCCTCATGATCGGTCACTAGAGTCGACAGCTCTCTAGATCTACATCCTAGAATACGCAAGATGCGCATGCCACGACGTGTCCCAAGATAGCCTCGTCTAGCTGTGAATTTCGTGAACACCCAACGCACTCCAAACGGCACGTAGGTCCCACTACTCTCCACTCTAATTCTAAGTGTATCCTCAAGCCTGTGTAATGGGCTTATCTCTCAGAAATCCCATCCCGCCAAACAGACAAAATAGTGCAACACAATATAATATACGATATGTAATGCTAAAATGCAGTAAATACAGTAAAGTAAATAAACAGCAACATAAAGCACAACAGTAAACACCCAATGAAAAAAAAGCAAACAAGCGCTAGGATTGACTCGCTTAGGATGGACCAGCAATAGGTCAACCTGTCCCCAGCAGAGTCGCCAGCTGTCGCTCCCGGGATTTTCATCCTAGTACAAACGCGAAAGTGGCACCGAAACAGAGTCGCCAGCAATGTGTATTTATCCCAAGAGAGGGAAAGGAAACACCGCATAAACCTGAAGAGAAGGAAAGAGCAAGGTCTTGCGACCAAGAGAACTGAGTTCGGGAGTCGGTTACGCGAGAGGAAGGTATTAGCACCCCCTCACGTCCATCGTACCCGATGGGATCCACGCTTACTTGTCTCAATCAAAGGGTGTGAAGAAAAGGTACTGGAAAAGGAATGGAAAGAGAATGGAAACAAATGTAGGGAAAATAAAAGAAGTGCTCGCATGGGCCCTACCCCACTGCCTACGTATCTCATCGGGAGCATGAGAATCAGAGCGACGTAGTTCCCCTCACTAGGGATGAATGGTTTGTGTTTTTTAGAGAACGGCTTACGTTCTAGCTCAGGTGTTGCAGGCTCGCTGGTCCGAGTGCGTTACCATCTTGCAAGAGAACGAGTAGAAGCGCGTTCGTGCGTTGAGAATGAATGAGATGAGAAAAGAATTCCCGAAGGAAAGACGTTATTGTTTGTTTTTGTCTTTTAGAAGGAAGTGTTTTGGATTTGTTTGCATATGATAGTGTATTTAAATCTTAGTCATTGGAATGTGTACATTCTCACATTCCAAGATGGAATGGGTAAGAAAGCACACTAAGAGTGAAGAAGACCCCCACACTTAGTTCCAATTGTCAAGGTTCAAACACACTAGCATACTTGTGTTTATTAAGTGTTTTTGTTGATTAAGAAATGAAGAAGTGTTTTTTATTTGTACCTTCGACAAGTATTGCATTTAAGTCCCTCACATAAGATCAAATGTTTAACACATTGACCCAAGATGGGTTATATGCTATACATTTTAAGATTATAAGAGAAGACCCCTTATAATCTTTTCTTTATATGAAAGGCCTAAATGCAATAAGTGCCTACCTTTATTAGACATTTTGCATTTTCTTTGAGATGAGAAGAGAGACTCAAGAGAGAAGAAAAGGTAAAACCTATGTGGACTAAGACTCAATCCTATTGAAGATTAAAGTGAGTGATCCTAATGGTTTGTGAGGTTTCAACCTAAAGTCTAAAGAAAGAATGAATTAAACAATTCACTTCTAAAGTAGAAAATGAATTGTAATTCAAAAAGGGGAAGTGATGAGTTATTAAAAGAAAGCACATAAGTGCTTAACAAAACACAAAATGGAATTGTAAAAGAGATGAAAGGAAAGAAATTTGAATGTGGATTCCTTGTCCACACTCAATTGCAACTTACCAAAGCCCCTACATGGTTAGTAAACATGTATAAGAAGTATAAGAGATAAAAGAACTTTTAATGCATCAAAAAACTCAAAAGAAGTAGATGAGAAATTCAAATCCTATAACCACAACCAGAATGTACATCACATGGAAAACAAATGATCATTATCATGCAAGTCCAAGTAGATAGGCAACAAACATCACCCATGACATTAGAACATGATACCATAAGAAAAGGGAGAAAGAAAGATGAAAAGAAATGGAAGAAACATGCATAAATGGAACATGTAATCCCAGGATCAGAATTGAAATGAAATGAAAAATGATTCACAAACATCTCACAAGTATTTATGAAGCACATCAAGACATTTAAGAAGTGTTGGAAGAAGTAGAATTGAAATGGGAGTTCAAAAAAAGAAAACACAAGTACAAACACCACATGTTAAAGGTGAAAAAGGTTCAAATGAAAGTCAATATGCAAGGATGACATATGATATGTATCAATGACCTATAATTTCAAGTGAATAGCTCACTAAAGCATGCAAATGATCATGCAAGTATACACAAAGGAGATCATGTAAACATGCACAAAGATTACAAAGATGTAACATGTTGTAATGCTTCAAATGAAAAGTATTAAACAAAAATTCAAATGACCTCATGGAAACTAAACAAATATGGTTTAAAGGTACACAAACCAGAGATGAATCATGTGCCAAAGTAGCATACAAGAAATCAAGGTAAAATGATGTCAAACAATGCATTTAGGTCAAGCATACACATCACAACAATGGACACCAAACATGCCATAAAATGACCTAAAAAATCAAATAAAAATCACTTAACATACCTCAAGATGCTAATGACTCAATACAAAAAGAAGAGCATCAAAACAATTTTTAATGATTGAGAACAAAAATGCACAAATTTATGTATCACATTAAGCATGTACACCAAAGAAATTCAAAGAAAAAAAAGGAACAGGGGCAAAAAGGTCATAAAATCAAGAAATAAAATCATGGAAAATTTTCTAAATGTTTTACTGATGTTCATGAATTATTTTGGAATTTTATGATGATATTTGATATATTTAAAAATTAAAAAGCAAACGTGTATAAAAATGGAAAAATAAAATGAAATGGAAATAAAGAAAGGGGGTGCAAGCATAGCAATTATTAGTTCAATATGATTTGGGCTTTTAAAAAGGGAGGCGTGGCTAGCAATCTGGTTAGGTCCACTTACGCGCATAACATATTAACTATCATGGTCACTCGGTCAAAAAGAGTCAAAACATTCCAAGCCATCAGATTAAGTCATAGTCAAACTATAGTCAAAGTAGCCAAAATCAATACACGCGCATGAAGAACCACACAACATACAGTGTACCACACCACATAATGTTTAAATGAAATTCAGCAAACACGCACGTGAGGAGCACATGAATTTTAACGTGCTGTCATCATACAAGCCACACGATCATAGAAAATGGACGACCGAGATTAAAACGTGACAAAACCCTAGCAATCAAAGCTGTCGGCCGGAGAGGGACCTCCGGTCACCTTCTCCGGCCAATCACCACCGTCTGCAATCTTCAAACCTCACCAAAATACACAAAATATATACCAATCGAAAGCTAAGCTTATGTACATCATGAATATGCTCATAAAAATCACAAAACACATACACATAGCAAGAACAGAGGAGATCAAATCAAGCCCTAAGATTTGCAACTAAGCCTGTAAAAGGCCTATCAACTAGCCGGTTGGAGCAGAGCTTCTATCAAGCTTAAAGCACCAAAAACAAGTAAAAATAACCAGAGATCGTGCAATATAATTTCAAGAGTTCAAACCTGAAGATGATGAAACTTGGAAAGCACAAGAATACCAGAAATAGATGCCTCTTCCTTGAGTTTCACTTGGCCAAATAAAGGCTTGAGAGCTCGAATTCGTGCAGAAAATCAATTGGAATTTGATGCTGAACTTCTTTAACTGAACCTATGCACTCTTGTTCTTGATCTCCAAAGCAGAATAATGATGAAGATGGAGATGAAATGTAGAAACAAATGGTTAAACTCGTGTGCAAGCAGAAGAAAAGTGGAGAGAATGTGAGAGAGATTCAGTGTGAAGAATGAGAAAAATGAAGCTCAAATGAAAATGTGAAGTGAGATTTTGTTTTATAGTGTAAGCTAACCATGGTTTGGTGAGTGAGTTAAAGTGAGTCAAGGTGGTTAAACTGAGTCATCCCTAACTAACTGAGTCAAGTTAGTTAGGGAGAGCAGTGCTATGGTGAAGAGGGCTCATGACATGCTATGGTGTGGGAAAACTAAATGGCACGGTTTGTGAAATAGAAGCTTGTTCATCAAAAACTTGCTAAGCAAGTTTTGTCCCTTCTATTCTCATGCAATGCACGTGCCACTGTGCTTAGTGTAAGTAGTGTATGCTTGGTCAAAAGAGGAAACTGAAGTGAAGAAGTGTTTGGTGTGTGAGTGAACCAAATTATGAACTGAACTGTCAATGTACCAGTGCCAACATAGGGTAGTTTGTTGAAGTTTTTCTCCTTATTCAATGAATGGTTTGGTATGCTTTTGGAGTCAATTGAAAGAGGAGATATTGAAGAACAATGTTGGTTTGAAAATTGAAGTGAAATGAGGTCTCTAACATGCCTAAAAATGACCACAAACAGATGGAAAAAGAAACTGGTACATGGGTGCGCAGACTTGTGGCATGACCTGGTTGTGACCTGGTCAAATTTCAGTTGCAATGACCATTCTTTGAGCCATCATAACTCCTTAACCTTTGATCAGATGAAAAATTGATAAACACCAACTTTGAAGATCTCACATAGAGGAACAACTTTGATGTTGAAAGGTTTTCCATTTGAAGCCTCTAATCATGAGTAATTGATCAATACATTTGGCTCACCAAGTGTTTGAGAAAATGACTGCGCGCGTGCCCTGAAAATCTTGGTCATGACCTAGTTTTGAACCTACTTTGCTCAAACTTTGATCAATCATATCTCACTCAATTTTTATCCAATGGAGATGTTCTACACATGGATTTGAAGCTTAAAGCAAGACCTTTTGTTGTGGCCTGGTGGAATTTTCATTTGGTGCTTCAATTTTAAATGGCCTTGGTTCAAACTCTGATGCAAAATGGCCAAAACTTGCTATTTTTAGTAACCCTTCTTCTTCCAAAAATGGCAACTTTCTACATCTTGATTTTTTCATGATTCCTTTGGAATTTCTTGACCAAATTTTGTACATTGGACATATGTAACATGAATTTCATGATTTTGGGCTCAAAAAGTCAAGAGTTGACTTTTTCCTCTGATTATTTGACTTGGCCCCAATTTTCCTGATTTCTGATCTTTCTTCCAATTGAACCACTTCTAAAACCAATTGAGAGGCAATTTTCCATACACATACACTTAAGAACATGTAGGACACCATGACATCAAGTTTTGTCCAAGAAATCAAAGATTCCCTGATTTAATGGGAAACCCTAGTTTTGGTGCCCACCTCCTAGGAGAAAAATGTGCAGTCTTCAATTTCCAATTCCTCAGAGTATGTTATGTATCCTCTTAAAGGATGATGATATATGCCATTTGAGGATGATTTTGAATTAATGAACTATCTCTTTTGAGGGTTTTCCTTCATTTTTTGAACCTCTTGCATAGTGAAAGATGTAGTGCTTCAATCTCCCATTGATTCTCTCATTCTTGAGGTTGTGGATGTTCCATTGAGATAGTATGAGACATGAAAGGCCTCTTGGCTTGCCTTGAGGAAACTTGATTTACCTTTTTGTGCTTTGAATGATCCCTTGATTGTCCACCTTCCACCTGATCACATGCCCTGATGGTAAGAAGGATGCTATGCTTCAATTTTCTATGTTAAATGCAATGTAATGTTAATGAGGTGGATATGATATGATAAATGATAATGCCATGCTATGATGACAAAGAGGGAGAGCAAATTTTGGGGTATTACAGCCGTCACTTGCGAATTTGCATGACGTGTTCCATGTGTCTCAATTGAGGAAGTACATTCTGGATCCGTCGCATGTGATTTAGATGGATGATGTACAAGTGAGGGATAATCTGACTATGGAAGCATTGCCTGTGTGTGTCGACGGTCGAGAGATGAAGCAATTGCGGGGTAAAGACATAGCTTTGGTGAAAGTGTTGTGGGGTGGACCAGCTAGCGAAAGTTGGACTTGGGAACGTGAAGATCAGATGAGGGAGTCGTATCCGACTTTATTTCCTTGAGGTAATTTTTTAGGGCGAAAATTCCTTAAGTGGGGGAGAGTTGTAACACCCCAATTTTCGTAAGAATATTTATTTAATTTATTTAAATATTATATTCGTGAATTTCTGTGATTTTTGGTGTTTCGTGTCTATGTCGGTGTTTTTGTGAAGTTTTGCTTATTTTAATTGAATAATAGTATATAATATGAATATATTAGTAATATTATTAATTTAAAATAATATTAGAGGAATTAAGGGCAAAGTGGGCATTTTAGGAGTATTAGTGAGGGTATTATGGAGAAAGCCATATTTGAGGCCCAAGAGTTAAATTAACCAAAAAGGGGAATTGAGGAGAATTAGGATTCATTTGTGAAGATCGTAAAAATAAGGCGAAAGTGCAGAGCTCCGAGGAATACGGGAAAAAGGCGAGGATTTTCGTGAAGGTTTCCAAAGGCTCAAGAGAGAGCTCATCGGATCGACAATCTAAGGTATGGGGAGTAATTGCCTTTCATTGTTTTCATTATAGGATTCAATTGAACGAAGTGGATTTGGTGATTTTGAGGTTTATGAGGGTTTATGGGTTTTGAGGTAAACTGATGATTTTGAGGGTATTTTGTTAATCGATTAGTAAGAGTTGAATTTAATCGGTAAAATAGACCTTTGGGGCAGAGTTACTCGTTGTTGTAGTTTTAACCTTGTGGCGAAGGATCTATAGAGTTTATATGAAGCTTGAGAGTTTTGTAGGTTTATGGAAATTAAGGTTTCCCGTAGTGTCCTGAATCGACCTAACAGACGTAGATTTTAGGCCTTTAAATTCTGTGATATGTTAGGACTGATGTAGGGATGATTTTGGGTCAATTGAGACTGTAATCGTAGGTGCTTTAAAGGTTGGGGAGCTACTGATGCGTAGCAGTGATTTGCTGTAATCGCAGGTTCGCTAGGTGAATGTTCGCCAATGTTTGCTAAGCGAACAGCGCAGTGAATGCGCGATAACATGAGTGTGGATGCAGAGGTGATTCTGGAGGGGCTTTAGAGATTCGCTAGAAGTCTCGCCCAGCGAACTTCTCAGGAATGGTTTCGCTAGGCGAATGTGGAGGCGAGTATGACAGATGATGTTTCTGGTGTTTTGGATAGGAATTATGGGACTCGCTGATAGCTTCGCTAAGCGAAGGTCCTAGTGAATGGGTTCGCCTAGCGAACCCTAGAGCGAACGTCTACCGTTTGTGAATTTTTTTTGTGCTGTTGTGATGTTTCGATGCTGTGATTTTTATGATGATTTTTATGATGTTACTGATGATTATATGATGATGTTTTGATGATTATTTGACGAATATGTGACGACATGACGTATATGAGAATTGATGAATGATGATGCACATTTTGATGTTTAATTGATGATGATGATTAATGATATTGTGTATCATACATTCATATGCATACTCTGTGACGACGCTTCATTCCCATTGTGCAGATATGGGGTAATTATGACATGCTCTGGTTCTAAATGCGGGATCGATCCTATTGACGGGTACCTTTAGAGGGTTGTTAGCCTAGTGTCCATCTATTATGACGATTGGTACCACATGCATGAGTCTTGTTATGCATTGCATCTTTTGTGGCATTGATGAATATGTGATATGGTGTTTCTTGATGTTTTCCTTGATGATGACCTTGATGATGTCGTTTATGAAGATAATGCCATTTTATGTATATCTTGTTTTATAATGATTATTATGAATTGTGATTACTCACCCTGCCTGTTTGAATGTTGCCTCCACGTGGGTAACGTGCAAGTGATCAGGTTTAGCTGTGGATGCTTCGTGGATCTTGAAGTTTATTTGCTTTTGGTCGATTTGGAGGGTCTTGCTCTGATAGTGTAACATCGAGTTGGGGTCCTTTGAGTCGAACTATGTCGTTTCCTTATTTTCGTTGTCATTTGACGATATGGTTTTATTTTGATTATTATGATGTCTGTTGAAAACCTTTTATTTGAAAATTTTGAGTTCCGTTGCCATGTGAAGGCTTTTTTTTTTATTTCGAGGAAAACCCTTTTGTTTACAGGGTAATTGTGTTATTTTGATTTAATGAGGAATGTGCACCCTTTGTGGGAAATTTTATGCCTTACTCTGATTTTTAAGTTGTTTTTGCTGCAACATTATTGGGGGTAGAAAAGGGTGTTACAGCTCCGGTTCGACATCTCATATTGTGTTCGAAGTTTGATCGAACGTGAAATTGGCAGAGAATCGGAAAAATTGTGCGAATAAATTAGCTCGAACACTTACCGAATTGGTGTTGACTTCGAAGGTACGCTTCAACCTCTTTCTCCCGGCTCGAACTTCCTCTTCACTTTCTTGATTCTACTGTGAACTTATTCTTCTTTACTTTCTGTGTGTTATGGCTTGTGAATCTTCGTTGTAGAAGACGCAGAATCGATGATGACGATGATGACGATGATGGAGAAAATCGTTGCAGAATGTGAATCTTGTTGGTGCAATTAGTTAGTGAATATGAGATGAAGATTGAAGAAAGTGGTCCTTAGAAGTATGAAGAGGTTGAAGAAATTCAGAGAGATTTTGTTCGAAGTTTTTTTTAATTCTGTTAGAGTTGAAGAGAAAAATTTTGTTAGGACTTTTGTGAAATTTTTACTGGTATGGGAAGAAAATAGTCAGGGGTTAGTCTTGTATCTGTTAGGTTAGATTGGAGGTTAGAGGATTTTTGTTAGAGGGGAAGTGTTATGGAGCTGTTAGAAATTAGTTTTGGTCAAAGAGATTCTGTTAGAAAAATTTAGAGGTTGTTGGTTAGTTTTGTTGTAAAATTGTTAGCCAAATCTTCTGTTAACAGTTATTGGATTTTTGGGAATTCTGTTAGGGAGTATGTTTGCAGTTGGATTAGAGCAATCGGTTATGTATTTTTTGTTGAAACTCTGTCATAATTTTCTGTTATAATGTTGTTGTAATGAACCTTTTTATTTGATGTGAATGAATTTATTTCAATGTTAAATAACATTTTGTTCTAGTTATTTTCTGCTGTCAAATCCCTTCTGGTATGAATACTCTCTTCCTTTGCTATGTATTTACCAATCTCAGCATCATCTCTAGGAATTTTCTTGAGTATAAAGTCTGTGGATCTTTGATCTCCTGATAGATAACTGTCATACCCCAAATTTGTCCTACCTGTATATACTTTTCATTTGAATATCCGCCCACTAACCATATTCAGAAAAAAAATCCAAAAAAAATATGTTGTCTTCAACTTCATCCCTCTTTTAATTTTATCCATATATATTTAACCATTTTTATCCTTAATCCAATTAAATAACCATTTCCATATTCATTTAAATTTCCCATGTTTATTTCATATCCAAAACCAATTTTCAAAAAAGTCCATTCAATCCATATCCATTGGTGTGAAATAATTATCCATTTTTCATCTATTTTCAATTTCCATTCCATATCCGTTTCATAACCATTACCCAATATCCATTATTCATGTCCAAAATATCATATCCATGATTAAATTCAATTTCCAAATAACCACATCCAGATCACTTCCAATTATCCATCTTTTATCCCTTTTTGTTTTTATCCTTTTTTATTAAATCCATAAACCATTATTTAAATTTAAAAAAAAAACCATTTCCTTTTTTTAACCATTGTCACAAATCATTTTACAAAATCCATTACATTTGATATCCATACTACAACTTTCAGAGTCCATTTTTACAAGCCCATTACACCTTTACAAAAACAATTAAAAAAACAATTGCAAGAAAATAACAAACTCTTGGAGATGCCAAAACAACTTGTCAATCTTTCCACAAATTCACGTACCAGCCGACCACAAAACCTTGTACAGCAACCGTACAACCATAACCATACCCCACGCCAAAAACCTGCGCAACTTAACACGACAGCAACAACATCAGCCAACAATAACTTGTCATTGAAAGTGACTGCACAATAACAAGATGACAAAACAAGACTTAATATGCAAGTTTTAATTTGTTTAAAAAGAGAAAAGGAGGAACAGAGAGGAAGAAGAAAAAGAAAAATGAGCAAACAAACCAGTGAACACAACCAAAACCTTTCTCCAACTTCAACCGTTTTAAGTTAATCTCCAAACACCAAACACCAGGCCGCTTCAAACCATTCTCTCAGCTAAAACGTCTCTGCTAAAAACTCTCTGCAATCTCTCATCAATATCTTCACCTCAAGACTCTTCCATAAACCTCATCACCTCCCTTATCTCCTTCCCATCACCACACTCACATCCTCTCATGAACCCCATTCCTTCTCCAAGATTAACATCCTCTCATCACAACAAAATACAACAACCTTAACATGAACTAACACAAACTTGTTTTCACATAAATGAACCAAATCTTAAATCACCTCACACCATCGAAAGCCACCCACTGTGACTACTCACAAACCTTGCATCCACCATACTCAACCACCAAAGATACTTCACAACAATCAAACTCTAACGTATCACCACTCACCTCACCGCTGCAGCTACTTTCGGCGACACTCTACAACTGCCGTGTGAGCCACCATCTGATTCAATTTTCAACAACAACTCACTTTTAACTCACCAAACGACTGAAACCTCATCTTCATTAACTCAACCATCAGTCATACCCAGATCAAAATCACAAAACCCAGAGCAAGAGAAGTCACGAACCTGAAGGAAAAGGTTGGCTTCATGATTAACATGATTGATGCTGATGTTTTTCTTTTCCGATTGTTGTTTCAGTTTTGTGAATGGCGTTTCCTTCGTGTGGATTTTATGGTCTCTGTTTGCTTTTGACTTTGACCTAGCTCTTTGTTTAAAAAAAACTGAGCTTTACATTGGCCATACCTGGATCTTGGGCCGTGTCGTTTTGGCAACCGTGTGGTAGCACATTGTTTTGCATCGTTTTCTTTGAGTGGACGATGGGCCTTGTAAGGCCCAAATGAATCCACACCTCCATTTTCCAACAATATTTCCTGCATTTCACACCCTTCACCTTTTATGTGTTTCTTATTTAAATTCTCTTAAATAAAAGTTCTAGATTTTATTTTAACTATTTTTGTGTTCTTTCCTCCATTAATTCTATTTTTGCTTTTATTTCGATTTTCTTTTTATTTTAGGGCCAATGATATCAAAAACATCTTGATATTGGGTGATTTTTTAAAAATCGGTACCAAATCTTGATTTATATGAGGCTTATCACCTATTTTTTTTATCTCGGTTTATTATTTTATTCATTTTTGGGTCAATGAAAATCAAATACTAAAGATTATCGATTTTTCGATTTAAAATCTTAGTAAAGATGAGACCTTTCTATATTTTCGATTCAATTTCTATCTCCATTTAATTTCCATTTTCATATATTCTTTTAGTTGGTCAATGAAAGTAAAGTATTAAAGATTATCGATTTTTCGATTAAATCTTGATTAAGACGAGACCGATTTTATTTCTATTTCGATTTTATTTTTCATTATCTTATGTCTTTTCATTTTTGGTCCATGAAAGTCAAAAAATCGTTTATTATCGATTTCTCGATTAAATCTTGATTAAGACGAGACCAACTTTATTTATATGTCGATATTATATCTTGTCAATATTATCTTGATTATTATTCTTATCATATTATTCATATCATTTTCATGTTTATCTAACCATTTCATTTGTTCATATTTTAATCAAACACACTAACAATTATCGAAACGCCTAAGCACTTAATTTTTTATTAAAACACTTAAACACACCTAATCAAACATTTTTCTTAATTAAAGCACGAAAGAATTGAATTCTTGAGGTCAAGCACTTCTTGGGTTCTTGAGTGACCGCTATTGAGGCGCACGCCTTAGGTGGTGATCATTCGACCTTTCGTTCCTAAAACACTCGTCTTAAATATTTGGACAAAGAAATACCATTGGAGTCTAGCATTCCACGTGGTACTTTCGTTGTTCATCAAACAATATTTCGTAAATTAATCGAATGAAAAAGGTGTCGTTGGAATCTAGCTTCCCAATAATGCCCCGATTAATTGGTTGCGAGGTCGACGTCTCGTTTATCGAATAATCGTCATTCTCCCTAAAACATTTAACAAACCAAATCATTTTCAAACCAATCCTCGATTCGTCGTCGAGCTACTTCTTCAAAACATTATCGTAAGTCGAGTGCCTTTTGCCTCGTCGTCAAAATGCACACTTGCACAGTTCGTAGGATTTGTTACTAGGAGCACCCCTAGGGACTAGTATCGATCCTCACCTATTTTCTCAACCAATTCGACTCAATCTTTTTCAAACATTTTTCTTAACCAACTTACGAAAGGAGGAGATTCTTGGAATCTAGCATTCCTTGGATCTTCGAATGAATGGCTCTTGAGGCACGCCCCTTAGGTTGTTATTCATTCACCCTTTCGTCTTAAAATACTTAATCCCTATCGAACATTTTCGGAATCAACTCACGAAAGAACTGAGTTCTTGGAGTCAAGCATTCCTTGGATTCTTGAGTGACTGCTCTCGAGGCACGCCCCTTGGGTTGTATGTCATTCAATCTTTCGTCCCCTAAAATTCAAACCCTAACCCTCTTTTCGTGGGCGTACCACGAACTACGACTGCTTTGATTCTTTATTCTCGTCCGAGTAAAGATACGTAGGCACAAGATTGCGATAATCTTGGCGAGCTACCTTTTTCTTTTTCCCTCCGTTTGTGTCCACACTTTTCTTCTCTACCTTCCCTCCATCTTCTGTCTTCCCTCTATCCCTTCCCGTAGTCGAACTACGATTGCTCTGATTCCTCATTCTCGTCTGAGGTCGCGATGATCTTGCCAAGCACCCTATCCTAAAAACCACCCCTTTTCCCTTAGCAATCGAAACCTTTTACTTTACCTTTTCGCATATATCGTTGAGAAGAAAACAAACAAACTTAGATAACATTCCTCACAATTCGAACTAAGAGGTTCCCGTTGAGTACAACGGACGTGAGGGGGTGCGCGTACCTTCCTCTCACGTAACCGACTCCCGGACCCAGAATGTGGTTGCGATGACCATGTTCTTAGCTCTTTAAAGGTTTTCTCGATATTTTCCTTTCCCTATTTTGGGATAAATAAAGTTCGGTGGCGACTCTGTCGAACCGTTTTCCGCGCCTTTCGCGCGAAGGGTCGTGTCTTCGATTAAGCATTTTTTCGAGGTGCGACAGATGGCGACTCTGCTGGGGAGGCTCGATGTGCGTGGTTCTGGAAATTATGATGGCTAATTGGAAATGTTGCAGACTACCTTGGTTGTGTATGAGCTGTGTTCATGTGAAACTTTGGAATTTTGTTTATGTTGCTTGTAATGATTCATGGGCCTTATTCTTTTTTTTTTTAATTTTAAAGAACTGATTTTTGTAGAGAACTTTTTATGGTGGTGGGCTTATATGATGAAAAATTGGATTATGGACTTTGAATGGGTTTTTGGAAAATGGTTTGGATAGTTTTTTTTTTTTTTTTTTTTTGGATTGGCTAATGATAGAAAATGGACAATTAAAAAGTGGACATTGAGAAATAGATTAAACAATGGGAATATAGAATATGGATGTGAAACAAATGGATATGACAAAGAAAATGGATATTGAAGTGGATCTTAATTTATGAATGTGGATAATCGAAAAAAATAGTCTTTTAGGCATGGTAACTGATGAATGGATATGGAATTGTCCCTTGAGAACTATCAACCTTAGCCTCAAAACTTGGAATCATAAATCACTTTTGATGAAATTCACTACAGGAAAACCTTGATTGAAAATGAGCCAGCCCTTGATGACTTGATAACCTGAACCACACGCCAACTGACTTGTACTAGCACAGAACTCTGGTTAAGGCCTCAAACACACATTACTTGAATCACACACCCTGGCCTGATCATGAAACACTATCTTGCCTGAAATATAGTTCAGCTCAATAACACCTCAAGTAGAAACAACACTTTTTGGATTTTTTTTCTGAATATGGTTAGTGGGCGGATATTCAAATGAAAAGTATATACATGTAGGACAAATTTGGGGTATGACAGATGCCCCTATCTAATTGGCTTAAACCAAGTATAATGAACTGCTACGGTGTTCGTCTTATGGAGGTATAAGTCAATTAGATATAAAAAGACCACAAATTTGTCCGAAGAGAAAGAAAATGCTTGGGAGGTGGAATGACAGATCAATGTCACTCTCGAGTGGACATTGAAAAACTTGCAAAGGTCGTTATCACCAAAAGGATGATAACGGGAGAATCCGACACCAAAAGGATGACAGACCTATCACCAAAAGGATGACAGTAACAAACGCACACGGACCCTCCCACCAAAAGGATGAAAATGAGGTCAAAGTCTGCTATTACCAAAAGGATAATAGGGCACACACACAGACCCTTCCACCAAAAGGATGGAAAATGAGGTCACAGCCTGCTATTACCAAAAGGATAATAGGGCACACACACACACACACGTATCTGACACCAAAAGGATGACAGACCTACCACCGAAAGGATGATAGAGACACAACTTACTACTACCAAAAAGATGATAGCAAGCAAAACGATAACAAAGGCTGTCACTCACCAAAAGGATGACACACAAACCAAGGGTTCACGGATCGGCGACACCAAAAGGATGACAGATCAAATACAAGCTACTACCACCAAAAGGGTGATAGGAACTTCCCATTTATGAGGACTAACACCAAAAGGATGAAGATTAAGTTGACAATATGAAAGGCTACCACCAAAAGGATGATAGTAAGTTTCTGATTTTGAGGATTGACCAACACTAAAAGGATGCAGGTTGAGTTGAGTTGACAAGGTTCGGTTATCATCAAACGACATTTCGTAAGTCAATCGAATGAAAAAGGTGTCGTTGGGATCTAGCATCCCAATAATGCCCCGATTAATTGGTTGCGAGGCTGATGTCTCGTTTATCGAATAATCGTCATTCTCTCTAAAACATTTAACAAACCAAATCATTTTCAAACCAATCCTCAATCCGTCGTCGAGCTACTCCTTCAAAACATTATCGTAAGTCGAGTGCCTTTTGCCTCATCTTCAAAATGCACACTTGCACAGTTCGTAGGATTTGTTACTAGGAGCACCCCTAGGGACTAGTATCGATCCTCACCTCTTTTCTCAACCAATTCGACTCAATCTTTTTCAAACATTTTTCTTAACCAACTTAAGAAAGGAGGAGATTCTTGGAATCTAGCATTCCTTGGATCTTCGAATGAATGGCTCTTGACGCACGCCCCTTAGGTTGTTATTCATTCACCCTTTCGTCTTAAAACACTTAATCCCTATCAAACATTTTCGCAGTCAACTCACGAAAAAACTGAGTTCTTGGAGTCAAGCATTCCTTGGATTCTTGAGTGACTGCTCTCGAGGCACGCCCCTTGGGTTGTATGTCATTCAATATTTCGTCTCCTAAAATTCAAACCCTAACCCTCTTTTCGTGGGCGTACCACGAACTACGACTGCTCTGATTCTTTATTCTCGTCCGAGTAAAGATACGTAGGTACAAGATTGCGATAATCTTGGCGAGCTACCTTTTTCTTTTTCCCCCCGTTTGTGTCTACACTTTTCTTCTCTACCTTTCCTCCATCTTCTGTCTTCCCTCTATCCCTTCCTGTAGTCGAACTACGATTGCTCTGATTCCTCATTCTCATCCGAATGAGCATACGTAGGCTCGAGGTCGCGATGATCTTGCCGAGCACCCTATCCTAAAAACCACCCTTTTTCCCTTAGCAATCGAAACCTTTTACTTTACCTTTTCGCATATATCATTGAGAAGAAAACAAACAAGCTTAGATAACATTCCTCATAATTCAAACTAAGAGGTTCCCGTTGAGTACAACGGACGTGAGGGGGTGCGCGTACCTTCATCTCACGTAACCGACTCCCGAACCCAGAATGTGGTTGCGACGACCATGTTCTTAGCTCTTTAAAGGTTTTCTCAATATTTTCCTTTTCCTATTTTGGGCACACACACACACACAGACCCTTCCACCAAAAGTGCCTCAGACAATTGCCCGTGGGATGCAAGAGCTGAGACAATGGCACTCTTAATGTGAAAGACCAACACCACTTGAGTAGAAGGATTCGCTGCCTGTAGAAGAATTATGCCCAATGTCTTTTTCTCTTAATACATCATCTTTGAGTCATAAGATAATCTGGATTATTGCATCTCTTACATAATCAATAGCACCACCCACCTAACTTCTTTCCATTGACACGCTAAACCTTGTTCATAATATTAAAGCTTACACAAATCCGAATCCTCTCCTCTAAAGGAAATGTTCTTCTTCTTACAAGGATGAGTCAACAAGGGTGGAGAAGATGGACATGTAGATATGTATTCGGAAAGTTGGTTTTGGAGCATGGTTTCTAAGGTTGAATAAAAATGATGGATATGTATTTGGATAACAGAATTAGGAAGACAATGGTTTTGAAAGTGGATTATAATAATGGACATGGGTTGGAAAATGGTTTTAAAACAAATGGATAAAGTTGGATATGGATATCAAAAATATGAGGTGGGTTTAATTTTGGATATTTGGCCTTGGAAATTGGTGAAAGGGATTGAATTGGATTTGAAAATGAACATGGATACGGATATGGTTTGATAAACGAAACGAAGTGGATTTAATAAATGGAATGGTTTCTTTTGAATTAAAACACGACTTGAATCTCATGAAAACTTCCAATGCGCCATTTGAACCATATATCGAACAAACTTGAATGCACCCATAACCAAATAACATGTAATGACCAAAGCACTTGGCTAGGAATGAAACCAGTCTTTCATAGATCTTGAATGTACTTGGAATGAATCACATGAACCCCCGTCTTTGCCCATAACTTGCTCATTACGTAATGATGATACTTTGGATAATCAAATGTATACATTTATGGTCCTCCTGAGAAAATCACTTGAGGGCCACTTAACCAGGGAAATAAACCCTAATTAAGTGATGATGAGCATAAGAAGAAGATTCCTTTGATGGTTGCGTAGCCAAAACTCTGAGTATTCACCTGAACCCTAATCATGACTTTTGCATATACTTGAGCCACAACTTGTATGAGAACTAGATTTACACTGATCAAAAGTCCAAAACCTTACTCCAGCATAATTGATGAAGAAACCACTTAAATCATACTTGAATGGAAATGGGAATCTCACAGCAATAGAGAATCCTCTGGCTTGCATATAATACCTTGATCCCACACCTTATGAACCCAATACAAATGAATGAATGAGTTATAACCTAATGGATATGCAGATGAAGGCAAAGCAAAATCCAGAAAAAGTCAGAAAAAGATATGGCAAATTTTGGGGTGCTACAGGTATTGAAGAAAAAGGTTCGGGAACTAACACATTCAGCCACAACTTCTATGTGTCCATCACCGGTGAAGTACAAGCCAAATAGGGGAGTTAAGAAGAGCATAAAGGGTGAAAAGAGTGATGTGCATCGTGATCCCTCGTAGTGGGAGTATGGTGAGGGCTCTCAGGAGAGTCAGACTACAAAGAGATCATGCACAAACCCAACAGGAAGTCAACCTTCTAGTATGTCGGGTAAAACTCAATAGTCAAATATGTCGGGTCAAACTCAATCGTTCTATGTATCTTCTAGGCGTCTTTACTTGTCTCGGTTTCCTAGTTTCTTACATCCATACATTGATGACATTGTTGATGTGGTGACGATGGAAATTGTGGTTTTCAGGCTATTGTAGTTTTACTTGGATGGGGCGAAGAGTCATGGTTGTTGGTCCGGATGCAGTTGGATGCTCAAGTTCATCAACACCCAAAATTGTTTTCCAAATTGTTCTATGTCACAGTTGTTGAAGTTAAGAAATACTTAATAGTATAACACTTGGGTGTGCAGGGTAGAGATAAATGGATGTTGATTCCTGATATGGGTTACCCTATTGCAAGTAGGTACGATGACGTCTTTGTCTCCCTATCACAGAGACTTAACATTACCTTTTTCCTTGTAAACATAGCTCCATCTATGTATACGAGCAGGCATAAAATCATTCTTGTTGGTTTTCTCAACAACAATCATTAGGTTAAGGTAAAACTAAAACTCGATAGTCCATTGTCTCCCATCACTGATCGTTGGAGACAAAATTGTACTGAAAAAGAAAAATCATGGGAATCGGCACATGCAGAACGGATTAGGCACTGACAGGAAGAACTTAGGAACTCATCTTAAATTTCTATGTAATCTTGTGGACATTGTGTATTTATTATATGTGAAACAATTTATGTGGCAAAAATATTGAAATTTTTTTTTGAAGTTCTAGACATATACCGGAAATTTTGAATTTCTGAAATTTCCTGTATACCGAAAATATTAAATTTCCGGAAGATTTGTCCATTTTACACAAATATTATACTTTTGATATAACTTTACTGGAAATTTCAAAATTTCTGGTATGTTTGTCGAATGCAAGTCCTGGCACGGTAATTTCTGTGAAATTTCAGGTATAATGATGAGATTTTCAGTATCAACCCGGAAATTTTATATTTTCCAGTATTTTTTGAAGTGTAAAATTGGAATTTTGCTCCTAGCGGTGGTGTCAGGTATAAGTGAGGGGTGGAAGGTTAATTCCTCTAGATATTAAATATATTAAAGCATGAATAGAGTTTGGCAGTTTTAGAGATAAAAGATTGAATTTTTCGTGTTTGATAATTTTTTTTGAAAGGCCAAAGAAAAATATCCCTTTAATTAAACAGGCATAAGGAATGCTGCAGAAAATACATCCTGTTCAAAAACAGTAGAGTAAACAAAACAGCCCCCACACTTAGTCACCAAAAAAGCAGGAAACTAGAAACAATGAAATAATCCACGCCTAAGAAAGAAGCAACAAACAACGACAAAAACCGACCTCAACCTGCAAAAGACCCCCATCCAGACCCAAATCAATGCTACCACAAGCTTGCAACTGCCAAACATAAACTAAACAGACCCACCTTAACAACTACTAAGCTACCACAAAAAAAACATCAATACCCGAAACTACATAAATGGGACGACAGAACGAAACAGAAGCATACCCCTAAGCATACAACAACGAACCCCTGCAAGCCAAACATCAATAAAACAGCAGCTGCCCAGCCTAACAAAATCAGCGCCAACCAAGACAGTCCCTAGGATAATTAATCCACTAGTTTAAATCGAACGAAAAAGTAGGTATTATGCCAAAAGTTTATAAATAAATAGTGTTAGAAAAGTTTAATAGAGTTTAGTGTTAAATATAATGTAAGAATCATATGTTTTGCCTTTTCTATTCATTTGATCAATGTTATATACAATAAGGATTTCCATAAATAGTCTCTTATACAATCATAAGCATTACGATTCTATAAGCCTATATATGTACAATCATAGTCTAATACAATAATAATCTAATACACACCCGTACACAAAAACAGGAGGTTGATGAATATTAAGATTGTCTCGATCGAAAATCATCAAAACGTTACAATAAAAGTCCTTTGGTGAATATATATATATATATATATATATATATATATATATATATATATATATATATATATATATATATATAAGCAATTTGGTAGCGTGCAGGAACATGTAAGAGTTGTACCTGGTCGCGAGCCACCTTTTCACGCACAAAATGTATATCCTCCTCGATGTGTTCAGTGCGCTGATGTTGAACTGGGTTATTGAATAGATAAACTGCACTCACATGGATCGCCTGGTGTCTGGACAACCAGCCAAGGGCGAAGTTATGTGTGTATATATATATATATATATAAGCAATTTGGTAGCGTGCAGGAACATGTAAGAGTTGTACCTGGTCGCGAGCCACCTTTTCACGCACAAAATGTATATCCTCCTCGATGTGTTCAGTGCGCTGATGTTGAACTGGGTTGTTGAATAGATAAACTGCACTCACATGGATCGCCTGGTGTCTGGACAACCAACCAATGGCGAAGTTATGTGTAAGAGTATGGGGCATGTGCCCCCACTAGTTTTTTAACAACATTATTTGAACATTAGTACTCATAATATATTTATATTAACTAATAAGAAATATTTAACTACAATATTATAATTCATTGATTAATAATTGAAAGAGTTTTCTTTATATTAACTACAATATTTAACTACAATATTGTAATTCCAATATTTAACTAATAAGAAATATTTATTAAGGGTTCTCTAATAAGAAATATTTAACTACAATATTTATATTAACTATTAGAATTGAAAGAGTTCTCTAATAAGAAATATTTAACTATAATATTTATATTAACTATTGGAATACGAAATATCTATTAATAATTGAAATAGTTCTCTAGTAAGAAATATTTAACTACATTATTTATTTTAACTATTATATATATTTATATTAACTATTGTAATTCATTGATTAATAATTGAAATTATGTAAAACCACCTGAATAAGTGTTTTGGGTTCTATTTCTTTACAAAATAATTTTCACTCAAATTTCAATAAATAAATTTTGTTTTATATGATTTTATTTTAACACAAAGTTGTCTTTATCATCATTGGTTATTTAGACAGATAAATAGATTTTTTTTTTGTTGATAATAAAATTGATAAAATAGCACAAATTAAAAATTAAAATAGTTATTAAATATTTATTATGGATAAATCTCATAAAAATAAATATGATATATATTTTTGCAATAAAAATATAAAGGATAGATAAATTATATTACAAATTCAAAAATATTGCCCCCACAAATTGAAATCTCTGGCTCCGTCCCTGCCCAATCGCATCAATGTAAGATATCAGTTTGCAGACCGAAAAGGGATACAAATGAAGGCCAAAATCAAAAGTGTCGTGAGTTGTATTGCATAAGATATATCAGGCCTTGTGTAAGTTAAATATTGCAATGCATCTGTATGACTCTGATATTTTGTTGGGTCATGATATAGATTTCCAGAAGATCCACTGAGTTTTGTCTTGGTATCGACTGGTTTAGGTGATGACTTGTAAGAGGACATGTCTGCTCATTCTATAATTTCCTCTACATTTTTTTTTGAGATAGGAAGATACCACATGTATGTTTAGTGATACATATTATGAGAAAATAACTCAGAGGATCCAAATACTTCATAACAATTTTAGAGTTAAGTTTACACATAATAGAGTCGCGAAGAGCATCAGAAGAAACAATGAGAATTGTGTCATCCACATATAGAAGGATATAAACAATATCGGTACCATGGTGATAAATGAACACATAGTGATTAAAATTGTTGTGAGAAAACCCAATTGGACAACATAGTTAGTGAATATTTGGTAACGGACACGAGGTGCTTGTTTGAGACCATAAATAGACTTCTTAAGGAGACATACATGCTCAAGGTACTATGGGTTACGAAATCCATGAGGTTGGTACATATATTGTTAGTGCATTCTTCAATCTAACCATGTTTTAAATGATGTCAAAACTAGGAGTGTGACTTAGCATTTTTGTATATTGGGCAGTATCAACCAAAATTTAGATGTGCATTGAATCATTTTAGCCTTAGGATGCATACAATTGGTTTTGAAAATGATTGGAAATGTCTAGGCATGATTCATACATCAAAAACTATGTTTTATGTGTGAACACTCTTGCACAAGCCGACACATATGAGTTCAGGCCGACCTATAGAAACTTTTACTTCACTACAGGTCGACACATAACTCTTACACGCCGACCTACACGCATCAATATTAAAGCTTATTGATTCTGTCTATAGGTTGCCTCACTCAGGCCGACCTTAACACATTGACAGGCCGACCTAATTCTTTCATAGGCCGACCTGTAGCTTTCAAAAACTTAAATTTTGTTTTGCATCTTATTTTTTCCCGCACCCTCGTTCCCTATTTCAACATACACATATATATACTCATACATGCACCTTTTTCTAGAAAGGTACTAGTGTAAAACCTAAACGAAACCAGATTACAAAGCATTCCCATTATCTTCAACCTTTCTTTTATGCATACACATAATTGAACTACATATAATCATTTTTTGGATTGGGTGACCATCTAGATTAGGTTGATAACGTCCAATTAGGTTGGTGTAATCGAAAATATTGGGTTGGGATCTTTGTGTGTTTTATATAAGAAAACCAAGATGAGGTTTTCCTTCAATATCATTGGGATTTGAAGGTTTTGGATAAGATCACGTCAACACAGATTCAAACGAATGAAAGCCTTGAAACAAGGTGGTTTCCTTGCAAGAGAATAGCGTGAAACGATGAATCGTGTTCAGGAATATTAGGTTTAACAAGTGTGTGCTCGGGATAATCAGTGGATTGTAGCCGTATTGTTTGTGACTTGATCAAGATTTGATAAAGGGTTTAGAGGTGGTTGAATCAACAACAAACCATAGGGTTTGTGGGGTTAGAGTTCTTCACCTCTTGTATAAATATTTTGGCAAAGATAACGTTAATTGCAAGTATATCAATTCGATTTCGGATTGAGGGCAGACATACCCATATCAAGGTCGATTAAGGAACTGCCTAAACAAATCTTTGTGTCTCTTTATCTTTATTGTTTTCTCTCTTTAATTATTGTTCTTACAAATCATCGATTTCGTTGTTGTTTTGATTAATTCGATTGGAAATTGTTTTCAACTATCTTTTAAAGGGGTGTTGTTGATATAATCATAATCATTTTGATTGTGGTTGGCTTTTAACATCAACAAAATAAATCGAATTTCCAAACGTGATCAATCGCACACAAAGTGTTCGATAAATTGTCTTTGAGTATTTTATCGCTTTGTGTTCATTGGAAATAAGCTTTACAAATAGCGTTGCATTTGATTGATCCGTGAATTAATCGTCGTTGAACAATTTGTGTTCATTATCATTCCATCTATTTACGTTACACATATCTGAGCTTTTTGATAGTAGGTTCGGTTAGACGATTTGATTCATGTTGTTTCTGCTGTGCCATAAATTTTTTAAAACAAATTTTTGCCAAGAGTTTTGGTTTTAAATTTGTGATCTATTCACCCCCCTCTAGATCGAAGCCTATCATTTAACAAGTGGTATTAAAATCTCTGATTTATTTAGTCTTAAGATTTACTTTTTAAAAGAATGGCTACCGAACCTAAGGGATCGTACAATAGAGCACCAATTTTCACCGGTGAAAATTATGGCTATTGGAGAGCTCTTATGCGTATTCACGTAAACTCCGTTGACAAAAGTATATAAGACACTATTCAAAATGGTCCGAATGAAATAACAATGACCAATGAAGGTGTTACCGTACCTAAACCGGAAGCATAATGGGATGCTAATGATTGTAAAGTAAAAAACACTCTCACATCCGCTTTGGGTGTTGATGAGTTTTATCGCGTTTCTCATTGTGAGACCTCCAAAGCTAAGTGGGACGTATTAGAGATTGCTCACGAGGGTACTAATGATGTCAAACAAGCTAGTACCAACACATTAAATCAAGAGTTTGAGCTGTTTCGTATTAAGCATGGTGAAACCATTGCGGATATGCGAAAATGGTTCACACATCTTATCAATTGATTAAATGCACTAGGTAATCATGTTTCCAATGAACTTACTACTAACAAAGTTTTGAGATGTTTGAGTAGGGAATGATAGTCCAAGGTCACCGCCATCAAGGAGGCAAATGATCTTAAGTCTCTTGATCTCGCAGCTTTGTTTGGTAAGTTGGAAGAGCATGAGCAAGAGCTCACTTGCTTAGCAAAATACGAAAAAAATGTGAAAAGAAAGTGAAGAAGAAGAAGAAGAAAGGGAAAGACAAAGAAGAATGGAAGAAGTCCATAGCTTTAAAGACTTCTAGTTAAATACCTTCTCAAAATGAGCAAAGGGATTGTGAATCTAAAGATGACAATGAATCCGGTGAAGAAGATATGAGACTGTTTATAAAGAGGGTCAATAATACATGTCGAAACATGGTAACAAATATCCTGACAAATATCATGACAAATCAAGAAGGTTATCAAGTTCCTCAAAAGAAGATGAGAACAGAAAGGGGAAGTCTCGAAGTACTTGTTAGAATTGTGGTAAACCCGGGCATTTCAAGTCGGAGTGTCCTAAAATCAAGAAATAAAGGGAAAGGGGGCCTCACAAATCGTCTAGAAAATCTAGAAGAGCTTATGCTGCTTGAGAGAGCGAAAATGATTCATTAAGTGGTGATAGCTCTACTGCAAGTGATAAATTGACCAAGCTTTTCTATATGACAAACAATGGAAAGAAAAAGGTTGTAAGTCACTATAAACTTCAAGCTTCTCATGATTTACCTTTCTCTCAACTTCAAGAATCTTTTGAAAATCTACAAAGACAAACCATAGACGTTTTCAAAAGATTAGCTTCAAATAAACGAATTATTTCTCGTTTAGAAGCTAAGATTTCAGAAAATGAAAAGAATATGGAAGCACTAAGGAAATCTATGTCAGATATTCTAAAGGATCAAGATAAGAATCCTAAATATTTGTGGTTTGGTTGTGAAACTTATTACATTTGGCAAAAGGAGTCAAGGACTCTTAAAGCTAAATTAGATAAGGCTTTGCAACCTAAGGTTACCTTTGCTATAAATACTTTCAAATATGACTTACCATCTTACAATCGTTATAGAATGTATAGTTACATTAAAAAGGAACCAAGTAGCAAAAGATTATCTTCTCTTAACTTGCATTGTGATTATTGTTGCAAAAAGGGTCACACCATTGCAAAGTGCAAATTTAGAAAACTTTTTGTTCCTCAAAGTGTAATGCCATGTATAATATATATCTAGAATAATACAATACAAGCATTTTATTTGGTACTGACACCATCATAAGTGCCTAATGGCGTAATTCACATACTTGACCAATTCTAAAACATAAATACAATCTATGGCTCAAGATATGGAAACTAGCCAAAACAATAAAAACTAAGAGCATTATACAATATTCCTCATTGTACAAAAAAATAATACACAGTGGAAATAAGCTCAACTAAGCTTCTCTTGAAACATCCAAGCATAGCTCCACTTGTAAATCAAACATGCAAATACCTCCTGAAAATAATCAACAATAGTAGGGTGAGATACATCAAATTTCAGTGAGTTCCCTATCTTATGGATTCTCTCGGCTTTACAGGGTTCTAAAAATCCTAACTCAAGTCAAGGGGAAGGGAAATGACCTTGAGTTCACAATCTCACACTATATGGAAACACGTTCATGAGTTCATCAACTCAAAATATCACTAATTGATAACCTAACCAAGGCATCCCCTTTTCTCGTCCGCTTCTACGTCTAGAAGTCGACCCAAGTCATGGATACTTGTAGTTACTTAGCATACGAACTGGATTCGGATTCTACAGGCCATTAACCGTTATGAACCGTCACTTCACACGGGCCATTAACCGTCACAAGTCTCCACCCATAGGTTCCATTCGTACTACATGCGAGAATCAAATCTGCCAAGTAATTGTGCATCCATTTCAAAGGAGCTCGAGACTCATGAAACTGCACTCAAGATAACCGGTTACGATTACGTGATCACACACAAACAAACATGATTGTATTCGACAATCATAAGGCCACATTCTCCTTTTCTCATAATCACAAAAGTTCAACATGTTCCATACTAGTGTTTCACTCACTCCTAGGCCAATCTTGTCACGGATGTACCTTCCTACATCAGGTGCCCAAGCCTTGCCATCTAGGTTATCTACTCCAAGCCAGAACTCGCCAATAAATGCACGAGCGTCGCCATCCAGAGTTTCTCTCACAATTCTATTCACAACCTAGAATTATAACAATCTTAACTATGCCATTTGTTTTAGGGTAAAGTTTCCTCACTCTTCCTAATTCATTTTAACATGCATATTCTCTCATTCATGCATAAAAATAATATTAGACAAGCATATTATAATATCAATCATAAAACACACATGATAGTATAATATGTCAAACATAACCACATAGTAGTTCACACCCATTTTTAAGGCATACAAGCCACTACTATCCTCTACCAAACATCCTTGGTTAAAATCATGGCCCCATATTACCATTTAATAGCACATTGGATTCTCTTTCAAGGCTTTAAGTCCTATATCAATTGGCTTCCCGATTCATGAATTTCCGGTGGAAACATAAACCACACTTTTCACATTCATCACAATATTTAGCTCTATCATATCAATCCATGACATAAATGTGAGAGGAAGAGTTGTCTCTACAAGTCGGTCTATGTTTTGATGATAACAATACATATTTGTGAAAGAACCATTTTATGTTCTAACGTGTGTTGTGTGCAGATCATAATTATAGAATATATCAAATCCAACAAGCACCATCCAGATGAGCGTAATTGATAATGTGTGAAGTTACTATGTGTGACACAAGTCGCAAAAAGCAAAAACGCTTCTGTATCTGATCATGATCAGTCAGATCCAAGGATGCGAATATTGCTGATGCAATGCTCTTGTGGATGCTCTCTGAAAGTGGTCGAGATTCTGAAGATTGCGAAGCTTCTGAAGAAAAGAACCGAAGTGCTGAAGACTCTCATGACTTGAAGTTATGAAGGCGGAAGACTTTGTAGACCGAGTCCAGAAAGACTCTGAAGACTTATGTGTTCTGAAGATTAAGGTTCTGAAGATTAAGTATTGAAGACTCTGAAGACAGATTCCTAATGGACAAGTTTTGAAGTTTCGGAAGACTTGAAGAAGTAAAGGATAACGTGCTTAAAGACAAGTGTTGAAGTTCTGAAGACTGATTCCTAATGGACTTCTTCAACTGACTGAAGACTTGACGTATCAGATATCCTGATTAAGAAGACTCTACTCATGCTTCATCAATTAACCATCAGAAGCCTCTGAACTTCAGAAGTCAAATGTTACCGTTGTGAGCAACTGTACACGGCGCCCAAGAAAGATCTATCGCTTCTCCCATAGAAAAAAGGAGATGTGTCAGTACAGCGAGTTATTACACAACGTCTCTTTTCCAACGGCCAACAATATTTCAAACGGCTATATTTCTACCGGGCTATTTGAAGGAAAGAGTATTCATTTCTAGTTAACGACACAGTCCACAGATTAATTTAGCCATGAATGGGGAATTGATCAAGTCATTGTGTGAAGATAGCAATAACGATGAGTTCTCGTTGTAACACTTAGAATATCCAAAGTTATCACCATTTACAATGAATCGGTATAGAAGCTATTGATGAAGAAGACAACATTGCAAATGAATCAAGTCATCAACCACCTTCTCGTCAGCGCTACATTAAAGATCTGATGCAAGAAGTTATTGCTCAAAGCTTGCTCACCCCGAAGACGAAGAAGAAGAAGATCTACAAGATGTCAACAACTATCAAATCATTATACATCTCTGTAGTTTCTTAGAATAGCAAGGAGTTGTTGGTCACATCTTGCTTGAACACTTGTGTGTTCTTTGTACTTAAACTTAGGAGTAATCTGCTTGTTAAGAAGCATCTTTGTAATCTCCTGTATAACTAATTCTTGGTGAATTAGGATTCCTTGAGTGGTCAGTGTGACCAGGGACTTGAGAAGACTATGGCGAGATGTCATTGTGGTAAAGCCTGAAATAGGGTCAATGATAGTCATATCTCAAAAAGGATCATATGTTGATCAGACTCTTGTGGGATCCCTGATGGAACTCATTGTGAAACCTCCAATGAATGTTATATCCTGAGTGGATCCCTGAATGGTTCATTGAGAGAGATGCCTCAAGGGATCATGTGATGATCTGGGTACTTGAGATGACAATGACGTAAGTCATTGTGGGTTAGTCACAGTGCAGCTGTGCAGGTTGTTAGTCACCGGCTATTGCCCGTGCATCTGTAATCAAGATTGATTATAGTGGATTAAGACCTTGTGTTCAAGGCGAAATCACCTGAGGAGGGTGGACTGGATTAGCCTTTGTGGTGAACCAGGATATATCATGTGTTCTTTACTCTTATGCTTAATGTCTTTGTTTATCTTTCTATATAGAGTATCAGAACCTTACACAAGTAAATCAGAACCTTGCAGCTTAACTCTGGTAAGCTTCCGCACTACAAGTTCTGAGAAATAGATCTTATATTCAGACTCTTGTTAGTTCTGAAACCTCATGCTTAGCAAGTATGAATGTAACTTCGCCAGTCACAGTCTCTCAACGAACTCTGATGTAATCCTAAGTTATTCATCGATAAGAAAATAAAAGTAGTCAAAAGAGCAAATACACAATTCAAACCCCTATTTCTTGTGTCTTTCTCGCACCTTTAATTGGAATTAGAGCACCGGTTCTGTTATTGATGGATATCAAACACTTAACAGTGTAAGAAAAAGATCCAGATGAGGTGCGTAGAAATACTCTGGGTGAGATTGAAATCCACTTATAATTTCTGTAACAGTTCAGAAGTTGACTGTGTACAAAATTATAATCAATCTGACTACTCGAGCAAATCACTAATTCTGGAAGCTTTGTTGATCAACAAAATCTTTTCTCACCCAAAGCCTTGTTGAAGATTGAAGAATCAGCTGATTCGATGGACTCATCAGATAAGGAGTAGTATCTGCTAAATGCTTATCTTGGAAGATACGTGTAGAGGAACCACGTATTTGCTCAAGGTTGAATTATCAGAAGATAAGAAGTCTGGGTTGCTGAAGAATAACTCTTTATGAGCTCCTGAGATGTTTTCAAGAAACGGACTAGGTCCACCCTTGACTTTCTCGGTTAAAGCTCATTCAGAATCTCTTCACGTAAAGAAGAAAAATTGTTGGTCTATGAATTTGAATTTTAAGAAAAGTCTGTTGAAGTCAGAAAACTGAAGAATTCAAAACTCTTAGAACGGATTCAACATCTGAATCCTGGAATGATCAAAAGTTAATGAACTCAATGAAGAACTGAACATTGTTTTCTTGAAAGCTATACAAGGAACTGAAAGAATATTCAGGAAGAAGATTTTCATAGATTCATCAAGTACTTAATCAAGATTGATCACTTAGAGTCTTGATCAAATCAGTGCAACCAAATTCTAATGACTTGAGACTATCTCAGTCGGATCAAACGTTATTGATCAGATCTCTATCTGATAAATTTTTCAGAACATTCTTAGTTCAGAATTCAGAAAATGTTCGCATTCCTCAGAAACCAGAATGTAAGAAAATTTTGAAGAATCTACGAACCTACAGCAACTCACTCAGAAGCAAGCAGAATCTAAAAAATAATAATAATATCTCAGAACGGAAAGCACTCAGATAAGTCTGCAAAGAATCTCTGCAAAAAGATTTCTGGATCTCTAAGGTATGATCTTCTCTACTTTGAATATTTAAACAATATTGCATGAATTTGGTTTAGTAGAAAGAAATAAATGATCTGAAATAATTCTGTCTTACAAGGAAATTTCTTTACTATGCGTGCACTCTAAAGTAACCTCAATCATAATTGCGAATCTTTGGAAACCATACCATATCTCTGACAACATAATCTATTTAAATCCTAATGTACAAATCTATAATTTTCCTATACTAGGTACAACTTATCCTACCCATTTACCTGTATAAAATCACGTCTCCCTATCAAATAACCTCATACTTAGAGTTCTCTTCATAAAGTATAGGTGTCAAAACCCTGTTGTCCATTGTCATGCCTCCACTCACCTTTCTTGGTAACCAAGATCTTCTTGAAATCATTCCTGAAAAATAATTTGTAATCAATACCCCTCCTCTCTCGAGTTGCATTGCTTGCAGTATAGCAGATGTGCTTTACACTCAACAATGGACTAGGTACTCCATGATGCTAGAAAAACCTATCTATATAAATCTTGTCAAGGATTTCTAGAAACATACTGATCTTGATTTTGAAAGCAAGTACATCACCTCCTTTATGTTTGAAATCCCAATCATCATCAACCTGTTCTCCGTCACCCTTGCAACTGGGTGTGAGGATGTTGGAATTCCTGTTGATTTTGATAAAAACAAATTCTTTGCTGCCAAAAACTTTGCATCCCTTCATGACCTGACCTTAGGATACATACCCTACGATCCTGAAAATCTTCTACCCATTCCCAAAGCTTGGTACAAACTCATGCTGTCCAATTTTCTTCCCAGAGGAGAAAGTCTTGACATTCTCAGATTTCATGATCATGAATTCATTTATTTACTAACGAATAAATTTCAAATAAATCTACCACACGATATCTTCAACTGTCTCTGGAAAACCATCTCTGAGTCCAGAAATCTCACAAAGTCTTACATTCCTTATGGAAGAGTTTTGTCTGAAATTTTCTTCAGAGATGGAATTGTGGACATGATCAAAGAGAGAATTAAAGAAGATGGTCCTGAAGACCTTCCAGATAACTGCTTGTTGAAGACTAAGTGTGAGATCTTCAGTGACTAGGAAACCTAAACCTGCCTGTGTTTTAACTATGTATGCAGATTGTATGTTTTGAAATTGCAGTTGTTCTAAGCCAAATTGATAGTATCAGTTTGTCCTAAGTTATTCAAAGATTAATGAACTGTGTCCATGAATCATCTTTGATTATTGAATTCTTAATTCTAAAATATTTAACAAAACACTAATTAATATTAATTATTGAAAGTTCTTGGAAAATATTTTAGTGGCTCAAGACACCGTCATCATTAATATAGCAGCCCCAATGGCTACTCACGGCAAAGCAGCTGTTAACATATTAACTCCTCTCAAAATAAAAAGTAACTGCTCCGTTCTCTTTTCCCACACGTTCACGCCTTTTAGCATACCCTAATTAATCATGACCACCTAGGAAATAGTAAACCCAAATCCTTGTGTACCAATTTAGTCATTACACTCCTCACTTTCATTCGCCTATAAATAATAGGATTCTGCTTCATCCTCGCTCATCCTCACTAATCTTCATTTAAAATCTTCTGTGTGTTAACAAATGGCTTCTCTAACATTTAGAGGGAATGTAGAAACCCTAGAAGTTATCCCAGAGAAAAGACCAAATCTAGCTAGACTTCAAAATAATGGTCTAGAAATTATAAGAAGCATACAGATTCAATCTTGGCATGGTTATTATTCACTGCTAAATGACCCTGTCTTTCAGTTCTTGTGAAAGAATTCTGGAAATACGCCAAAATCAGTAATGATGGAAACACTAGCTGGTCTGAAGTATATTGCCTTCAAATCATTATCTCCATTCCCTCATTAGAAAAGATCATAAATTGTGTCGCCTCTGGAGTCACCGTTGAAGACTTTCAATCTGACATGCGCTCAGTAGAGAGATGCAAGGTTTTATTTGATGATTCGGTTCCTTATGAACCAAACAACCTTGAGAAACTTCTTCCTTCACCCAGAACATGGTTCAGATTCTCTCTAATCAATCTTCGACCTCGTTCAACTGCAAGGAGCACGTTGTCCCAAGATGACAGAGTATTCGTCTTCCTCCTAACACACCACTTTAGGATAAATCTTCCTAAAACTATTTTCAATCACCTGAAACATTCTATCAGAGTTTCAAGAACTCAGTTGAACTCTTACGTTCCTTACGGGAGAATAATATCTGAAATTATGCTGAAAGAGAAATTCTGGGGGTTAGTAAGCAGACTCGGACCAGAACCTTCAGTAACTGAGACAAGATGTGATAGGGTGGACAACGTTGAAGATTTTGATGACTACAATTTCAAATCCTGATGTAGTGTTAAATAGTGCTATGTCTTGTTGTTTATCGTTCTATTTTGTGCTGATGTTTTTGTCTCTCTTTTAATCAATGAAAATATGATGTCTTCTGTTTTCTATGCCTATACCAACATCAGATTCATAATAATCTGAGACGCTTACTTTACTCAAACAAATTATTAAAATACCTAAAACATCATAATAACTGATAGAATCAAACAGTAATGCATTAGCATCCCTCAAGGATAATGCAATCTCAAGGATTCAAAGCTTAGTAGAAGCTTCAAATTCCTGTATGAACTCCATGGAAATAAGAAATATCTGGACTGAGTTCCACGAATGGATCTCAGAAGAAATTGTGAAGAGCAAGAGGTTGGCAATTACTCAAGTAGAAGGGAGGTTGCATGTCTCAATAAGTGATGATTCTGAAAACCTTCTCTCATCTTCTTCATCATCCTTAGGCTCGCTCTAGTCTAACTCATAAGGACCCATGAAAACTCAGTTTTATTAGGTCTACGATTACTTAAAATGTTTCTAATTAGGAATATGTGTTCGAATTATCTATGTTTTGGTTATCTTGAACTTTTCAAGATTAAGCTCAACCTATGCTATACATTTTAAAACTATTTTATGTTGATGCTTCTATCTGATTGTTCATAAATGAAATACTGTAATTAATCTTTACTGATCTAAAACCTTTAATTAATAATAAGATGATTCCATCTAAAAATCCTTCAAATAAATTTACTATGGTTAAAGATGGTTATCACTAAATGACTTGGATTGCTCTTAACTGCTCAAATGCTGGCTCTATGGTTCTATGTTGTTTAACATATCCAGTATATATATATATATATATATATATATATATATATATATGATGTTAATATGCTTAAATGCTTAAATGATCAAATGAGGAAGAAATATATGATGTTCATTGAAAAGAGAAATTATATGCTTAAATACCCTTATGCTCTAGCACTTTTTGATGATGTAAAAAAAGGGGGAGAAATATAATGATTTTGATTGAGAAGAGGAAATAATTGAGAATAGGAAATCTAAAGAATGCAACTCAAGCGAGTAATAAATCATATAAAAATATGTTGCTACTAACGTTTGTTGTTTGATGTTATCCGAGGAACTCTAAACAAGTTCACTAGGCATTCTAAGAACAGGAACAGGTTAAGAATGAAGAACTCCGATCATATAATAGAAGTTGTATAAGAATCAGAAGAAGTAAGAAAACTCTGAAAGCAGTCAAGACAAAGTACACATTCTCAAGATGCTTACTCAAAGGAACTGTGCAAATCAGAAGTCAAGAGCTGTCTGAAGATCTGGATTGAAGATCCAAGAAAGAAGTCGTTCTAATGTTTAACAGAAACAAATTTAAATGAAAACGATTTGGTATCAGACTAAATCAACAATTGGTAATCAGACTAAGTACACAAAGATTAGTATCAGACTCATCAATCAGAACAAAGCTGTGGATTATTGTCAAAATACCTTCATTGGTATCAATTTCGGCACACTAATGAAATACCTCTCAAGTGTATGAGAAGAAGTCCTTCACTTGGTATCAGACTCAACATACTCTGGTATAAGACTCAGCACATCACGTGGTATCAGACCAAAATCAAATCATGAGTACTAGATTTAGAATCAAGTGTTGATTGACCACTATAATTAAACCTTTAATTGGTATCTGATAAAAAAATCAAGCCTTGATGAACCACTGAGTTGTGACAGTAACAAGGTTCTGAGATGAAGACCTGTGTTCAAAAGTCAAACTCTGAAATAGTCATGATCTACATTGGTGATTAAAATCTTATCATCCTGAATTATGATTCTGAAGATCCCAATATCTGACTTATAGGAATTAGGGGGAGACTACCCTGAAGATCAAATTGCAAAATCTCAAATCTTCACAAAGCCTGAAACTTAGGGGGAGTTTCTTAAAAGACAATGTCTGTCTCTGATAGATAGTAAGGCTATGTTATCAGATAAGAACCGATTTGCTTGTACTTAAATGAATCTGCTGAAAGGTAGAAATGCTTCAGATGTCTCTGAAGATTACAAACTCTGATACGACTACAAAGGAACTGAGCTCTGAAGATCTGAAGATGGAAGTTCTGATGAACTAGTCCAGATGTTAAAGACTCTCTGTTCTCTTAAAGACAAGATAAAGAAGTAGTCATTTTCTATTCTTCATCTGGCAACTTAAGTTGTTATTCTGTATGTCTTTGGATCATATAAGATTCTAGATGATCTCATATAAAACTTTGAGGATAACACATTCAGGGGGAGCTGTTGTTCCAGACTCTGAATATATTCTATTTGGTGATTACCCTGTATAAAATGTTCAATCAAAATACTTAGTTTTGTCATCATCAAAAAGGGGGAGATTGTTAGAGCAAGAGTTGTCTCTACAAGTCGATCTATGTTTTGATGATAACAATATGTATTTGTGAAAGAACCATTTTATGTTCTAATGTGTGTTATGTGCAGATCATAATTATAGAATATATCAGATCCAACAAGCACTAGCCAGATGAGTGTAATTGATAATGTGCAAAGTTACTGTGTGTGACACAAGTCGCAAGAAGCAAGAACGCTTCTGTATCTGATCGTGATCAGTCAGATCCGAGGATGCCAATATTGCTGATGCAATGCTCTTGTGAATAATCTCTGAAAGTGGTTGAGATTCTGAAGATTACGAAGCTTCTGAAGAAAAGAACCGAAGTGCTGAAGACTCTCATGACTTGAAGTTCTGAAGGCGGAAGGCTCTAAAGACCAAGTACAGAAAGACTCTGAAGACTTATGTGTTCTGAAGATTAAGGTTCTGAAGATCAAGTATTGAAGACTCTGAAGACAGATTCCTAATGGACAAGTTCTGAAGTTTCGGAAGACTTGAAGAAGTAAAGGATAACGTGCTTAAAGACAAGTGTTGAAGTTCTGAAGACTGATTCCTAATGGACTTCTTCAACTGACTGAAGACTTGACGTATCAGATATCCTGATTAAGAAGACTCTACTCATGCTTCATCAATTAACCATCAGAAGCCTCTGAACTTCAGAAGTCAAATGTTACCGTTCTGCGTAACTGTACACGGCGCCTAAGAAAGATCTATCACTTCTCCCATAGCAAAAAGGAGATGTGTCAGTACAGCGAGTTATTACACAATGTCTCTTTTCCAATGGCCAACAATATTTCAAACGACTATATTTCTACCGGGCTATTTAAAGGAAAGAGTATTCGCTTCTAGTTGGTGACACAGTCCACAGATTAATTTAGCCATGAATGGGGAATTGATCAAGTCATTGTGTGAAGATAGCAACAACGATGAGTTCTCGTTGTAACACTTAGAATGTCCAAAGCTATCACCATTTACACATGCCCATTGTTGTTGAAGCTCAAAGATCATCATTCAACATAATAACAATGAATTGGTATAGAAGCTGTTGATGAAGAAAACAACATTGCAAATCAGTCAAGTCATCAACCACCTTCTCGTCAACGCTACATTGAAGATCTGATGCAAGGAGTTATTGCTCAAAGCTTGCTCACCCCGAAGACGAAGAAGAAGAAGATCTACAAGATGTCAATAACTGTCAAATCATTATACATCTCTGTAGTTTCTTAGAATAGCAAGGAGCTGTTGCTCACATCTTGCTTGAACACTTGTGTGTTCTTTGTACTTAAACTTAGGAGTAATCTGCTTGTTAAGAAGCATCTTTGTAATCTCCTGTATAACTAATTCTTGGTGAATTAGGATTCCTTGAGTGGTCAGTGTGACCAAGGACTTGAGAAGACAATGGCGAGATGTCATTGTGGTAAAGCCTGAAGTAGGGTCAATGATAGTCATATCTCAAAGAGGATCATATGTTGATCAGACTCTTGTGGGATCCCTGATGGAACTCATTGTGAAACCTCTAATGAACGTTATATCCTGAGTGGATCCCTGAACGGTTCATTGAGAGAGATGCCTCAAGGGATCATGTGATGATCTGGGTACTTGAGATGACAATGACGTAAGTCATTGTGGGTTGGTCATAGTGTGGCTGTGCAGGTTGTTAGTCACCGGCTATTGCCCGTGCATCTGTAATCGAGATTGATTATAGTGGATTAAGACCTTGTGTTCAAGGCAAAATCACCTGAGGAGGGTGGACTGGATTAGCCTTTATGGTGAACCAGGATATATCATGTGTTCTTTACTCTTATGCTTAATGTCTCTGTTTATCTTTCTATATAGAGTATCAGAACCTTACACAAGTAAATCAGAACCTTGCAGCTTAACTCTGGTAAGCTTCCGCACTGCAAGTTCTGAGAAATGGATCTTATGTTCAGACTCTTGTTAGTTCTGAAGCCTCATGCTTAGCAAGTCTGAATGTAACTTCGCCAGTCAGAGTCTCTCAACGAACTCTGATGTAATCCTAAGTGATTCATCGACAAGAAAACAAAAGTAGTCAAAAGAGCAAATACACAATTCAAACCCCCATTTCTTGTGTCTTTCTCGCACCTTCAATAAACATTTGTTTCTATTTCAATATCATAAAGAGCATTGAAATAGCTTTCCAACGCATCCGATCGTGCCTCAATCCGAGTTACGGATCAAAAGTTATGAAGGAAACAAGATGGAAAAATCTGCCACGTTTGCTACTGTATTCGCTAGGCGAACCCCCAGCGAACCAAGTCAAAAGAAAAAGGGCATAAAGTTCGCTAAGCAAACTTCTAGGTGAACATTCGCCTTCCCTTCGCCTTGGGTTCGCTAGGCGAACCCGCGAACTCAGAAATTCTCAGCAGCGTCAATATAGGTCATTTGGGGCCAAAATCCCTCATTTCTTCCACCTAAACACTTCCAATCCATACTATATCAACCAAAACATGTTCCAAACATAACAACAAATATTCTGCGCAGTTTATATCGCATTTCATCCTTTAGATTTCATTGATTTAACCGTTTAATCATTTCTCTCAAAACTAACCTAAGTTCTAAACTTATATTTCTAGAACTTAGAGTGTCTAACTAGAACCCACCTGGTAATCGAAGAGGAGGTTGAAGAAGATGATTGAAATTCTGGTATCAGATGTGTGATGTTAAGTATGATGTCACAACAACACAATCTGCTATATGAACAAGGTAAAAACAATAGTAAATAACATAATGAATTATTCACGCAGTTCGGTCTAACTACCTACGTCTGGGGGCTACCAAGCCAGGGAGGAAATTCACTATTAGTAGTATTAAATTACAGACTCAACAATCCCAGTTGACATCTACCTAACTTAATCACTACCCAATGACACTTCTACCTAAGAAACCACTTAGGTATGAGAAAGCACTCACTCCCTAAATCACCTCAGTGATACAATCCAATGATTACACTTTAAAACACACAACTTGATTCTGCTTAACAGCTTTGATCAAGGACAACACACTTTTGCTTAAAAGCTCTAGAGTGAATACATTTACAACTCAAAATAGTAACACCAATTCAAACATGAATGGTTTACAAAAACACACACGAAAACTTAAATTAACTCTCAGTCTATGCTCTATGTCTTCGTTTTTTTCCCAACAAGGGTTGAGGCTGCTTTTATAGAATTCTGACTTGGGCTTGGACCTCCTCCAAAAATATCTGATTTGATTTGTTTTAAAACCAGAATTTAAAACAGATTTGATCTTCAAATCTTTTTAAATCTTTTCAGATCATCCCTAATGTTAGTTACATGATCTGCTCCATTATCTGCAAATTATCTGATTGAAAATATCTTCTCCAAGATATTCGCATCCAATCTCTCTAACAGATCTCCTCAAAACAAACTAACACGCGCAGCCCTAAAACATCACAACCTGATGTTCTGATGTTTTGATAACTGATGTCAAGACATCACGTATAACATCAGCATATAAAACTTCAACCTTGCAACAACTAATGTTAGAAACCAATGTTATGACATCAGACATACGACATCAACATTGTTCAACTTTGTTTTACCAAAATTCCAACCAATACAAGAACTAACAATCTCCCCCTTTGGTTAATTTTGGCTAAAACAATCTCTGCCATCATCAGAGGTACCTGCAGCAGAAAAAACTTCAAACCAGCAGCAATCACATAACAAACTGCACAAAGCTAAACTCCCCCTCAAAACAAGAACCAGCATACCAGCTGTTCAATCATGCACACTCCCTCTCAAGCCTAGAGCCAGCATCAGACAACTAGGCAATACATAGCCTAACTCTCCCCCCTTTTAGCCACAATTAGCCAACTACCAACAAGTTATACCCTAACACTTTACTACAGTTAGTCCTACTAGCTCTCCTTGTCAGTCTAAAGTCAACACCACAAGACAAGCCAGATCATAGAACAAAACCAAGATAAGCATAAAAGAACTTTTATCCAAGTTACACACCATGCACACAATGTGCAGAAACAAAAAAAAACTATAAACTACATAAGCAATAAACAACAAAAGCAGCACTTCAATCTTCATTAGCATCAGAACCATCTGCAGTATCCTCATCACCTTCCTCTGAACCAGAATCTTCAGTATTGACATTCACATCATCTTCACCCTGTTCCAAGGATTTGATCATCTGCTCAATTTTCATCTTCCTAGCAGTGCTAGTACTGATAACCATATCAAGATCCTTGCAGGTCGCCTTCAATTCTTCAATTAACTCAGTTTTAGTACTGACCTTCTTAACACCAGAACTTGATGTTACAACAATGTCTGGAACATGATTCCCAACAAACAGCTTGGGATGCAAGGATAAAGCTGACTCCCTCTTACATTCTACATCTGAACTAGTTAAAATTCTAGGATGTTGATCTAAGATCATTCCACAGACAAGTGAAGGGAATGCTATAGGCATCTTGATAGCATTAGTGGCACCATGCTTCACAACTTGATCAAATATGTAATTTCCATAATTGAACTTGACCTTTTTCCCAACAGCATAAATAAACCTTCATAATCCCACAGCTATGTGTTGAATGCAGAATAGGGCAAGCAGCAAAAATATTTATTTTTGGAAGAATTCCCTCCGGGATTTATGTCGTGTCCACAGAGATCGGTTCGAGGGAAAGAATGTCGTTCGACAGTCTCTCGCATTAATGAGTTTGGTTTTAAATGGTTTCAAACAAGAAAATAGAAAAGTAAACATTAAAACATAAAAACAAATTCACTTTTCAGCAAGACAAACTTATCCGGCATGCACATAATCGATTCCTCACAAACTTAAACTTACCGACCAGTTATACTCAACCTACAATACTCCTCAATATCACCCAGCATCGCTCACAACACAGGTTATGTCTAACGCAAAGTTGAGAGAACAACCGTGTTACCATTGCCAATACTTTCGTACGCTAGCTCAAGGCACGGAGGCATTAAGATTCGACGCCTATTGAAGATTGTTAGCTCTAAATCTATCTCTAGAATCCAGAAACTAACAGATAATCATCCCTAATCGAAGTTTGCGACGATTATCTCTAACGTGGAGTTGGAGCAAGAATCCCCAAAACCATCCTCTAAAAAATGCTGAAAAATGAAGTTTATAGGCAAAATTTGCTGCCCAGGTTCGCACTGCGAACATACACCGCCTTAGCTACTGCTAGAATTGTGTTTTTCATGCTTCCAGGCACTTTTTATTCGCCCCGAGTTCGCATTACGAACTCGCCAGCGAATGCTCGCCTCCTGGTTCGCCTAGCGAACATGACAGCAAACTAGAATTTGTTTTGACCATAACTTTTTAACCGTAACTCCGATTGACGCACGGTCGGAAGCGTTGGAAAGATTATTCAATGCTCTTTATGAATATGGAAAAATATCTTTACTTGAATACCTACAAAAATGAGAGAAAATCAATTAAACTCAATGATATTTACACGATACGCAATATATACACTAAAACGTAAAGTAAACGTAATTACACATAAAGTGGGGTTTATTCAACCAATTTTAACACAAAGTAATGATAAGTGTAACAAAACTTATATACAAAAATAGGTACATTTTGCACTTATCAAACTCTGCCCAACTTACATAATTGTTTGTCCACAAACAAGAATCAAACAAACTTGAAAATGCACAAGCAATATCCAAAGAATGACGAATCAACAGATTTTGAAAAACTGAAACGAATGAATGGTTCAAATGAAAACGGTACACACAAAAAGTAAATACTTACCACTAAACTACGACGACAACATAGTCACGAAACAAATGCAAAATACAAAAATCATGCCAAAAATTCTAAAACAACACAAGTTCCAAAGTGAATCACACTTAGTAAGAACAATCATCGGTAGATGAAAAACACACAATAAGGTACTTTACACTCACACAACATTCATGCAAACAAAAGACTAAATTATGCATACATCCACAAATTCACATTGAAAATACAAAGGCAAGAATCACAAGGGCTTTACAAGGTTGTAGCGTGGTCGGGTAAACAAACAAGGGGCAATTTCTAAAGGTAATTGAAACAAAAACTTGCCTAAACCTAAGGGAGTGAAAACTCACAAAGATTCACACACAAAATTTCAACCAACTTCTTCCAAAATCCCAAGTGCTACACAACACACAATACTTATTTAGCACAATTATTGAAACTCTTTTTGTTTCTTTTTTCAAGGATTTTATTTTTCTTCTTTTTTTCTTTCTTTTTCTCTTTCACAAAATTTTCTCTTTTTTCTTTTCTTTTTCAATCCGCATAGAATCCAACCAATGAGTACATAATCATTCTCTCCCCAACTTGAATTCAACCGCACCATCATGTGAATACTCCTTACTTTCTAAGGCAAGGAAAAAATCCATACAACAACACAAAGTTGAGGTCCAAGAAAAAACAAAATCCATTCAAAAATAAGTGAACTAAATACTCATAGACAAGCATTAAGTTCAAATAAAAACATGGATCAAAAAGCTCAAAGGGGTTACAAATGATCACACGCTCACAAGGTGAATTGACTATTTGGCTAAGGTGGTTGTGCTCAAAATGAAACAATTGCCTTGATCCTTTTCATGCATTTATATAATCAACACAAACAAAAGATTCAACATAATAAAATCCAGTTAGAACAAGAATGTTGGTTCTCCGCGCATATATGAACAATGGAAAGCTACCTCACAAAAAGGTTGGGAACTAAAGTGATTCACAATAGAACAAGTATACAAAAGAATGGATGGCATGGAAGTTTGTAAAATGCCTAAGTATCATGAATATGCTAAAGTATAGAAAGCGATAAATACATACCTCAGACGTGTACAAAACTTAACAAAATCATTACCATACATCCGCAAGTTGAAACGAACCAACTTGGAAAATCACAAAAGCATCCTCAAGTAAGTCAATCAAAATCTGTGAGCAAACAACAACCAAAAACATTCAAAAAGAAAAACTATAAAACATGCTTGTTTTACGTCGTAAGCTCGACGCCTTTACGGTGCTTAATTAGAAACTTCCTTCATTCATGCCATGGTGATGTCTCACCGCGCAACCAAAAGCAAACGTCCTAACCAAACACTTAAACAAATGTTACAGGAACAAAATGTATACAACACTTGAACAAACATAATGGAAACAGACAATATATACGATATATACAAAACTCAAAAGCAAAGAAACTATCGCAATGCGATTCAATATCAAAACCAATCCCCGGCAACGGCGCCATTTTGTTGAATGCAGAATAGGGCAAGCAGCAAAAATATTTATTTTTGGAAGAATTCCCTCCGGGATTTATGTCGTGTCCACAGAGATTGGTTCGAGGGAAAGAATGTCGTTGGACAGTCTTTCGCGTTAATGAGTTTGGTTTTAAATGGTTTCAAATAAGAAAATAGAAAAGTAAACATTAAAACATTAAAACAAATTCACTTTTCAGCAAGACAAACTTATCCGGCATGCACATAATCGACTCCTCACAAACTTAAACTTACCGACCAGTTATACTCAACCTACAATACTCCTCAATATCACCTAGCATCGCTCACAACACATGTTATGTCTAATGCAAAGTTGAGAGAACAACCGTGTTACCATTGCCAATACTTTCGTACGCTAGCTCAAGGCACGGAGGCATTAAGGTTCGACGCCTATTGAAGATTGTTAGCTCTAAATCTATCTCTAGAATCCAAAAACTAACAGATAATCATCCCTAATCGAAGTTTGCGACGGTTATCTCTAACGCAACCCAAACCCCGCGCATAAAGCAAAAATGAGACAATCACCAATAGAGATTTGTAAAGCAAGTTTTATACAACGCCATGGGTGACAAATATACATGAGATCATAGTCAATACATATACAAAACCCAACAAAGAAGAAAAACACAAAGAAGAAGAGAAATGAACCAAAAATCTCGCGGTTTGTCAACACCGGTCGACGATCAATCCACCCCGGATCATCCGTATGCAAGCTTCCATGTTGTTTTCTAAGCTAATCTACTGAAAAAATGAAGTTTGATGGAGTTGGAGCAAGAATCCCCAAAACCATCCTCTAAAAAATGCTGAAAAATGAAGTTTATAGGCAAAATTTGCTGTCCAGGTTCGCACTGGGAATCCCCGTTCGAACTGCGAACATACACCGCCTTAGCTACTGCCAGAATTGTGTTTTTCATGCTTCCAAGCACTTTTTATTCGCCCCGAGTTTGCATTACGAACTCGCCAGCTAATGCTCGCCTCCTGGTTCGCCTAGCGAACATGACAGCAAACCAGAATTTGTTTTGACCATAACTTTTTAACCGTAACTCCGATTGACGCACGGTCGGAAGCGTTGGAAAGCTTATTCAATGCTCTTTATGAATATGGAAAAATATCTTTACTTGAATACCTACAAAAATGAGAGAAAATCAATTAAACTCAATGATATTTACACGATACGCAATATATACACTAAAACGTAAAGTAAACGTAATTACACATAAAGTGGGGTTTATTCAACCAATTTTAACACAAAGTAATGATAAGTGCAACAAAATTTATATACAAAAATAGGTACATTTTGTACTTATCACTATGGTGGTTTTGTGATTAGTAGGTACCCAGTTAGCAGCTCCAATTATGTGCAAAATAACATACTTGATACTGAGTTTGCTAGCTGCCAATTTACCTTTCAGTGGCCAAACCTTCACTTGAGTGGCGTGATCTCTTTACACACCTCATTATCAGTCACTTCCAGTTCACAACCCTCTTGCTCATCTCTTCCCAGATACTTATTGATGGTACCAGGAGAGAAATTAATACACTTACCCCTAACAAACACCTTCATGAAGTCCACACTTTTATCAGAAATGTCTATAGGAATGTTAACAACAAATTCCTTAACAAGTCCACCATAGCACTTAGAGAATTTTGTCACAGTCTTCAACAGGCCAGCAACATGAATGAGCTCCATAATTTCTTTCATCTCCAATGCATCTTTGCCCAGCTCTCTTTCCAGAGTTAATCTCCTTTGACACACAAATTTTCACATTGAAGCACTGCTAGCATAATGAAACAATATGTTGTCCACTGGCACTTCAGGAACCTTATCAGAAATTCTCTTTAAAATGGAATTTCTGACAGGGGTGATGTCTTGAACATCTTCCTCAACATCATACTCAGATTCAGATTCTTCTCTAATCTTTCTCTTTTTGGAGGTCACATCAACCTTGCTCCAAGATTTAGTTGGACCAACTACAGATGTCTTTTTCTTTTTGCCTTTAGCTGTCATCTTAGGAGAAGATTCCACAGTCTTTCCTTTTCTAGTCTTCAATCTATTGGCAATCCCAGGAACAACATTACCAATTACTTCATTATCAGATAAGTCAACAACATCCACCACATCAACATTCTTCTTCCCTCTGGGACTAGGAGTAACATCCCTAGTAGGTGATGTTCCAACATCATGTTCAACATCAACCTCATATTCAACATGAGTATCCCTTTCTCTTTCAGCTTCAGCTTCAACTTCATCTTCAGCATCTTCAATCACTGAAACAGCCAATCTGTGAAGATTTATTTCAGAAGTTTCAATGTCACCCTTTTCTCTATCGGATTGATCAGCAAGCAGTTGACTCAGAGGTCTAGAAATCCCCTTCACAGAAATCCCTTTCTCAGATATTTTTGTGACAATCTGATCAATGCTTTTGTCCACATCTACCCTTTCTTCAACGGCTTGAGGAAGAGGGGTGGTAGTCTTAGGAGTAGGTTTGTCTCCAAACAAAACACTAGTGACAAACGCTCTACTCTTGCTATCATCAAATTTCTTACCCGTAGATTGATTAGAAGTATTACCTTTTAAAGGCCTCTCAGGTTGATACTTCTCAGGTCTTGTCTTTTCTGAGGCTGGAATCATAGAGATAGGAGCAATGTCCATAGCTTCATCCACATATACCTCTTCTGTTGAAACCCTAGAATTTGCATGAGTGGAACTTTTGGACACAACCTTCTTGGATGGAGATGACACTTGTTTAGACATCGTTCCTGTGTAACAACTGATGACCAAGGGTGTTTTGTAATTTCTGTTCTCAGGGGGGAAGATGAACGGACTAGGAGTGTGGAGATTGAAGTAGCGTGTGAAAGTAATAATAAGGAATGATAGCCTAAGGTAAGGAGACTGCTTTTGTTGGTCACTTAAAGGCCAATAAATGTATTTTCCCCACTAAAACAAATTTCCTTTTAAGTTTTTGAAATTTAATAAATGCTCACCATAATTCACTAACCTTTGAATCCTTTTCCACATGCCCAAATTTCTACTTAACACTTCACACATTTCAGTACACATATCTTTAGGGAAATCGTCATTACCCTTTATACCTGAATGATTAACCTCTACTACCTTGGTTTCTTCAATATTTCCTCTGAATAGTTGCATAACACTAGGTTGTTTTGTGATCCTTCTAATGTCACATTCAGATGTCATAACATCATCCTTGACATTACATGATAAGCTGGACTCTTGAGGAACCCACAAATAACAGTTATCTATGGATCTAACTCCCCTCATAACGACTTCGCTCTTCTCATTAGTCACTAAACATTCATCTTTAGTGTAGCTAACCTTGAATCCTTCATCACATAACTGATTGATGCTAATCAAATTAGCAGTCAATCCTTTGACCAGAAGTACACTTTCAAGATTAGGTCCAGCCTCACAATTCAATTTTCCAATTCCTTTAACTTCCCCTTTTTCTCTATTACCAAAAGTTACATCGTTTGTGGAGTAAGTCCTGATATCCACCAACTGATTCTTGAAACCAGTCATATGCATTGAGCAACCACTGTCAAAATACCAACCATCCATAGTTGGGGTTCTAACAGATGAGTGAGCTAATAGACATGTGACAGCAGCTTTAGGAACCCATTGTTTAACAGTCTGAGGTCTGTCCTGCTTCTGTCTAGGTTGAGGAACAGGCTTGGGATAACCATACAGTTTAAAGCAAGAAGATTGTATATGGCCAAATCTTCCACAATAGTAACATCTTACTTTTTGAATCTCTTCTCTGAAGTGATTGAAATGTCTCCCACCTTGATGATGATTTCTGTCAAAATGCTGAGGCTGCCATCTGTCAAAATATTGATGTTGTCTTCTCCCATAATTATGCTGTCTTCTGTAGTGCTTAGGCTATCTTCTACCATGATGATGTGGCCTTCTTCTGCCATAACCATGAGGCACAACATTATTAGGTCCAAACCCATACATTTTCCCTTGATGTTGAGACATCGGATGGAACATGTTATGTTTGAGATTATAACCATGCATACTCCTATGCTATTGGGGAGGCATATACTGTCTAGCTTCAGAAACCTGAGACTTTCCTTGAGGTTGAGACAAAAGCTTCTTAGGAGCAGGACCATAGCCCTTTCCATTATTTTGTGTCCCAAGGTGAGGGTCAACCTTCTTAATTCCAGAACCATGTCCTTTTTCATGCTGATGAGGAATGTTTTGTTTAACCCCAGAAGAACTAGCCTCTGCAAATATCTTCTTCTCACCCTCATATCCTAGACCAGTCTTATCACTTGCACCTTTTCCAGCTTCAAGTATTTTATCCAGAGTGTCAGTTCCACTATTTAACATTCTGATGGATTTTGACATTTGATCAAGCTGGGATTTTAACAACAACACTTCATTCTTAAGTTCAACTTTCTGAGTCTCAAGCTGTACAATAATCTTCTTCTGCTTCTCCCCTTCTTGAAGGACCTCTTCACTTTTTAGACACAGCTCTTGATAAGAGGATGCCATCTCTTCAAAGGTCAATTCACCATCACTAGGCTCTCCATCAGAGGTACATAGTCCAGTCAATGCCTTAACATGCTTGGCATTCTCTTCTTCACTTTCACTATCTGTATCAGACCAGGAAACAGATAACCCATTTTTCTGCTTTTTGAGGTATGTAGGGCATTCTTTCTTGACATGACCATAACCTTCACACTCATAGCATTGAACTCCTTTGTCATGATTGGACTTTTCTTCATCTCTTGTTTTCTTCACTTGATCACTAGACCTGTTGTTGTCAGATGTGATGTTCTTAACATTAGGTCTATAGTTTCTATCCATTCTCTTTAACACCTTATTAAACTGTCTCCCAAGCATCACAACAGCATTTGACAGTTCCGCCTGAGTTTCAAAATTACACTCCTTCTTACCATCTTCAGTATTGGGCACCAAAGCTATACTTTTGGTCTTCTTTTCAGGCTCCTCATTCAATCCCAACTCAAAGGTTTGAAGAGAAGCAATCAACTCATCAACCCTCATCTTGCTGATGTCTTGAGCTTCTTCAATAGCAGTCACCTTCATTTTATATCTCTTGGGAAGGGATCTGAGAATCTTCCTTACCAGCTTCTCTTCAGTCATTCTTTCTCCTAAAGCACTAGAAGCATTGGACAACTCAAGAATATTCATGTGAAAATCATGAATGGTTTCATCCTCCTTCATTTTCAGATTTTCAAACTTTGTAGTCAGTAGTTGAAGTCTTGACATCTTGACCTTGGAGGTTCCTTCATGAGTAGTTTTCAAGACATCCCAAGCTTCCTTATCTACTTCACAAGTGTTTACCAGTCTAAAGATGTTCTTGTCAATACCATTAAAGATGGCATTCAAGGCTTTTGAATTTCCAAGTGCAAGCTCATCTTCTTCCTTTGTCCAATCTTCCACAGGTTTTAGCTTAGTTGTACCACCCTTTTCAACAATAACAGGTGCTTTCCATTCTTTTAAGACAACCTTCCAAGCCCTGTTGTCTAATGACTTCAAGAAGGTAACCATTCGTGGTCTCCAATAGTCATAATTAGAGCCATCTAGAATAAAGGGTCTATTCACAAATCCACCAGTCTCCTTGTCCATTGCACCAGAAAGTATCAGCCCTAGATCTCACCCAGAAGCAGAGCAGGATGCCTGCTCTGATACCAATTGAAATTCTGGTATCAGATGTGTGATGTTAAGTGTGATATCACAACAACACAATCTGCTATATGAACAAGGTAAAAACAATAATAAATAACACAATGAATTGTTCACCCAGTTCGGTCTAACTACCTACGTCTGGGGGCTACCAAGCCAGGGAGGAAATTCACTATTAGTTGTATTAAATTACAGACTCAATAATACCAGTTGACATCTACCTAACTTAATCACTACCCAATGACACTTCTACCTAAGAAACCACTTAGGTATGAGAAACCACTCACTCCCTAAATCACCTCAGTGACACAATCCAATGATTACACTTTAAAACACACAACTTGATTCTGCTTAACAACTTTGATCAAGGACAACACACTCTTGCTTAAAAGCTCTAGAGTGAATACATTTACAACTCAAAATAGTAACACCAATTCAAACATGAATGGTTTACAAAAACACACACGAAAACTCAAATTGACTCTCAGTCTATGCTCTCTGTCTTCGTTTTTTTCCCAACAAGGGTTAAGGCTGCTTTTATAGAATTCTGACTTGGGCTTGGACCTCCTCCAAAAATATCTAATCTGATTTGTTTTAAAACCAGAATTTAAAACAGATTTGATCTTCAAATCTTTTTAAATCTTTTCAGATCAACCCTAATGTTAGTTACATGATCTCTCCATGATCTGCAAATTATCTGATTGAAAATATCTTCTCCAAGATATTCGCATCCAATCTCTCTAACAGATCTCCTCAAAACACACTAACACACGCAGCCCTAAAACATCACAACCTGATGTTCTGATGTTTTGATAACTGATGTCAAGACATCACGTATAACATCAGCATATAAAACTTCAACCCTGTAACAACTAATGTTAGGAACCAATGTTATGACATCAGACATACGACATCAACATTGTTCAACTTTGTTTTACCAAAATTCCAGCCAATACAAGAACTAACAATGATGATGATCCATGAGCTTCTTCTCAAGCTTTCCCTCTTTCTCTTCTTTTTTCTCTCTTCCTTCTCTTCTTTCCCTTTTCTTCTTCTTTACTATCTTTTCCTTTTCTTTTTCTTATATATATATATATATATATATATATATATATATAGCCTTATTATATAATATAATCCAATAGAGTAAAATATCTCCAATTGATATTTTATCGTCTCCAACCAATTGATCAGTTATTAAAGTTACCTTAAAATCTTTTCTCGAATTAAACTCATTGATCTCTTCATAGTTCATTAGTTGCTCTATTGACCCCAATTGATAATACTTAAAGTACTTAGAGGATTCCATTAATCCAATTTACCAAAGATAGAGCACATAGATACTCACCTGATCTCATCTGATATCAAATTGAGCATTTAGATAATATGGGGTATTACACTCTCCCCCCTTAAATTAAAATTCACCCCCGAATTTCCTCTACTCGGCAATAACCACAACTTGTATAATTGTCTTAGTTCCACACTCAACTTTAATTCCGTTCAAATTTCTGACGTATTCAAATTCCAACTTGACTTCACAGACCAAAATTCATATTTCACAAATTATCAAACGTCACGCCCCTAATTATACTCGTATTCCAATATTGGGTTAACTTTCAACTTGCTTTTCCCAAAATTCATCTGTTGTTTCATACAAAACACTTGGTCGCATCTTACTTTCGGAAAGAATGTACCATTCTATACTCCTTTACTGAGTCACAAACAAAAACGTAACACTTTCTCTTGATTCAGGATAACAAACACTCAACAAATCCTCATGAGGTAATTCAGTTTAACTTCATAGATTGTCAAACTTCTTACCAGTTTCATCTGGTCTGACACTGTACATCATACCCATCACATATGATATTTCATCTCTTCCGTATCACACCAAAAGGTAACACACTTAGAACAAAATCTTCTTATTTCCAGTCTTACAATCAATTTCTCCTCTGATTCTTATAAATCTGACTGAGCCCTTTCATTTGTCACCTTCCACTGCGCAACTCTAATTCTAACAATGGGATACCACCAATTCTTAAGCATTACCAAATAGCTAGAAGTCCACGGAGAACACACTTATTCACTAGGATCCTTACTAACCAACGGTACAAGAAACTTACTGACGTCCTATGGTATAACAATTTCTTTGCCAACACATAATATACAAACATTGGTCCAACACTCTCCAGACGATAGGTACAGGAATTACACTGTCATAATCATAACATAAACAACTCCAATTCCATTCTAAACTCGAAATAATATATCCAAAATAGTTTAACAACCTCCGGTTCTGGTTACCACATTCCATATCAATTCTTCTCATGGGGTTCTGACTCACTCAATGTTTCTTGTTGATTTGAGATCTCAACCAATATTACATAACACCATCACGATAATTCAATCATATGTGAGTCACCATTTAACCAAAACTTAAACCATTCAAGGCACAACTGTGACTTTCCATGCTACTCATCAATTCACATACAACACTTTACACGTACACACACCCTCAAAGGACATACCATGTTTCTCAACTGAATCCACTTTTCTCATTCGTTCCGTTTCATATACGATCCAAACTACATACTTAACTTCGGAACGTCCAATTCTCGCTCTTACTTGGAAGGATAACTTCCAAATTTACTTCTCTGGGAAAATACAACTGCACACAACTGGTACTACTCTCACGGTCTAAGTCCAATACCATGAACCCACAGAAGTTAACGATTATGAAACTCTGACCAACTGCTAGAACCTTACTAACACCATAATTAAAAATATCAAAACGATCTCTACAAGATCAGTACTTTGTCCTTAAGACTCTCTACAGTAATGATAACAATACACTTAAGACTTTCCCACACTTAACACGGTTCACAAGCTTACCTTCCCAAAAGTCAACCTCCCTCGTCGTCTAAACAAATGGTCCACTATGTAACACCCTCCAAAAAGTTACGATTTCAAAACACAAATCCGTCTTTCATTTACTTGCAATCCATTTTTCCATTCTCCGAACACTTATCAATCGGAAGAACATATGGCAACAAAACACAGATGATGGTTCCTAAGGGATTTCACAATTTACATACATGTCAATCGATTACCCGTCTGAGGTCAATCGATTAACTCCTCAAAATTCAACGTAAAACACCTCTCATGCACGTGTTAATCGGTTAACCACACTGTGTTAATAGGTTAACACTGCTGCAGAAACTGAAAACCAATTTCTTCTTAATTCAAATCCATCCCTACTCAAACCACCAATCAGATTTGTTCTAACTTAAAATATCATTTTCCACTCACGACTTCTTAACTTATATTACATTTACTAACCATGATTCACTCAAAGTAAAACCGACAAAGTCAAAACATTCTGACGACACACTCCAACCAAATGACAAGGCAAAATTCCAAATTCTGACGCAGTCACACCACAAAACTTCAGCGGGGCAGTTCATTTTCTACTCACACAACCCCACTAGCGGGAAGTCAAATAATGCGACATTCTAGGGTTTTAGCCACAACTCAACTTAATTCGTCCACAAGCAAAACCCAACCATTATACGGTACCACAAAATTGATGGACATCTCATAACAAGCATACCACCTTATTCTCTCACTTGAACTCCTTGGTGAGAAATAAAACAACAACGTTCTTAGTCCAACAAAAGGTAGATTCCAAATATTCTGATTATTCACAAATACAGAAGTTCTCTATACCTGAAAATAGATCGGGGTAATGCATCTTCTTGAAGAACCTTCTCATCACTTCGTACACATTAATCAGGATTTCTTACCCTTCACTATCCATTACATATCCCACTTACACAAAATTACTTAATGGAAGATTCACAACCGACAATTCTCGTCAACTACTTACAAAACCTTTCCGGTATCAAGTGTCCCATGATTTACACTTAGTCCGTAATAAATATTGATTTGCTTCTCGTTGTTTTACCTCAATCTTACTTCTTAAAATACAATATTCACTGTTCCACAGAGTATGTCCCATCACACTTGTCTCAAGAATAAGAATCCATCACGTACACTTGTTACCACAGTGCTACCACTACGCTCATTCTTAATACCAAAGTGTAACTTTTCTCATTTCAACTCGTACTACTAGGATTCACGTGGGTGAATCATCTTTTATTACACTTCCTAAATTTTAGCTTTAACAACATCTTAATAATTTTATCACACATATGTCCAAAATACGTTCCGTTGCCACTTCCTCATAACATACCGTTTTCCACACTGCGTTTACCTTGCTCTCCATGGTAATCCTCTTAGGTCCAAATATAAAACCATCTTACTAAGATTCCCTTTGATCCAAGATACCTACTCTGTTTCTTAGTACAAACTTCTTTCGGTCCGTATCACTACACTTTTCGTTACTAAACGAAGCTCATTCTTTTTCCAACACAATACCTTATATTGTTCCTTGGGTAAATTAACATTTCCAAATTCCAAATTGGTCTCTCACTGAAAACAGAAAAACTGAAGTATTATCCTGAACTTAATCTCTCCCGTCATAACTGAATACACGCAACCTATCTCATACCCTTCGTCCGACACATACTTGTTTCACTTAAAGTATGTAAACACATCCTTATGTCCCTTCTCACACTTCTCTACTACCTTAAGTTCCCATAAAAGTCGAACGTCCTTAACTCTCCACCTTCTAACCATTTGAAAGATATCGTTCTGAACACATTCCCTATGGTACTCTCGTCCATTTAAGATACCATTGCGACCTTAGAACAAAACACCAATAATTATCTCACTTCCAGACTTTACGTCACATATTCCACAAAACAATTTTTCTTTTCCACGGAATGAGATTACTTGAAATTTTTATCCATACTAATGGACAATCCATCTCTCCTAGCGATTTTACAGATTCCTCAATACCTTAACCAATCATCCGCTAGAGATTCTTAACTTTCAAACTCCATCATTTCCAAAGGATTTGCTTGAACAACACACCACTCTTTAATTTCCATGCTACCAAAATCACAACTTCTACTAAAACCTCACTGAGCTGACCAAAACTCCTTACTACTAACTCTTGGCTTGAGCCTACCCTCACAGCACAAGTTCTGACAACACTTCGGAGTCCTCGTGGTCGCTCAACCATGATTCTACCTATCACATACATACCATTAGGTTGATCTGGCCTAACAATACATAATATGATATTAAGAGTCATGCTGGCAAGACACACTTAAGAGGCAGAAATAGATTTACTTATGATGTTTCAAGGCTAGGTCGAGGACATGACCTGCTCTGATACCAACTGTAATGCCCTGTATAATATATATCTTGAATAATACAATACAAGCATTTTATTTGGTACTGACACCATCATAAGTGCCTGATGGCGTAATTCACATACTTGACCAATTCTAAAACATAAATACAATCTATGGCTCAAGATATGGAAACTAGCCAAAACAATAAAAACTAAGAGCATTATACAATATTCCTCATTGTACAAGAAAATAATACACAGCGGAAATAAGCTCAACTAAGCTTCTCTTGAAACATCCAAGCATAGCTCCACTTGTAAATCAAACCTGCAAATACCTCCTGAAAATAATCAACAATAGTGGGGTGAGATACATCAAATCTCAGTGAGTTCCCTATCTTATGGATTCTCTCGGCTTTACAGGGTTCTAACAATCCTAACTCAAGTCAAGGGGAAGGGAAATGACCTTAAGTTCACAATCTCACACTATATGGAAACATGTTCATGAGTTCATCAACTCAAAATATCACTAATCGATAACCTCACCAAGGCACCCCTTTTCCCGTCCTCTTCTATGTCTAGAAGTCGACCTGAGTCATGGATCCTTGTAGTTACTTGGCATACGAACTGGATTTGGGTTCTACGGGCCATTAACCGTTATGAACCGTCACTTCACACGGGCCATTAACCGTCACAAGTCTCTACCCATAGGTTTCATTCGTACTACATGCGGGAATCAAACCTGCCAAGTAATTGTGCATCCATTTCAGAGGAGCTCGAGACTCATGAAACTGCACTCAAGATAACCAGTTACGATTACGTGATCACACACAAACAAATATGATTGTATTCGACAATTAAAAGGCCACATTTGCCTTTTCTCATAATCACAAAAGTTCAGCATGTTCCATACTAGTGCTTCACTCACTCCTAGGCCAATCTCGTCACGGATGTACCTTCCTACATCAGGTGCCCGAGCCATGCCATCTAGGTTATCTACTCCAGGCCAGAACTCGCTAAGGAATGCACGAGCGTTGCCATCCAGAGTTTCTATCACAATTCTATTCACAACCTAGAATTATAACAATCTTAACTATGCCATTTGTTTTGGGGTAAAGTTTCCTCACTCTTCCTAATTCATTTTAACATGCATATTCTCTCATTCATACTTAACAACAATATTAGACAAGCATATTACAATATCGATCATAAAACACACATGATAGCATAATATGTCAAACATAACCACATAGTAGTTCACACCCATTTTTAAGGCATACAAGCCACTACTATCCTCTACCAAGTATCCTTGGTTAAAATCATGGTCTCAAATTACCATTTAATAGCACATTGGATTCTCTTTCCAAGGCTTTAAGTCCCATATCAATCGGCTTCCCGATTCATGAATTTCCGGTGGAAACATAAACCACACTTTTCACATTCATCACAATATTTAGCTCTACCATATTAATCCATGGCATAAACATATGTTTCTATTTCACTATCATAAAGAGCATTGAAATAGCTTTCCAACGCATCCGACCGTGCCTCAATCCGAGTTACGGATCAAAAGTTATGAAGGAAACAAGATGGAAAAATCGGTCCGTTCGTTACTGTATTCGCTAGGCGAACCCCCAGCGAACCAAGTCAGAAGAAAAAGGGCATAAAGTTCTCTAAGCGAACTTCTAGGCGAACATTCGCCTTCCCTTCGCTTTGGGTTCGCTAGGCGAACCCGCGAACTCAGAAATTCTCAACAGCGTCAATATAGGTCATTTGGGGCCAAAATCCCTCATTTCTTCCACCCAAACACTTCCAGTCTATACTATATCAACCAAAACATGTTCCAAACATAACAACAAGTATTCTATGCAGTTTATATCGCATTTCATCCGTTAGATTTCATTGATTTAACCGTTTAATCATTTCTCTCAAAACTAACCTAAGTTCTAAACTTATGTTTTTAGAACTTAGAGTGTCTAACTAGAATCCACCTGGCAATCAAAGAGGAGGTTGAAGAAGAAGATGATGATCCACGAGCTTCTTCTCAAGCTTTCCCCCTTTCTCTTCTTCTTTCTCTCTTCCTTTTCTTCTTTCTCTTTTCTTCTTCTTTACTATCTTTTCCTTTTCTTTTTCTTATAACATATATATATATATATATAATATAATCCAATAGAGTAAAATATCTCCAATTGATATTTTATCGTCTCCAACCAATTAATCAGTTATTAAAGTTACCCTAAAATCTTTTCTCGAATTAAACTCATTGATCTCTTCATAGTTCATTAGTTGCTCTATTGATCCTAATTGATAATACTTAATGTACTTAAAGGATTCCATTAATCCAATTTACCAAAGATAGAGCACATAGATACTCACCTGATCTCATATGATATCAAATTGAGCATTTAGATAATATGGGGTATTACACAAAGTGCCTTTCAATGGATGCCTAGATGCAACCAAAATTTTACTAATCCTCAAGGACCCAATGAAGATTGGGTATCTAGCACTATTTGTTAATCATGCAGGAAAAATGTCTTAACTTTATGAAAGAGAGCATGAGATCTCGTTTATGGAGAATCAAGGCACATCACGATGACATATCCTTATTATTTTGATATATGTGACTAACAAGGTGGATTGTGTTACCAATCAGGTTAACTCGTAGTGTTTTTTTAAGTGGTAAAAGTGTGTGAATGATTACTAATGTTCTATCCGAGAAGTGTCGGAAAGGTATTATGTTCAATAATGTAGGTTTATCTTCAAGAGGACATACTCAAGTACATCAAATTTGGCGTGATAAACCTAAGACGATGAAACATGAGGAGGAGTAAGATAATCATCATGATTGAATAAGATTGAGAGACCAACATCAAGGATAATCATCAAGTCAATCAGTTTTGGATACATTATTAGTCAGACTTTCAAATACTTGTACAAGAAGAAAAGTGGTGAGAGCGTTCGGTCTCAATTGTGTTTTGTGGCACATGTTGCATTTATTTCAACTTTCGTTCGAAAGTTATTCATGGAATGCAAGTGCATCCATCATCATGTGTACGGTGAGGTAATATCGTTTAAATCTCTTTTTCTTATTACATATGTAAGTATTTCTTTTTCATGTTTATTTCTCAAAGGTATGTGATGAATTTTGTGTGTGATATTTGTGATGTGTGTTTACTTCCAAAAATTTCAATGTGATTGTTATGTGTTGCATATTACATGTTTATAGTAACTACACATAAGTGTCTACTTATTTCATCTATATCTTGAACCAACTTGTGCATAAATTTTACATGATTGCCAAATTTAAGCAAACAAACCATAAAAATCTATCATATGCATGTGTCTCTCATCAATTTAAATGTGTATGAGTCAAACTTGAGTCATTATTGGTCTCTATTTGTTCATATTGAGTCAATTATAAGTATTTGTGTTACTTAGGTTGACACAAAGTTGTGTAGGTCGACCTGTTCCAATTGAGTCTTGTATTTGTCTAGTCTGATACACTAGAGGTCGACATGCCTTCGTACAGGTCGGCCTATGCAAATCAATTATTGCATTTTTCATTTAAGGTACAATATAGGTCGACACACAGTCGTACAAATCGACACATAATAAATTTTTGGGAATCCTTTCAAATTCTGATATAATATGTGTCGACGCGTAGCAATCTTAGGTCGGCCTATGACAGTAAGTAGACGGATTATTGCATATTTGACCAGAACTTTTTATCTTCCTGCATTCATGGTTAATTCATGAATCTGTTTATCTTGCCATTCAAATTCTAGTAAGCCATTATAACTCCTTCAAGAGTCCTTAACTTTCCACTATTTTTATTTAATTCATTCCATTAAATCATTCAACCTTCCATTTTTTTTGAAAATTAAATTTTCTGCATTCCTCATTCTCTATAAATTGTCATAATTTCTCTTCTTTTTCCAAACATCACATCACTCTCAAATTACTCTTAGCACATTTCAATGGCTCCCAAAATTGTGAGAAAAAAGGTGATACGGGAAAGGCTGTTGCATCTTCAATCGTTCCAAAAAATTTATTGTGTCCGGTTTCGGACAATTATGTTGCAAAATTCGAAGAAAAATTCTTACACCGTCTTGTCATGAAGCACCACGTGTGGAAGCCAGCAATAGTCAGATGTCTGGAGATTCCTGAAGTTGTTCGAATTGTTGAACACCAGTAGATAAACTACTTTCTTGAGTTGTCGCAAGACTACAACGAAGACATTGTCCAGGTGTTATATTTCATACTTCATGAACAGAATTGATCTTCCTTCAAATTCACAATTGGAAATAAGGTCTATAAGGTTACTGATGATATTTAGAAGAGGTTGTTTGACATTTCTATTTGTGATCCTGATGCTGGGGATGAGCCTGATCCGTTGGTAATGGATCTCCACATTCATAGGGATTTCGAATGGAATACTCATTTTAATGAAATGCTCAAAGCTCCGAGGCCGAAGAACTGCTATGAGGCCATCGTTGTCAGTCAACTCAAAATGGTTCAAGGATTATTTTGTGGTTGGTTTCACACATCTTGCCCCCAAAGAAAGGTGGGTACTCAAAAGTAGACAGTGCATAAATCCATCTTTGTGTATATCCTTATGCACAAGATCTGTATCAACTGGCCACATTATTTTGTCTCCTGTATGTTTACTATCAAATAGTGTAACAAAGGTACATCCTTCTGCTACACATCTATGATTTCCAAAATCCTCAACTTTTTCAACATTGGTGTGCCAAACCTCCTTCTCATTTCGCCTGGCCCAGTTCAAGAATTCTCCCAACGTACCTTAACAAATATGGGGTACTTTTGGGATGAGGAACGCCAGGCTTATTACCTCAGGTTAGGCAAACATGGATGGAAGGTGTACAACTTTGATGATCTTACAAAATTTTCTACTGAGCCACAAGTCGGAGATGATGAATATATGCAAGATGTGGAACATGAAGCTGGACAAAGGAACAATGATGTTCATGAAGATCAATCCTCTATCACTTCACTTATTCAAAATCTACTGATCAAACAAGATACTCAAATGGCACAACTCCGCGCTATGCAAGAACACATGAAGACTCAAGAAGAGAACTTTGAGGATTTTGCGTCTTTTGTCACAGAGAAACTGGTCTTCTTGAAGGATGAAATGGATGTGAATACGACCACTACCATTGCAAGGGTCAATCACATAATTGCTGCCCAAAACAAAGACCACTATAATTACACACAATTCTATCAGGAAATGTGTGACTTTTTGGACCGTCAGTTCGGAAGTGATGGTCAGGGTTGGTTTCATGCAGTATGTCCTAGAGGTCGCGGAAGACAGTGATATGCAAGTTTGGGTTGTTTCTGTCACGTGTCTTAGGATTTGTTTCTTGTTGATCATGCATTCATTTTGTCTTTTTATGTCTCCATGCATTTTTCATTTTGTTTTGGTTTGTTGTTCTATTGTTGGTATGTTTTATGTATGGAATCAGTGCTTGTATTATAATTAATTAAATATTAATGAATATGAGTATTGTTATTGTGTTTTATTATGCTTGTGTTCTTTACATATGTGTTTTTTTTATGTGAGTGCACCACTTATTTATTGCAGTTGCCTCTGTGTGGTATATGATATATGCTAACTGTGCATCTATATGATGCTTCTAACAAATTACTTGTCTTTTTTTGATGTTGTCAAATGGGGAGAAGATTATGAAGAAGATAATGCACACATTCAGGGGGAGCTATTCAGTGTACCGAAGAAAAAATGTAAATGTCTATGTGATTCAAGTTTTGCCATCATAAAAAAGGAGGAGTATGTGAGTGTATTTTTCAATCTAGCCATGTTTTGAATGATATCAAAACTAGGAGTGTGACTTAGCGTTTTTGTATATTGGGCGATATCAACCAAAGTTTAAATGTGTATTGAATCATTTTAGCCTTAGGATGCATACAGATGGTTTTGAAAATGATTAGAAATGTCTAGGCATGATTCATACATGAAAAACCATGTTTTATGTGTGAACACTCTTGCACAGGCCGACACATACGAGTTAAGGTCGACCTATAGAAGCTTTTGCTTTAGTACAGGTCGGCACATAGCTCTTACATGCCGACCTCCACACATCAATATTAAACCCGCGGATACTGTCCATAGGTCGCCTCACTCAGGCCGACCTGAACACCTTGACAGATCGACCTATTGCTTTCATAGGCCGACCTGTAGCTTTCAAAACTTAAATTTTATTTTGCATCTTATTTTTTCTTGCATCCTCTTTGCTTATTTCCACACACACACACACACACACACACACACACACACACACACATATACACACACACACACACACATACTCATACAAGCACTTTTTCTAGAAAGGTACTAGTGTAAAACCTAAACAAAATCATATTACAAAGCATTCCCATCATCTTCAATGTTTCTTTTATGTATACACACAATTGAACTACACATAATCATTTTTGATTGGGTGACCATCTAGAGTAGGGTTGATAATGTCCAATTAGGTTGGTGTAACCGAAAATATTGGGTTAGGATCTTTGTGTGTTTCAAATAAGAAAACCAAAGTGGAGTTTTCCTTCAAGATCATTGAGATTTGAAAGTTTTGGACAAGATCACATCAACACGGATTCGATTGAGTGAAAGCCTTAGGACAAATGGTTTTCTTGCAAGGGAGTGGCACGAGACTGTGAATCGTGTTTGGGAATCTTGGGTTTAACAAGTGCGTGCTCGGGATAATCGGTGGATTGTAGCCGCATTGTTGGTGACTTGATCAAGGGTTTGGAGGTGGTTGAATCAACAACAAACCATAGGGTTTGTGGGGTTATAGTTCTTCACCTCTTGTATAAATATTTTTGTAAAGATAAAGTTAATTGCAAGTATCTCAATTCGATTTCGGAATCCACCGATTATCCGCAACACAAAGGTTAGGGAACATGATAGGTTGGTTTGGTGCTTGCACAATCCTGGTTCTAACTCGAAACTGAGCTGGATTGGATTAATATGAAAAGTTGTCAATCACCTAAAACATGTAAGGATAAAAAAATCAAGAATTTCTTCCCAAAACTTTCATATTAGAATAAGAAGGGGTCGCGCGGACGCAGACCCACACTGCAACAAATTATGATATAGGTTCCACCACTTGGGTAAACCTTAGGATTGCATCCCTTCTAAGTGCTATGAAGGTCACTCTTTTAGGCCATCGTCCTTCATGATCAACCATTGGCCCTATTCAGGTAAGTAATTTGCACTATAGGTAAGAGATAATATTGGATAGATTGACATGTTGCCTTTTGAAGTTTATAATTTTATTCATCTTATCTTTATTTTTTTAATGTACTTTTTAGAAAAAAAAAAACAAAATTATATTAACTTTTGTAATTTTCTAGTAGTACTATTTAGAATTGGTTAAAGTACTAGTTGACCTTGAAAGGAAAAATCTATGTCGGCAAAGTGTACAAACCTTCAAACAACATACACTTATTGATAAAAACCCTAAACTAGTTTCTCGTTTCGGTCCCTTCTCGTTAAAACAAACAAACTCGAAAATTAAAAAAATCCCAATTCGTAAAACACGAAAAACACTTATCAAATAACCCTCCAATCCCAAACCGTTAATCTCACTTCTCATCAATGGCCGGTCAACGAACTTCGTACGGAAACAAACGCTCCTACTCCCACACCGACGACGGCAACATCAAACCCAAACGCCGTAACCCCGGCGGCGACGACTCCCGCGACACGTTCCTCATCACACATGACGACACCGTTTACCGCTACCTCTGTCCCGTCCGCAAGATCGGGAGCATAATCGGCCGCGGCGGCGAGATCGTCAAACAGCTTCGCGTCGAGACGAAGGCGAAGATCCGGATCGGGGAGACGGTTCCGGGATGTGACGAGCGTGTTGTGACGATCTATAGTGTGGCGGATGAGTCGAATGATTTGGAGGATTCTGGGGAGTTTGTGTGCCCGGCGCATGATGCGCTTGTGAGGATTCATCAGAGGGTGATTGCGGAGGATTTGAGAGGGCGTGAGGGGGAGGATGAGGATGAGGATGTGGATATGGATATGGATATGGAGAAGGAGGATTCTCAGGTTATGGCGAAGCTTTTGGTTCCGTCGGATCAGATTGGTTGTGTGATTGGGAAAGGGGGGCAGATTGTTCAGAATATTAGAAGTGAGACTGGTGCGCAGATTCGGATTCTTAAGGATGAGAGATTGCCTCTTTGTGCGTTGAATTCTGATGAACTTGTTCAGGTTGATTTTAAATTATGATTTTTTTCATTGCTTTTAACAAATTCAGTGAATTTGATTCTTGTGCAAGCAGATTGATTATGGTTTGTTTGGACAAAAAACATAATTAGAGTATAAGCTGCTATCATAGAAGTGTTTATGAATAAGTTATTTCTTTTAAGAAATTATAAAAGAAAGTCAAACTCTTTTTATCTAAGTTATAAGCTATTTGCTATTCAGGCGGACTTAGACTTTGTTTGGATTGATTTAAATTGTTTGGATTGATAGAATCTGATGGAGCGGTGTGGGATGGAATGGTGTGGTACTCCATTGTTTGGATCATTTAAATTCCGATGAAGCTAAGCAGAATGAAGTGGTGTGGATTCCATTCCAGCACTTACCATCATATTTCTTCCCCTCCAATTTGGGCGGAATATCTGATTTGCTTTACTCCGTCCTAAAATTTCTTTAATGATGGAATGAAATTTTCATTCCGCTCTGATCATTATATGATATCCAAACATAGCCTTAGGGAGTATGGTAAACCAATTTAGTGTCATAAATTGTTTTCATAAGCCCTTCCAAACAGTTTTACTACTAAAGTGTTTATTTCATTACACACTCAAGATACAGTTAATGAAAAACTCAAACTATATATTAAAATAATACTAATGTCTAATGAAATTAATTTTTATACTGAGTTTTTTTATTGGTTGTTTATATTCTGTACTCCCAAGAATTACTTTTAAATTCATCTGTTATTTGTTATTGTTGCATGATAAATTATTGTATGTCTTTGCTCACAATGCTGAAATCGCAGGTTTCTGGTGAGATTGCTGTTGTGAAGAAGGCTCTTACTCAGATTGCTTCACGGCTTCACGACAACCCTTCACGTACTCAGCATTTGCTTGCTTCTGCGGTTCCTGGGGTATATGCAGCTGGTGGTTCAATGGGGGGTCCTCCTGGTGGGGCTCCGATTATGGGGATGGCTCCTCTTGGTGGTGGTTATGGGGGGTATAAGGGTGATGTTGGAGACTGGCCACCACGGTCCATGTATCCGAGTTCAAGGGATGAAGGTTCTGTGAGGGAGTTTTCAGTCCGGTTTGTTTGTCCAATTGCTAACATTGGAGGTGTGATAGGTAAGGGCGGTGGTATAATAAATCAAATTAGGCAGGACTCTGGGGCTACAATCAAGGTTGATAGTTCGGCAACTGAAGGAGATGATTGCTTAATTGCCATTTCGACAAGAGAGGTGAAATGTTTATTATCAATTGCATTTTTTTATTTATTCAATTTGTTTATGTTGTATGGACATATGATATGAACGGATGACTTATTTTAGTTTTCATGATGCTTTTTGGATTGTGTTTATGCAGTTATTTGAAGATTCTTTCTCTCCAACAATAGAAGCAGCTGTGCGTTTGCAACCACGGTGCAGCGAGAAAATTGAAAGAGATTCCGGGATTCTCTCTTTTACTAGCAGGTTACTGGTGTCAAGCTCTCGAATTGGTTGCCTAATTGGTAAAGGAGGAACAATCATTACTGAAATGAGAAGGCTTACGAAAGCTAACATACGCATCCTATCGAAGGAAGATCTCCCTAAAATTGCATCTGAAGATGATGAAATGGTGCAGGTGAGGGCATTCTCATAGATTGCTTGGGTGATGTCTTTTTTTCGGTAAATCAGAAGTTGCAATGCGCGATGAATCTGAATTATATTTTTTCTTTTTCTTTCTCAATGCTTTATTAGATTTCGGGGGAACTAGATATTGCCAAGGATGCCCTTGTCCAAGTACTTACACGGCTTAGAGCAAATGTTTTTGATATGGAGCGTTCTGTCTCATCATTCCTTCCACCAGTACTTCCATATCTTCCTGGTTCGCCAGAAGGACCAGATGGTTTGAACTATGACGGTAGAGATGGAAGAAGACATGGACGTGGCCATTCTTATTCAGATGGCTATGGAGGCTCAAGTGATTTGCCATCCGGTGACAGTTATGGAAACTATGGAAGTTCTCAGGTTCTTTTTTTACAACCATTCATTTTTCGAAGATTTTAAGTGTGGATGAGTTCTGCTTGGTCAATTATTTTTTCTCAATCCATTGTTATAATTATTGTTTCATATGCAGCAGCTTGGTCGAGGTGCTCCTTATGGAGCTTATGGAGGTTATGCTTCGGGACGAACTAGTACTTCTGGGTAACCAATTCGTTTATTTTATGTTCCACATTTTATTATTATTATTCTGTTTTTCAAATTTCCACATTCTCCCCTATACGCACCGCGAAGAGGCTACTTTCACTAATATTTTCTTTGAAGCGTTTGATAACTCGTCAATACTGACATTTGGTATCTATTGCCAGATTGTCTGACAGATTGTCTAGTCAGAGTGGTGTTTCTCGGAGGAGAAACCATGGTTACTAAAACTTGATGTGTCCCTGCAGGTGATTTTAGTTTTTTGATATGTTTTGTAGTTTATCTGGCAACTTCCTACAATATAGGCTATTCACATTAGCGTATAACAGATTGATATCATAACCTGACCAGTGTACCTTGTAGAATTCTGATGCTCTTGTTTTCCCTTTGTTGCCTTTCCCTTCCCATCCCAACAGCTGAGTTATGTGAAGCCCTGAAGCCTACTGCCTAAACTGGAAGACCAGATGAACCACGGTTTGACAAACTCATGCCCCACCTTGAGACGCCTCAACCTAGGGACTGACAAACTCATGCCAACCTTGACGCCTCTATCTAGGGGACCAAACATGTTGGAGACTTTTGAATTTGACCATGTCCATTTTACCTTAATTCCCAAGCTTCATAATTTGTGCTCCCAAGAACCTATAAAAACAGGCTTGCCTTTGTGGCTGCTTTTTGATTCCTCTTTGGTTGTCGTTAGATCTAAAACACCATGTAGCTATAATCCTTTGGCAGTTGTATACCTGTATTATTATTGTTGGGTTTTGTTTTTTCCCGATAGCTCACATTTACTTGCATTTGAACTTTTTGTCTTTGAATTCAATGTTGGTTCCCGGTAATTTGACCTTTTGTCTTTATGTTAAATTTGAGAGATCTTGTGTCAGCTGTATTGCAGGCGTGTGATCTAATTTGACCTTACACAACCGTTTTTTATATATATGGATTTTGTTAGTTCATTCTGGGTTGGTTGAACTTTTTCCAGTTCAGCTCCTCTGGTTATATGAGCTGAATGGACTGAATACAAGACTGGTTCATTGGTTTTTAGGTTGAATGGGCTAACATCGGGTTTTAAATACAAGTTTGTAAGAAACCTGCATATTGTTTTGTAAAAGCAATTCAGTAGCTCAAAAACACATTCAGTCACGTTCCGTTGAGTTCAAATCTCATTCTTCTATAGAACCAAATGAGAGCAAAGGCCATACAACCATACTGGATTACCACATGGGAGTAATATGTTTGAAACCAAACACCAAACTAGTTGTGTATAGTTTTCCAGTACATTCCTAATAGGTCATCAACCTTCCATTCCACATTTGTTTGTTTTAAAGTTCTACTTTTCAGGCCGAGCACGACTTAGAAAGGACATCTGTGCAATAGAACTGCCACCACCATAGTGGTGTATTGTAGGCAAGTCATAACTTGCATATATCAAAGAGATTGACTTTAGCGGCGTATATTGGCCAGTTCATTTATTTCAATATTTGGGTATCATACTTATAATTCACTATTCTGTGAGTTGAGATCTATTATTTCTTGATATTTTGCCAATAATCAATGGGAAAAAGACTGGGTAATAGTTATAATCATATACTACACCATACACCAATTTATTTTTTATGTCTTTCTGAATGTGTTAACGTATAAAATATTCCTTCAACTATATGTCTGGAAATGCTGTTCCTAAATGAACAAAGCACAGGAGCTTGGAGGACCATTGGTTAGATGTTAGTCTTGCACTTTGTTTAGGTTGTTGGATACTCTTGATTCACATGTTAACATGCCCCACTTTGAGATTCTTGGATTCTGGAAATAGTTTAAGCTTAGACATATGGTGGACAGCTGAATTTCTTCTTATCTGTAATATTAATTGAGTTTCTTCTTGTAACTAACTAGTGGAACAGCTGTATTAGTCTATTTAAGAATACAAAATGTCACATGGTGTTTCAATTGTATCAACAAATATATGCTTCTTGCTATTTGACTTGTGATTTTCGCATGTGTCTAAAATAAAATGGAGCTTAAAATATTTGTATTCTTGAACAAAGCGAGGATATTATGGAGTGTATTTCATGTCTGTTTACAACCATGCTATTTTGCGTTGATTGAATTAAACGATTTAGCAAATTGATTATCAAAGGAAGTAATTCGCATTAATGTATAAATTATGTGTCATTTATGCGGCATTGTGTGTAAATGTATCAAAAGTTATTGGGTTTAATGGTAGTGCACTGTCAGTGTAAGACAGTATTGCATATACAATCAATAAAAACTCTTATATTTGCCATGTCATTTCAGTATTTTAAAAATAAAATTGAGATTTATTCTAATGCACGTCTCTCATTGGTTGATAGTGTAAATATTTTTACACTGTTAGTGCATATTGTTTTCTCAAAGTTATTTTACTAAATTTTAGATCAATATATATCACATTATAATAATAAAATATTAAAACAATTGGCATCAATTTTGATTAACACTATCTTTTAGAAGTGTTTAAAGCCTAATTGATTTAAAATAAACATATTAAAAAAATTAAAAACCGGATAGAATTATTATTAAAAAATATATGTAAAAAATATTAAAAATTGGATAAAATTGATTATTTTGAAAATATACAAAAAATTAAAATTGAATAAAATAGATTATTATTTGATGTGTTTGTTATTTTGTGAAAATTGTTTCAATTAATTGAATTTTTAAAATTGAAATAAACTGAATAAAATATGTTATTTTGATGAATTATATTAATTTATTATAAATCGATGTTTTTAAAATGATTGTTAATATAATTTATTAATTTATTTAATTTTTTAATACTATTTTAAATTCTTCAAATATAAAAGATGGATGTTAAATTATAATATAATATATATTATATTTTTTTATCATGTTTATAATTTATCACATTTTTATAAATTATTATTAATAAACATTTATAACATGTAGATTTCATTATTAAAAATTGATGTAAAATAAATCCTTTTGAAGTTAGATTGGGTTGGACCAATTTTTTTTAAAGTTATTTTTGTTTTTGAATTAAATGAGTTTTTATTTTAAAATTGACAATAAAAATAAACAATTCCATAAATTAAGTTTAAAGAATCAAATTTTTCATATTTAAATGTTATATTATTATTTTAAAAATAAAATTGTAATTTGATAAAATACATGTTTTCTTTTTTATTAATTGACAATAACATTATTTTACTTTCGGTGCAAGTTTTATTTTTTTTATAAACTAATAAAAATATATTTATGTTTTATTTTTTTATGAATTTTAAATTTTAGATTGGTATAACTTGATGGTATGCAAAAGTCGCTTGATCTAGATTCATAAGTATAACTGAGGCTAATAATTTAAGAAAATTTTATCTCATACCTCACAGTTAACCCTTACCTTACATTATATCAAATTTGATCAAACTATTCTTGTATAGATAATTTATTCGTTTTATTTTTCACTTTTTTTTCATTCGTTATTCAAGTGCTCCGAACCAGAGAAAAAAAAGTTTCGTACTGAAAAATATTCCACAAGTTCTCCGGTCCACAAATTTCAAATTAGAAGTCATTTAGTATGTGTTCCAGTTTGTAAAAGTTACAAAACTCTTTGATAAAGTTATCCGATTTAGTGAAATATATTAGAAATCTTTTTTGAAGTCCTCCGATATTTTGAAAAACAACACCGAATATTTTTATGCAAGTATTCCGGGTGGATCTTTTTTTTTTCTACCGACAATCTTTCAGAAAGATTTTCGATTTAGCATTTTTTTTAAAATTTCTTAATGTTTGTCTTTTTCTAGTGGCACAAATCCGAGGCCGCGACGGTTAGATTCCAGTGCGTGTTGGCGTAGGACGAGGCGCTCGAGTACTGATGGCAGGCGAGGATGAACATATAGGTGGATCAACATTTGCCCCAAAGTTGTTAGGGTTTTCAGGAGGGCCGTACGATACATCTCTTCTGGTAAAGTACGAGCATCATATTACTCGCCATATATGGTTCGACGAGGTAAGTAAGCGTCAATCATTTTATGTTGAATAATTGTAAATTTTAATTTTATGTTTTATAATATATACTTTAAATTGTTTTTAGGGGAGAGGTTCGAAGAAAGAAATGAAGGTTGTTGGACACGGAAGCAAGCTTACAACAAGGGTTCCTCATTGTGTCACACCTGAGATGCAGAGGTGGATGCATGAGTCTGGTCTATTTTCACTCCAAAGAACCAGTTTGACGAGGATAGACCAAAATTTGATATCAACATTTGTAGAGAGATGGCATTCAGAGACATCATCATTTCACATGCAATATGGTGAAATGAGCATTACACTAGATGATGTTTTTTGTCCGCTTCACCTGAAAAAGTTGATGTTGCTCTTTCATGTTTACCAGATTAGAAAAATAATTCAAACATTAATAAATATAAATAAAGTAATTCATATATTTTAAAAATAAAGTAAGTACATGAACATAATGATTTTGCTTTACACCAAATGCAACTCAGTTGATGTCATGTAAACTATTTCAAATAGAGGTTGTCTATAGTTGTTTGTTTTGTAAGTGCTGTCCATAACTAACGGTAAGCCTAGGATTATTACTTAGTATAAAAGTCAAACAAATGCTGCATTTTAAATGCTAAGTGTTAACATTGATTGGCAAGAGTCGACAACAATTGTACATCGATTAGGGTTTCCCGGCTGGCATCTCGAGATGTGGTTTGGAAGAATCTCAAGAGCAGATATTGAGATATGGTATGGAGGAGTCTCATGAACAAACTTGGGTAAGCACTCGACACCATGTCGAGGACGAGACTTTCGACAAACTCCAAAGACTTAGAAAATTGAGGAAACCAAAGACAGAAGAAGACACTTAGCGTTATCAATAACTACCTTTGACGAATGGGCAGTTACTAGTCGCTAAGAGCAGTTAGAGAACATGAGATAATGGTTTTCAACATTTTTAAAGTACCGACGATATGGCAGTGCATCAGAAGATGAGTTGCATGTATTTGTGGACGTGTCGATTCTTTAGGAGTAAATAGTTGGAAACAATTATTGTTATTTTAGTATATATAGTAAGCTCATATGTTGTAATAAAGGTCACAAATTTCATATACTTTCTCTATAAAACTGGAGTACCCAATGCAAAGTGTGAAACAATTTGTGAGTAATATGTGAGTCTGTGTCCCTTTCATTGTATTTTTCTATGTTTCCTTAATTGTAACACCTTTTCTTTTTGTCATTGACTGTATTTATTTAATGTTGTTTAATTCAAACTTCCTTTACTTTAATTCAAGCTTTATTGTATTTAAAGTTCACCTTTACACTGTCTACACACAGACATTTGTAGTCACATCATACACATATTTTTTTGTAAACATGTTTGCACAAAGTTACTCCCGAGATTTTTTGAGTTAATCTCAAAGACTTTTAAACTCGTGATTGTTCGCTAAAAACACTTGCAAACACTAACACAATAGAAAAAGTATTCAACAACTTAATTGTGTCTGGGTGGGCCCAAAAAATATGTCTCATAACTACTTAGTCATCTATTTTTCTACTCCAATAAAGATAGTCTGCGTCCTCTATGAGCTTAAAAAATGTTGTATCTCACTTCTAGGACATTTTTTCTCTTTTTGTAACTTACTCTTATGCTTGTATATTTACGTGATCCGAGTAACATTCTCCGGATCTCGCTCTTGCGAGTAAATCAATATGTGTTTAGGTGGAATATGTCTCTTTGTAAAATCAACATGTTACTTCTCATTTGTGTTCAGCCTACCAACAAAGGAATGACCTTTTAATCTATCAGGTAAACCATGATTATGAAGTCCACATTTCACATCAACCTTCCATATAGACCCATCATTTGACGATATTGATCTGATTTATGAAAGGACATCCACATTTCTTAGTGGCACCTTGTGTCCCATTATATGTATCCTTGTATTTCCCACCTTTATTACAACTAAGTATTACTTTGTTGCTTCCTCATCTCTTGTCTTTTTTGGTATCTGAACGAGTGATGATAACAATTACTTTATTTCTAATTCCAACCTCTTTAATCCAACTTATCACCTCTTCTTGTGTATCAAATCTATGTGTAGTTGAGAATACATTAGAGGTATCCACACATATTTGGTTTTTATCGCATATTTGTAAATATATTTCCAAAGCTACAACATTAAAAAAATAACTACGACATAACTTACCATTAAGTTTTTGGTACACAAAACTTAGTTAACCGGATAACTTAGCAACAAGTTTTTCGGTACACAAATTCAATTAACTGGATAACATTGCAAAAGTTATCCGGTAAAGATAAAAATAACGAACCAGATAACTATACAATTACTTCTCAAGTAAAACCAAAATACATACCGAATAACATAACTTAAAGTTATCCAGTGAATAAGAAAACATACTGGAAGACATTTTTGGTAGTTACCCTGTACTCGTGTGTGTGTGTGTGTGGGGGGGGGGGGGGGGGGGGGGGGGGGGGTAAATTTCTTCAAATTTTCAGAAAACTTGAACTAATAGTAAAATGGTAAATGGTAAATTAGTTAAAAACATACAAGGGAAAATTTGAAATGTTTTATAAAATGTAGGGGTATGGGGATAAGTGTAGGGGTGGGGTAAAACTTTCACAATTTAACTCTCACAAGATCACAACTTTCGTCTAGGAAAACCGATTTATAACTTTATTTTAGTGCATACAAAGTCTTATAGTGTGTTTGGTTTAAATTTTAAAATCTCAAACTCATGTTAAAAGACTGTTTTGATGTGATATGGGAGAAGCCACAAAACTAAGCGTCTCCTAGACCCGAAAAAATTACCGCAATTTTGACCAAACGTGAAAAATCAATGCATAAACAAACAACAATAAGTGAATATGTTTTCCCTTGTTTTAGGTATCCTCCTCTTTCATTCTTTCATTGAAAGTTTCCCCATCTCGTGGAAGGTTATTTGCTCCCTTTTGTCAGGTTTTACTTTTATTTTTTCATCTATTTAAAACTTTAAACCTCTAATATTTTCTTCCTTTGTACAATCACTAACTTTCGTCCAAATTTTTTCTTCCTCCACCAACAGAAACTACATAGATCTTAATTTTTATTCCATAATTAATTGTTTTGATTGATGTCAATATCTAGTTCTAAACTTAAACTATAATATAATCTATATCTTTCAATAATTTCTTTTTATCTAGTATTTTACAAAATATTATATAAATTGTAAGTTCTGTGGCTTTTGGATTGGCACCATTTTGGTAAAACATGCTGTTAGCAAGATGTTACACTAGATGTTCTGCCATGACAGTCAGAATCATGCCCAGCATGATGTTGTGACATGTGCCAGGACATGTTATACTAGAAAGTTAGGGCATGACTATTTTGGTATTTTTAGTGTGTTTTTTGAGTGTGTTGTGATTCACACGTTTGCGTTATCCATGGGAGTATTTTGTGGAAATTTTTGTTTTGACAGATTATGTTAGTTTTTGTAAAAAGGATCCTTGAGGCTTTTTAGAAAACTTTGCATTTTGTTCATATTTTTTTGCAGGAGATTATGCTTATGATTTAAAGCTAATTCCTGGTGTTTTTGCGCTTCAAGAGCCCAAGCCCAAGTGGACAGAAGGCTATTTAAAGAGAAGACCTAACCCTATTGTAGTGGTACATCACGTGAAGATTGAAGCATTAAGATTAGCCGTGTTTTGGTTAGTCTTTAGGGTTTAGCGTGTTAATTGTATGCCACTCATGTATCTTCTGATGCATTAAGGTAGACTGATTGTTCATTGTTAATTGTCCACTCTAAAGCTTTTAAGCAAGAGTGTATTGTTCTTGGTTGAAGCTTTTAAGTAAAACCAAGTATTGTACTTGGAAGAGTTGGTACTTCTATTGTGGTAGTTGTTGAATTGTCACTGGGATTGTGACTGATTAGGAAGTGAGAGGGGGATTTCATATCTAGAGGGTGTCTAGGTAGAAGTTGCACAAGATAGGGATTAGGCGAGAAGTTGCAAACGGGGGAGTTTTGCTTTGAAATAATACTATCATAGTGAATTTCCTTCCTGGCTTGGTAGCCCCCAGATGTAAGTGAGTTGCACCGAACTGGGTTAACAATTGCTGGTGTTATTTTTACTTTTCTGTCATTTAAGTTTCTGCATTTTTATTTGTGTGATCAAGTTGTTTTGATCCCAGTGTTGTGACATCTGTCTCGATATCTGGTGTAACACCCCCTTTCTATACCCCCAAATAATCACATAATCATTTAGGCACATATTAAAAATTCCGCCAGAGTATAATTATAAACATAGTATAAAAGAGGTTTGTCACATTATACATGAAATTAAAACATCCAACACCTGCTCAACAATTGATATGCAACAGTGGGGTAACTTTGCAACAGAGGAACTTAGTCCTTACACCCACATCTCAATATTTAGAATAAAAGAGGAAAATCTAAACATTGAATAACATCAAACATACACACACACACACACACACACACACACATATATATATATATATATATATATATATATATCATCAAGTATTATCCACTAACATAATTCATGTTTACATAAACATTCATCAACAGGATACATGTACAAATGTATCACAAAAGAATCATATACACCCTAGCTACCCGGTGCTACATATCAGAGCCGACCGACCAAAAGAATGAAGACACGCTTCACAAAAGACCACCAGCATACCTACTCTGCAATGCCTCATAGAGCATCATAAAACAGCAGAAGGGTGAGAAATATTATCATAATAACAATGCATATAATTATATATCTTAGCATAAAAATACACATATTCTACATTCTCACCATAATACATCACAACTCCCTCATATACATCACAATGTATATATATACAAAACCAAGCATATTCATCATGCATACTTTCACAATTCTTATCATTCCACATAAACATACATATTCATGTTTATTCATTAATGCACAATTATAAAGATGATAAATGCAAATCATAGAGACTGACTCACGACTCTATGCAAATGCAATGCGGTACCGACTCAATCATCTCAAGTTCACTCAGGAACTTATTGGAACCATCGCTCGTTACCAATGTAACTCCCCGTCAGGCCTACGATGTTCACCCATTGCTCACACCTCACACAGGCACACAATATTTATGGATTGCTCACACCTCACATAGGCACACAATCTGATTGCTCACACCTCACCTAGGCACACAATCGTTTGTAATAATCGCTCACACCTCACATAGGCACACGACGTTACAACGGATTCTCATTAGAATCCCTCAACACAAGAATGTACATCATTATGCTTCACATACAAAATGAATCAAGACATTCTTGAAATGCATACACATTCACAATATATTCATGTATTCATCTCATACAATCACATACAATCTATATACATTCACCTCAATGCACTATTGTATGATTCACCCCCAAAACACACATTCAAAATGGTAAAAGTCGCTAACTAACACTATTCCTGACTTTCCGACTTATTTAATCGGCTAACAGCTCCAAACTCCTCACCATAAGAAACTAAAGCTCAATAGCTATCCAATGATACCAAGAATGTAAAAATCGGATAAACGGAACTCAAGTTACGAAAGAAAAACGAAAACGACATTTTGAAAAATCCCATTTTTACAATTGGCCTGACCATACGCGTATCACCATTCTCATACGCGTACGGCCCTGATTCCTCGCCATTCCCATACGCGTATTGCCGGGACCCCTACGCGTATGGGCAGAAGTCATCCCCCCCCAAAATTCACGTTTAAAAGTCCATACGCGTATGCCCAACACCATACGCGTATCACCAGAAGGCCGGGAAAAGTCACATTCCATACGCGTAATGGCCCAAAACAAGCCAATGATACGCGTAATGCCTAGGCTCATACGCGTATGAACATGCCCCATATGCGTACGGCCAGGGCAAATGCAGAAAAATTCTGCAGAACTTGGTTATGCGTTTTTCACTCCAACCACACCCAAATTCATCATCTAAACTCAGAAAAATACCAATTTGATGTACAACAACATATATCAATCATGTATCAACAACAAGGAACACGAAAACATCATTTCCAACATGAATTAATCGAATTCTAACACTTTCTACACAAATGGGTTTTGTTCTATTTCTCATACAATCCAACAAAACAACAAACAAACACATACATAATCATACATAATGATATACATTGATGAGATAATAAGATTTCACACCCTTACCCGGATTCCAAGCTTGCTAGATGATTGCTCTTGATGGTTTTCTAGGTTTTTCCAAGTTTTCTTCTCTTTTCTCTTCTTCCTCTTTCTTTCTCTCCTTTTTCTCTCTATTTTTCTTTGTTTTCTCTTTCTCTCCTATTTCTTCTTCTTATCTCTTTTTCTTTTCTATTTCTTTTCTTATTTTCTACTCAAATTCAATTAATTCATTTTCTCACATAATTCTATTTCCACTAAATTTCTAACTTATCATTAATTGAGAAATGTCCAAAATACCCTCAATTCTAATTTCCCCGAAAACTCTCAAAAACGGTAAAATATCATAACATGTCAACATAGCATATTAACACACCAATTTCACAAATAAAATAATTTATCACTCAATTTAAATAAAAGACTCAACAAAATGGGAATAATCGGAATCGGGGCGTTACAACTCTCCCCCACTTTAGAAATTTTCGTCCTCGAAAATATTACCTGATTCAAACAACTCCGGATACGACTCTCGCATCCTACTCTCTAGTTCCCAAGTCATATTGCCTTTCGCAGTGCCTCCCCACGCTACTTTCACAAGCGCAATATCCTTGCCTCTTAGCTTCTTAACTTCACAGTCCAAAATCCTAATCGATAAAGCTTCAACCGTAAGGTTATCTCTCACTTCAACCTCGTCCATAGGGATAACATGTGACGGATCCGGAACATACTTCCGAAGTTGCAAAACATGGAATACATCATGCAAATTCGAAAGATTCGGAGGCAACGCCACACGGTAAGCCACAACACCAACTCGTGCAGAAATCTGATACGGACCAATAAAACGAGAAGTCAACTTCTTCGACTTCAAAGCACGACCCACACCCGTAACCGATCTAGGAGCCTTCCATTGCATCACCGCATCAATCTTGGATGGATCAACACTAATACCACTACCGGAAATAACATGTCCAAGAAAACTTACTTCCGACAACCAAAATTCACATTTCGACAACTTAGCATACAATTGTTTCTCTTTCAAAATTTGTAACACAATCCTCAAATGCTCTTCATGCTCCTCTTGAGACTTAGAATAAATCAAAATATTGTCGATGAACACAACCACAAAACGATCTAACTGTTCATGAAAAATACGATTCATGTATTCCATAAACACACCCGGCGCATTAGAAACCCCGAATGGCATCACGGAATACTCGTAATGGCCATACCGTGTCCTAAAGGCCGTCTTTTGAATATCCTCTTCTTTCACACGAATCTGGTGATATCCCGATCTCAAATCAATCTTGCTAAAAACACGCGCACCAACCAATTGGTCCATCAAATCATCGATCCTTGGAAGCGGATACTTGTTCTTAATTGTCACCTTGTTCAATTGTCGATAATCAATGCATAACCACATACTCCCATCCTTCTTCTTTACCAACAATACCGGAGCACCCCAAGGAGAAACACTTGGTCTTACAAATCTCTTGTCCAACAAGTCATTCAATTGCTTCTTCAATTCTACCAACTCCGATGCCGACATACGATACGGTGCCATCGAAACCGGTCTAGTACCCGGAACTAGATCAATAGAAAACTCAACTTCTCTTTCCGGCGGTACATCCGTAATATCCTCCGGAAACACTTCTGGAAAATCACACACCACTGGGAACACATCGAGCTCAACTTTACTCTCCACCGACAATGATGCAAACAAACCGAACAATTGAGTTTCGTCCGCTAAAAGTTTCTTCAACTCTTTAGTGGATAGGAAACTCTCATCTTCATCATCTTCCAAAGAAGGAAACCTTACTAACTTGTGATAGCAATCTATATGAACTCGATTAAATTGCAACCAGTTCATACCCAAGATTACGTCCAATCCCTCCAACGGCAAACACACTAAATCCATAATGAAGTCTTTACCATACATGGTCAAAGGACAACTTACACACACCAAAGACGTAGTTACCGACCCTGAAGCAGGAGTCTCAATAACCATCTCACCACCCTAAGAAGTCATAAACAAATTCAAACGCTTAGTGCACTCATGAGAAATGAATGAATGAGTCGCTCCCGTATCAATAATAGCAACTAAAGGCATACTATTAATAAAGCATGTACCTTTAATCAAACGGTCTGCACTAGTAGTGTCCGTTCCCGCTAATGCAAACACCTTTCCGCCCGCATGAGCTTGTTTCGGCTTAGTACACTTAGTACTAATGTGACCCACTTCTCCACAATTATAGCACTTCACCACATTCCTTTTACAATCGGTAGTAGCATGCCCAAGGCCTCCACAGTTAGAACATTTCACCACGGTCTTCCCACACTCAAATGATTTATGACCCATTTCACCACACTTGTAACACTTAACGGAACCGGAACCTCCCCCTCCAGATCTCTTCTCAAAGTTTCCCCTATGCTTGCCCTTATCAACGGGTGTCACATAAGGTCCACTTCTAGCTTGTTGCTTTCCCTTCCTCTCATTCAAACTTTTGTAATGTGTAGAACGAGCCTTGCTATCTTCCTCGAAGATTCTACAACATTCAGTCAAATCCGTAAACCTTCTTATCCTTTGATATCCCACAACTTGTTTAATCTCGGGATGCAAACCATTCTCATACTTAATACACTTTGAGAACTCAGCAGTAATTACAGCATAGTGAGGATGTAATTGAACCAACTCCACAAACTTAGCAGTATAGTCCACCACGGACATACTACCTTGTTTCAGTTCAAGGAACTCCATCTCCTTCTTCCCTTTCACACTTTCAGGGTAATACTTCCTCAAGAACTCGGTACGAAATAAATCCCAAGTTTTCTCTTCATCATCCACCTCAAGAACTTGACGCATACCGACCCACCAATCGTCGGCTTCTTCCTTCAGCATGTGAGACCCAAGCCTCACCTTATTCTCCTCCGCACAACCCATGACTCTAAAGATCCTTTCAATCTCTTTCAACCAAATTTGAGCACCATCGGGATCAAATCTTCCTTTGAAGACCGGTGGTTGATTCTTCCTGAACTCGTCATTAGCATTCACGTTCGGCGCACCTTGCACCGCCCTAGCCATTGCTTCCAAAGCAGCAGCCATCGCATTGTCGTTTCTACCAGCCATATTCTGATCATTCCCAAAAATGACAACAAGGTTAAACAATAGTTCAACCATCACAACAGCAAGACAGACACAACTGACTCAACACTGGCTCTGATACCACTTAATGTAACACCCCCTTTCTATACCCCCAAATAATCACATAATCATTTAGGCACATATTAAAAATTCCGTCAGAGTATAATTATAAACATAGTATAAAAGAGGTTTGTCACATTATACATGAAATTAAAACATTCAACACCTGCTCAACAATTGATATGCAACAGTGGGGTAACTTTGCAACAGAGGAACTTAGTCCTTACACCCACATCTCAATATTTATAATAAAAGCGGAAAATCTAAACATTGAATAACATCAAACATATATATATATATATATATATATATATATATATATATATATATATATATATATATATATATCATCAAGTATTATCCACCAACATAATTCATGTTTACATAAACATTCATCAACAGGATACATGTACAAATGTATCACAAAAGAATCATATACATCCTAGCTACCCGGTGCTACATATCAGAGCCGACCGACCAAAAGAATGAAGACACGCTTCACAAAAAGACCACCAACATACCTACTCTGCAATGCCTCATAGAGCATCATAAAACAGCAGAAGGGTGAGAAATATTATCATAATAACAATGCATATAATTATATATCTTAGTATAAAAATACACATATTCTACATTCTCACCACAATACATCACAACTCCCTCATATACATCACAATGTATATATATACAAAACCAAGCATATTCATCATGCATACTTTCACAATTCTTATCATTCCACATAAACATACATATTCATGTTTATTCATCAATGCACAATAATAAAGATGATAAATGCAAATCATAGAGACCGACTCACGACTCTATGCAAATGCAATGCGGTACCGACTCAATCATCTCAAGTTCACTCAGGAACTTATTGGAACCATCGCTCGTTACCAATGTAACTCCCCGTCGGGCCTACGATGTTCACCCATTGCTCACACCTCACATAGGCACACAATGTTTATGGATTGCTCACACCTCACATAGGCACACAATCCGATTGCTCACACCTCACCTAGGCACACAATCGTTTGTAATCATCGCTCACACCTCACATAGGCACACGACGTTACAACGGATTCTCATTAGAATCCCTCAACACAAGAATGTACATCATTATGCTTCACATACAAAATGACTCAAGACATTCTTGAAATACATACACATTCACAATATATTCATGCATTCATCTCATACAATCACATACAATCTATATACATTCACCTCAATGCACTATTGTATGATTCACCCCCAAAACACACATTTAAAACGGTAAAAGTCGCTAACTAACACTATTCCTGACTTTCCGACTTATTTAATTGGCTAACAGCCCCAAAATCCTCATCATAAGAAACTACAGCTCAATAGCTATCCAACGATACCAAGAATGTAAAAATCGGATAAACGAAACTCAAGTTACGAAAGAAAAACGAAAACGACATTTTGAAAAATCCCATTTTTACAATTGGCTTGACCATACGCGTATCACCATTCTCATACGCGTACGGCCCTGATTCCTCGCCATTCCCATACGCGTATTGCCAGGACCCCTACGCGTATGGGCAGAAGTCATTTCCCCCCCCAAAATTCACGTTTAAAAGTCCATACGCGTATCACCAGATGGCTGGGAAAAGTCACATTCCATACGCGTAATGGCCCAAAACAAGCCAATGATACGCGTAACGCCTAGGCTCATACGCATATGAACATGCCCCATACGCGTACGGCCAGGGCAAATGCAAAAAAATTCTGCAGAACTTGGTTCTGCGTTTTTCACTCTAACCACACCCAAATTCATCATCTAAACTCAGAAAAATACCAATTTGATGTACAACAACATATATCAATTATGTATCAACAACAAGGAACACAAAAACATCATTTCCAACATGAATTAATCGAATTCTAACACTTTCTACAAAAATGGGTTTTGTTCTATTTCTCATACAATCCAACAAAACAACAAACAAACACATACATAATCATACATAATGATATACATTGATGAGATAATAAGATTTCACACCCTTACCCGGATTCCAAGCTTGCTAGATGATTGCTCTTGATGGTTTTCTAGGTTTTCCAAGTTTTCTTCTCTTTTCTCTTCTTCCTCTTTCTTTCTCTCCTTTTTCTCTCTATTTTTCTTTGTTTTCTCTTTCTTTCATATTTCTTCTTCTTATCTCTTTTTCTTTTCTATTTCTTTTCTTATTTTCTACTCAAATTCAATTAATTCATTTTCTCACATAATTCTATTTCCACTAAATTTCTAACTTATCATTAATTAAGAAATGTCCAAAATACCCTCCATTCTAATTTCCCCGAAAACTCTCAAAAACGGTAAAATATCATAACATGTCAACATAGCATATTAACACACCAATTTCACAAATAAAATAATTTATCACTCAATTTAAATAAAAGACTCAACAAAATGGGAATAATCAGAATCGGGGCGTTACATCTGGTATATGCGTACCCGAATTTCATAAATGAATCTTTATAACTATTTTTATCTAGTGTACTTTGTACTTGTTAAAAGTACAATACGTGACAACTCCTAGTGATTAAAGGATGTCTGAGGCTTTAGGGTTTGTTGTAGGGTTTAGAGCTAAATCATATAAGGAGATGGGAAAATGTGTATATATAATATTTGTGTGAATATGTGACTGTCACTCTAAACCTCTGGATTGAGTATTTATAGGAGTTTTTGAGCCTGGATCCCAAACACCTACGAAGTAGCAACCGCTTCTTAGCAAACGTGGGAGCATATAATTAGTCCCCTATTATTATGGATACCACATTTAATTTCCTCCCGACTTCTTCTACACCATTTAGGTTCGAAACACATCACTTCCCATGTTTTCCCGCTTCGAGCGAGTTATCACATAAGTGGTTGACATATTTGCGGAAAGGGTGTCACATTTAATAAACGAGTGGTCGATATAAAGAATAGGCAATTAGGAAGGCGTTGTGGGTGAGGTGTTACCTCATTGGCCTCCCCATGTCGCCCCTTAGGAATCATTCATAAATATACTAGTACACAACTCCTCATGCACGAGGGCTTGAAAAGGGGGAAATGATTTATTCTTATAATCCTCCCCTTATCTGGACGAGCCCCTATGGTACATCTGAGATGTGTCCCTTATGTATGGGCGAGTCCCTCTTGTATAAGGAAAGTCTCTCTTGTAGGAGGTAAGTCCCTCTAGTATGGGTCTGGGATATATCTGCAGGTGTTAAAGAGGCGAATCTTACGCCAACTAGGGGAAATCCCCAAACTTCAGTTAAGGGAAAAAGTGTGTGAGGTACTTAATATTGTCAATAATGATTTATTCGTGGGATGCCAAATTGGCTTTAATATCTCTCTCACACGTGTCAGAAATGTGCAGAGCCTTTCATGTCTGATGGGAAACCTAGGAGACCCTTGATAACCACTAGTTTCCCAACCTCTATTAAAGGAATTCAACCCTAACGCATTAAAGCTATCGATAGTCTCCCCCGCCTTATTCAACAAGTCTTTCATATTCTAAAGCTCAAACCCTTTTTTACAGGTACATCTTTTCAAACTGAGCTGCATCTAAATCCCATCTTTTCAAACTGAGTTGAATCTACCCAAGCCCATATTTTCAAACTGAGCTGCACCTAAAGCCTTAATGAATATGTCAGCTAACTATTTTTCAGTTGCTATATGCTTAAGATTTGCAATTTTATATTCCACAAGTTCCCCGATGAAACGATGACGAATGTCAATGTGCTTGGTTCTAATGTGTTGGACACGATTCTTTGAAATACTAATGGCACTCAAGTTGTCACATAATAATGTTATGACATCTTGTTCGACATTGTACTCCTTCAACATATGTTTCATCCAGAGCAGTACCAACAATGTCGTTAAAAAAGTGTCAACGACAATACAAAGTGTATGTGGATGAAAGAGCTTCCGCTTGAGAGAACATTGTTGATAGACTCACACTTGAGGGAGACCGTTGGAAAAAACAAGTGTATGTTGGAAGTATTGAGAAACAAGTGTGGAAAAGTCCTATAAAAAGTGGAGATTGAGCATTTTATAAGTGAGATAATCTACATATCTATTGCTTAAGTTTTTTTTGGCGAATATGTAATGTGTATCTCACAAGATGTGTTGCTCATAAATAAATACACTAATACATAAAACATTCCTTCCTGGTGACCCTAAATTGATGTCCCAACAAAAACAACTATAAAATCAATGTCTATTTTATAACTTGATTCTTGGATAAGTACGTTGGCTTTTGTATTGACTATGTGAAGTCCAATGTTGTCCTTCGGCCCTTTTTAATAGGGTTCGGCAGCCGTTAGATAAGGTTGGATTCGGACACAAAAACCCCATCTAGCCCAAATCGCAGGTTCAAAATAAAGGTCCGATTTTAACTATTTTTAAATCGGTTTTATCGGTTCACGGGTTCACAGTTTAGCAGTTCGATTTTAACAGTTTTATCATTAATGGCCTATTTGAAATAATGCTCTCCACATGTGCTTTATTTAGAATTTAAAGCCTAAAAAATTTGGGTTGTAACTATTGGGTTTTCATTCCATGTTTCAAATTTTAAGTAAAACAATCTGAGTTATTTTCTCATTGTGTTTTTCAATCAATATCTAAAAATTATTAAAATTAAAACATTAAAAAATATATAATACAATATTAAAAATTGTTTAGTCCATATTTGGGTCCACATTGTTTGTTTCCTCCAATTGGAACAATCAATCTTATAAAGTACTATAGACAAAAAGATGTTTCTTTCAAAAGAAACTTCTTTCGTTTTTACTCTGATAGTATAACCCAATCAGAACAAGATCCTTCATACATAAAAATAAAATAAAATTGAAATTAGAAACATTAAGGAAATAGATAAATATAGCTTGCTTCTAATTTCTAATTTCAAATACATAAAAATGAAGATGTTTCTCTCAAAAGAAACTTATTTATCTTTTAATTTGATAGGATAATCCAATCACAACAAGATCCTTCCTACATTAAAAAAAAAAAACTGAAATTAGAAACATTAATATATATATATATATATATATATATATAACTTGCTTCTAATTTCTAATTTCAAATACATAAAAATATTGATATGCAACACTACTTAATTTAGATTCAAAAATCTAATAATTGAGAAAACAACACTAATTTCCAGCAATCAAATAAGTCACATTTGCAAAATGCCCATCAAGCCAAACTAGTTGATGAAGAGGCATATCACCTTTTACAACCAACAAAAAAAGTATATATTCCAAACAAGTTAAAAATAGTTTGATAATCTTCAAGTTAAATAAGTTAGCATCTAGACAATAAAGTATATACTTGAATAATAGCTTGATAGCTACAAGTATGAAACAAAGAGTACGCGACACATAGTCATGCTGTAATAATAATTTTCAATAGCAATAATTTCAAGACCATTTTTTAATACACCACCCAAGTTTTTTTATATAATACGTGAAATTATTTTTTTGCCTCACAGTTTCGGATGTGCACATCCGAACGCATCGTTTTTTTAAAAAACGCTGTCTTGTACCGGTTGTGCAAATCCGAAATGACAAGTTATGCATATTCCAGATGTGCACATCCTAAAAAATGGCTGAAACTTAAAAAGGTATATTTATTTTAAGAAATAATAATAATATGTATTTTAAAAGAATAACGATCAACAGTAAAACATTACTTCTATTACCAGAGTCGACACAAAATTGGTGGTACTTCTATTACCACTTGCAGAACCAATGGACTGACTTTGGGTCACAAGATACAGAGGAATTGTTTCTGCTCAGGTTCATTGCGAGGAGATAATTCAAGATCTATTTAAAATAACAGTGGATCCTTAGAAGGGAAATCGGTCCGCTGGAATGATAAGATAATTTTGTTAGATTTGTGTATTCATCATGATAGGATAATTCAGGGAGTGACGTGTGGCTTTCTATAAATCAACTGGGTTTAATCCTAAAAGGATTATATTTTACAGGTTCGCGTTGGTTTTTTCTAAATGATACATACTGATGTATATTGATGTATATGTATATATTATAACTTGTTAATTATGCTTATTATGCCCACTTGCTAGCTTATTATGCACACTTGCTGATGTCTATTGATGTATATGTATATATTATAATTTGTATATTAATGATACAGTTCCTCCTGCTTATTATGTACACTTGCTAGCTTTCCGCGCTCGATACTACATAAGTGAAGTAGAAAATTATGATTCTGGTTCTGCAAGTGGTAATAGGAGATACGAAGAACAAAGTTTTCTATTAGCAGGAAACCTAATCCATTGACTCAAGATCTTCATCACGCTATCAAGAATCTCTCCGCTGAACTTTATTCTAAAGATGTTCATTTTCTCATGGAGCTTATTCAAGTACATTTAACCTTTCATGATGCATTCATGATGTTAAATGATAGTTGTTTATATTCATGACCGTAAATCTGTTGTTAACTTTATCAGAATGCCGAAGACAACCATTATATTGACGGAGAGACTCCAACCCTAGAGTTTGTTATAACTTCTGATGGCATTACTGCTACTGGTGCACCGACCACATTACTTATTTTCAACAACAAAAAGGGTTTATCTCCGAAATATATTGAGTTCATCTGTAGTGTTAGACGATCAACAAAGAAAGATAACAGGAGCAGTGGTTACACTGAGAGAAAGAATCAACAAAGTTTTCTATTGAAGAGATATGAAGAGCAAAGTTTTCTATTGGAGAGATACGAAGAACAAAGTTTTCTATTGGAGAGATACGAAGAACAAAGTTTTCTATTGAAGAGATACGAAGAACAAAGTTTTCTATGGGCAGGAAACCTAATCCCTTCTCGCTCCCCTCATTCGAATGTATATTAACTTGCGATGATATATTAACGTATGCTACCAACCGACAAAACCGATTTTTAAAAAAAATAAAATAAAGTTATGCTATTTTTCGGATCTGCAGTTCCGGAATTTAAAAAAATAAAGCTATACTATGTTTTCGGATGTGCACATCCGAAACACATAAGCGTTTTTAAAAAAAACGGTGCGTCCGGATATGCACATCCGGAATCAGGGGGCAAAAATGAAATTTCACGTGGTGTATAAGAAACTTGGGTGGTGTATTAAGAAATAGTCTAATTTCAATACCAATAAAAATAGTTGACATTGTATGAAAATAATGTAATGTGACTATAAGTGTGGACACAAATGTTGTAATAAACAAGCAATTATAAGTAAAAATATGTAAGCCACTATTCCAACAAAATCCCCAACTCCATTGTTATTAGTTCTTGTTCGGAATAATTAGTTATAATTTCCAAAATCATAAACTTAAGAGAGATATATAAGGTGAAATCAGTTTATAAAAAGCTATTTAAATATTTCAAATAGTAACAACATCATATTTTACCATACTTCTGTTGAAATCTTATCATATTTCAAGAGTATGTTCATTGATCACCTTAAACTCCAACAGATCTTTGATTGATGAAATGAAAAGTCAGCAACCTAAAAAACAAAGTAGACTCAAAATAATGACTTAACAAAATCGATATTGAAGACAAATAGAAACTCACAAGTTTCATATACCTGTTGAAGAATATCTCATCATTGAGATTCACTATAATAACATAAGCATAAACCTTTGAACATGAGAATGAAAGTAACAAAAACAAATCAAAACATAAGCAGAAGCAATCATAGATCTAACTCAAAACACAAGTAATCAAGTCAATAGTCCAAAAGAAAAACCTCATCATTGAGATTCCCTACAATAACATATCGAACCACTGTAATAGGCCAAACACCATTAAGTGATATGAAAACCCAAAAATAATAGTGAAAAAAATATTTAAATGAAAGATTAATGGATGTTCTTCAATATTAGATTAAATATTTAATAGATACATTAATCATAAATTTAAACAAATGAACCCTAAATCATAAAAACTGTAATAATCATAAAAAACACCACTAACCTTTTGAATATTGAGATATATGTAGAAATAATCTCTTTTGTATCCTCGAATCCATTTATTTATTAGGAAGAAAGAAAAGAGATGAATGCATGCTTGATTGAGATGAGAAGATAAATTAGTTAAGAGATAAGAGCAGACCTTGAGAGTAGGGGTGGCAAAACGGGTTGGGCAGCCGAATCCGTCTGTTTAACCCATAATTTTTGGCGGGCCGGAGCGAGGTTTTCGGATCGATGTCTTAAGTTGGCCCGCCCCGCCTAACCCATTTTTAAAACAGGTCGAGGGTGGGGCGGGGCAGGTTTTTCCCACAGACTTTTTGTTTAAAAAAATTATTTTTTACTTGGAATTAAAACAATATTAACATGGTATGTAGTAGACATACTTTTAAAACAACCCTTATTTTTTCAAACCCTAATATTCATTTTTCACATAAACACAAACACCTCATTTTGAAGACACTAATTGGTATCTGCTTCGTTCTTTATTTTCACTCATAATAGGAAAAGTCTTTATTGCAAAACATAGAGAATATATTCTTTTCTATTTTCTATTACTCGTTGTCATTAGAGCCAGGTTCTAAAGCTATAAGGTAAGTTTTGCACAGAGGAGTTTGTTTCTCATTATGATAATAAAGTTTTGATTTTCAGAGTTTTAGTGTGTTTGTTTTAAGTTTTTGGTATTATAGTTACATTGTTTGTTTATGTTGAAGAATATGACATTTTCATTAATACTTGTTAAATTTTTACTATGCATTGTTAAAATTTGTCGGTCTCTTTTGTAATGATTAAAATTTTTGTAAATTATGTAGTAAATCAAATTGTAAAAAAAAATTGGCGGACCGGCCCGCCAACCCGCCAACTCATTAGTAAACGAGGAGGGCTTGACTTTTGAGCTCGGACGCCTAAGTTGGCCCGCCCCGCCCCGCCCCAATTTTGGACGGACTTAAATAAGGTGGGCCTAAACAGGGCGGGCCGCCCGCTTTTCCACCCTTACTTGATAGCAATTAGAGGAAGGGTGGTGTGTGCTTGAGGGTTTAGGGTTGATGAAGAGAATGAGTGGCAGTTGAGTATGCGTGTTTTTTATTTTGTGGTGAAAGCATTGAAAGAATGAATCGATAACAAAACCCTAGCTCATAATAAGGAAGTAACGTAGAATGAAGGTTGATTGGAGTTTTTTTGTTTTGGGCCGGTGGAATTCGAATTTCATTGGGCCCAAACTAACCAACAAAACCCATATGAACCCAATGAATCTAGAGAATTTCTTTTTCCACCCTAGACGTTTCTTATGCACCATGTGAATTTCCATATATGCCCCATGATTTTGGAGATACATCTCCGAACGCACCTCATTTATGAATAAACGTTGACATATTCCAAGATACATCTCCGAAACCATTTAATACATTCAAAACATGTCACCCAGACAACATTTATATTTGAATTGTTCCGAAGATGCATATCCGATATTATTCCAGAGATACATCTCCGAAGTGTATCAGAATAATTTATTTTTGACTATAAGTTGTGTATTTGTTTTTAGATGAACTATGAATCTCGAATAAAAAAATAGTTGCACAAAATAATAAGAGACAAATACTGAATGAAGTATAACAATATATGTAGAAAATGTCTTACAATATAGATCCAAAATATGATAAAACCATAAAAATAAAGTAGAGAGTATAGTAATACAACAAAATAATAACATACGACTACTGGGTGTGCCTGATAACATCTCCTCGGCCTTCTTTGACAGCTCTGCATCCTCAGCCATCAATCTCCCCATCCTCCGGCGATGTCTCTCGTACAAGTGTCCCATGTGCCTCCGCCACCATGGCATCCAAGACTCGCTTGACAGCAGACCCCTTAGGGTAGATACCATCGTCAATGCATGCCCGCGTAATCTCCACTATGCGACGATACCGAGGTAAGACATCATCAGTATGATCTAGCTGAGCCTGCTCCTCCTAAAGTATCTCCTGATTAGCTGGTCTCGGCAGATCTTCTGGAGCAGTCTGCACCATGTACGGATGTGACACTCTGAAGAACCACCTGTTGTATCTGTCAACGTAGCTCCAGTCGTTCGGCACTATGGTAGCCAGTGCCTCGTTTGATACCAGATGAATCTCATAATCAGCAAACATCTCATCTATCTGTCTACGAGACAAGGCAGGAGGAGCAAAGGCATCAGGGTGTCTAGGGATGGTCTGGGTGTACCCGAGCTGCTGCATGACGCGCTCGGGCAGGTGGGGAGAAATGATACGCGGTCCGCAAGCCAACCATCAGGAGTATAGCGATATGTCGTCAAATGGTCGCGTCTGACGGTGATCCACGTAGCTGTTGAAGTGCATGTCCTCAGCAACCAAACGGCCAAGGTAGACTCTAAAAGGCTCGACCTCCTGGTCCCCTCTCAACGGTATAAAAGCACAGGCACGAGGCATGTACTCAGTGTAATCATCCACACTCGCTCAGCCAGCGATGCGCGAGAAGCGCCGTAGGATCCAAGCCTAAAATGAATATTAAAAAAACATTTAAGGATCAAGAATTATCAACAATAGTTTCGCAAATATGAAATGAAAATTACAAAAAAATTCAAGGATAAAAAATTATTACCACCAGTAGTGTCACGCTCCATGTGACATGCTTCGTCTTCCACTGACACCCATCTCTCAACTTTGAATAAAGATATCACAAGCAAGCTGCCCCCAGTTGTACTCATGGATCTGAGTGACATCCAAGAAGTACTAGAGGTATGCAACGTCAGTATAAGTGGCACTCGTGTCCACAAAAATGCAAGTGCCAACCAAAAAACGAAAATAGGCCCTCAACGCACGAGTCCTGTGTAAGGCCACCTGCTAAGCATCACCGTGAGCATGTTATGCAACAAGGATCTCATCATCATATCTCTCCTTCAGGAACTCAAACTTAGCATGAGCACCCCTGGTCCTATCCACCTCCTCAATCGCCTTCCCTGGATCAGCCCCTAGATGCTCTACCATCATCTCGACTGCCTCGTCTTTAGTCATCCTACCATGATCGAGGAATCTCCCCCTGATTGGAAGATGTAACAAACACGAGATATCGTCAAGTGTGATAGACATCTCACCATGCGGGAGATGAAAAGAAGAGGTCTCAGATTGCCATTTTTTCACGAATGCATTAAGCATCCCGTGGTTGACCAGAGTGTAACCGATTATGCATAGGTATTTCAACCCATATAAGGTCACAGCCGACTGAAACCAATCCTCATCCGGATGAGCTAAGCCAACAATCTTCCTCCTATAGTTCAGAAACTTCTGGGGATCACGCACCTGAAATTTTTTCCAGAATAACCAATGTTAGTAATAATCAATGTCAGAAATAATCAATGTCAGCAATTTAAAGTAACGTAAAAAATAAATAAAAAATCCAACTAATGCTGCGTCTTTGTCCCAGATATGTCTGGCAGTGTGGTTGAGATACAGAGGAAGTAATGACAAATCAGATGGACCTTCTCCAAAACCCTCTGACTCGGCATCCGCAACAGCCTCACCCTCTGGAGGTGGCACTGGATCAGCAGGATCATCAGTGGGATGTGACATTAGACCAGTCGGAGGTGGCATTGGTGAATCATGACTTCTGCAGGAGGATGGGGGAAAGTGATGCGTCAGTTGGTGAATCCCGTCTCCTACGGGAAAAAGAAGAAGGTGGAGTGGCCTGAGGTGAAGCAGGATCCCCAGAAGTAGACTGTGCCCCAGAAGTAGACTGCGCCCCAGAAGTCGACACCTCTGCCTGACTAGAAGTACTTGTTGCCTCCGAAACCTATTGGCTCCGCTCCCGCTAGACGGATGTGTGTTGGGCTATCCTGCCATGGCTCAGTCTGTCGACTCTGTCAACCATTATGCTTGTAAGGTAAAGTAAGGCATATCATTAGTGCACGCAAACAAAACAAACAAACAAGAAAATAAAAAAATAGTATGCAGGAAATTTCGAAACACCATACAACAATAACGTTGAACAATTACGCAAATGCATCTCCGGAAACACCTCAAAACTAGTAACTTTGAAGAGTTCCAGAGATGCATCTCCAGATTTTCCTAAAGTATATGTAACGCTGAACTATTTCAGAGATGTATATCCGGAAATTTGTGCAACCCAGTGGTCGCGATAATGGCATAATGTGGCTCATGCAAGTTGAAAAAACATAATCTGATCGCCATTTTTAGCCAACAATCAAGTCATACACTAAGTCTATACTATGTTATATGTGATTCCTATCTAACCCTAATCATTGATTTCTAGACATTTACACTAAAACTCAAAATTTATCTGAAAACTCGAAAATTTATCTCAAATTTATGATTTTGATGATGTTGAATGATGTTGTTGATGATGTTTGATATTCCTTTAAGCCTTGTTTGAAATTTGATGGTGTGAAGAAGTTGAAATTTTATGTTGAGAAAATTTTGAGAAGTGTGAGGGAAGAGAAGAGTCTGGTACGACTTATGCTCCAAATTGTTCCGGAGACATATCTCCGAAATATTTCAACTAAACTTTGGGTGCGTTCGGAGATGTATCTCCGAAATCAGAGGACATATGCGAAATTTCATATGGTGCGATAGAAATGTATAAAGTGCATTAAGAAAGTGTCTAAATCCTGAACGACCAACCCGAAAACCCGACCCAACCAAACCGTACTTGCACGGACCTCATGAGTTGACCGGTTTGGGCCGGTTCTTTAACTTTTGTTCAACCCTACTTCTTAAGAATGAAAGAATGTTTCTGATTATGGAAATTTTAGTGGAGTAGGATGAAAATCATTAAAATATTAATTTTAGGTCAAAAATAAAAAGATATTGGTCTTGAAACATAGAGCAAGGAGGGCAGGTGTTATCTCTTAACAAGATAATATAAATTAATAAATATGACTTTTGTATTTATTAAAAAATCATATATATATATATATATATATATATATATATATATATATATATATATATAAATTATTGCTTGCAATTTGAAGAACTTATTTCTCGTGTTTCGAAGAATTAAAATTGTTCCGATCGATCTCGATTCTCCGTCACTATTTTTATGTGGTATTGTCTGTTTTTAATATGAAAATCCTCACTACTTTTTCTTTTAGAAAAGAGCAGTTCTGAATTAAGGAGTGTGAGTGTTGTATATAAATTATCCAACCTCGACTCTCAAACAATGTAGAATTATTTTGATCACCCTGTAACAGGGTGCAAGCATGTGGGCCAAACTCCTTCTGACATCAATGTTCTGATTGACCTCAAGTCTACATCATTGTAGTTACGAAGTATTGTCTATTTTAGATGTGAGATCTCCCGCAATTGTCTTTTAGAAAAGTTGAAAAGTAAACTTCGTCTTTTAGAAAAGTTGAAAAGTATAAATATGATATAAAAAATACTCTTGGCCTTGATTTCTACACAATGTGAAATTATTTTTAGCAGTAGAAAACATAAATAACTAGTTGTCTAGTATTTTTTTTTTTTTAAATATGACTTTATTACATCTTATATTAGATTCAAACTCGGAATTTATGATAAGATGGAAGAAATTCTTACCAAGTGATTTTGGATAGAACAAAATATTGTATATATGTTGTCTTTTCATAGAAAGTTAAGTTATTCAAAGCAAATGGATTTGTTTGTTTTGATCAGGTATATTATACGGATATAGGTCTCAAATAATTGACACACCACAACTATATGTAACATATGGAGGAACATGAAACAAATGACTATAAATAGCTTACTATATTAAGGTTCAAATTAATATATTTCCTTCTACTTACGAAAAATGATGAACTCAACTTATGTTGAACAAAAATCATCTACATAAAAGAGAAGCATTAAGAGAGGAGTCTCCATAATTGATTTTATTTTAAGGTTGATTGCAATTGGAGCCACTTAAGGAAGTGCAATTGCAATGGGAAATGCCAAAGCAAATTGGTTTGGTTTCTGTCAGCAATATAACTCTTTCTGTGAGAAAATTTCTGGTTCAATGATTGGATCCTTCATTGCAATTCCTCTCTTCTTAATCCTAATCCTTTTGTCTGCTCTTGTTCTATCAAGACCTTAAACCAATCTAATTACATGCAATGCATGCCTATTTGTAATCACTGAAAAAAATGTGAGTGTGTGTGAGAGATATCTAATTTTATACTATTAATGTATCATGTTAATGGTTACCTATCTGTTTGATATTCAATGTTTGCATTACTGTAATTTTCTGCAAAATTGCAACATTAAACAATGTTCATGCTTCAACAAAGCTAGAGCCGCGGCTTTTCGTCACACCGCTATCGTCCATTAACTTTCTTACCTTCTCAACCCCATCCCACTCACCTCGCGAAGCGTATAAGTTTGACATCAACACATAGTCACCACTCTGGTCCTTTCTCATTCTAAGAAGTTTCTCATTAGCCACTTTTGCCAATTCCACATCTCCATGAACCTTACAAGCTCCAAGCAGAGTCCTCCATACAATTGCATTAGGTTCAATTTTCATGGATTCGATGAACTTAACAGCTTCCTCTAAAAGTCCAGCGCGTCCTAGCATGTCTACCATACACCCGTAATGCCTAATGTTCGGCTCAATATTATATTCACTTCTCATGAGATCAAAATATTTATAACCCTCATCGATTTTACCAGCATGACTACACGCTGCCAAAACGCAACCAAAAGTTATATCATTTAGACAAACCTTAGTCCTCAGCATCTCCTTAAACAAGTCAAGTGATTCCTCGGCATGTCCATGGAAAGCCAAACCAACAATGACCGAGTTCCACGAGATCACATCTTTATCTCTTATAGACCGAAACACATGAAGTGCTTCATCAATGTTTCCACATTTAGCATACATATCAACAATTGCATTCCCTAACAACGTGCTCAACTTTCCCTTACTAATCTCCATAACCTTATCATGTACTTTTTTACCAATTTCCAAATCCCCCAAATCAGCACAAGCAGACAACAAACTCAACAAAGTCACCTCGTCCGGACAAATCCCGACTCTACTCATCTCATCAAACAACTCCAACGCCTCTTGGTTCAAGTTACAAACCACATAACCCGCGATCACTGCGTTCCAACTAACAACATCTCTAATCGGAGCCTCATCAAAAAGCAACCTCGCATTCTCCATCTCCCGTTGCTTAGCATACCCAGTAATCATCACATTCCATGACACCAAGTCTCTATCAGGCATTTCATCAAACAGTTTCCGTGCATAATTCAAATCTCCACGTTTCGCATAACCAGCAATGAGGGAAGACCAAGCAACCACATCACCCTTACAAGAATCGTCAAAAAGTGAAGTTGCTACCTTCAAGTCACCACATTTAGCATGAAAAACCAAAAGGGCATTCCTCACAAACGTATTTGAACCAAACCCAAATCTCAAAACTCTTCCATGAACCGCTGAACCAGTATTGAACCAGAAAAGCTTAGTACATGCTTTGAGAACAAAAGGGAAAGTGTAGTTATCAGGCTTAACAAAACAGCGGTGCATTTGAGAATACAATGAGATAGCTCGTAGAGGATCAGGGCTCTGAGAGGAACCACGAATCATGGCGTTCCACATGAATGTGTCTGGTTCGGGAATTTGGGCAAACATTTGGTGTGCATAGTTTGTGACCGTTGGAGTTGCAACGGGGCCCACAAGTGAGGTGGCGATTGTTAATACGAGGTTTCTGAGGAAGACAACGTTGAAGGAAGTGTCGAAACCGTTGATGATTATCAAAGCGTGGATTTGTTTGAGGGTTACGAGGTTGGGAATTGGGGTGGTTGTGCCTATTCTTTTTCTGATCATGATGTTAATCTTCTTCGTTTCTATTAGGTTGTGAATTGTGGTGGTTGCATGGTTTGTTTGTTTTCATTTTGAAAAGAAGTTTCATTCAATAGCTACAATGAAGTTAAGTCACATTGCATGGCTTGTTCTCTACTCATTTGATTGAGGATATCTGCAAAAGCTATCACTATAACACTAAAATCAGAATCAGTGTTTGAATGAGATGGAGTTTTGAAAATGCGTGTTAAGAAAATATTTGGGTAACCTCAAAGGGTTAATTTAGTGGTGAAGCCTTGGGTCTTGAGAGTGTGCTCCTCTCAAGATTTCAGGTTCGAATCCTATTAGGTGCAATCAATCATTGTGTGGGTCAGTGTTTGAATAGACATTATCGATGGAGTTTGTTCGTTGAGAATGTCCATTGGAAATAGAGAGCTCCATAGTGGCGTTGAGTGGGGTAATTGACATGACGAACGTGCACATTTAATACACCTTGCATAAACAGAACGTTGTTACCGCAAAGGCCTCAATATGCACCCACACATGTAAAGGTAGGGTAAGGAGGTGACACACATAGGTCCCCTAGAGTGCATTAAAATATTGTTACAAATGTGAGACTTCATCTGAGCCGTTGAATTTGATCTTTATTTTTCTAAAGAATTATGGCCGTCAAACTTGGTGCCCTTCATTTCTATAAAGCGGCAACTCGAGGTTTATTTTCACTTTTAGACTTTTTTTCTTTATTTGTTGAGAGATATCAGAGGTAACTTTGCATGTGAATCATTTGCCCCTTGTCAAATTTTTTGGGATTTGGATCGGCTCGTTTGAGCTTTTCTTGCATTTTCATTATGAGTTCTCAAACACTTGCATAAACGTAATGTATTTTCTTATGCTTCATTCATTCAATTCTATCATTTCAATCTTATTTGCATATGAAGAACTTAGGGAATCTAGATATTCTCACTGTAGACCTTTGTGATGTAGAAGTTAACGATGTTGATTCCATTACTAAATCAAAGATGGGTAATCCAGGAGATAGGGAGTCTGTTCCCACTGGGATAAATATAAAATAAGTTAGGGATGAGATTAACTTTGGGAAAATCCAGATGACTAACCATATTGTTGTAGAAAACCTCATGGGTGATTGTAATGCGCAAAATGTTGCTAGAATCTTAGAATATATATATATATATATATATATATATATATATATATATATATATATATATATATATATATATATCCTCAAACAAAAGTAAGTGTCAACAACCACAACCAAGATTTCCAAACACCAAATCAACCGAAAACATCAATGGTTCAAACTCGACACATGCACGCACAAAGTATTTCCACAAAGTTGCATAGAATCAAAACATAATTATGAACTAAGTTCTAAACACAACATTACACAATGCAAAATCAAGTACCTACAAGCTTAAGTTGAATCATCTAAATTCACTTATTATAAACACACTATGTACATAATTTCACACGGGACAAAACACTCTCACAAGCAATCGTGCCACATCCGGAATCATTCATGCATTCATCTCACAAAGTTATAAAAAATAAGTAGAAACAAAGATCACGAAGGACTTTTATGGTTGTACTTTGGCTTGGTTAAAAACAAGGGTCATATCTAAACGGTCATTGAACACAAACGGGTAATAACATTGAAGATCATTTTTTTTCAACTTTCTCATTCTTTTTCACACTTAATTCCTTCTTTTCACAATGCATTCTCTTCTTTTAATTTTCTTTTCTCTTTTTGATCTTTTTCCATCTTCTTGTTTTTTATTTCTTTTTCTTAGAATGCATTGCATCACCAATTCCTTTCTCCTTTCAAATTAAACCATTCTCCCCAACTTCAACGATATTACAAGTTCATTTTAAATGCCCTTCAAAATGGGTTAAAATTCGGGTTCATGATTCACACAAAAAAATTGTCTTTTTAGGCTCAAAAGGAGTTTCAAATACGCGCACACTCACAAGGTTACTTGGAAGTGTTTTTGGAACGGTGGTTTTCCTCATAGTGCACAAAAATTGCCTTGATCATTTCTAAGTTTCCAATCATTAAAAACAACTCACAAGATTAAACATGAACAAAACGAGTAAAGCAACGATTACTTGACTCAATTTTTTTTTGGTGAACAATGGAAAGCATCTCACTTTTGTGGTTTTGTCCTAATTGATTCACACATGAACAAGTATTTACAACACAATGCATTATCATAATCTTGTATAAAGCACTAACTCACAATCATGCTAAAATTCTACTCAACACATTCACACTTTGATTGTGCACCAAAATCAAGAATTCTATCATCACCATCAATGTTTAATGCTAACAAAGCACTCTTCTTGTGCTAACACAAAATTTTCAAAAATTATGGGCAATTATCACTTTCTTTGCGCAAACACATAAAAAAAAAAATTTAAACTAAACAAAATTTCACACCAACTGAAATATATAAGTACTGGTGTAAACACACCGAAATTGTACTCGCTAAAGTGATCCAAAATACTACAACAGAAAAGTCTCGCCGAAGCGATTCAACATACTAACTGTCATATAAAAAAAACTGCAAATAAAATTTTGAAAATAAAATTCATAACACAAAATAAAAATCCTTCACTTTGAAGCCTCCTCTAATTAACCAAATCATTGAGATCGTCCTGCATCTCATCACCATCATCACCATCATCGTCATCATCATCATCATTCGCAACAACACCACCGGTGCTTGCTCCCTTCGAAAAGAACGGGCGCCTGTCCCCAGGCCAATTTGCATAAGCGTCGAACGACTCCCTTGTAGGAAAAGGAGTGTACTCCGCCGGATGCGTCTGGAAATAATACATTTGCTGCATACAATCAAAGGTAAAATGATTCGATCAGTGTAGTGACTCACCCATATCCCACGTGTAGTTAAACACCGCTTTCATATCGAAAACGGATGGGTCACTTTCATCTGCCTGACCGCTCCTTGCCCACCAGAACTACTGCCAATCTCAACAGCCTTCTTTTTCTTTCTTTCTTCCTTGGACTTGCAAAACCTATCCAAATAGTTGTCGTCAACCAGAAATTTAAGTTTCTCATTAATTACACCTGGAATAAGAATGTTAGTTTGATAGATTAAAGCCTGAACCAGACAAGGAAAGATGATGGGAGCATCATCATGCACTCCCGACCTCCGAGTATTATCAACAAATTTTTTCATTTCCCAAGCAATAATTTGGGCGATATCCACCTCTTTATCCTCCGTGATACAGTACATAAGGAGTCCTGTATCAAGAGGGACAAAAGAACGGTGATGTCGCGACTTTACATTATAGCAAAGCAATAGGAGAATGGCCTGTGCTTCCGGAGTCATGTATTTCCTACTGTATTTGATCGGCTCCCTTTTTGCATTCCGATCGACCTTGCAACCTGGTTTGAGAATCGAACTGGCTACCATTTTGTGATCATACTTTACTGCTGAAAGCTTCACGAAATCATCGATTTGTAGGCTTCATAAGCTACTAGGACTGCCCAAGATCCTATTAATGGCATCCATGCTGAACTGATCTCTCGACCCCTTACGAAGGTCTTAAATTTGTAAAATTCTCCTTCGAGCTGAAGCACGTTAGCATAGAATTCTTTGATCAGCTGGTAACAAACGCGATCAGCCAGGTTCATCAGCTTATCCCACTTTTTCTTTTCAAAGATCGCCTGAATCCGAAGGTAGTCCCCCTCACGGTCGATTGCAAACCTCTTTTCAGAGAGAACACGTCTGCCCTCAAGAGACTTAATCTGAGCTTCATGCTCGGCAGACAAAAACCGACCGCCGTCAAACTCCAATGGAATATCTGATGAGGAAGCAACATTCTTATGTTTCTTCCTTGAAGCATGCTGAGGACCAAAGCGGGAAGACATCTGTACAAACCAAACAAAAACACAGCACAAACATACACATTAGCACTGTTATTCATACGAAAAAAAACCCGATACAAACAACGAAAACCCCAAGACTGGGCAACACAGGGCTGGCGCCCTAGCAGCGCCGGGCGACCCAAGAGTGCAACTGCTCCCCTCTACCGCCGAGCGGTAATCGCGACTTCAGAAGAGATTTTTAAGAGCAGGTATGCTCTTCTCTTACCCATCCCTCTTCAACCCATTATCAAAAAACAACACAGATAGCACAAATAAGAACATGCAAGGTTGAAGAAAGATGTCTATCTCACAATCATCTATGTCAACCATTAACAAACCTAACCACATTTTTTTTCTACAATGATAATGATTAAGAAAAGAAGAACAACCAAGAATAAAAACTACATGCTTACCTTAAGCCTGGAGGGTTTGAAATGGGTGCACGTGAGAGCAAAGGGTGAGAGAATGAGAGAGTGAGCTAGGGTTTTCCAACGGGAGAGAATGAGAGAAAAATTTCAAAACTTTCTCTCAAGCCTTTTAAAAAACCAAGGGTAAAATTAGAAAAGCCCCCCAATTGGAATTCCAACCCTTAAATTAAATCAGAAAATGTTTCAAATTCCCCCTCCTAAACTCTCTTGCCTGGCCAATCAGAGGCGAGGCCTCTGCAAATTTTTAAGCACCGCCGGGCGGTATAATACAGCGCCGGGTGCTTCACACCAGATAGCAGATTTTCTGCTATGGTGCTGCAGACCAGTTTGTGCAACCATAACACATTCAACTCACAACACGCAGCAATCACAATTTTTTTCACTCCAAAAGGCAATGCAACAATAAAAACACTACAAAGCACGAAATACTTACAATGTTGGGGTGCCTCCCAACAAGCGCTTGTTTAACGTCGGCTAAGCTCGACGGTCCAAGATGATCAACGATCATCAAGAAACACAGAACCCAAATCGCGATCAAAATCGCCTCCGAGATAAATTTTCAAACGTTGGCCATTCACGGACCTACTTTCTTTTTTCTGCAAATCTTCAATCACAACAGTTTCATAACTTTTCACCTCTTTGACACGAAACGGTCCTGACCACTTCGATTTTAACTTTCCCGAGAAAATTTTCAACTGGGAATTGAACAGTAATACCATTTGGCTAACCTTGAAATCCTTTTTCCGGATCTTCTTATCGTGATACCCTTCACCTTCTCCTTATACAACCAACTAGAATGATATGCGGCATTCCGCATTTCCTCCAATTCATGCAGTTGTATTTTTATTTTTTCTCCGGCCAAGTTTTTATCAAAATTTAACAATTTCATGGCCCACAATGTTTTGTGCTCCATTTCAACGGGTAAATGGCATGTTTTATCATAGGCCAATTGAAACGGAGTTAAGCCAATTGGAGCCTTGTAAGCGGTACGATACGCCCACAATGCCTCGTCCAATTTTTGTGACCAATATTTTCTTGAACTTGACACGGTTTTTTCCAGAATTTTTTTCACCTCACGGTTGGACACCTCGGCTTGACCGTTCGTTTGTGGGTGGTAAGGGGTCGCCACTTTATGCGTTACACCATAATGTTTCAAAACACTTTCAAGGGATGTATTGCAAAGGTGTGACACGCCATCAATTATAAGAACCCTAGGAGTGCCAAAACGGGCAAAGATGTTTTTCTTTAAAAATTTTATTACCGTTTTGCCATCAGCCTTAGGTGAAGCAATCACTTCAACCCACCTCGAAACATAATCAACCGCCACTAAAATCTACTCATTTCCAAAAGAGGGTGGGAATGGACCAACAAAATCTATGCCCCAACAATACAAAATTTCAACCTCTTGGATATTTTGAAGGGGCATTTCATCTCTTTTTCCATTTCCACCAGTTCTTTGGCAAGTATCACAACTTTGCGCATGGAGATTTGCGTCTTTAAATAGAGTAGGCCAATAAAAGCCTGATTGCAAGACTTCCGTCGCCGTTCTCGAACCATTAAAATGGCCTCCATAAGGCGAGTTGTGACAGTTCCAAAGAATACTCTGAGCTTCATCATTCATGACACACCTTCTCGAAAGGTTGTCACCTCCTAACTTGAACAAGTAAGGGTCATCCCACACATAATAATTAGCATCCAACAAGACTTTTTTTTATTTATTTCAAGTTAGGTCTTCGGGTATCCAACCGGTTGCTTTCTGGTTAGCAATATCCGCAAACCACAACCTAACTTGGACTCGAAACAATTTATCATCCGGAAATTCCTCTCGGATTTCCTTTTCTGTTTTGGTTACCTCCACATTGATCAAGCGGGACAAATTATCCGCCACCAAATTCTCTGAACCCTTTTTATCCTTTATTTCCAAATCAAATTCTTAAAGTAAAAGGATCCAACGGATGAGCCTTTGCTTCAAATCCGGTTTAGTGAGCAGATATTTGATTGCCGAATGATTAGTGTAGATTACCACTTTTGACCCTATTAGGTAAAAACGAAACTTCTCAAGGGCGTATACAATCGCAAGTAATTCTTTTTCGGTTGTGGCATAATTTACTTGCGCCTCATTTAATACCTTGCTTGCGTAATGTATAGCATGAAAGGTTTTGTCCTTCCTTTGACCTAACACCGCTCCAATAGTATAACCACTCACGTCGCACATTAGTTCAAAATTTAAAGTCCAATTTGGCGCGATGATTATTGGAGCGGTAATTAGTTTTTCTTTCAAAATTTGGAAAGCAATAAGACATTCATCGTCAAATAGAAATACCTGATCTTTGTTGAGCAAGTTGCTCAGTGGCCTTGCTACTTTTGCAAAATCTTTGACGCATCACCTATAAAATCCCGCATGCCCTAAAAAGCTTCTGATTCCCTTGACGTTGGTAGGAGGAGGCACCTTTTCAATCACTTCAATCTTCACTTGATTGACTTCAAGGCCTTTGGAAGAAACTTTGTGCCCAAGCACAATTCCCTCCGTCACCATAAAGGTACACTTCTCCTAATTCAACACCATGTTTGTCTTTACATACCTCTCAAGGACGGCTTCCAAATTCTTCAAGCACAAATCGAAAGATGCTCTAAACACGAAAAAATCATCCATAAACACCTCCATTGTCTTTTCTATGAGGTCGGAGAAGATAGCTTGAACACACATTTGGAAAATTGCCGACACATTACATAAGCCAAAAGACATCTTTCGATAAGCAAAAATTCCAAAAGGACAAGCAAAAGCCGTCTTCTCGTAGTCCGCCAGGTCAACCGCAATTTGATTATAGCCCGAATAACCGTCCAAAAAACAATAGAATTGTTGCCCAGATAACCTCTCGAGCATTTGGTCCATGAATGGAAGTGGAAAATGGTCTTTTCTTGTTGCGGTGTTCAACCTTCGATAGTTAATACACATTCTCCACCCCATCACGATCTTTGTTGGGATTAACTCATTCTTCTCGTTTCGGATAACGGTCATGCCACCCTTTTTAGGAACAACGTGCACGGGGCTTACCCATGGACTATCAGAGATCGGGTAGATCATTCCCGCATCCAAAAGCTTCACAACTTCTTTCCGAACAACCTCTTTCATAGTAGGATTCAAGCGGCGTTGTGGTTGAGCAACTGCCTTGAAATCCTCTTCCATTAGAATCTTGTGCATACAATACGATGGACTAATTCCTTTAAGATCGGAAAGAACCCACCCTATAGCTTCTTGATTTCTTTTCAACACTTGCATCAAAAGAGTTTCTTCTTTGTCGGACAAAACGTTGCTAATAATAACCGGCTTGTTCCCACTTTCATCAAGGAATTCATACTTCAAATTAGAAGGAAAGACCTTCAATTCAAGTTGAACTTTCTCATCACTTGGTTCTTTCTTCAACTCTTCATTCTCAACTTCCCATGGTTGCAATTCTTTGAGAGATTCAAGCTCTTTCAAACATTCTTCAAGAGCTCTTTCCTCTTCATCAGAAAATACTTCAAAAGCATCATCAAGAGCCATTTCCAAAGTGAAATTCTGGTATCAGATGTGTGATGTTAAGTGTGATGTCACAATAACACAATCTTCTATATAAACAAGGTAATAACAATAGTAAATCAACACAATGAATTGTTCACCCAGTTCAGTCTAACTACCTAAGTCTGGGGGCTACCAAGCCAGGGAGGAAATTCACTATAAGTAGTATTAAATTACAGACTCAACAATCCCAGTTGACATCTACTAATCTTAATCACTACCCAATGACACTTCTACCTAAGAGACCACTTAGATATGAGAAACCACTCACTCCCTAAATCACCTCAGTGATACAATTCAAGGATTACCAATTAAAACCCACCTTGATCCTGCTTAACAGCTTTGATCAAGAACAACTCTCTCTTGCTTAACAGCTCTAGAGAAACCAATTACAACTCAAAATAGTAACACCAATTCAAACATGAATGGTTTACAAAAACACACACGAAAAATCAAATTGACTCTCAGTCTATGCTCTCTGTCTTCGTTCTCATCCAAAAAGGGTTGAGGCTGCTTTAAATATCCTTCTGACTTGGGCTTGGACCTCTTCCAAAATATCTGATTTGATTTGTTATTAAACAGAATTTAAAACAGATTTGATCTTCTAATCTTTTTAAATCTTTTCAAATCAGCCCTAATGTAGTTACATGATCTGCTCCATATCTAATTGAAAATATCTTCTCCAAGATATTCACATACAATCTCTCTAACAGATATCCTCAAAACAAACTAACACGCGCAGCCCTAAAACATCACAACCTGATGTTCTGATGTTCAGATAACTGATGTCAAGACATCAAGTTTAACATCAGCAAATAAAACTTCTCCAAGATATTCGCATCCAATCTCTCTAACAGATATCCTCAAAACAAACTAACACGTACAACCCTAAAACATCACAACCTGATGTTCTGATGTTCAGATAACTGATGTCAAGACATCAAGTTTAACATCAGCAAATAAAACTTCAACCCTGCAACAACTAATGTTAGAAACCAATGTTAAGACATCAGACATATGACATCAACATTGTTCAACTTTGTTTTACCAAAATTCCAGCCAATACAAGAACTAACAATCTCCCCTTTTGGCTAATTTTGGCTAAAACAATCTCTGCCAACATCAGAGGCACCTGCAGCGGAAAAACTTCATACTCCTCAATACAGCAATCACATCCAAAATCTGCATAAAGCTAAACTCCCCCTCAAGTCAAGAACCAGCATACCAGCTGTTCAAACATGCACACTCCCCCTCAAGCCTAGAACCACATCAGACAACTAGGCAACACATAGGCTAACTCTCCCCCTTTTTAGCCACAATTTGACAACCACCAACAAGTTATACCCTAACACTTACAACAGTTAGTCCTACTAGCTCTCCTTGTCAGTCAAAAGTCAGCACCACAAGACAAGACAAATCATAGAACAAAAACTAGATAAGCATAAAAGTACTTTTATCCAAGTTACACAACATGCACCCAATGTGCAGAAACAAAAAAAAACTACAACCTACAAAAGCAAAAAAAAATAGCAGAAGCAGCAATTCAATCTTCATTAGTATCAAAACCATCTATAGCATCCTCTTCACCTTCCTCTGAACCTGAATCTTCAGCATTGACACCCACATCATCTTCACCCTGTTCCAAGGATTTGATCATCTGCTCAATTTTCATCTTCCTAGCAGTGCTAGTACTGATCACCATATCAAGATCCTTGCAGGCCGCCTTCAATTCTTCAATCAACTCAGTTTTAGTACAGGCCTTCTTAACACCAGAACTTGATGTTACAACAATGTCTGGAACATGATTCCCAACAAACAACTTGGGATGCAAGGATAAAGTTGACTCCCTCTTACATGCTATATCTGAACTAGTTAAAATTCCAGGATGTTGATCTAAGATCATTCCACTGACAAGGGAAGGGAATGCTATAGGCATCTTGATAGCATTAGTGGTAGCATGCTTCACAACTTGATCAAATATGTAATTTTCATAATTGAACTTGACCATTTTCCCAACAGTATAAATAAACCTTCCTAATCCCACAGCTATGGTGGTTTTGTGATTAGTAGGTACCCAGTTAGCAGCTCCAATTCTGTGCAAAATAGCATACTTGATACTGAGTTTGCTAGCTGTCAATTTACCCTTCAGTTGCCAAACCTTCACTTGAGTGGCTGTGATCTCTTTACACACATCATTATCAGTCACTTCCAATTCACAACCCTCTTGATCATCTCTTCCCAGATACTTATTGATGGTACTAGGAGAGAAATTAATACACTTACCCCTAACAAACACCTTTATGAAGTCCACACTTCTTTTATCAGAAATGTCTATAGGAATGTTAACAACAAATTCCTTAACAAGTCCAGCATAGCACTTAGAGAATTTAGTTACAATTCTCAACAGGCCAGCAGCATGAATGAGCTCCATAATTTCTTTCATCTCCAATGCATCTTTGCCAAGCTCTCTTTCCAGAGCTAATCTCCTTTGACACACAAATTTCCACATTAGAGCACTGCTAGCATAATGAAAGGATATGTTGTCCACTGGAACTTCAGGAACCTTATAAAAAATTCTCTTCAAAATGGACTTTCTGACTGGGGTGATGTCTTGAACATCTTCCTCAACATCATACTCAGATTCAGATTCTTCTCTAATCTTTCTCTTTTTGGAAGTCACAGCAACCTTGCTCCAAGATTTTGTTGGACCAACTACAGATGTCTTTTTCTTCCTTCCTTCAACTGTCATCTTAGGAGAAGATTCCACAGTCTTTCCTTTTCTAGTCTTCAATCTTTTGGCAATACCAGGAACAACATTACCAATTACTTCATTATCAGATAAGTCAACAACATCCACCACATCAGCACTCTTCTTCCCTCTGGGACTAGGAGTAACATCCTTAGCAGGTGATGTTCCAACATCATGTTCAACATCAACCTCATCTTCAACATGAGTATCATTATCTTCAACTTCAGCTTCTGCATCTTCAATGACAGACACAGCCAATCTGTGAAGATTGGTTTCAGAAGTTTGCATGTCACCATTTTCTCTAACAGATTGATCAGCAGGCATTTAACTCAGAGGTCTAGATATTCCCTTCACAGAAATCCCTTTCTCAAAATTTTTTGTGACAATCTGATCAATACTTTTGTCCACGTCTACCCTTTCTTTAACAGCTTGAGGAAGAGGGTTGGTAGTCTTAGGAGTAGGTTTGTCTCCAAACAAAACACTAGTGACGAACGCTCAACTTTTGCTATCATTAAATTTCTTACCCGCAGATTGATCAGAAGTATTACCTTTTGAAGGCCTCTTAGGTTGATACTTCTAAGGTCTTTTCTTTTCTGAACCTGGAATCATAGAGAGAGGCGCTATGTCCAAGGCTTCATCCATTGAAACTTCTTTCGTTGAAACCCTAGATGTTGCATGCGAAGAGCTTTTTGAATCAGACTTCTTGGAGGGAGATGAACCATATTGAGACATTGTTCCTTTGAAACAGTTGATGTACAAGGATGTATTGTGTCTTCCGATCTTAGATGAGAAGATGAACAGACTTGGAGTGTGGTGATTGATGTAGCGTGTGAGAGTAATAATAGGGAATGATAGCCTGAGGTAAGGGGGCTGCTTTTGTTGGTCACTTAAAAGCCAATAAATGTATTTTCCCCACCAAAACAAATTTCCTTTTAAATTTTTGAAATATAATAAATGCACACCATAAGTCACTAACCTTTGATGCCTTTTCCACATGCCCAAATTTCTACTTAAGACTTCACAAATTTCAGCACACATATCTTTAGGGAAATTGTCATTAACTTCATATCTGAGTGATCAACCTTTATGACCTTAGTTTCTTCAAGATTTCCTCTGAATAGTTGCATAACACTAGGTTATTTGGTGATCCTTCTAATGTCACATTCAGATGTCATAACATCATCCTTGACATTACATGATGAGCTGGACTCTTGAGGAACCCATAAATAACAGTTATCTATGGATCTAACTCCCCTCATAATGACTTCACTCTTCTCATTAGTCACTAAACATTCATCTTTAGTGTAGCTAACCTTGAATCCTTCATCACATAACTGACTGATGCTAATCAAATTAGCAGTCAATCCTTTGACAAGAAGTACATTTTCAAGATTAGGTCCAGCCTCACAATTCAATTTTCCAACTCCTTTAGCTTCCGCTTTTTCTCCATTACCAAAAGTTACATCATTTGTGGAGTAAGTCCTGATATCCACCAAATGATTCTTGAAACCTATCATATGCTTTGAGTAACCACTGTCAAAATACCAACCATCCATAGTTGGGGTTCTAACAGATGAGTGAGCTAATAGACATGTGACAACAGCTTTAGGAACCCATTGTTTAATAGCCTGAGGCCTGTTCTGCTTATGTCTAGGTTGAGGAACAAATTTGGGATAACCATGCAGTTTAAAGCAAGAAGATTGTATATGGCCAAATCTGCCACAATAGTAACATCTCACTCTTTAAATCTCTTCTCTGAAGTGATTGAAATGTCTGCCACCTTGATGATGATTTCTGTCATACTGCTGAGGCTGCCATCTGTCAAAATATTGATGCTGTCTTCTCCCATAATTAGGCTATCTTCTGTAGTGATGGGTCTGTATTTTGTAATGATTATGCTGTCTTTTACCATGATGATGCAGCCTTCTTCTGCCATAACCATGAGGCACAACATTATTATGTCCAAAACCAAACATTTTCCCTTGATGTTGAGACATCGGATAGAACATGTTATGTTTGAAACTAGAAGTCTGCATACTCCTATGGTATTGGGGAGGCATATACTGCCTAGCTCCAGAAGCCTGAGGCTTTCCTTGAGGTTGAGGCAAAACCTTCTTAGGAACAGAACCATATCCCTTTCCATTATTTTGTGGCCCAAGGTGAGGGACAACCTTCTTAATTCCAGAACCATGTCCTTTTTCATGATGATGAGGAAGGTTCTGTTTAACCCCAGAAGAACTAGCCTCTGCAGATATCTTCTTCTCACCCTCATATCCTAGACCAGTCTTATCACTTGCCCCTTTTCTAGCTTCAAGTATTTTATCTAGAGTGTCAGTTCCACTATTTAACATTCTGATGGATTTTGACATTTGATCAAGCTGGGATTTTAACAACAAAACTTCATTCTCAAGTTCAGCTTTATCAGTCTCAAGATGTATTATAATCTTCTTCTGCTTCTCCCCTTCTTGACAGACCTCTTCACTTTTCAGACACAACTCTTGATAAGAAGATGCCAGCTCTTCAAAGGTCAATTCACCATCACTAGACTCTCCATCAGAGGCACATATTCCAGTCAATGCCTTAACATGCTTGGCATTCTCTTCTTCACTTTCACTATCTGTATCAGACCAGGAAACAGATAACCCATTTTTCTGCTTTTTGAGATATGTAGGACATTCTTTCTTGACATGACCATAACCTTCACACTCATAACATTAAACTCCTTTGTCATGATTGGACTTTTCTTCATCTCTTGTTTTCTTCACTTGATCACTAGACCTGTTGTTGTCAGATGTGATGTTCTTAACATTAGGTCTATAGTTTCTGTCCATTCTCTTTAACGCCTTATTAAACTGTCTCCCAAGCATCACAACAGCATTTGACAGTTCCTCATGAGTTTTAAAATTACACTCCTTCTTACCATCTTCAGTATTAGACACCAAAGCTATGCTTTTGGTCTTCTTTTCAGGCTCTTCATTTAATCCTAACTCAAAGGTTTGAAGAGAACTAATCAACTCATCAACCCTCATCTTGCTGATGTCTCGAGCTTCTTCAATAACAGTCACCTTTATTTTATATCTCTTGGGAAGGGATCTGAGAATCTTCCTTACCAGTTTCTCTTCAGTCATTCTTTCTCCTAAAGCACTAGAAGCATTGGACAGCTCAAGAATATTCATGTGAAAATCATGAATGGTTTCATCCTCCTTCATCTTCAGATTTTCAAACTTAGTAGTCAACAGTTGAAGTCTTGACATCTTGACCTTGGAAGTTCCTTCATGGGTAGTTTTCAAGACATCCCAAACTTCCTTAGCTACTTCACAAGTGTTTACCATCCTAAAGATGTTCTTGTCAATACCATTAAAGATGGCATTCAAAGCTTTTGAATTTCCAAGTGCAAGCTCATCTTCTTCCTTGGTCCAATCTTCCTCAGGTTTCAGCTTTGTTGTACCATCCTTTTCAACAATAACAGGTGCTTTCCATTCTTTTAAGACAACCTTCCAAGCCCTGCTGTCTAATGACTTCAAGAAGGTAACCATCCGTGGTTTCCAATAGTCATAATTAGAGCCATCTAGAATAGGGGGTCTATTCACAAATCCACCACTCTCCTTGTCCATTGCACCAGAAAGTATCAGCCCTAGATCTCACCCAGATGCAGAGCAGGATGCCTGCTCTGATACCAATTGAAATTCTGGTATCAGATGTGTGATGTTAAGTGTGATGTCACAACAACACAATCTGCTATATGAACAAGGTAATAACAACAGTAAATCAACACAATGAATTGTTCACCCAGTTCGGTCTAACTACCTACGTCTGGGGGCTACCAAGCCAGGGAGGAAATTCACTATAAGTAGTATTAAATTACAGACTCAACAATCCCAGTTGACATCTACTAATCTTAATCACTACCCAATGACATTTCTACCTAAGAGACCACTTAGATATGAGAAACCACTCACTCCCTAAATCACCTCAGTGATACAATTCAAGGATTACCAATTAAAACCCACCTTGATCCTGCTTAACAGCTTTGATCAAGAACAACTCTCTCTTGCTTAACAGCTCTAGAGAAACCAATTATAACTCAAAATAGTAACACCAATTCAAACATGAATGGTTTACAAAAACACACACGAAAACTCAAATTGACTCTCAGTCTATGCTCTCTGTCTTCGTTCTCATCCAACAAGGGTTGAGGCTGCTTTAAATATCCTTCTGACTTGGGCTTGGACCTCTTCCAAAATATCTGATTTGATTTGTTATTAAACAGAATTTAAAACAGATTTGATCTTCTAATCTTTTTAAATCTTTTCAAATCAGCCCTAATGTAGTTACATGATCTGCTCCATATCTGATTGAAAATATCTTCTCCAAGATATTCACATCCAATCTCTCTAACAGATATCCTCAAAACAAACTAACACGCGCAACCTTAAAACATCACAACCTGATGTTCTGATGTTCAGATAACTGATGTCAAGACATCAAGTTTAACATCAGCAAATAAAACTTCAACCCTGCAACAACTAATGTTAGAAACCAATGTTAAGATATCAGACATATGACATCAACATTGTTCAACTTTGTTTTACCAAAATTCCAGCCAATACAAGAACTAACAAAAAGGAGACACTATATGAACATGCTTAGAAACCTCCAAAGTTGCTTCTTCTATTGCATCGAGACGAAAGCTATCATATTTGTCTTTTGAATGCTTCATTGCTTCGAATAGATTAAAAGATACCTCTTCATTTAGAACCCGCACTTTCATAAGGCCGTCATCGACATCTATCATCATGCGAGCGGTCTTCATAAAAGGGCGACCAAGAATTAGAGGAGCATCATCATTCTCTTCCATATCAATAACAATGAAGTCCGCCGGAAAGAAATATTTATCAACTTTCACCAACTCATCTTGCGCCAACCCAATCAGATGAGTGGTAGATTTATCGGCCAATTGCAATGTCATCCGGATGCCCTTAATTTCAATGTTCCCAAGCTTTTTCACAATAGATAATGGAATTAGATTGATGCTTGAGCCCAAATCAATAATAACATTTCCAACAAAGACATTACCAATTGTAACAGGTAAGGTAACTCGCCCCGGATCGGTTTCCTTCTTCGGGAGAGTTCTTTGAATAATGGCACTACAATTTGCCACAAGAACAACGGTTTCCGGCTCCGAATATTTTCGCCTCTTTGTGAGAATATCCTTCATAAATTTGGCATACTTTGGCATTTTCTCTAGAGCTTCGGAAAAAAGGATGTTGATTTATAGTTACTTAAAGATATCCATGAATCTTGAGTATTGCCTAGCATTTTCTTTCCTTGTCGGCACATGAGGGTAAGGCATATTTTGAGTCGGTATCGGATTCATCTTCTCCTTCTCCTTCTTAACTCTCACATGTTTCTCTTTTTTCTTCACTTCCTCCACACTCTCATTTTCAACTTCAACAATTTCAATATTTTTCTTTTCAACCACAACCTCATTATCATTTTTCTTTTCAACTTCAACATTATCATTTTTCTTTTCAACTTCTTCTTCCTCATCACTATCCTCCTCAACAATACCATCAATTTTCTTCTTTTTCCACCCTCTCATTTTCTTTTGCTAACTCCTTCCCACTTCTAGTAACAATTGCCTTGCAATGCTCCTTCGGGTTTACGTGAGTATTTGTGAAGAATGAAGGACCCGCTTGTTGCTCGGCAATTTGTTTGGCAAGTTGCCCAACTTGATTTTCGAGATTATTTATCGCCGCATCACTACTCTTTTGGTTGGCCATAGACATTTGAATGAATTGATTCAAAGTGTCTTCCAACTTAGAGCTAGGAACCGGAGGTGGTGGAGGTTGATAAGGATTTTGCCGGCTTGAAGAACCGCCACCATAACCTTGATTATTTTGATAGTTCCCCCTCGGTTGATATCCTTGACTGCTTTGGTAATGTTGTTGAGGATTATTTTGATATGGTTGTTATTGTTGTCTTCCTTGATAATCTCGTTGATTGTACATGTAGTTCGTTTCTTCAAATCCCGGTGGAGGACAAAATCCGGTGTCATGCTCTCCTTTTCAAAGTTCACAACATGCAACTCACTTACTCTTGCTCGGTTGCTCATGCATTTCCTTCAATTGTTGTGGAAGCTTCGACATTTGTTGAGTCAAAAGTTCCACTTATTGAGATAAAAGCTTGTTTTGAGCTAGGATAGCATCATTAGTTCCCAATTCCAAAACTCCCGGAGTCCTTTGAGAAGGACCACGGTTATGACTTCCCTGATGGTCATTCAAAGCCATCTTATCAATTATGGCAATGGCTTCTTCGACACTCTTGCTCATCAAAGATCCACCCGCGGTGGCATCCAACAATGTTTTCTGCACTAGTTGAAGACCATTCCTAAAAATGTGAACTTGAGTCAACTCTTCGAAACCATGCCCTTTACATTTCCTCAACATAGATTTGAATCTCTCCTACGCTTCATTGAGAGATTCGTTAGCACCTTGCGTGAACACTGCTATTGCGGTCTTTGCCTCCATGGAACGATTATGTGGAAAAAATCGCTCCAAAAATTTTTCTTCAAGTAAATTCCAATCAGTCATTATTACCATCGACTGATCAAGATACCATTCCTTGGCCTTCCCAATAAGGGAATGCGGGAATAGTCTCTTAAACAGAGATTCCTCTTCAGCTTCGAACGCACCAGTTGCTCCCGCAATCTCATAGAACTTTATCAGATGTGTAAAAGGATCCTCATGATCCGTACCAGTAAAAGGACTCTGATATAGAAGCTGAAGAATACCAGTCTTCATTTCTGAATGCTGACCGTTGTGAGCATTGCGAGCAAACTGTGCATTATGTCTTGGACTGTTGGTACACGGTCTAGAAGAAAGTGGTGGCGGTGGTGGTGGATGTTCCATAGCTGGAAGTAACTGTGGAAATGGTGGGGGTGTAGAAGTTGAACTTCCCTATTGCTCTTGCCTTTGTCTAGCTAGTTGCCTCCTTTGTCTCGTTCTGCTATTGATTCTACGAGCGGTCCTTTCAATAGATCGAACAGAAGTTGGTCCACCGATAGTTTCCCTCGCATAAAACAAAGTCTGCACACTAAACAAAACAAATCAACAAGCTCAAGAAAAAGTTAACAAGCTTAAAACAAAACAACTATTGCAATGCTTGCAATATCAATAAACAATCCCCGACAACGGCGCCAATTTGTTGGAATACAAATAGAGTTAGGGTTTTGTTATCGTTCCATAGAGATTGTTAGAGATATCACTGCCTTTCTACAATTGAAGAGGTTTTAAACTTTAATCGGAACAAAGGGTTTTGGTTGTTTTTAGTCAGAACATTTGCATTCAAAATTAAGTAATGACGGTAAAAGGATTTGGTTTAACGATTTATAAAAACATGCCAAGATTAGGTCTCGGTGATCCGTTTCACACGTATTTTCTCGATTACGAATGTGAACTTGTTAACAACAATTATAACCACATATCCTCTCAACAAGTTTCTCTCGAACACTTGTTGTGGGATTACCGTTTTGATCCTTTGTTGATCTCTCACACAAACTTTCAAAACGATACATTCAAGAATAATATTTATGAACATCAACATTCAAAACTATCTCTAGCCTCATGAATATTGATGGAATGAAACTTCAATCAAGTTCTATAACATTTCTCTCGAACATGAAATAAAACAAAATATACAATGTAAACAAAGTTTTTCTTCTATAAATATCATCAACAAGGTTCACAAGCTTACAATCAAGAAGAATACATACAAAATAATGGATCACCTACCACTAATCTTGACACAAAAGAGCTTTAGCTAGCCATAGACATGGTAGCTTGCTTGACAAGTAAGTTGCAAAGCTTTTGGAGCATCAATCTTCAAAGATTCAAGGATTGAAGCATAAAAGCTTTGAAACTAAGAAAATGAGTAACAATGGAGTTTTCTTCTTCACACAAGTTTCTAGGTTACAAAAGAGTGAAAATGAAAAGTGATGATGATGTTAAAAATATCTACAAAATGAGACTATAAACAAGTTCAGCCCAGACAAGAGCGCCGAGCGGTGCTTTTCACGACCGGGCGATGACCATAAAGTGAGGCCACGTGACAGCTTCAGTGTCACATGGACCTCTCAAAATATCTGAGAGCGCCGGGCGAAGGAATCAGAGCGTCGGGCGATGCTTTCATGGCCGGGCGGTCTTTAAGAGGCGCAGCAAATTACAATTCTGTAACTTTGATTGAAATGGGGAACCATCGCCCCTGCAGCGCCGGGCGGTTGGAGCTTCCTGCGCCCTAGCGGTGCAGGGGCCTAAATCGCGACACGCGCCTTTTACAAATTTCTCGTTTCCGCATGAGTCGAGCCTCAATCCTTCACCAAACTTGCTGCAAAAATTCACAAACACATCAAAATACCTAGATCTCACAAAAATTGCAAGAATCGCTTAATTAATCAGTCATATCTCGATTAAAGCGATTAAAAGAGCTTAAAGGCATCAAAATCAATTATGAAAATAAGCACTTCTTGACACCTAACAGTTATCTATCTGCACACCTCAGGGGGAGACCAAGGAGGAACAAGCACTGATCCATAAGCCTCCAAAGTCTTTGGAACTACATATAGGGGTGGCATCCCCTAAAATCTAAAGATGCCTCAAGACTCCAATTTTGATTTGAGGCATTCAATGGATGCTTAGAGCTGGCATGTATCAGTCCATGATCAGCCAAATGAGTCAAGATAAGCTCATACAATAGAGAACCATAGGCATGTGCTCTAATCTCAAGTCAATGGCTATAGGAGACTTGAGATTCCATTTGATAATAATTGGCCAAAGGCCTGCTACAGTTGCCACACACTGTTGCTTGCAAAACAAACTTAACACATTATAAATAGGCCTCATTTGTGATCAGTTTGAGCACACCAAAGGTCCTAAACAGATGCCTTTCTCAAAATCACCACTTTCACTCCCAAAACACCTTCTATTGCAAGTCACTATCGAGTTTTGCATTTGAGAGTGATTCCAACCAAACCAATGGTTCACACACCTCACATATAACATATAGAAGTGATCCAAACTCTTACATAACATCTAGAACATCAATTTCACAAAATCACCAGCCAACTGCTCAAGTTCTTGACAGAATTGCAGTTGGGGTACCATCTCAAGTTCCAGTTCATTTCAAACCACTCCAAGCATTTAGACACACTCTTTGGCACCTAAGGAAGTTGTCCAGATAATTGGAACCAACTTACAACACCTCCATCACCAAACTCAATCACCAGCTACAAGAGGTAAGCATGAACTCTTCAAACTCCATGATGCATGCATATTTTACTGCACAATAATTTTGCCACATGTTCACAATCATGTATGGAGTGTTAACCCTCAATCAATTGCTATGAATCAATCGTGTATTGAATTTCATTGTGTTCATGCTGAAATTAGGGTTCTTGAGGTTTTCTTTTGATTTCTCACTCAATACTCAAAATAAATGCAATTAAACTATATGGTTGTGATCCTTGTTCAAAAGCGAACAAGATTGATACTTGAATCATGCAAAACCATTGAGAAATCATGGAGAAAGTGAGAAAATGCAAATCTGGAAAAACAGAGGGCGCGGGCAAGAACCAAGTGTTCTTGGCGCCATAATTCAAATTTTTGAATTTTTGTTATTTTTGTTAATTGATTCCAAAATTAATTTCTCTCTGAATATTTATGTTTTTGAATTGATTCTTTTTATCAAAATTCATAAAAATGTTAAATTATTTTATTTTACAAAAAAATCCAATTCATATTATTTATTTAATATAGTTAGAATTTTTGTAATTAATTTCATTTTAATTATTTTTAAACATTTTTAAATGGAATTCCCACTTTGATCTTCAAAACCAATTGAATTTCAAACTCTCATGTAATTAAACATAATTTTTCAAAATATTTTTCAAGGTGTACAACTTACTTTTGAATATATTTGGTATTTTATATCATTTTTTCTCATTTAATTTTCTTTGAAAAATAACATTTTAATTTAAAATTTAGGGTTTCCTCTTGATTTTAAATTTTAAACACTTTGGGCCACTGATAGAGTGTAAGACCCAATCTTTTGTAAATACAAACCTTTTTGGGCCCCATATGTTGTATAAGTCCCACTGTATTTTCAAAATCATGGCGCGGTCGTCGCCTTTTAAAACAAAATCATTCGGGCCTCCCCTCGTGTTGTAAGTCCCATCTTTCTCTTTCAAAACATATTTTGGGCCTCTGATAGAGTGTAAGACCCAATCCCTTTTTAACCAAAATCATATTGGGCCTCAGTCGTTGTATAAGTCCTGATACGATCTTCAAAACAACGGTGCGATCACTGTTAAACCTTGGGCCTCTCCTTGAGTATAAGACCAACAATATTTTCAAAAACAACTTATCTTTAGATTTAGATTCAAACATACATGTTGTTATCAAAATTTTCTTTAATTTCTTTGAACAACTAACAATACAACATGGAAGCTTGCTCACCTGTAAGTTTTAACAGCTTTCATTTACTCACTTTCATATATATATATATATATAACTGTATTGTGGGAAGCTGTTCCCCTGTAAGTCCTTCTTTCATACCATTTTAAATACTTGTCATATATCAACTGTATATATACTAGTATAGTTATTTAGAGTTTTCCCCGACAACTAGGTCTAGAACTAAGTAAAGCCAGTTGGTCACTCTTAAATACAGTCAAAACTAGATCCCCATAAGATTTCCAGATACAGTCTTGCCTTCTCTTGGGCTTAAACAATATGGAACAAAGAGAAAGGCAGTATTCTCAGTGAACCTTTTCTCAGACTGTCACTATTAGAACTTGTCAAAGAAATTCAGTTTCCCCATAGAGGATTAATTCCCGGTGAAACTTGTCTTGAATTTCTTCAAACCCAAGAACTGTTCATTAAAGAAAAGAATATTCTCGGTGAAACTTTTCTTGAACTCTTCTTAAGTTTGAACCCACAGGATTCCTAAAAGCATCCCCGCCTCCTCTTGAGCTTTGTACAAGGACCCTCCGGCTTCTTAGAAGTTCTTATGCCTTCTCTTGGACTTAATACAAGGACCCTGAAGACCTCGTAAAGGTATAAGACAAGACTTAGTCATCCTTTGCTAAAGCAGTCTTTCCAGTGTCAAATCTCAGACCAATTTAGGGTTAATTCTCATCCCTTAAAACACTTGCCTCCTCTTGGGCATCATACAAGGATAAACTCTTCCATACCAATAGACTTGGAGAGTCTAAATCTCCTCTTGAGTCTCAAAGACATTCTCAAGTTCCCTACAAACATAGGTGAAACCCCGGTCATTCTGGATCAATCTCCCGTAGAGTTAAAACCCAGTCTCTCTCCTAAAAATCCCCAGCCAGGGTCAGTTTATCATCAGTATAACACTATCAGAACCTCAAGGTATCTGATATCTCAACTCTTCTGTAACCTTTAGTAAGAGTTGATTCCCCATTTGGACCTGCCTCGGGATCTCAATAATCCCCAGCAGAAGCTAACCTCCTCTTAGGCTTTGTATAATGATTCTTCCTTCCCTCAGCAAAGTCAGCCTCCTCTTGGGCTTTGTACAATGATTCTCCCCAGCGGATCTAACCTTTTCAGACTCTCTTATTGAGTCAATCAACTCTCAGACTCCCTTGTTGAATCAATCACCTCTTAATACTCTCTTATTGAGTCAACCCTTTTAGCCTCAATCTCGGGCTTTGTATGAGACAGATAAAAATACTCTCTTGTTGAGTCCATCTTTTCCAGCCTCCTCTTAGGCTTGATATAATGATTTTCCCTAGCAAAATTTATCCTCCTCTTAGGCATTGTATAATGATTTCTCCAGCTTGTTCAGCCACAATCATGGGCTTCGTACAAGACAGATAAAAGCACTCTCTTGTTGAGTCAAACCCTGTTAGCCTTAATCTTGGGCTTTGTACAAGACATAAATCTTCATAACCTTCTCTTAAGCTTGGGACAAATATCTTCCCCAACGGAGTCAATTCCTCTCAGCCTACTTTTAGGATTTGAGAAATAATTTCCTAAGCAGAGTCAAACTTATCTCCGCCTCAATCTTGGGCTTTGTACAAGACAGATAATACTCTCCAGCAGAGTCAAACTCTTTTCAGCCTCAATCTTGGGCTTTGTACAAGACACTTAAAATATCCTCAGCCGAGTCAGTAAAAGTCTCATTTTAGCCTCAATCTTGGGCTTTGTACAAGACAGATAAAGATTTCTTTCCCATAGAGTCAGTTTCTTTCTATCCTCAATCTTGGGCTTTGTACAAGACAGATAAAACATTTTCCCCGAAAAAGTCAAACTTTTAGCCTCCTCTTAGGCTTTGTATAATGATATCCCCAAAGGAGTCAGTCTCTTTTAGCCTCAATCTTGGGCTTTGATCAAGGCACACAAAAATCAACATCCCCTTAGAGGAAATCAAAATCCCTCTGTAGGAAGTCATTTCTCTGTTTATCACTTATCAAAACAGACATCCAAAACAAACCCTAATCCCCGATAACTGCTATAAAAGGCACACTTGTTGATTCAAATATCCAAGTTGTTGTCCATCTTTTATCCTAGTAAAATCCTCTCTTTCATCTAATTGCTGTAAGCGGCAAACCTCTGGATTATTTACATCCACGCTACTGTCCCTCTCTTAGCATGAGAAATTCCTATGGAAAAATGGCATTACTCTACACTGAGTTAAAGTTTTATCCTTCAGGATAACACCCCTATAAAGGAAATTATGGCATTGCTGGATTCATATATCCCAGTTAAAGTAATCCTCCTTTATAAACAGTCACCTAACAACTGTGATAAACAGACGAGATGTCTCCCTTTAGAGATAACAAATTCTCTCTCAGTCAAACCTTTAGCTTCAATCTTGGGCTTTGAACAAGACACAAATAAACCTTTTAGCTTCAATCTTGGGCTTTGAACAAGACACCAAAATATATTTTTCCTCCCTTAGAATAGGAGGAACTACGATTGCTCTGATTTCTCTGTTTCGTTTAAACGGGAATACGTAGGCATAAGATTGCGAAATCTTAGCGAGCATACTAATAAAAAACTCTAGGTACAGTACCTTCATATCAATCAAAACTTAGGTCCAGTACCTTACCAAAAACATCGGGAAAACCCGAACATCAATAAAAACTCACTCTCCCTCTCATATTTCCCAAGAAACTTTCCCAACCCATTAACGGATAAACAACATCAAGTACAAAGCAAAACCTAAAACTAACATCCTGTGGATAACCATATATAGGATGGGTAATTGACAACTCCCCATTGTATAACCTGACCCCGGACCCCCCAATCTCTTTAAGCGTTTGTTCAGTTAAGCATTCACGTGCAAGGTTAGTTTTAGATAGCTTCCCTTTCCCTTCCAGCTTCACGGGATAAATAAGAAATTCGAAAGTAGCAACCCCCTCATCTTCATTAAGGAGAAAACCCAAATTCCGCGATAAGGTGGTCGCGTCACCGACAAAAATCGCGCGCTACACATGTCATTGAACATATTAGACAATTCACTATAAGTATACTCATTTTCAGAATCAGAATTATATACCTTTGAGTTCCACCTTTCTTTCGTTCCATTAAGAAAAAGTTGGTACACTCATCATTTGAACTTGACCAGGAATTGGAGGAGGTGCTCTCAACCTCTTATTTCAATGCGATGTAGGCTCTACGACCTTTGGAAGATTTTCCCTTCGTCTTGTAGAAAGCCTAGTCTTTGATTTTATGATGTTTGGTAAAATTTGCATAGGTAGTCCTATAGTGTCCCAATTTACCACATTCGTAACACGTAATCTCATCATCTTCTTTCTTTTGATCATTCTTTAGTGGATGAGTATTTCTAAAATTCACTAGACTTTTGTCGGTATGCTTGAGCTTGTTTCTTTTAAGATATCCATTGTAGCATCTCACGAATAAACCCATTTCTTCCTTTTTGGAAACTTCTTCATCAAAGTTGTCACATTTTTTCCTTTGACTTCTTCACTTTTGAGGATGAAGCTCTCAAAGAAAGATCTTATTTCTCTTATTTTCTTTCTCTTTATTTTTCGACTTTACTTCGCTATCGGCGGGTCATTTTAGCTCATTCTCATGCTCTGAATGACTTCCCAAACAGTTTTGTAATGTCCAAAGTACTAAGATCATTTGCTTCTTTTATTGCATTGACTTTAGGTTGTCACTCCCTGCACATGGATCTCAATATTTTTTTAGTTCAATCTATGTTGGAAAAGGTTTTACCCAAGTCTCGCATTTTGTTGATTAAATGGAGGAATCTAGTTTGCATGGAATCCACGGATTCTCTGAGTTCCCTAAGAAATAGTTCAAACTCCTTTGTAAACATATTGATTTTAGAATCCTGGACATCGTCTGTTCCCTCATAGAGAGTTTGGAGAGCATCCCACATTCCTTTAACACTCGTATGATGTGAAATCGAATAGAACACTTTAGCGCTAAGTGCAAAAATAAGTATGTTCCTCCCTTTCAAATAAAATGAAACCTTTTTAGATGTTTAATAACTTTGTCACCACCTTAGGAATAAATGGTCCCTCGGTGACAACATACCATATATTTTTCTCAACTGATAACAAGTGTACATACATGATCGATTTCCAATAAGTATAATTTTCGCCTTTGAAAACCGGGGCTCTATTATACTCTCCCTTAGGATTGTCATCATCCAACATTTTCACAAACTTTTGGATACCGATTAGACACAATAAAAAAACCAAGCTCTGATACCAATTGTTGCGTGTGAATATAGAAGTAGAAAAATGGTCTAGATGGGGGTGAATAGACCCAAATTAAAATTCAACAGCCGTTTTCCAAAATCAGAGTGTTTTCAAAAATGAGTTGCGAGTGGAAGGTTTGATGCAAAAATGAAAATTATACATATGACTATTGATCAAGCTAACATAATTTGTTTCACAAATATCAAAGACTAAATTGATGAAATGATTGGTATGAATTGATTCAATTATGTAAAGAAAGAGAAGTGTTTACACAATGATTTAATTTATGGAGTTCTAAATTCAATTAACTTCATATTATTAGTCATAAGACTAGCTTAAATAGTTATACAATTCCAACCAAACCTAATGCTTACGTAATAAATTGCTATCAAGAATAAACAATATAATACGACGGAATTGAAAAACCTAAGTATGCAATCACTACGAATTTAAAATGCAATATATATATATATATATATATATATATATATATATATATATATATATATATATATAGAGAGAGAGAGAGAGAGAGAGAGAGAGAGAGAGAGATGACACCGAGATTTATAATGCTTCGACTTTCTTCCTCGCTTTTCCTACGTGCACTCTTTAATGGTTTCCCACTGGAACCTGCAAAGTTCCTTGTTATTTGACAAATATTTCCAAGATTTCATACAATCACTAATCCACAATACAACTAAGAAAATAAACCTCCTAATTTGGATCTTGAATTATATACAACACACTTGCCAAACTCTTTTACATAATCTTTACTCGAATAAATTTCTTTAATCTTCCAATAACACCAATTCTGCTCCAAGCCTTCATATGTAGAAATCAACCCCTTGATCCTATTGATTCCTTGAGCTGTGAAATTGTTCGAAGATCTAAGAAGAACGCCTTATCAGTAACCTTCAACACAGTCACTACTAAGGAAATTATGGAGAGAAGAATCTACTTATTTTTAATGGAATTTGTCACCACTATTAACAATCCCTTAATCTTGCTAACAACCTGAAAAACTAAAAAATAAAAAACTCCAAGAATGATTAGTTTCAAGTACACGCCTCCTTCAATCAATCTCCGAACTCTTGTTATCAAGATCTGAATTCAGTTAAAGTTGAAGATGCAAAAATTTTGTAGCAAGACTTTGAACGCCCAAAATTGAGGAAATTTATTTTCTATAAAAATCACACTGAAAAATGTGTTCAGAATGATAGATGTTGTGAGAGAAATCATTATAAAAAGCTTTAATATGTGCTTGAGATTAAGCACACAAAAAGGTTGAAAAAGTTAGTTAGATTTGAATCAAGAGAAAAATACATTTTAAATCAAATGAGAAAATAAAGTGCAATGGAAGAAATAACTGATTTTTGAAAAAATAGCTAGTTGTTTCGGATCAGGCAAATCGTGATTCGAATCAAATTTCACATGATTCGAATCATGTTTAAAATTTAATTTTAATAAAATGCCACAGAATTGGCAATGAATTTTTGAAAAAGAAATTAATTCGAATCATGTACAAATATTGATTTGAATCAAATCAAATAGAATTTATACTCGAGAAAATGATCAAAATCAAGTGTAAAATTTGATAAGAATCAAATGACTGAGTTCCACTTCTGTCCAATTTGATCAGGATCAAAAATTCAGTGTAAAACTGAATTATTCGAATCAATCTTGTACAATCTCAAATTTTTAAATCTTGAAAAGCATTTTGAGGTTTTACTCTTAAATCAAAGTTTAACCAAAACACAAAATGATTTCATTCCACTAACATATTCTATTGATCAAAGAACATTTTGATCAAGATCAAATATAACCAAAGTTTTATACATGTGAAAAATGAATAATTTAAAACTCGATTCTGAGAAGTTCAACCATGAAGGAGACTCAATGAGTCGAAATGAAAACAAAGATGAAAACGATAAGACAAACAACAAAATTACGATATATTAAAGCTCCTCCTGAGTGAAGTAGGGACATGCAACTACATATATATCTCAAATCAATTCATAAACCTTTTGTTTAACTTGTCAAGTGTTAAATTCAAGGGTTAAATATATGTTACCCCTACCATTATAGCGAGTTTTGGTTTTACCCCCTTTAAGAATTTTTTGTGATTTCCCCCTTACCAAATCCAGATTCCATCATGAAAGACCCTTGTGTCATTATTTTGTTGACTGTGTAAGTTGGCATATGATGGCTGGCTGACTGGACCATTAATGCCACGTTGATAGACTGAGTGTACATTTATTCCTTTGCTCCGTTCTTCATATTCTTCACCCACTTCGCTAATCTTATTCTTCACCCTAGGGTTTCATTCTACACTTTGCATTTTCGTTCTTCTTCTTCTATTCTTCTAAATTCATTCTTCTTCTTCTTTTGCCTAGTATGATCTTGCGTATAAGATAGCATAGTTGGAAGCAACTCAGTTGGAAGTAGCAGCACACCTTCCGTTGGATTTCCATCTTTACCCAGATGTGGATACGATCGTGCAATGAAGATGTGGATCTCCAACAATGTTCAAAACTGTAATAGGAAATTTTTGAGATATCGCAACTCAGGTGTGGATGGATATGACCTGTTTGTGTGGGATGATGAAATTGGAGACTCTATGAAAGGGAATTCTAATATTCAAGCAAGTTTCCAAAATATGACATGGCAAATTTGAAATTAGAAATCACATTGAAGAAGTTAGAAAAATCAAAGATGAAAATTGCAGTTCAGAAGAAGAAAAATTTCAACCTGAAGATGTCATTTGTGGTCTCTTGGTTGATTTTTGTAATGTTGTACAAGTTAATGTAATTTTCAGATTTTGTAATTTTATGTAGTTTAATAATGTATTTGGAAGTTATGCAGTCTTATGTATTTTCATCATGTTGAAGATTATGAACACATTTGTAAAACTGCTTTGTATTAATGAAATGTTTCACTTTTTTGTCAATCAATGATTGTGGTATAAGGTATTGAAATGATTAGTTCATAAGATGATTACAAAATGGCACCAAAAGTGTACATTAGTCATTACAAAATGGCACTAATAGCGTGCATCACAGTCATTACAAAAGTACATTAAAATTGCATAAGTCATTACATAAAGATAAAATAGATTACAAAAGGTCATAACATAGTGTTCACTACTTCTTTGATTTCTTCTTTGGAGATTTATTTGTACCCTTATTTGTATTTTGAGATTTTTGAGATCCATTGATTTCTTGTGTCGGAATACCTCCTCCTTCTGACAGATACATTGGTTGGTTTGGGTTTGAACCAGGCCCTATGATTGGTTTTTGAAAGCATTACAGTTTAGTTCTCTCACTTGACCTCTTTTTCATTGGTTTGCCTTCTTGCTTGTCTTTATCTTTGAATTTCCTTTTGGTACTTGTTAAGTTGATGTCAGTTGTTGTTTGCATAGTTGGATTTGATGTGTTGATGTCAGATATGGTTGACATCATCCCATCAAAAATATCCCTAAACAGTCTTGTATCTAGTGTGACTGTATTATGTTGACTTGCCTCAGTTGGCTGGTTTTGTTGAGTAGAATCATTAGCCATTAGGGTCCCTATACACATATATTAAAAGTTGACCCCCATATTTGTCTTCAAATGGCACCCATCAACCCCAACAAATGGTATGCATCCATTTATGAATCCTTTTTTACATCCATAAAAACAAAAGTAAAAAGATCAAAACCTTGGTTGAATTGATGGAATTGGCCTGTCAATGTTGATCTTCAAAGTATTCCCAGCATTTACCCTTTTTAATTCAGCAGCATATCTCTATAAGTTTGCATATTGCTCGTTCGCATCTCCTTCAATTATCTTCTTTTCTATCAGCTTTTCCTTATATGCTCTAGCCACAGTAATTACCACATAGTAATTATGTCTCATGTCTTGAATAATATCACAAATCCTAGGGAGTTGAATTGCATACCCCACTTAAACTTAAAATTCTTATTAAGTTGGTATTTCCTAAACTTCTCAAACTTAGGCCCATTATCATCTTTAGAATCATATATCAGAGCTATCTAGCTCATCACTAACATATTCATCATCTTCCCATTTCTTCTTATTGGAACCAATTAACAACCCAACTACTATTAGACCCTCACTAATGGGTAGAGAGACATCAATTCCATCAAATCCATCTGCAAGTGTAGTGGTTCTTTCATCCTCATTGTCATCCAACCCTTTAACTCCCTCTTTATCACTTCCATCTAACTCTACCATTTCATTCACACATCTAGGACTCTTAACTGTGGCTTCTATACCATTGACATCATGTTCCACAAACATTTCCCCATCAGCTTGGGTGGAATAAGCATATGCAACAAAATCATAAGCATTATCATTATTCCTAATGTGGAAAAAGTTTTCATCTATGTCAAGGATTTTGGTCCAAGTCCTGTACGTCCCTTCTATGTAACCCCACCCATTAACAAAATTACGAATGTTAACCATTGACCACTTATCAATGACTTGCCAAGACATTATGGTCAAAACACCACCCCCGTATATCATTTCACCATCATGCATGTTTTAAAAACGAAGATAATAGCAACTTTAAAACAAACAACATTGCGAAACTAGTAAGAGCAACAATAAACCAAACTAACATGTGACATTTTATATGCGTCTTGGCCTCGCCTTCTCCATCGTGCCTTCGTCTTTTCCAACCGTGTGTTCGTTTTTCACAGGTTGCTATTTTGGTAGAAATTCCAACTTCTGGGCCCTAATTTTTCACGGGGGGTAAATAGGAAATGAATTGATTTCTGATTTCATTGTTTATTTTAATAAAATGTGGCATTAATGGTCCAGTCAACCAGCTATCAGATGCCAACTAGGAGGAATCACTTACACAGTCAGTAAAATAGTGACACAAGAGTCTTGCATGATGGAATCTGGATTTGGTAAGGGGAAATCACACAAAAAAATCTTGAAGGGGGTAAAATCAAAACTCGCTATAATGGCAGGGGTAATATATATTTAACCTTAAATTCAATAATAAAATCAACCCTTGTGTTAAATACTAAAATCAATCCTTGTGTTTTATACTTAGTGGATCTCAACTTGATTCAGATATCATCAATTAATTTCTATAACTGGGTTGCGATTTTAGAAGGGAAATTAATATGGTGTTTTGTAGAACATAGGTGTTGCCTACTTTGTATGTGCAAGTTTACACAATCAAACTATTAGCAAGTCATAAGAAAATTATTAATCACACGAGGATTGTATTAAGCACTTTGAAACTTCATACACAAATTTGAAAAATAAACATGTGATAAGGCAACAAAATAATATTGTGTGTCACATGGTTAAAATAATGGAAATCAGAAAGTTATGACAAAAAGTTTAAACAAAGTGAAAGAATATGTTGGACAGTGTTCTATTTTATGAATTTATCTAATTTTTTCATTTGATGTGTAATGTCATGACAAGTGAGGTCAAACCTAAACCTTGAGAGGGGGGGGGGGGGGGGGGAATATTTGGCTAGGAACTTTTCAGTCAACTTATTTCATGTGGCGATGAAATTGAACTCTAATGAATTCAGCCAATCTTTTGCATGACTCCTTAGTGAGTAAGAGAACAATATGATTCTGAAAGCATCGTCAATTTTCCTATGGATTTTAAAATTTTTGGAAACTTCAAGAAGTTTCTTCAAGTGTGGGTGAAGGTTATTTGTCGTGGCATTTGAGTATTATCCTATAGCCTGCATCATTTGTAACATCATAGACTTTGATTCAAATTAGGAAGTAGTGATCTTTGGCTTAATAATACTAGTGTTCATAGTGTTAGGATCAAAGACTTCATAGTCATAAATGTTTCTAGCTCTATCATTGGAAATATTAATCATGTCCTAATGCTTCATGTCCTATTCTTTCTCTTGTTTTTCATCTTCAACTTCAATTTGCTCAGGAATTGGAACAAAGGCTCCAAACACCTACTGAGTGTGTTAAAATCTTTGCAAAATTCTGAATGTTCAATCTGGCTCTAGATCTCTTGTGTGTTATGGAGAAATCAACTTGCACATGTAGTGTTCTCATGGAACCTGTCGTGTCACCAGATGACATAAATCATTTAAATGCTCAAATGTGTAATTGTATAAAAGTCAATGAAAAATAAAAGTATTAATGATACAATCTCCGACAACGACACCAAAAACACGTTGTCTAATTTATATGTGCAAGTATACACAATCAAACTAGTAGCAAGTGATAAGAAAAGTATCGATCTCACAAAGATTGTATTAAACACTTTGAAATTTCATATAAGAATTTGTTAAAAAAAACATGAGCTAAGGTAACAGAATAATAATGTGTGTTACATGGTTAAATTTAAGGAAATCATAGGAGTGAGAGAAGGTGCCAGGTAATGTTTCATTTAATGAATTTATTTAAACATAAATATGCAATCCAAAATTACATAACTTATGTCTAAGCATCGCAATAGTACAATTATACTTCAAATAAAACATGTATTGTTTACTTGATACTTCTAGGTAATCAAACTGAGAAATAAACATATGACAAGAAGTCACAAGTAAAGGTGAAAATAGACCAGACCGATAACAGGGGCCTATAGGCCTAGCTTACACAGACTCAGGCCAGACAAAACTTTTTTTTTTAAATTGAAAAGGCCTAGACTTTTTTATAAGCCTATTTAGTTAAAAAAAGGCTAGGCCTCAGGCCATGAAAAAAGTCCTTTTAAGCCTAACAGGCCGACCTATTTAAATAAATATGAATAATTTTTTTATTATCATTATGTTATGTTTTGTACTTTGAATTAAAATACATAAATAAAAATTGGTTATCTTGGAGAAATTATGAAAATAAGATGAAAACACCTTATGAACAATGTTATAAGTTATTTTCATAAGTCATCTTAAACAAATAATCTCACAAAACTTATGCTAATAGATAAGTTAAAATAAGTCAATATAAACAAACTTTTAGTCTCATTGGTTTTTTAGTTTGTTAGTCTATTTAAAATAACAAACTTTTATGTAGGTTAACAGGCTAACCAGGTATTTGAAAAGGCCAAACTCAGACCTAAAAAAGTTTATGACAGGCTACAGACAAGACATAGGTTTCAGTTTTTTTGGCAGGGTAGAGGTAAGCTTGACAAAGTTTAGATCGGCTCAGCCTATTTCCACCCCTAGTCACAAGAACTAAACTTTTAACAAAAACACATTCATTAATATTCAAAAGATTATTGTTCCATTAAACTTCACATTGTCTAACAAATGAAATTTTCTTTATATTGAGCAAAGTAAATACAACAAGACAAGATCGTAAGTTATACCTCTCTAAACATCAAGAATAAAAATTATAAACTTAAAAAAAACACTCTTATATTAATTATTAATATTGTGAGAATATGGTTATTAAATTTAGGTATACTAATGTATTTTATTTTCATATGAAACTAAAAAAACAAAATATACTTAACTACCATCTTTGATATTCACTCTATTTTTTTAATAATAAACAATTTACTTTTTGAATTCATTGAGAAACTATAAAGATAAATAATTTTGTTTTTAATTGTTAGGTTCAAATATTAGTTGTTAAGGCATCGACTATAAATAAATTAAATATTAGATATATTCTTATTGATTATATATATATATATATATATATATATATATATATATATATATATATATATATATATATATATATATATATATATATATATAGTTATTCAGTGATTATGAAAATAAATTTTACTTACAATATTTATCAAATTAAATAACTCATGTGACTCATATATAAGTAGTCTTAATATTTGGGTGAAGACATATTAGTTCTCTCTCACGTGGTCCTGAAACATTGACGCATTGATGGTCTTAACACTATTTCACATCAATTTTCAAGGTCGGCCCAAAATATATCGATAATTTTTTAGCATAAAATTTTGAGGCTTAAAGCTCTAATTTAGTCTACTTAATCTTTGATTCGATTTTATCAACTACGAATGAGTTAAATATCTAATATAAAATAGAAGGTTTTGCTAGGGTCAATTCAGGGGGTCAAACACGAGGGAGCATTTTACTTTAGAGACTTTCTTTATGAGCAACATACTTTTATGAAAAACTCACCACATACTCACTCAAAATCTTAATGAGATAGGTGTATGAGTTATCTCACTTATAAATTCTCAAGTCTCCACATTTCTAACCAATGTGGGACTCCCCCACTACTACAAAACGCGTAAACAACAACGCCATGGTCACCACGGTTCTTCCCTACACCGTGGTGACATCTCTAAACTAAGGCGCTATCATATTATTTTTGTTTTTTATTAAAAATTATTTGTATATAACAACAATTGAAGAGCCAACCGTGGTGATACCATCAAACTTCCATGGGTTCGAACCTCAGCGCCCTTATATATATATATATATATATATTATTCCTTTAATATTAAGGCGCGTATTTTCTTTTTTATTTATTTTTAAATAAAAAACTTAAAGGGTTATGACTACGGTTGGTGAGTTCCACCATTGTGATATATTTTGTTTTTTTATTTAAAATTTTAAATTGTAAATTAAACTCTGGCGCTTCTTTATGAAATTTCACTATGAAAGTAATATATCATAACGGTTGCTGGTATTGGCCGTGGTGGTAGCTTTATAATATTATACACTCCTAGTTAGCTTGTCTCTTCAGTATCCTTTTTTCCATCGAAAATAGAAACTAGACGAAACAATACCCGATTTCAACCCTAAATCATAACGTTCAATACTGTAAAACAATACACGATTTCAACCAAAACACCATCGTTCACCCTAACTTGTCTCTTCAGTATCCATTCTTCATTGTGTATTTGTCATTTTCGTCATCAACGTCAAGGAGGTTGACAAGACCATCATGATCGTGATGTTGAGAAAGAAGAGTACACCAACCAAGTTGTCACCGTCGAGAAGGAAGACAACAACAACACCATTGTTGCCGTAAGGAAGAAAGACAACACCAACATCATTTACTTATTCATCACGTTTAGGGTATGTAAAATATTTTCCCCATGCATCTACAATAAATTTCATTTGCCATTGTTGTGGTTGTTGTTGTTTATGTTGTGGTTGTTGTTTATGATCTTGTTGTTCATGTTGTTGTTGTTGTTTTTGAATATAGATGTCGACCTTGTCGAGTTCTACATCAGATACTAGCGAAGAAACTCAAACAAATGAGAGTTGTGCGAATGAAACTCAAACAAATAATACTCCATCAAAAAGATCACAAACAGGTGTCACAATGATGCCCTAATTCACATCAGTCCGCAACTAATCAGGTGAAAATTTTTTGATCGAGTTTGATTCGTTCTATAGAGTAGTGGATTGTGAACATTACTCTACTTTTAAGAGTTATGTTGCGTTATTTGCACGTAGCAACGTCAGTATATTAATAGATGATTGGAAACAAGTGGATGATAAAGTCAAAGAAAGCATATGGATAGATGTTAAGGTATTACATACTATAATTTTCATATATTTGATATCACTACCTATAATTTCTAATACATACTTATATATTGATTTAAATGTAGTTGAATTTTGAGTTTACCGGTGACTCAAAGTTGAAAAAAAATGGATATCTTGTGCCGGTACTCATTGGAGGGGATTTAAGTCATAGCTCACGACTGACTACATTAGGAAACCTAAGAGCGCTCTTGCTCGTCCATGGATTCAATATAGTTTTATATCGAAGAAGCAATGGAACAAGTTTGCGAAGATACATCGTTTTGAGGAATTTAAGGTTAGTAATAGTCTTATGTAACCGATAATGTTATGCTAATGAGTTATAGATACTAATCATATATATTTTCACTATGTTAATAACAGGTTAAAAGCTAAGCAAGAATACAAAACAAGGTAAAGAGCATGTACCCCTATAGATTGTCTCTTGGGGGTTACAGAAAACTTAAGAAAAGAATCATGCTTGAAAAATAACCAGAAACAGGAGATGATCGCATCTCATCTCCACCGTCAAGACATGAGAAATGGAAGAAGGCTCGATTAAGACCAAATAGAGAGTACACCTCTGAGGCGTCAAGATTAGTTGCTGAGAAAATTGTAAGTATGGTTTGTTTTGCTTATATTATTTGTTATTTAAATGCGTTGGTAACAATATATGTAAGTTTCTCATGTTGTGTAGGATAAGTTAGTTGAGGCGGCCCGTGAAGGCACATTTGTTCCAGAAGCACGACATAACATATTAGTAGAAGCTATTGGAACAGATGAGCATGGTGAGCGTGTCCGTGGTGTTGAAGAAGATGTCGACTTGAGGTCATTATTTGGGTCTCAAAGAAAAAGTACCGAAAGCCCGAAATTTAATGCACAAAGACAAAAGATTGAGAATGTTGAGAAGCAATTAAAAGAACAAAGGAGGATGTTAGAAGAGAAGAGGGAAAAAAGGGATAAAGATATGGAAAGGTTTCAAAAATTATATTCGGTATGTGCTTTACTTGAGATGTTAGTATTTTATCGGAAATGTATGATAAATATTGTGCTTATTTTTGTTTTATGTTCAAATTGAATATTATGATGTAGAGATTAAGTGAAAACCTCAAACACATACAAATGAAGATCACCGTTATGTTGATGGTGATGATCATGATGATCAAACTCCAAGTAGAAGTGTTGTACGTCGTGCTTCTACAAAAGGAAGCAACTGTTCAGCCCGCCCCCTTCAGATAACTACAATGAGATAATGGACCATAACGCAAATGAAATCACCATGCTATACTTGAATGTTGCGGTGATAAATAATACACAACCTCTCCCGCTAGAACATTGTCCATGTTTGGAGTTATTCTATTACAGTCCTGATGATGTAAGGGATTTTCTCTGTGGATATAAGTGGCTGGACATAGGGATATTACAAGTTTGGTGCACGTAAATATATAGTTGAATATACGTGTCATTATAGAACATTATCATTTTTTGTATTTCCTCCCTTAATTTATTCATTTTCTTTAACCATTTAGGTACATTCACTGTGTTTGTATAGAGTTAAATAAATCGAGTATTTATGGAATCTTGGATCCGCTTTTTATTCGATGGGCGTTTAATCAGCCAAAAGACATTCGAGAGTACTTGAAAAAACGGTTAAATGGGGGAGGAAAAGAATGTTACTTAGCACAATTTCTCTGTTCGTAAGTAATTTTGTAATTAATGTTTATGTATTCTATATTTAGTTTTGTTTTAGTAAATACTAATAATATATATGCTCGTGTTTATTCAACGGTTATTGGCAATTGAACATCATATCATTTAAGACGAATACGATAACTGTATTGTGTTTCTTGAAAAATCCACTCGAAAAGAAAATGAAAGAGATTATTAATTCGTAAGTGTATGTTTGATTCATTTTCTTTGATATTGTAATTAGTTTTTCATGTAATATGTTTAATTCATTTTCAATGTACAGTGTTATGGAGCAAGTGAATATGATGAACAATGTTAAAAGAAAGCCCTCATGGATCTTTCCTAAAGTAAGTGGCCTGATTACCTGTTTCTTTCATTTACATTCATGTGTGGTTATATTCATGTAATTATTGCTTAAATTTGTAGACGAGGAGACAACCCGGGACTTACGAGTGTGGGTATTATGTCATGAAACGCATGTTAAACATTGTCTTTGCCGGCATTCTTGATTCAGGGGATAAGGTATATATATCATAAAATGTTTCCATATATTAATATATAAGTTGACTATTGAATTATTATCATGCATGATATTCAATTTTTTTCTCTTTCTTATGTAGATGTTTAACGACGAAACCTTATTCCCCTTTGAGGACTTTGTAGATCTTCGTAAACATTAGGTGTATATCCACAATGTGCTTAAGGGTCCTGCAGATTGATTTATTAAGATGTGCTAATGACTTATTTTTTGTATTGATGATGTGAATATTACTTTTGACTTAAACATATTGTGTTTGATGTAAATATTAATTTTGGCTTTTGATGCACAATGTTAGCTGTTTTTTATGCTCTTTATGTATGGTTAACAAAACTACACGTTGTTGTAAATTCTCTGATATGATTATAATAGTTACAGGATAAAAATGGGAAGAATTTGAAAATCAGAGAATTGCATATTTAAAACAGAGGAAGTTTTGATAGCAGTTATAAAACCTAATCGTGGTTGTATATTGAACGCTGACCAGAATAATATAAATTACAAAATATTGATGCTGAGAATCGAACCTGAGACCTTTAGTTCTATCACAATGGTTGGGTTAACTAACCGTTGTGATATGGCGCACGCTTTCTAGAATACAACAAAGATCTCAGAACCGTGATTGTAAGTACCGCATATCCAACCACACGCTACATAACAATGCCTGGTCCCGCGTGGTTATATATCTTTCCCAACCGTTGTTAAATGCCTTTTCCGTAGTAGTGTCCATGCTACTCACACTTGTTTTTTTCAACACTCCCCTCAAGTGTGAGTCTATCCATAATGCTCCCCCTCAAGCAAAAGCTTTTTTCATCACATACAATTATACCATCGTTGACACTCTTCAACAGGACACTCTACCCATGACCATGTGGGGATATTTTTGATACAAGTGAGTCGGTCCCTCGACTCAAACCAAAAGCTCGTGATACCACTGTTGGGGTCGATAATCGATTCGGGGGGTCAAACACGATGGAGCATTTTTACTTTGGAGACTTTCTTTATGAGCAATACACATTTGTGAGAGACACACCACATACTCATTTAAAACCTTAAATAGATAGGTGTGTGAGTTCTCCTACTTATAAATTCTCAAATTTCCATATTTCTAACAGCTTCCCCCCACAGTATGCACTTGTTTTTCTCAACAAATTCATATATCTAATGTCTAAAAAGTGTAAGTGGATATATGACATCACAACAAGACCGACTTGAGAATTTTTTATTAGTATTTCATTGTTACATATATTGAACACGTTGGACTTGTATCATTTTGCCAAGTGCCATGAGACCTCATTTAATAGGATCATTAAGACTCCATAGGACCATATTGCCTTGATAACGCTGGCAATGATCAAAGAAAATTTAAAGACATGTCCCCCCATTGTCCTTTATATAGCCAATACAATTCTTGGATCTACTAAACCTTTCCTTCATACACCACATACCCACATTTATGATTTCTATTTCAGCCCCCTTTTTTCTCATCTAGGGACCCTTTCTTTTGTCTTTTCATATACCAACTCATTCAAACTACCCTACCCTAATCTATAGTCCCACTCTCATAAATTGTTCATGTACCTTCTAAATTGCCAAATTGTCTTCCACCGTTCTATTCTCCACTATGATTGTTTAATTCAATGGACCTCACTATTACCATTATGGAAGTTTCAACTTTTGTGTTGATGCATGTGGAAGTTCAAATCTAACTCCATAGTGTAGATTATACTGGTGGTTCCTCCCTAAGTTAAACTTTTTAAGACATATAGATTAAAGTTATAATCATTGTTTATTTTTATTGTAGTTTCTTTCAACTATATATGGACCCTCCTTGACTGGTGTTTAAGGAAATAACTATAGTAGCATTTCTTATGTTAAATTTGAGTTGGTTAGAAATCATTTAGTATGATAATAAAACACTGATTTATCTTTTTTAAATATAAATTAAAATATAAAAATTAAAATTTAATATGATATAAATAAAAATTAAATAAACTATTGTGAATATTAAATAAAACCTAATAATTAATAACTAGCTCATTAAAATCAAAATATTTAAAATAAAACTATTGTTAAAAGTTTTAAAATTACTAATATTAGTTTAAATTTTTTAAAATTATAAAAATTTCTATTATGATAGTAGTTTTATTATTATTATTATTATTATTATTATTATTATTATTATTATTATTATTATTATTATTATTATTATTATTATATATAATTTTTTATTATGAAATATCTAACATATATAATAAAATTATTTATTTATTCATGATTTTAAAATTTTTAAGAAATTGATTATTTAGTAAAGTTATTTAAATTTATTAATTAAATTTAAAATTGTCTTTGTTATGTGAATCTTTAAACTTTGTTTAGGAGTTTGAAGGGGAAGGAATGAGAAGACTTTGAAAAAAAGAAAGAAGAATTGAGTGAGAATGAAATAGAAGTATTTAAGAAGGTTTTGTTAGTATTCATAATTCAAAATTCGCATCCAAAATGAATTTTTAAGTGTTTTGGAGGATTCACATAAATTTGTCAAATATATTTTATATTATTATAATATTTTGAAAATAAAAAATATAAAAATTCTAATAAATATTTTTTATCATTTTTATCAAAATCATTTTTAAAAATATGTTTATATATATATATATATATATATATATATATATATATATATATATATATATATATATATATATATATATATATATATTATACTTTTAAAAAAATTTATTTTCGAAAATCTTTCATTCCCTTCTACTCCAAACTCTCAAAACAAAGACTTAAGTTAATTACTCCCTCCGTCTCACAATAGGTGTCCTTTTTTATTTTTTTATTTGTCTCAAATTATTTGTTCCTTTAGAATATTGATGTAATATTTATTATTTCTTTCCACTAACTTACCTTTATTTATTGTATTTTAATTCATTTAACTACTCCACTATCTATTATTAATAAGGTTATTTTAGTAAATGACACTCGTTTTATCATTGAAATCAACACAATTAATCATTATCTTAAAAAGTGTGAAAATTTCAAAGAGGACACCTATTGTGAGACGGAGGGAGTAATGTTTGCTGTCATCAAATATTTAGTTAAGTAAATAGTGTCCACTTCTCAGCCAATAACAATATTTATTTAATCATATTATGTCTTGTTGTATAACAAATAGACTCTCCATCTTTATTCTTTAATGATTTACTAGTTATGTTTAATTATATTCAACACACTGGTTTTAATTTTGGATCACCATTATTAAACTTTTTAGGAGAATCCCGAGGATCTAGTAATCTTCAACTTGGTCCATCTTTTTTATTTTTGACTTACCAACTTTGTCGACCTAGTTCATGTGATATTTTTTCAGTCATTAATTATATCTCAATTAAATTATGAATTTCAAAGGAGATGGACATTAAGATGTGTGGTCGGACTATTTCAATCAAAATTAATTTGGCCACTAGTGTCAATTGTAGCTCCATTATTTGCACTAAGACTTTTCATGAATCTATAACCAAAATAAGATGTGCTATTGTCACATGTTGATCATTAAATTATTTTATTAAGATAGTTTTGGATTGGGACCGTCTGGTTTTACTATTGGACAAATGATGTAAACTGATGAAACAATAAAAGAGATTATGACAATGTGTATGGTTTTACTTTATGGCAACAGGTCACCTTTTAGTTAGCAAATGCAAGGGCTTAAAAGTCATAACACCGTGAGTTATTCATGGAGAAGTCAATAAGGGTGTGCATGAGTTTCTTTGTAAAAGCTTTAATGGTGAAAAATGTTTCGAAAGAGGATTTATTAAAGGTAAGATTTTAATGTAACTAAAGAAACACCACAAAGGAGGGTGATATTTAGAATGCAATATGCGGATTTATCTTCACGAATTCAAATAGCAAATTTGAAGTATATTAGAGAGAGCACTAGGATGTATAATGGTTTGGATCTATCGTCCTCACAAGAGCGTACTCCACTCTCGAATGGTTTCTCATTGAAAGTTATTCTTCTACTAAGTTTTGACAAATATTACACGAGTTCATACAATCACATAATCCACAATAATATTGAAAAAATAAATCTTCTATATGGATCTTAGCTTGTCTACAACCTTGATGTCGAACTCTCATTGAAATCTTTACTCGATTATTGTTTCTTGAATCTTCCAGCTTCATCAATCTGTTCTAATTCTTTCTATGTGACAATCCTATTGATCCGGCCAATTTCTTGAGAGATGAATTGTCCAAAGATTGAGAAGAACTCTTACCTTGTCTGTAGGATGTCACACAACACTACCAAAGTCATCCTGGAGTGAAAAACCTCCTTCTTTTCAGTGGAATTTATCACCACCAATCACAACTACCACATGTTAGATTAATTATTTAATTAATCAAATATGGACTGATATAATTAATTATAATTAATTATATTATGGTCTATTGTTATTAAACACTAAATAGATAAATTGTTTGATTGAGTTTTGTGTATGAATGGACCGTGATGAATTTGATCATTCTGTTAAACCCAATGAGAAGTCACTGCCCTCAGCCGTTTAGTTATTTAAGTGTATCTCTATTAGATAATTATCATACTCTGGAAAATCCTAAACGACAATGAGGATAGTAATTCTCTCATACTCACTCTTCCGACAGCCGTCTCTCAAATCCTACAATGTCGATTATTCTTTAATTTAGCAATATGCTATAATTTGTATCTATTCAATTCTATTAAACTTATCAATTGGTATCAGAGCATAGTTAGATACATTTTATAGTTATTGTTAGCGATTGTTTCAATCATTGTAATTATCGTGTCTATGTAATTGTTTCAGCTAATCTTATATGCGATCATATTCAATCAAATCACTTGTTGAAAGCATAAGTTATTATCATTTACATGGACAATCTATATGAATAAATTATATTATATGATTAATCAACAACTTATGTTGAAAATTCAAAGCAAATTTAATGAGTTGAAAATTTTGGTATCACTCTTGTCTGCTTGATCCATCTCTTTTCTTCTATGATTTTGTGTTTTTATATACACCTTTTTTTCGTTTGAAGGCTTCCAATTCTAGGGTTTAAGCATTAGGTTTTGTGAATTTATCTGATTACATGTTTCTTACTTAAGTTTTCGTCACTTTTCGTATCATATCTTTGCTAAATTGATAACTAAATTGTTTATTGTATTGAAATTCAATTTCCATTATGATTTGGAATAGTATATGCAAGTAGTATATTTCAGAGATTTATTCAAATTTGGTGGCGTTGAATTTGAATCTTACTACCGTTACTGAAATTGAACTATTTTTGCTAAAGAATTGAAATTCTTAGTAGATGATATCAAATCAGGAGTATTTCTAGTCCTAATATTGTTATAATATTTTATCATATATTAGTTAGTTATTACTCTTAATATTTTGCCTCATAGTTAATTTTATAATTGTCTATTGTTGAATCTCCTGTAAAAGTCTTTTAATGTTGACATTACAACAAACTTTAGCAAAATTAATATCAAAAGCCTAAATGTACGAATTTTACTAATAAATTTAAAATTTTGTGAAAGCCTTATATATATATAATTGTGTTATTATATATAGTGAATTTTGGTATTAAAATATTTGAGAATTATACATAACATTAAATAATATATTCTCAATTTTGTCAATACATGCTCACTTACAAAATAATTATTTCTTGTATTGAACATTTATATCAAACTAAAATATTATTTCATATTTTGATATAATAATTTATTGTTAATTTATGATTTTTAAGATGACATTGCAATATTCTATATGAAATTCTGGTACAGATATCAGATGTCCTACACAGATGTTGAGACACTGATATCCAACACAATGAACAAGTTAACAATAATAATAACAGTGCATAAAGTAAACAACACAGTGATATATTTACCCAGTTCGGATCAACAATCCTACTCTGGGGGCTACCAAGCCAGGGACGAAATCAATATGCGATAATATCAATTCACAGATCATACAACAACCACACCCGGTTACAATCCGATCACTTAATCACTACCCTTCCTATGACTTCTACCTAAGACTCACCTAGGTATGAGGCCCTCCTCAAATCCCTCTTCAATCACAACCCGTGATTGGTTCCTTTCAACACAAGTAACAAAACGAAAGCCACACTTTCAAAACACACAATTCTCAATACTTCAAAGCTTATGAGAATTGACACATAAGAAACTCAATGCTTAGAAGCTTATGAGTAACTGATAGAACTTACAACACAAAATTAGTCCTTGTACTGTTATCAGAATGATACCAGTTAGGCTCACAAATAACACTTAAAAAACCCTAACAAAACACACGTAAGTTCCACACCTAAACTAGGTTTACACCAGTCAATATATAGCATTAAATATGGACTGGATTGGGCTTCAAAACGCAGCAAAGAGACTGCACACAATTCTGTAAAATAAACTCCAAGAAAATAAGTCTTCAATCTAAAGTTTCCTAACATGTCTCCATATTTAGAAACTGTTGAAAATCTGAAAACCAACACACAAAAACTCAACCCAAAATACTTTAGATGCCACATAGGATAACTAAATATTCATAGAATATTCAGAACAAATACCAACACCAGAATCTTCCTTTTAAACCAATAACAGACGCGATGTCCTATGATCCAGGATGGGACATCTTTATCCGACATGTTGAATGCAGAATATTAGAACATCTCGTTTCAACATCTTGCTGCTAGAATAGTTTTAGCAAAATAAATGCCAACCACAAAATCAAAGAAATAACAATCTCCCCCTTTGGCTTATTTTGGATAAAACTACACACCAAACAAATCTTGCAAAGATAACACAAGCAAAACATCCATATCAGAGACAACAGCGAAAAACACACAATAATACCAACACACAACACAACATAGCAGCAAAAAAAACTCCCCCTCAACTGCTGCAACACAACAACATTCAACATTCTCCCAACTGCAGCAACACAACAGCATTCTCCGCCTCAACTGCAGCACCAGCAGAAGCACACCACCAGCGCAAGCACAAGCACACTACTCCCCCTTTTTAGCCATAAATATGACAAAGGCAAGTAAAACAGTTCGAAACAAAAACATAATATAGCAAAAGATAAAGTTCAGAAGTAGAGACAGAGATATAGTAATCCTAGGTGAAATTCTGGTATCAGACGTGTGATGTTAAGGTGCGATGTCACAACAACACACTCTGCACAATGGACAAAATAAACAGCAAAATAACACACCAAATTGTTCACCCAGTTCGGTCTAACTACCTACGTCTGGGGGCTACCAAGCCAGGGATGAAATTCACTACTTGTAGAATTAATTTACAGACTCAACAACCCAGTTGACAATCTCCTAAACTTAATTCCTACTAGTGACTTTCTACCTAAGAAACCACTTAGATATGAGAACCCTACTCAATCCCTAAAACAATACTCAAGGAACAACCTCTTTGAGCAACCTTGATCTTACTTCACAGCTTTGATCAAGTAATAACTCTCTATTGCTTCACAGCTTCTAACAGAGGACAGAAAACGACTCAGCAATTCAACCTAGAATTCTGTATACAAAACTCGTACAAAATACTCAAGACACTCAGCCTATGCTCTTGATCTTTTCTCTGTATTTCTGTACTTTTTCCTTTGGTCTTGTGCGCTTTAAATAGCAACCTGAATTGGGCTTGGACTGCTACAATATCTGACTTGATTTGTTATTTAAAACTGAATATTCAAAACAGATTTTCTCCTAAAATCTTTTCAAATCTTCAACCTTTTAAATCTCCTACAAATATGCACCAGATCTCCTATGCAGCGAAGAATATCTAACCCAAGATATTCGCATCCAATGAGACAGCTTGCTCTCCACAATTCTAGCTAACACGCAAACCCTAACATCACAACCTGATGTTATTAATTCTGCAGATCTAATATCACAACATCGCAGTGTGACATCAGACATCCAACTTTAACAATTTAAATACTTAACACAGCCCAGTGTTAAGACTCAATGTTGCAACATCACCACCTTGACATCAACATTGAACATACTTTGTTTTACCAAAATTCCAGCCAATCCAAGAACTAACAATCTCCCCCTTTGGCTAGTTTTGGCTAAAACAAACTCTGCACTCTGCACCTTCAGAGACTTCAGCAGCGGAAAAAAACTTTAATGATTTTGAAACTCCAAGCAGCAACAGCAACATCATAAAAACTTCATTATGTTGCAGCAACAAAACAGCTACAATCTTCAACCAGCTGCTCATATTTCAACATTAGCAACATTAGCAGCATCTTCAATTCACTTCAGCATCATAAAAACTTCATTATGGACTTTGCTTCACAGAAACTCTGCTGCAGCACCATCTTCAACAACAACAATTTTCAACAATGTTGCTCCCCCTCAATCATGAACCAGCAAAAATAGCTTATCAAGCAGTTCAGTAATTACTCATTACTCCCCCTTAATTTCTGCACTACTGTACTATAGCTAACATATTCCTTTGACAGCACCACAACTCCTTTGACAGCATTAGACAATCATTTGACATTTGTACTTTTGGCTTTCTTTCTTTGGCTACTTCTCCCCCTTTTTAGCCACAATTAGACAGTCTTTAACCAGAAGCTCTATTAACTACAGTTAGTACTACCCTAGCTCTCATTGTTAGCCTCACAGTTAGCAACCAGGCAAAACAAATCATAGAAAAGAAAAACATAAAAAATGCATATACAACACAATATTCAAATTACATAACTGGCAAAAAAAAAACTAGACTATTATCTAATAACAGCAGATGGAAGTTAGTCTTCATCCGAGCTGGTACCATCAACATCTTCATCATCTTCATCTGTGCCGGAATCCTCAGTATCGCCATTCACATTCTCTTCTCCCTGTTCCAAGTCTTTGATCATCTGCTCAATCTTCATTTTCCTAACAGTGCTAGTCCTGATAACCATATCAAGATCCTTGCAGGTTGCCTTCAGTTCTTCAATCAACTCAGATTTTGTACTGACCTTCTTAACTCCAGAACTTGATGTCATAACAATGTCTGGAACATGATTCCCAGCAAACAGTTTGGGATGCAAAGATAAAGCTGACTCCCTCTTACATGCTACCTCTATACTCGTTAAGATTCCAGGATGTTGATCTAAGATCATTCCATAGATAAGGGAAGAGAATGATATAGGCATCTTGATAGCATTGGTGGCACCATGCTTCACCACTTGATCAAATATATAACTTCCATAGTTGAACTTGACCTTTTTCCCAACAGCATAGATAAACCTTCCTAATCCCACAGTTATGGTGGTTTTGTGATTAGTAGGTACCCAATTAGCAGCACCAATTCTGTGCCAAATAGCATACTTGATACTGAGTTTGCTAGCTGTCAATTTATTTTTCAGTGGCCACACCTTGACTTGAGTGGCAGTGATTTCTCTACACACTTCATTATCAGTCACTTCCAGCTCACACCCCTCTTGTTCATCTTTTCCCAAATATTTATTAATGGTACTAGGAGAGAAGTCAATACACTGCCCCCTAACAAACACCTTCATGTAGTTCACACTTCTATTGTCAGAAATGTCTATGGGGATGTTGACAACAAATTCCTTAACAAGTCCACTATAGCACTTAGAGAATCTGGTCACAGTCTTCAACAGTCCAGCAACATGAATGAGGTCCATAATTTCTTTCATCTCCAAGACATCCTTTCCAAGCTTCCTTTCCAGAGCTAATCTCCTTTGGCATACAAACTTCCACAAGGGAGCACTGCTCGCATAATGAAAGGATATGTTGTCCATTGGCACTTCAGGGACCTTATCAGAGATTCTTTTTAAAATGGTCTTTCTAACTGGTGTGATGTCATGGACATCTTCCTCAACATCATCCTCAGATTCAGATTCTTCTCTTATCTTTCTCTTTTTGGAGGGTGTAACAACCTTTCTCTAAGGTTTTGTGGGACCAACAGCAGTTTTCTTCTTGCCATCAGTAGACTTCTTTGGAGAGGATTCATCAGTCTTTCCTTTCCTTGTCTTTAGTCTCTTGGCAATACTTGGAACAGCATTTCCAATGACTTCATTATCAGATAAATCAACCACATTGATCATATTCTCATTCTTTTCTTCTCCAGGAGTAGTTCTAACATTAATGTCCTCATGCACATCATCTTCTTCCCCTCCTATTTCAGAATCTTCAATGACAGACATAGCAAGTCTATGAAGATCAGACTCATCTCCTTGCATGTCTACCTTTTCTGCCGGCATCTGATTCAATGGTATAGAAATTCCTTTCACAGGTATACCTTTGTCCAGTATTTTGGTAGCTAGATTCCCCATACTCTTGTCAACATCAAACTTTTCTACCACAGTTTGAGACGAGGATGACCTAGGTGTTGATTTATCACTAAATAGGACACTCGTAACAAGCTTCTTTGTTTCAGTGTCTTTAAAGGTAGTTGCGGCCCTTTTAGAAGCAAGTTTAGAAGGTCTAGGTTTACCTAACTCTGGGAGCATTACTGAGATGGGTTGGATATTCAGAGCTTCGTCTTCAGAGTACTCATCTGTAAAAACCCTAGCTTTATTCCGCGATGAACTTTTTGATGAAGAGGATGTCTGTTTTGACATGGTTCCTTTGAGACAGTATAGGTTGAGATGATTCTTCTTGTTGAAGGAGACGAACAGACGGGAGATATGAGTTTTGACGGATTGTGATTTTGCTATAATAGGAAATGAGGGTCTGAGGTAAGGCGCCAGATTTTGTGTATTTTTTAAAGACCAATCAATGAGTTTCTCCCCCCAAATAAGCTTTCCTTTTACAAATTTGAAGGGATTCAACTTAAGAGTACTTAACTCTATCATCCTTTCACACTTGATGTCACAGTCTAATGCTAAAACATCAGTCTTAACATCGATAGATGGGCTGACTTCTATAGGTATCCATAGATAACAATTATCTCTGGACCTGACTCCTTTCATGATCACTTCATCCTTTTCGTTTGTCACCAGACACTCATCCTTGGAATAGCTGACTTTGTAACCTTCATCATATAGGTGACTTATACTAATCAGATTAGCCTTTAAACCTTGGACAAGGATCACACTATCAAGAGTAAGACCATCAAGATTCTTCACTATTCCACTTCCTTCTACTACTCATTTTTCTCCATTGCCAAACACAACCTTATTTGCATGGCAAGGATTGAACTCTACCAACTGCTCCTTTGATCCAGTCATGTGCATTGAACATCCACTGTCAAAGTACCATGCATCCATGATACAACGTCCATCTGAGATATGAGCCAATAGACACGTGACTTGAGCTTTAGGAACCCATTGTTTAGCAACTTTGGGTCTGACCTCCTTCTGTCTGGTTTGAGGAACAGAATTTGGATAACCATGGAGCTTGAAGCACGAGGACTGCATATGTCCAACCCTGCCACAATAGAAACATCTTACTCTATCATATCTAAAGTGGTTAAATCTTTTGCCACTTTGATGATAATGCTGTGGCTGCCACCCATAATGTTGTCTCCTTCTTCCATAGTTGGATTGTCTTCTTCTGTAATGAGGATGCTGTCTTCTAGGTTGTCTCCTATGGTGATGAGGCTTCCTTCTTCCATAGTGATGAGGCACAACATTGTTGTATCCATATCCATACCAGTTTTCCTGATGTTGAGACATCTGATGAGACATGTTCTGTTTGAACCTTGCAGCCTGCATGCTCTTGTGATATTGGGGAGGCATATACTGACTAGCTCCTTGAGGCTGCATCTTCCTCTAATGAAGAACATTCTTTTTCTCAACATTCTGAGGCTGAACAACCTTCTTAGGGGTAGGATCCTGTCTCTTTGTTTGAGACATTGGTTAGGACACCTCCTCCTTTGTTCCTGAAGTGCTTGCTTCAGCAGAAACTTTTTTCTCAGCCACAAATCCTATACCTGACTTATCACCAGCAACCTTTTCTGTCTGAAGGATCTTATCAAGTGTGTCTGTACCACAGCTCAGCATCCTAACAGACTTGGTCATATGATTAAGGTGAGCTTTAACTAGTACAACTTCATTTTCCATATCAGCTTTTTCATTCTCTAGCTGAGCAATCTGTTGCTTGTGGCACTTGTTTTCTTGACAAATCTCAGCACTTTTTAAACACAGCTCTTGATAAGTAGATGCTAACTCCTCATACGTTATTTCTCCATCACTAGAATCATCATCAGAAACAACAGTTCCTATTAAAGCTCTAACATGCTTTGCTGACTTACCTTCACTTTCACTATCAGAGTCAGACCAGGAAACTGTCATGCCCTTCTTCTGCTTTTTCAAGAAGGTGGGACACTCTCTCATGACATGTCCATACCCTTCACACTCAAAGCACTGAACTCCTTTATCTTGGGCAGTTTTCTCTTCATCCTTCTCTTTTGACTTGCTGATGTCAGAAGATATGTTCTTGACATTAGGGCTGGAGTTATTATTCATCCTCTTGAACACTTTGTTGAACTGTCTTCCCAATATAACTATGGCCTGAGATAGATCCTCCTGGGATTCAGAACTCTTTCCTTTGTCTTCTTGATCATTTGACATCAAGGCTATACTCTTTGGCTTCTTTTCTGGTTCTTCCTCATTCAACCCAAGCTCAAAAGTTTGAAGAGATCCAATGAGCTCATCAACTCTCATATTGCTGATGTCTTGTGATTCTTCAATGGCAGTTACCTTCATCTTATACTTCTTAGGAAGGGACCTAAGGATCTTCCTTACAAGCTTTTCATCTGACATTTTTTCACTAAGAGCACTGGATGCATTAGCCAGCTCTAGAACATTCATGTGGAAGTCATGAATAGTCTCGTCTTCCTTCATCTTCAGGCTTTCAAATTTTGATGTTAGAATTTGAAGTCTTGACATTTTAACTCTAGATGTGCCTTCATGAGTGGCCTTCAAAATATCCCACGTTTCCTTAGCAACTTCACATGTATTGATTAACCTGAAGATATTTTTATCCACTCCATTGAAAATTGCATTTAGAGCTTTGGAATTACCAAGGGCAAGCTCATCTTCTTCCTTGGTCCATTCTTCTTCAGGCTTTGGCTTTGAGGTGCCCTCTTTATCTTTGCCAGCATCATCTTTTTCACACACAACAGGTGCTTTCCACTCTTTAATAATGCCCTTCCAAGCCCTGCTGTCCAAGGATTTTAAGAAAGTGGTCATCCTTGGCTTCCAATAGTCGTAATTGGATCCATCCAAAATAGGGGGTCTGTTGACGAATCCACCAACTTCTTTGTCCATCTTTACACTAGAAAGTAACTTCCCTAGATCTCACCCAGAGACAGACAGGATACCTGCTCTGATACCAATTGAAATTCTGGTATCAGACGTGTGATGTTAAGGTGCGATGTCACAACAACACACTCTGCACAATGGACAAAATAAATAGCAAAATAACACACCAAATTGTTCACCCAGTTCGGTCTAACTACCTACGTCTGGGGGCTACCAAGCCAGGGATGAAATTCACTACTTGTAGAATTAATTTACAGACTCAACAACCCAGTTGACAATCTCCTAAACTTAATTCCTACTAGTGACTTTCTACCTAAGAAACCACTTAGATATGAGAACCCTACTCAATCCCTAAAACAATACTCAAGGAACAACCTCTTTGAGCAACCTTGATCTTACTTCACAGCTTTGATCAAGTAATAACTCTCTATTACTTCACAGCTTCTAACAGAGGACAGAAAACGACTAAGCAATTCAACCTAGAATTTTGTATATAAAACTCGTACAAAATACTCAAGACACTCAGCCTATGCTCTTGATCTTCTCTCTGTATTTCTGTACTTTTTCCTTTGGTCTTGTGCGCTTTAAATAGCAACCTGAATTGGGCTTGGACTGCTACAATATCTGACTTGATTTGTTATTTAAAACTGAATAATCAAAACAGATTTTCTCCTAAAATCTTTTCAAATCTTCAACCTTTTAAATCTCCTACAAATCTGCACCAGATCTCCTGTGCAGCGAAGAATATGTAACCCAAGATATTCGCATCCAATGAGACAACTTGCTCTCCACAATTCTAGCTAACACGCAAACCCTAACATCACAACCTGATGTTATTAATTCTGCAGATCTAATGTCACAACATCGCAGTGTGACATCAGACATCCAACTTCAGCAATTTAAATACTTAACACAGCCCAGTGTTAAGACTCAATGTTGCAACATCACCACCTTGACATCAACATTGAACATACTTTGTTTTACCAAAATTCCAGCCAATCCAAGAACTAACACTAGGCGTTCAGTCAAAACAGCACCAACAACAACAAAACAAGCAAAAAAAACATCATCTTCTGCAGATATTCTGCAGTCATTTTGCAGCACCATCATCATCTTCATCAGTCTCAGCATCAATATCACCACTCCTAGATACAGAGTCATCTGAACCCTGTTCACTCTCTCTATCAGATCCACCAGAGGCATCACCTTCAGCAGTTTCTTGGTCTTTACCAACTGTTCCAGTAGAAACATTCTTTTTCTCCATGAAAGTTTTAATTAACTGTTCAAGTTTAGACTTCCTAGCAGTGTCTTTTCTGATGGAATCTTCTAGTTCCTTGCACGTCTCTTGCAGCTGTGCAATGACTTCATCATCAAAGGTAGCATGACTGGAAGTTTGAGAAGATGTCCCAACAATGTCTGAAACATGTGCCCCACCAAGTAACTTGTAGTGTAGGGACATATGAGGTTTTCTTTTGAGGGCACTGTCACTTCCTAACAAGAGGTTAGGAAACTGATCTAAAATAACACCACAGATCAGGGATGGAAAGAAAATAGGCATCTTGACAGCAGTTGGGCTTGCTTGTTTCAGGATTTGTTCAAATATGTATGTCCCAAAATCAAAAGAGTCCTTTTTCCCAATAGCATAAATGAACCTACCAAGTATGGAGGAAATAGTAGATGTATGATTGGTAGATACCCAATTCACAACAGCAATCCTGTGGAGAATAGCATATTTAACACTCAGTTTTCCAGAGGATAACTTTTCTTCATTTGGCCAGTGTTTAATACAACCACCTGTAATCTCCTTACACACTTCATTGTCAGTGACCTCTAACTCAGGCTGAGGTTCTTCACACCTGCCCAGAAAGTTATTGATTACTTCAGGAGAAAAAATGACGACTTTTCCTCTCACAGACACTTTTCTGAAGTTGTTACTTCTGTTATCATCACAATCTTCAGGAATATTCACAACAAATTCCTTGACTAATTTCTCATAGCAGGGTCCTATCTTGGACACAGTTCTCATCAACCCAGCAGCTGCAATAAGATCCATGATTTCTTTGTATTTAATGAAATCCTTACCCAGCTCTCTCTCCAAGGCAATCCTCCTTTGATCCACAACTCTCCACCTATCTGCATTCCTTGTAGAACCATCAGTATAGATCTTTTTGTATGTAGAGTTTTTCACACCAATGATGTCTTGAACATCTGTTGCAGCCTCATATTTAGACTCACTGTGAGCAGTGACTTTTCTCTTCTTAGTTGGAACAACCACCTTACTCCATTGTTTAGGAGGCCCAGCTCCAACTTTTCCCTTGGTACTATCCACACCTCCAGACTTTCTATGCAATTTTGCAGACTTTGAACCTTCAATCATAACAGTTTTCTCTCTTCTTCTCTTAATTCTCCTTAACATCCCAACAATGGGTTCCTCATCAGAAGTGAGATCATCAACATTAATAACTACATCGGCTTTCTTTTTACTCCTTCTTTCGTGACCCACATGAATGGGGACACCATCATCAGTCCTATCTATAGGGCTACCATTGGAATTTCCTGTCAAGGATGTTGGAACATCAGACCCAACATCTGTATCAACTCCGCTCAAAATCTTGGCAACAAACTTCCTAAGTTCCTTATCCTTTTTTACTACATCATCATCAGTAGGGTTCTTGTTTATACCACATGATTCAGTAACATTCTTCTTTTCAATCAAACCAGACTTAGACCCTTTTTCAAACAAGTTTTTTCTAGGGCTTATTTGGTCTGCATATAAACTAGTCATCGAGTGAACTTTCTTCCTAGATGAAAAAGGTTTAGACTTCTTACCAGGAATATTGACATCCATTGAGTGAGGAACTTATCGTTTTCCTTTAGGATCAGCCGGTACTACGCTCAAGGGAGCAATATCAAGCACAAGATCTGAGAGGTTGATCATTCGAAGTGATTCATCATCTCCAGCATTGGTCCGAGGAGATCCTGAGTTATCAGAAGAGCCATGCATGGATTCTGATGCATGATGTTGATACATTTTCGATTGATCACAAGGCACAATATTGATGATGTTAAGAGAAAACCCTAAAGCCCGTGAACTTTGGAGAGAAAGGGCAAGAGGAATTTTTGTAAAATATGTTTGATGTAGGTAGAGTGTGTTTGCCCGCCTATTTATACTTTTGAGAAGTGGGCCCAGAAAAGCGCGGCAGTCACAAACTTTGAACACCCGATTCGCCTCAAATGTGCATCCATCAAACTTTCCTTTTAAATTTTCCGCGCTGACATACTTACTAAGTTTAATCTTATTATCACAGTTTACCATGCTAACATTTTGAGTTGCTTTGAAATTGATCAACACCTGTTCTAACTCAGTATTCTTTCCAATAGCTTTCATAGTTTCCAAGCATATTGCAGTGCTCTCAGACCTCCACAAATAACAATTATCTAATGCTCTCTCGCTTCTTATGACAACCTTACCCTTCTCATTTGTTATCAGACATTCAAAATTGGTAAAGTTGACCCTGAGACCCCGATCACATAGTTGACATATGCTTATCAAGTTTGCATCTAAGCCTTCAACAAGTAATACCTCCTCCAGATTGGGTTGTCCTGTATAGTCCAATTTTCCAACACCTTTTATTTCACCTTTTGATCCATCCCCAAAAGTGACATAGTTGGTAGAGTGAGGCTTGATATCTGACAAAAATTTCTTCACACCAGTCATGTGTCTTGAACAACCACTGTCAAAGTACCAATCTTCCCTTGCAAATGCTCTGAGAGAGGTATGTGCTATGAAACCAGCCATCATATTTCTAGGAGCCCATCTTTCCTTTACCTTAGCCCAATTCTGTCCTTTATTTTGTTGATGAGCAGTTTTGGGATAACCATGCAACTTGTAGCAAAAGGACTTCAAGTGACCAATCTTTCCACAATAATGACATCTCCATGGTTTATACTTTGAACTACATACAATTTTCTGACGTTTCATCTGATGTTGAAACATGTGATTTGACATCTCCTCCTCTTGCTTTATTTTCTGAGGAACAAACTTTAATACAGACTTCTTGTAGTTCTCTGCTTAATTGTTAAAACCAAGACCTTGTACATTTCCAGCATTTTTCCCAGTCTGAAGAATCTCATCCAGCTGCGTGGTACCATTGTTCAGCATTCTTATAGATTTGGTCATATTGTCAAGTTTTGACTTTTGACATACAACCTCCTCTTTAAGATCAGTAATGATTGATAGATGTTATTCCTTCTCAGCTTCTAGTTGAGCTATCAGAACCTTCTGTTCTAATATTATCTGGCACCTCTCTTCATTCTTGATACACAACTCTGAGAACCTAGTGATAACTTTCTACTTAGTGAGTTCTCCAATATAAGATTCTTTGTCAGAATCAGACTCACAAGTTGTTTCTCCATCAGATTTACAGATTCTAGTCAAGGCTGTCACAAATTTTGCTGATTCTTCTTCAAGATCACTCTCAGACTCTCCTTCTGACCAAGACACAGATAAGCCCTTCTTCTGCCTTTTGAGATACGTGGGACACTCAGTTTTTATGTGCCCAAATCCCTTACATTCAAAACACTGAACTCTCTTCCCTTGATTGGAGTCTTATTCAGTTCTGGACCTTCTGCCTCCATCCTGGTTTTTACTTATGTCGAGTGACTTGTTCTGAACATTTGCTCTTGACTTCCAGTCCATCCTTTTCAACACTTTGTTAAATTGTTTTCCAAGCAATACCAGATCTTTATACACCCCTTCATCTCTGACCAGGTCACCTTCATCGTATGAATCACCAGCATTTGACACAAAAGCTATACTCTTCTTCTTTTCAGACTTTTCACTGATCCCCAATTTAAATGTTTGAAGAGATCCCACAAGTTCATCCACTTTCATCTTATCTATGTCCTGAGCTTCCTCTATAGCAGTCACTTTCATGTCAAATCTCTTAGGTAGAGATTTAAGGATTTTTCTGACCAGTTTGCTATCAGACATCTTTTCACCTAGGGCACTTGCAGCATTAGCTATCTCAATAATGTTCATGTGAAAATCATGAATGCTCTCATCTTCCTTCATCTTCAAATTCTCAAACTTGGTAGTGAGAAGCTGAAGTTTTAACATCTTCACCTTTGAAGTCCCTTCATAAGCAACCTTCAAGATCTGCCAAGCCTCTTTTGCAATGGTGCAGTGTTCAATCAACCTGAAGATATTTTTGTTAACACCATTAAACAATGCATTCATGGCTTTGGAATTTCCCAAGGACCCTTTGTAGTCTGCATCATCCCAGTCTTCCTCTTCCTTCACCACATCAGTAGGATTACCCTTTGCATCTCTAACCTTTGGGGGTTCCCATCCTTTGATAACAGCTTTCCATGCTTAATCATCCATGGATTTGATGAATGCTACCATCCTTGGTTTCCAGTAGTCATAGTTGGAACCATCAAGCAGAGGTGGTTTGTTCAAAAATCCTCCATCCTTGTCCATTGCACCAGAAAGTACCTTCCCTGAATCTCACCCAGAACTAAACAAGGGTGCAAGCTCTTGATGCCAATTGAAATTCTGGCACAGATATCAGATGTCCTACACAGATGTTGAGACACTGATATCCAACACAATGAACAAGTTAACAATAATAATAACAGTGCAGAAAGTAAAGAACACAGTGATATGTTTACCCAGTTCGGATCAACAATCCTACTCTGGGGGCTACCAAGCCAGGGACGAAATCAATATGCGATAGTATCAATTCACAGATCATACAGCAACCACACCCAGTTATAATCCGATCACTTAATCACTACCCTTCCTATGACTTCTACCTAAGACTCACCTAGGTATGAGGCCCTCCTCAAATCCCTCTTCAATCACAACCCGTGATTAGTTCCTTTCAACACAAGTAACAAAACGAAAGCCACACTTTCAAAACACACAATTCTCATTACTTCAAAGCTTATGAGAATTGACACACAAGAAACTCAATGCTTAGAAGCTTATGAGTAACTGACATAACTTACAACACAAAATTAGTCCTTGTACTGTTATCAGAATGATACCAGTTAGGCTCACAAATAACACTTAAAAAACCCTAACAAAACACACGTAAGTTCCACACCTAAACTAGGTTTACACCAGTCAATATATAGCATTAAATCTGGACTGGATTGGGCTTCAAAACGCAGCAAAGAGACTGCACACAATTCTGCAAAATAAACTCCAAGAAAATAGGTCTTCAATCTAAAGTTTCCTAATATGTCTCCATATTTAGAAACTGTTGAAAATCCAAAAACCAACACACAAAAACTCAGCCCAAAATACTTTGGATGCCACATAGGATAACTAAATATTCATAGAATATTCAGAACAAATACCAACACCAGAATCTTCCTTTTAAACCAATAACAGACGCGATGTCCTATGATCCAGGATGAGACATCTTTATCTGACATGTTGAATGCAGAATATTAGAACATCTCGTTTCAACATCTTGCTGCTAGAATAGTTTTAGCAAAATAAATGCCAACCACAAAATCAAAGAAATAACACTATATGTTATCAAAGATTCAAAGACTCTATAAAATAATGCAAATCAAACTCTTTGAAGTAATTCATAATTTGATTATTATTTTTGAACCTTTTATGACATATTATATAATTGTATATATGGATAAATTTGTTTACAATATTATTATCCTCCTTTTAAAACAAATTATGCAATTATATATAAATTAAAGTTATTATTTTTCAGAATACTCTAAAATTAAAACTAGTTTTATGTGTATATTAGAAATCATATTATTTAAGAGTTGTACTCTAGATAGTTAACTGTAATAACTCTTAATTTGTATAATTGTAATCTCATCTATCATGGGTACAATTATATATTTTTTATTTTGAATAAAATCTAATTAATCTTAATTTGGATGATTGTAACTCACTTATCGTGGGTACTATTGTATAAATTTTATTTAATAAAATAATTAAATTCATTTTAATTATAATAAATGTTATATTAATAATAGTTATACCCTATCGGTGTGTTATGATTAATATAATTTGTTTTGTTCAATCTACTTATGATTTGTGATTACGTAAATTATTGTTCGAGTACCCTATCGGTATTAGAATTTTTTGGTGAAATAATTTTTTGTAAAGTACATTGTTATATTTCTTAATTATTATTTCTGTTGGGACCCTTATTTTGGGATTTACAATAGATAAGAAATTCTCTTTAAAGATATGTCATAATTTATATTTATTTTATGTAATCCAATAATTTATTTTAAAATCCTATTTAAAATAGATTGCAATTCTCCTTGTATTGTGTAAGTGACGGATATACCCTATCGGTGCGACGTTACTTGACATAATCCTTGTGTGATAGAGAATATAGTTGAATACTTGTTTGATTACTTTAAAACTCTTGAATTGACAAATCAACTATCTTTCTCTATCAATTGGGTGAATCTAACCTGTCAATTTTATAAAAATATCATTTTTTATAAAAATAAGAAACAAATATTATTTGTTTAGTATAGAGACTTATACTGAAGATAATATAGTCTTATGTATATACGAAAGACTATGACTATTTTGATGTATCTTCAATAAAATTAAAATTAAAGTCTTTTTTGTTTCCGCTGCATGTAACTTAATTATGTCTCAAGTGTGTGTAACTTTAATTGTAACACTTGAGGTTTGAGTGAGCTATTAAAATAATCCATATAATCCCATTTTGCAATATGAAATACTAGGAATCTAATCTTACTCATATGATGATAATTTTGTTTTATATAATTATCATACTATTTTATGTGAAGGTTATTTTGTTTATGAAAATTCTCTTAAGAATTTTATTTGTTATAAGGAGATTTTTTATTATAAATTGTAAGTGAAAATTAACAATCTCTTTAACTCTAAATGCAGTATATGTGGTTAAATATGAAACTCAAATTTTGATTAAAAACAATTGCCATTGATAAATACTGAGATTCATATTGTTATTCTGTAACCACTTGTGTTAATAGATCTGCTATATTCATGTGCAAAATAAGTGGTTAAGTTTTTGAAATATTGATAAATTGTATAAATACTTTTGTCGATAATTTTGCACTAGCAATTAAGTATCCCACTATTGAATATTATATTATTAAAGTATTTAATACTAGCAAACTCTGATAAATTCTTATCATACTTATACATGTTGAATTAGTGGGAGTGCATGTGTACAAAATCATATAATCTAAAAATTTTAGATTACTATTCTCTTATTGTCATATAACCTTGTGCTTGTTATAAAATATGACATATTTTAAGAAGACTTCAAAATGTATAATAACTCTAAAATATCTTATTCTTTTATATTGAGATATATATATATATATATATATATATATATATATATATATATATATTAATCCCTTAATCTCTAGAAACATCATAATTTGATGTTTAGGTCGATATTGAAAAGACACAATAATTTTTTAACATACAATAATATTGTGTTATTTTATCTTCAATAATCCACATTTGTCAGGTCATAATATGAAAGTACAAATAAATATCAATACTCCTATCGAGTATGATATCGTGTTATGAAGGTACTTATGATTAAATGTAATTACTCTCATAAAAGGGTATCCCTATATGTAATTACTATAATTTGACCTATGTGGATATTCTATGACCTATAATTTAAAACTCATTAGTATAATCACTAACCATATACATATGAGTAAGTCTTATGATATTTTGGGTTAGTGAGAGTTTATCAATAGCATTTTCATATGCTTGGGCGATTCTTTATAACATATATTAACTTAAATATGTTACTCTAAATTCATTATTCTTTATATAAAGTTGTGAGTTTTAACATGTATGATCTGTCTTCTCTATTGGATACAATTTCTGCAGCGATGAAATTTACTTTCTTTTTAATTGATTAGTGTTTAGACCATTATTGATATTCTAATATTTAAATAAATATTTTTTAATAATTAATTATTGTCATCCAAGTGGGAGACTGTTAGATTAATTATTTAATTAATCAAATATTGACTGACATAATTAATTATTAATTAATTATATTATGGTCTATTGTTATTAAACACTAAATAGATAAATTGTTTGATTGGGTTTTGTGCCTGAATGGACCGTGATGGGTTGGACCATTGTTAAGCCCAATGAGAGGTCCCTGCCCTCAGCCGTTTAGTTATTTAAGTGTCTCTTCATTAGACAATTATCATGCTCTGAGAAACCCTAAATGACAATCAGGGTAGTAATTCTCTCATACTCATTCTTCCGACAGTCGTCTCTCAAATCCGACAAGGTACACCGTTCTTATCATTGACAATTATTCTTTAATATAACAATATGTTATAATTTGTATCTATTCAATTCTATTAAACTTATCACCACAATCTTACAAGCCTTCTGAAAATCTCTACACATCCTTCAAGAAATGTTAGTTTCAAGACACGCCTCCCTCAACAATTATAAATCATTCAATCAAGATCTAAATTCAAACAAACGGTTGAAGATGAAAGAAATTTGTTTGCAAATGGTTTGAGTTTGGAAGTTGTTATCACGTAATTATGTATGTTATGCTCGTTATAAAAAAAAAAGTAAGGTGACAAAAGATTTATAGGTGTTGAAGATTAAGCACATAAAATATATGAAAAAATATTGTATGATTCGAGTCAAGAATAATTGTTGTTTTGATTCAAGTGAACAAATAGATTGAAACAAGGTTAACATAAAAGAAGTGATCTATTTTCCTATAATTCGAGTCAAGTTATAGTTATGGTTAGAGTCATGAAAGGTCATGATTCGAGTCATGTAGAAACTATGATTAGAGTCAAATTGGACAACGTCAAATAGGAAAATTTGAGAAAATATTTGATTCGAGTCATGTGTAAGTGGTGATTCAAATCAATTTTGGCCGAGGCTAACAAGAACTGTGTGATTCAAGTCATGTGCAACTTGTGATTCGAGTGATAGTGTTGCATGATTTGAATCAAATGGAACTTGTGATTCAAGTCACAGATGCAAAATCCTTCTCGCTTTTCAGTGTTGGTTTGATTCGAGTCATGGTTTGTGAGTGATTTGACTCACACACATGAATTTTTTTTTTTACAATTTTTTTAAAACAATTTGAGATTTCACTCTCTACATAACTTGAACCAACATCAAATATAGATCTTGTCCCGTTAACTCAACTAATTGACTCAAAACACAATGATCATACTTAAATGCAAACACTTGAATTATGCATGCTAAAACGAACCGATTCAAGAAACCACTAAAACTCTATATGGCTGTCATCATATTAAATCTACAATCGAATTATAATGAATCTACAATCGAATCTTTCACAACCAAATCATAAAATAAAAAAATATTATATATATGCATGTGTTTCATGTGCAAAATGTGATATTTATTTCATATCATATCTCAATTCACTATTTGATAAATCAAATTTATTAAAATTGAAATATTTAAAAGTCAAGCTATTATTAAAAATGTCAGCAATGTGTTGTCAATTTAAATTTAATAAAATTAGATATAATTTTATTGCAATGGTAGCTTTGTCATTTTCATATATCATATAAAATTAGATTTAATTATTCACTAATCATTTGAGAAAAATAATTATTTAATAGTGTTAATGGAATTTTATAAAAAATATCAAACCTTATTTTTTATTTTTTTTTATATATTTTAATTCATTTATAAAATTTAAAACTATTTAAATTAACTTAAAAACAATTAATTTTTTAAAAGGCTAATTTTAAGATTTGAATTTAATATATGTATCAAATACATGACAGTGTAACATAATAATATCATATTTCATATAATGTGTTCGAACACATGTTTGCACTAAGACTTTTCATAAACTATAACTAAATAAACTAAATATGGTTGTACTATATCTAAACCTATAGTTATTGTCACATGTTGATCATTAATCATTTAATTAAGATAGTTTTTGATTGGGACCGTTTGTTTTTTCTATTGGACAAATGATGTAAACTAATGCAACAATAAAAGAGATTATGATAACGTATGCTTTCACTTTATGGCAACATGAGACCTTTAGTTAGAAAGTGCAAGGGCCTAAATGTATATTTGTTAAATCTATGTTTATTGTGTCATTAATCACTTTTATTATTCCATTAACCATAAAAATTGTATTAATAATTTATTTTTATCTATATCTTATTAATTACTTTCACTATTTTACTAATCAACAAAATAGTAAATTGAGATAATTATATTATAAAATTTATGGTTAATAAGTAGTGAAAATAATTAAGGTTAAATGTGTGTAAAATGGTTGATTTAAAGTTTAATTTTTGATAGCAACATTTCTTTATATTATAAAATAAAATAAAATTCTATTTTGTGTCTCAATAACTCTAAAATAAGTGGATAAACTCATGTATCATACAAAATTTAAGGATTTAGGTTGGACATGATTAGACTTTCTAAGACCTAAGTAGGTTGGATAAAATTCTATTTTGAGCATAAAGACCAAGTGTACAAGATTTCTTATTGGTTTGAACATGGCCTTATGGAAACGAAAATTACTCATGGTCAGAAATAGCAATTCACTCAATTCTCCAAATTAAGCTAAGATCTACACATTTTTTGTCCATGATGATGTTATGTGATGTGTGAGGATAAAAAACGACTAATAATTGGAAGGATTTCATTGTGTTTTGCCTGACTTCACAATCAAAAATGATCACACTTGATTCACACAATTTGCAACCAATTCTCACATGTATGAGCTTCATTCACCTCGGCTATAAATAGAGGAAGCATTTGCATTGAATTCAAAGCTTGGATAGCCTCCAGAAACCCTGCTCGAGCTCACACTTTTTGCTAAAATTTTGAGATTTCGTTTTCAATTTCTAAACACTTTCAACTCCATTTCTTGATTCCATTAGCACCTTCGACGTCTTCTGAAGCTATTGCAACAATTCTCAAGCCTTAAGAGTCTCTGAATCATGCTAGCTAGATCAACCTTGCAACCTCTTCTGATCGTATTTGGACAAGGTAGTTAGAGGCTTCGTTTTCATACAAACAAGTTACCACAATATATCCTGATACTCCCTAATTCTTTCCCCTAACTTATCTTGCTTTGATTGATCTTGTATGGCATTTACTTTTTATTTTCGTTTTTGCGTGTTTCTCTAAAACTCTCCACGCTCAGTTTATATAAATGAATTTTGAGCCTATGGTTGGATTCGTGATGAGGTAACAGTCACAATGGTGGTGGTCTCATTCTCTAATGTTACCATTTTCCAAAGCTCCGGTGAGGAGCTACCGGAGAAGGCGACCAGAGATCATCCGCGGTGGCCTGAGTTTGTTTTAATTCAAAAATGATCCAGCGGGTTATTTCACTTAAGGCATATCGTGTTCCTTTTGATTAGATCCCTTGGATTAGTTTTAAATTTGATATGATGGCCACGCGTGTGTGTGAATGACACCCTTTGATCTGATCCAATGGTTGTAGTATTTTGTTCCATTTTAATTTCATTTTAATTGTTTTTTATTTCTCTTTATTTAAAAAAAAAAATCATAAAAAATAGCTCCCTTAACCTTTTTAACTCCAAATTTTTTCTATAATTTTCTAAAAATATTTTCTTTTTATTTCATTATTTTTCTTTTTATTCATGCATTTTAATTAGTTTAAAAATACTTTTGTGCATTTTAAAATTCTTCAAAAATTATCTTATGCTCCTTAACTTGTTTCTGACCTATCTTAATTTTATTGAGCCTTTGTTTGATGTTTAGAGGCTTCATTTGTATTTTCTCTTTTATTTTCAATTTAAAATCATTTTAAAAATCATTTTCCATGCATTTTATTTGCTTATTATTACATTTTTAATATTGTTTGACTTCTGACTGCCTTGCATTATGACTTCTTGATCAAAATCTTCCTCAATCTCAATGGACTTTGGGTGTTAATGAGGTTAGATGAATCTTCATCAATTCAAACTTATTATTAAATGATTATTTAGATCATTTTTAGTACTTTGGATTTATGATAGGTTTAGTACCTTAATCCACCAAGAGAGATGATTGAAATTGATGATAGATGAATCTCAAGTCATGATTCAATTTGGTTTCTCTCTTCATCTCTCCTTATTTTTCTTTTTTCTTTTCGCTTGACCAATTGGATGATTAAGAGTCCATCTTGTTCATGAAGTTTGGCTTTATGCTTGATGAAATTTCATCATTTCAAATCTACATTCCAATTGACCATGGATCATTTGAGGTTCTTTGGATTGATGCATAAGTTTATCCTAAGTTGTCATGAAGGATGATTGATGTAATGAACCAATCTCCTTGCCTTAAGGCTTGATCCCTCATTGGTTTTACTTGTGCTACATGTTTTAGGAGTATGGTTTCTACCATATCTCTAACATGTATGGTACATAAATTGTTATTGACTGACCTCTCATAGTATGATCTTCTTAATAGATTGTGTTACGATTGCTTAACATAACACTAAATTTGTCCCGAATCGATTCATTAACTCTAACATCAATACTAACATTATTATTGTGCTAACTTTACTTTATGTCATTTACTTTTCTTGCCATTTAATTTTCTCATTTAATTTCTTGCTCTTTACTTTTATGCCTTTATTTTTAGCATTTACATTTTATATTGTTTATGTTTGTGCTTCTTTCCTTTGTCCACTTGGACATTTCTTTTTCTTATAAAGACATTAATAAAGGAAAAACCCCTAAAAAAATTTAATCTCTCTTGGACTAATGGTTACTATCCTTTGCTTGACTTAGAGTTAGACTTTTAGACCTATGGACTTTAGTTACTTTTCCCTATGCTATTGGATTCATCTGATACTTGAAACTTTTGGTTGACCTTTAAAGACTTGACTTTGATACATAGCTTTGACCTTATGGCTTGAGTTCTTCTTTCAACTGATGCTTGTTTTGTCCTATGCTTACTTGTTGCTTTGGCATACTCCAAAGGAATGGGATGTTGGTTTGACTCTTGTCAAGTGCTGGCTAGATCCTGGTTATTACACTTTCATACACTTCTACTTTATTGTTTTTCTTAGGATAGTCTCTTCATCTCCCACTACAACAAAATTGGCAGATTGCGACGGTTATTTTTGCAGGTTACGACGGTTAAAACCGTCGTAATTTGCAATTTGCGAAGGTTCCAACACTGTAGTAAAAACGCGTGTCGCGAGGCCGTATCGTGTCAGTTGTCAAAACCGTCACACAAACCGTCGTTATCTCTCACGACGGGTAGGGAACTGACATAATCTGCATATTACAGCGGTTGCCAATCATCGTAACTTTCCATTTGATTTTTGTTTTTATTGTTGATTATGACGGTTCCAACCGTTGCAACTTTTATTTTCACAAGTGCATCCGCAGGTAAATCTGTAGGAATTTTCCTTTCCACAGGTAAATCTGCAGGTAATTTATTTTTAAAATAAAAAAAAATTGTTTATAGAAATATGAACAGAATGGGTATTCTTCATTTAACTAAACATATATATCATATTACATTTATATTACATTTATACAAGCACCATGTCACTTTATATGTTAGAAGCTTATCATATTACAATTACATGCAGATAAAGAATCAAATACATTTGGTAGGATCTGTTTATCTGGTAGTTGAGATCTTGGGCTTGAACTATCATTATTTGAATCACAAGCTTGCAACTCTATTTGCACACAAACCCGCTTCTTGAGCTTGGTCACCAAATTTTGATGTACCTGTAAAATCAGCTAGTACCTTCATTATCCATTTCTAACTAAAATCTAATGTATATAACTAATATTATATAAATGGCTGAAAACAGTGGTTACCAGAGTCTTCTTTAGTATGACTCTTCAAAAATGGAAGTAACCTTCTATAGTTGACTAAACTTGGGGTTTTGATCAGCTACCCATGCAAATAAGGTCTATGCACGTGCAAAGACATCCAAGGTAACATGGTATATCTAAGTTACCAACAAAAGTAAAACCATGTATATGTATGTATCATCAAAAGTAAATACAAAAGGTCTTAAAAAGTTCACTAGCTACTAAAATGAACCGGCAAATTTTAGTTCCATCTAAGTTACCAATAAAAGTAAAACCATGTATATGTATGTATCATCAAATTTCTGTCCATGTAACTTTAGTTCCCATCTTTTCAAGAACTTCAGCAAATTTTACATCCCCCTTTACAATGAAACGGCAAAGTTAAACAGAAAAATTAAGATATAAAAAAGTTTTAAATGGCTGATGTAATTTTCGTGTGTAAATACCTGTAAACTGCTTGTCCCATAGCCGATAACTGTGATAGTTCCACCAGCCTAAAGGAGAAAATAACACCATATTATCAAAACCACATATCATGATTCAATAACACACGATCATTATAATAACACCATACATTGCATTTCACTATTCAATATTGTGCACTACCATAGCCTAAAAACAGCCAAATGAGCCAAATAAAACACAAACTTACTGAAAGATATTGAAAAATCCCATCCAATTGGGGAGGCTTATAATATATGCCACCTATTATGTATGAAGCCTGCCATTCACACATAAAATAGAGAGAAATGAGAAGATTCAATAAATCATAATCTGTAATACAACTCATAAAATGTGTGGGTCTGCATAATGTACAAAGAGATTGAGTCGGAAATAGATTGAGCCTGGACAGAAACAGAGCTGCAAAACATACAAAGAGACAAAATAACCAACAACGGTAAATGATAACACGGTAAGAGATATTTACTAAGAGATACAGTTCAGTATCAAGTAACCACTTCCATTCAATGTTTGAGATCTCAATAATTGTTACTAAGAGATACAGTTCAGTATCAAGTTAAAGTACGGAAAATCCAAATCAGTATCATACCCAAGAATCTCTTTCAAGAGTATTCCTAATTGAAATTTCTAATTGAACAAGAACCAAGAGTATTCCTAATTGAAATTTCTCTCTTGAAATAAAATGGAAAATCCAAATCAGTATCATACCCAAGAACCTCTTTCAGCTCACATATAATTAATCATAATAGTTTTATAACTTGTCTCATCCGTGTAATTTTAAAATGAATGAAGTAAATATAACAGATCACCGAACCTGGATTTTAACAATTCTATGACAAATGATCAAGAACTCTTTTATCTTCTTCTAACCACGAAAGTTCTTCTGTATTTGAGCTGCATCAGTATTGAATAAACCAATTCCTTGTCCTGATTTGCACGACTAAAAAGCTAGTAGGGAAAAGATATATGAACTGATTTAAGTTATGCTGAACATAATACTTGTGAGATTTGTACTTTTGACTTGAATTTGGACAGGTTAATCATTTCAGTCTAAAAAAGAAACAAAATAGCTCATATTATTTAGGTTTATTTAAGTGATAGTACAAAACTAATAAATTTGTAGGATATATTTTAGTTATTCATGCAACCAGTTACTTCTTATGAAAAAGGTGTGGATTTCTCAATTTTGTGAACTAAAGCTGCTACGGTTAGCTGAAATTGTCATAGCATAAGTCGTTAAATGTGAGTTAGGATGGTGAATATTGATGAATATTGTTTCAAAGGAAAACCACATTTGAGAACAAGTTATGGATATAATAGAGTTGCTATATAAATTGAGTAAAGACTAAATGAAATTTCATTTCCATTTTTGGTTTTATATGGTTAAGCAAACAGAGTTACTGATGTATCAGTAAGTAAACAGTTATATGATGTTGAAAACTTGAGAGAGACATATAAACCCACCTTGCTGCTAGATGTTACACCAGGAATATGCTATTCGTTGCACCACAGACACAATGAGCAACAAAAACGATGAAGAGTCCTATTCTTATAACTACATTCAATGAAAAAATATAAGCAACACATTAAAGCAAAACAATGTAGTATATTTTTCTCAGTAGCATTTTATCAAACATGTACCGGGCATTATAATGAGCATAAAATCAAGAAATTACACCTTGAGACCATCAAGAATGTAACGCCCCAGTTTTAGTATTTTTATTTAATCGAGTCGTTTTGATTATTTTATTTTTGACTTTTATTTGGGAATATGTTATTTTCCAATGTTGTGATATTTTATCGGGTTTTGGGAACGTTTGCGAGATATTTGAGTGTTGGGGTATTTTGGGCATTTTACTTTATTTTTTTCTTAAGTTAAGAAAATAGAAATAGAAAGAGAGAAAAATAGAGAGAAAGAAAAAGAGAAGAAGGAAAAGGGAAAGAAAAGAGAAGAAGAGAAGAAAAAGAGAGAAAACTTAGAAATCAAGAAAACAATCTCCCGACTTTTCTAAACACGATTAAATCGGGTAAGGGTGCGAAACTCGATTATTATATGCTTGTGTATGATTATGTATGTATGTTTTTGGTTGTTATTGGATTGAAATGGAAATATATAGTAAAAACCATATTATGTAAAAATTGATTAGGAATCGATTAAATTGTGGCGGAAATCATGTTTTCAGGTCCATTATTGTTGATACATGTTAGATACAGGTTGTTAGGCATTGTATTGGTAATTTTTCTGGTATATAGGTGAAAATTGGATGATTTTAGGTTGGAAAACGCAGAAGAAATTCTGCAGAAAAATTCTGGTTTTCCACTGCCCATACGCATATCACTCAAGGCAATACGCGTATGGTATTGAAGAAAACTGGGAAATACGTGTATGGAGCTTCATTTTCTCGGCCATCTGCCCATTTGCGTAATGGTACGCGTAAGACTTTAGGGCAATACGCATATGATGTAGGGCACTCCGCGTATTAGAATTTTAATGGGAAGTTTGGGGAAAAATGGGTCTCTGCCCAGACGCGTACGACCTTGGGCAATACGCTTATGGAATGGGCAAGGGAGCAGGGCAATACGCGTATGGCTCAGGGCAATACGCGTATGGCCAGGAGAATTGAAAAATGTGGTTTTTTCGCGATGTCTTTTCTTGTTTAGTCCGTAACTTGTGTTCCGTTTATCCGTTTTTAACATTCTTGGTATCGTTGAGTAGCTATTGAACTGTACTTTCTTATTATAATAATTTGGAGATTGTTAGCCGATTTAATTATGTCGGGAATTTGGAATAGTGTCATTTTGTCGACTTTTGTCGTTATAATTGTGTGTATTTGTTGTGTATCATGCAATGTGCTGTTGATATGGATATGGTATGATTTGCGTGTTGTTGTATGGTATAAATGCATTATTTTGGGCTTGAATTGCAAAGCATGATTAATGTTAAGTGAGATGGTTGCATATATGTGTGCATTTGAATGTCATGAGTCATTGTATGCTGATCATCATGATGTGCATTCTTGTGATGTCGTGTGCCCTAGTGGGTGTGAGCGACGAATCGATTCCAGAGGGAATCTGCTATAACATCGTGAGCCTTATACCGAGAGGACCGAAAGCGATGGTTATAGACGATCGTGTGCCCGTGTGAGGTGTGAGCGATCGGATCGTGAGCCTTATACATAGAGGGCCGAAAGCGATCCATAAACGTCGTGAGCCTTATACAAAGAGGACCGAAAGCGACGGGGAATATCGTATGCCCGACGGGGAGTTACAATAAGTAACGAGCGGTGGTTCCAATAGTTCCCTGAGTGAACTGGTGTTGAGAATTGATGGAAGTCGGTACCGCATGTGCATATGCATAGAGTCGTTGTGTCGGTCTCTTGCATTTGCATAAATCATTAATGGTTTGTTTATGTGTGAAATTATGGATGAAATTGATAAATTGATATTTGTATATGTGTTGGTGATACTTGTATTGTGCATGGTTGGTATACCTTGGTGATGGAAATATGGAATATACATTGTGTTGTTTTGTGTTTGAATTATGGTATGAGTTGTGGTGAGAACAGTATATATGTGTATTTTTGGTGTTATATATAATTGTATGCAATTATATTATGATTGTGTTTCTCACCCTTCTACTGTTTTATAATGCTCTATGAGGCATTGCAGATTATATTGCTGGAGGCCTTTTTGTGAAGCTTAGGTCTTCATTCTTTTATCGGTCGGCTCTGATATGTGACACTGGGTAGTTAGGGAGACCGTTGGTGATTTGTGTGTATATGTATATGTTCTTTTGAGATTGTACATGTATGATTGTATCTGGCAGACAAACTTTTCATGATATATATATATATATATATATATATGAGATTTCAGTACAGATTTTCCGCTTTTATTCTGTATCTGAATTGTGGGTAGTAGGAACTAAGTTCCTCTGTTAATTGCTACCTGATTGTTGCATATCTTTATGGGCAGGTTTATGTGTATTTTGTTTCAAATTCATGTGACCCCTCGGTCTATGCCGTGAATGTTTTAAATATACTCTGATGAAATTTTGAATTTTATTATCGCTTTAATAGATTGGGGGTATAGATTGGGGGTGTTACATTAAGTGGTATCAGAGCCAGTCAGTGTCAGTTGTGTCAGTCCTTGTTAGTCTTTGTGGTTCGGTGAGCTGTTTGTTTTACCATAGTTGCTGTTATTGGAAATGAACAGAATATGGCTGGTAGGAATGACGCTGCTTTGGCTGCTGCTATGCAAGCTATGGCTCGGGCTATGCAGGGTGCACCTAATGCTGTAGGTAATGATGAGTTCAGGAAGAACAAACCGCCTGTCTTTATAAGAAGATATGATCCTGATGGTGCTCAGATATGGCTTAAAGAGATTGAAAGAATATTTCAAGTGATGGATTGTGATGGGGATCAGAAGGTGAGACTGGGTACTCACATGTTACTGGAAGAAGCTGATGATTGGTGGGTTAGTACACGTCATGTGTTGAAAGCTGCAGAGGAGGAGATCACTTGGGTTGTGTTTAGCATTGAGTTTCTGAGGAAGTATTTTCCCGAAGATGTAAGAGAAAAGAAGGAAATTGAGTTCTTGGAGTTAAAACAAGGTAATATGTCTGTTGTTGATTATACTGCTAAGTTTGTGGAACTTGTGCAGTTTTATCCACATTATGCTGAAGCGACCGCGGAATTTTCTAAGTGTGTAAAGTTTGAGAACGGATTGCGTCCTGAGATAAAGCAGGCAATTGGTTATCAAAGGATTCAGAGGTTTTCTGATTTGGTGGATTGTTGTAGGATTTATGAGGAGGATAGTAAGGCTCGTTCTACTCACTATAAGAGTGTGAGCGAGAGGAAAGGGAAGCAACAGTTCCGTGGTGGTCCGTATGTAACACCAGCTGATAAGGGTAAACAAAGGGGAAATTTTGAGAGAATGTCAAGTGGAGGATGAATGTCTGGTCCTCTGAGATGTTATAGATGTGGTGATGTGGGACATCGTCAGTCCGAATGTAGGAAGGATTTGAGAAAGTGTTCTAATTGTGGAGGTTTAGGACATGTCGCTGCTGATTGTGCAAGGAAGAATGTGGTGAAGTGTTTCAACTGTGGTGAACCTGGTCACATTAGTACAAAGTGTCCGAAACCGAAGCAAGCTCCAGCTGGTGGGAAAGTTTTTGCCTTGGCAGGAACTCAGACTTCCAGTGCAGACCGTCTGATCAGAGGTACTTGTTTTATTAATATTACTCCTTTAGTTGCTATTATTGATACTGGAGCGACTCATTCGTTTATTTCGTCTGAGTGCGCGAAGCGTTTGAATCTTGTGTTATCTTCGATGGATGGTGAGATGGTTATTGATACTCCAGCAATGGGGTCAGTAACTACTTCATTGGTTTGTCTAAGTTGTCCTTTGACCATTTATGGTAAAGACTTTGAGATGGATTTGGTGTGTTTGCCGTTGGAGGGTTTAGATGTGATTCTGGGAATGAATTGGTTGCAGTTCAATCGGGTTCATATTGATTGTTACCATAAGTTAGTAAGGTTTCCTTCTCTTGAGGAAGACGAAGACTCGAGTTTCTTATCTACCAAAGAGTTAAAGAAACTTTTGGCGGATGAAGCTCAGTTGTTTGGGTTGTTTGCATCGTTGACTGTGGATAGTCAAGTTTCACTTGATGTGTTTCCTGTTGTGTGTGATTTTCCAGAAGTGTTTCCCGAGGATATTTTAGACTTGCCACCAGAGAGAGAGGTGGAGTTTTCTATCGATCTAGTTCCTGGTACTAGACCTGTTTCTATGACACCTTATCGAATGTCGGCATCTGAGTTGGTTGAGTTGAAGAAGCAGTTGAATGAATTGTTGGAAAATAGGTTTGTGAGACCAAGCGTTTCTCCTTGGGGTGCTCCAGTTTTATTGGTGAAAAAGAAAGATGGAAGTATGCGATTGTGTATTGATTATCGCCAGTTGAATAAGGTGACGATTAAGAATAAGTATCCTCTTCTGAGAATTGATGATTTGATGGACCAGTTGGTAGGTGCTTGTGTGTTTAGTAAGATTGAATTGAGGTCTGGGTATCATCAGATTAGGGTGAAAGAGGAAGATATTCAGAAGACGGCTTTTAGGACACGTTACGGTCATTATGAATATTCTGTGATGCCGTTCGGGGTTTCTAATGTGCCAGGTGTGTTTATGGAGTACATGAATCGTATTTTCCACGAGCATTTGGATCGTTTTGTGGTTGTGTTTATTGATGACATTTTGATTTATTCTAAGTCTCGGGAGGAGCACGCGGAGCATTTGCGTATTGTTTTGCAGGTTTTGAAAGAAAGAAAGCTTTTTGCCAAATTGTCCAAGTGTGAGTTCTGGTTGTCGGAGGTGAGTTTTCTTGGGCACGTGATTTCAGGTAATGGTATTTCTGTGGATCCATCTAAAGTAGAAGCAGTTCTACAATGGGAGGCTCCGAGATCTGTTACTGAAATTCAAAGCTTTTTGGGTTTGGCCGGATATTATCGAAGGTTTATTGAAGGTTTTTCTAAGCTAGCACTTCCTTTGACCCAGTTGACTTGTAAAGGGCAAGCGTTCATTTGGGATATTCTGTGCGAGGAAAGTTTTAATGAGCTGAAGAGAAGATTGACGACAGCTCCGATTTTGATTTTACCGAATCCTACTGAACTGTTTGTGGTTTATTGTGATGCATCGTTGATTGGTCTAGGTGGGGTGCTAATGCAAGAAGGTAAGGTCGTGGCTTATGCTTCAAGGCAATTGAGAGTGCATGAGAAAAATTATCCTACTCATGATCTTGAATTAGCGGCTGTGGTTTTTGTGTTGAAGATTTGGAGGCATTATCTCTACGGTGCTAGGTTTGAAGTCTTTAGTGATCATAAAAGTTTGAAATATTTGTTGGATCAGAAAGAGTTAAATATGAGGCAGCGGAGATAGTTGGAATTTTTGAAGGACTACGACTTTGGCTTGAATTACCATCCTGGTAAAGCTAATGTGGTAGCCGATGCGTTAAGCCGAAAATCGTTACATATGTCCGCTTTAATGGTTAAGGAGTGGGAGCTTTTGGAAGCTTTTAGGGACTTGAGTTTGGTATATGAAGTGACGTCGGATAGCGTAAGGCTTGGAATGTTGAAGGTTACTAATGATTTTTTGAAGACTGTTAGTGAGAAACAGAAGACGGATGTGAAATTTGTGGATTTGATGTTGGTTGGAGAAAAAGATGCGAATAGTGATTTTAAAGTGGATGTTAATGGTGTTTTGAGATTCCGAGGCCGAATTTGTACTCCTGATGATGCGGAGTTGAAAAGGATGACTTTGGAGGAAGGACACCGGAGTAATCTGAGTATACATCCGGGAGCTAATAAGATGTACCAAGATTTGAAGAAGATTTTCTGGTGGTCTGGATTGAAAAGAGATGTGGCTCAGTTTGTTTATGCATGTTTGACTTGTCAGAAATCGAAGGTAGAACATCTGAAGCCTAGTGGTTTGTTGCAGCCGTTGGATATTCCTGAATGGAAATGGGACAGCATTTCTATGGATTTTGTGACAGGGTTACCGAATACACAGCGAGGGCATAATGCTATTTGGGTGGTTGTTGATAGGCTGACTAAATCGGCGCATTTCATTCCGATTGACATCAGTTTTACTTTGGAGAGGTTGGATGAGATTTACATCAGTGTGATTGTGAAGTTGCATGGGGTTCCGTTGAGCATTGTTTCGGATCGAGATCCGAGGTTTACCTCGAGATTTTAGGAAAGTTTACAGAAGGCGTTAGGTTCTAAATTGAGGTTGAGTTTGGCTTATCATCCACAGACAGATGGTCATACCGAGAGAACGATTCAGTCATTGGAAGATTTGTTGAGAGCATGTGTTCTTGAACAAGGTGGTGTATGGGATAGTTATCTTGCATTGATTGAATTCACGTATAATAACAGTTTCCATTTTAGTATTGGAATGGCACCTTTTGAAGCACTGTATGGACGAAGATGTCGAACACCGTTGTGTTGGCACGAATCTGGTGAGAGTTCGGTGGTTGGGCCAGAGTTGGTGCAACAGACTACAGACAAGGTGAAGCTTATTCGTGAGAAAATGAAGACTTCTCAGAGTAGGCAAAAGAGTTATCATGATCGGAGGAGAAAAGATCTGGAGTTCCAAGAGGGTGATCATGTATTTTTTAGAGTTACACCGGTAACGGGTGTGGGTCGTGCATTGAAATCGAAGAAACTTACTTCTCGGTTTATTGGTCCTTACCAGATATCCGCGAGAGTGGGTGTTGTGGCTTATAGGGTGGCGTTGCCGCCGAATCTGTCGAATTTGCACGATGTGTTCCATGTTTCACAGCTTCGAAAGTATGTTCTGGATCCGTCGCATGTGATTCCGATGGATGAGGTTGAGGTAAGGGAGAACCTTACAGTTGAGGCATTACCCGTTAGGATTTTGGATCGCGAGGTGAAGCGGTTGAGAGGCAAGGATATTGCACTTGTGAAAGTGGCATGGGGAGGCGCTGCTGAGGGCAAATTGACTTGGGAGTTAGAGAGTCGGATGCGGGAGTCGTATCCAGAGTTGTTCGTCTCAGGTATATTTTCGAGGACGAAAATTTCTAAGTGGGGGAGAGTTGTAACGCCCCAGTTTTAGTATTTTTATTTAATCGAGTCGTTTTGATTATTTTATTATTATATTATTTTATTTTCGACTTTTATTTGGGAATATGTTATTTTCCAATGTTGTGATATTTTATCGGGTTTTGGGAACGTTTGCGAGATATTTGAGTGTAGGGGTATTTTGGGCATTTCACTTTATTTTTTTCTTAAGTTAAGAAAATAGAAATAGAAAGAGAGAAAAATAGAGAGAAAGAAAAAGAGAAGAAGGAAAAGGGAAAGAAAAGAGAAGAAGAGAAGAAAAAGAGAGAAAACTTGGAAATCAAGAAAATAATCTCCCGACTTTTCTAAACACGATTAAATCGGGTAAGGGTGCGAAACTCGATTATTATATGCTTGTGTATGATTATGTATGTATGTTTTTGGTTGTTATTGGATTGAAATGGAAATATATAGTAAAAACCATATTATGTAAAAATTGATTAGGAATCGATTAAATTGTGGCGGAAATCATGTTTTCAGGTCCATTATTGTTGATACATGTTAGATACAGGTTGTTAGGCATTGTATTGGTAATTTTTCTGGTGTATAGGTGAAAATTGGATGATTTTGGGTTGGAAAGTGCAGAAGAAATTATGCAGAAAAATTATGGTTTTCCACTGCTCATACGCGTATCACTCAATGCAATACGCGTATTGGTCAAGGCAATACGCGTATGGTATTGAAGAAAATTGGGCAATACGCGTATGGAGCTTCATTTTCTCGGCCATCTGCCCATTTGCGTAATGGTACGCGTAAGACTTTAGGGCAATACGCGTATGATGTAGGGCACTCCGCGTATTGGAATTTTAATGGGAATTTTGGGGAAAAATGGGTCTCTGCCCAGACGCGTACGACCTTGGGCAATACGCGTATGGAATGGGCGAGGGATCAGGGCAATACGCGTATGGCTCAGGGCTAGGAGAATTGCAAAATGTGGACTTTTCGCGTTGTCTTTTCTTGTTTAGTCCGTAACTTGTGTTCCGTTTATCCGTTTTTAACATTCTTGGTATCGTTGAGTAGCTATTAAACTATACTTTCTTATTATAATAATTTAGAGATTGTTAGCCGATTTAATTATGTCAGGAATTTGGAATAGTGTCGTTTTTTCGACTTTTGTCGTTATAATTTTGTGTATTTGTTGTGTATCATGCAATGTGCTGTTGATATGGATATGGTATGATTTGCGTGCTGTTGTATGGTATAAATGCATTGTTTTGGGCTTGAATTGCAAAGCATAATTAATGTTAAGTGAGATGGTTGCATATATGTGTGCATTTGAATGTCATGAGTCATTGTATGCTGAGCATCATGATGTGCATTCTTGTGATGTCGTGTGCCCTAGTAGGTGTGAGCGACGAATCGATTCCAGAGGGAATCTGCTATAACATCATGAGCCTTATACCGAGAGGATCGAAAGCGGTGGTTATAGATGATCGTGTGCCTGTGTGGGGTGTGAGCGATCGGATCGTGAGCCTTATACAAAGAGGACCGAAAGCGATCCATAAACGTTGTGAGCCTTATACAAAGAGGACCGAAAGCGACGGGGAATACCGTATGCCCGACGGGGAGTTACACTAAGTAACGAGCGATGGTTCTAATAGTTCCTGAGTGAACTGGTGTTGAGAATTGATGGAAGTCGGTACCGCACGTACATATGCATAGAGTCGTTGTGTCGGTCTCTTGCATTTGCATAAATCATTAATGGTTTATTTATGTGTGGAATTGTGGATGAAATTGATAAATTGATATCTGTATATGTGTTGGTGATACTTGTATTGTGCATGGTTGGTATACCTTGGTGATGGAAATATGAAATATACATTGTGTTGTTTTGTGTTTGAATTATGGTATGAGTTGTGGTGAGAATAGTATATATGTGTATTTTTGGTGTTATATATAATTGTATGCAATTATATTATGATTGTGTTTCTCACCCTTCTGCTGTTTTATAATGCTCTATGAGGCATTGCAGATTAGATTGCTGGAGGCCTTTTTGTGAAGCATAGGTCTTCATTCTTTTGTCTGTCGGCTCTGATATGTGACACCGGGTAGTTAGGGAGACCGTTGGTGATTTGTGTGTATATGTATATGTTCTTTTGAGATTGTACATGTATGATTGTATCTGGCAGACAAACTTTTCATGATATATATATATATATATATATATATATATATATATGAGATTTCAGTACAGATTTTCCGCTTTTATTCTGTATCTGAATTGTGGGTAGTAGGAACTAAGTTCCTCTGTTAATTGCTACCTGATTGATGCATATCTTTATGGGCAGGTTTATGTGTATTTTGTTTCAAATTGATGTGACCCCTCGGTCTATGCCGTGAATGTTTTAAATATATTCTGATGAAATTTTGAATTTTATTATCGCTTTAATAGCTTGGGGGTATAGATTGGGGGTGTTACAAAGAACATAAGGTATAAACTGAACACAACCAAGTCAATAGCTAATTCTGTCACATCTAGCTTCAACCTAAAACGCTAAATTCTTCAATTACAAATAGAAAAATATGTAAAATCTAGTATAAACCCTTTCAAACATTCCACAGAGTTTCCCGACAGTAGATCGATTAAAGAGAGGAACATTTCTATAGTCGTAGTACACAAAACAGTTCTATAATCATTTATCATAGGATCTTACACATAGCCACGAAGGCATGGAATCAGTATGGCAGAGTCCATTTACAAATATTTCAACTATTTGCTTGTTTTCAATATAATCCTAGTAGTTTAGGGTTTGAATGTATTGCTGCTATATTAGTTTGCTACATGTTACATGGACATTAAAAAGTTATGGTCTTAGAATGTTCATATGTAGTTCTTGACATACATACATCAGTCACCTTAATTAACTAAACTTCTAAGGTAGAACAAGCTAGAGTAAGCAACATGATAACAAAACCAACCTTCCATGTGGAATCTTTATTGAAAGTGTTTGGAATGGGAACCATACCTTTGACATTGACAATAGACTCGCGTCTGAGCACGACGACAAAGGTCACAACCTTTGAACTCACCGAATTCTTGAACCAAGAAAGCCAACATCTTCCTTAATAGCCAAAGCTCTATTTGTGAAGTTAGAATTTTACATCTTAGCAAAACTTACTCCACGAGGTTAGTCCTCTTAGGTTATAAAACCTCAGGTTTCATATTCATATTATAGTGAGATTTATATTGGCAAAAATTATTCTATTATGAGCATACAATATATTGGAAATGCTCTAAAAACCAAGGGGAAAATAATGTGTTTTGATTTTCCGCATAACTTAAAATGCATATAACCTTCACTTTTATATTTTCATAAAGTCACACAAAACTGTTGAGTATAATTTTTCAGGGATGGAAAAGTTTATTTGTGATGTGTTACCATCATTTAGGATTACAATGATCAGGACCATGAAGGGTGGAAAATCATACTCCCAAATCACTGCTAGGAGCACAAATCCAAGCTGTAAGAGGGCATAGTTTGACAAGTTATATGTTAGAACAAAGGGACTTATATTCATGTCCAAGATTATGTAAAACAAAGCATGAAAAATGACATTGAAATAGGATATTGGAACTTATCTTCCCACTATCCTAATGGTGATGGAGACTGTATAAATCTGCAATCACGACAATTATAAATTTACTTCAAATAAATAATAAAAATCACGATGATGGTGTATAACATATAAAAGTATAAAGATATATTTCTTGTATGATAGTAATATATATAATGGAGAGTAGGAATTTTGCATGCTCAACTATATAATTTTTCATCCTTTGAAATATAGCTCGACTAGTTAACACAACACTAATATAGCCAGGCTCAGTTTAGACTATATCAGCAACACTTCGCAACATCTGTAGCATTTGACACATCTATTCCAATGTCCGCTTTCTTCAATGCTGGGGCATCATTTACTCCATCCCCAGTCATTCCGACAACATATTGTTTTTCTTGTAAAATTTTTACTATTTCACATTTGTGTTCTGAAAGTATTCATTGATAAATAGATGCTACATATGATAGATAATCACATCTGTAAGATAATATTTATAGGTTAATGAAATCCGAAAGACGGAACAACACAATTTCTGATATGTAGATATAAAATACTAGGGAATACACCAGTAAAGCCATCTGCCTTTTTAATGAGTTCGTCTACTGGTAGAGCTCCATTCTCATCTTTGTTGAGACCCAAAAAAAATGAAAAAGGGTACATATTTGTGCTCATGCCAAGTCTTCTGTCCGCTTCCTTCGCAATAGCCATCTGATCCCCTGCATTAACATGTACACAAATATGAGCCAAAACAACAGCCCACTGAGAATGAATATAACATTGCACCTCACCAGTACCCAAAACCTAATAACATTGAGTAAATAGGTTTGTACTATCATCTTTAGTACATTTAACCTTTGGGAATCCAAGCTCCACTCAACTCCCAACAGATAGATATTAAACCCAACAATAGAACAAAAAAATACCTGAATCTTTTGCCAACTACACGTATAGAAGCGTCTTCAGACTTGCTTGTTTCCACACAAGAATGGCATATAAGCCCCAATCTTTTAACAGTTGAAACGAAGAAGAAAGAGTTTGATACCTGCAAAGAAGAAAGGGTTAGATTCGTACTCAAGAGTAAAGAGAAAATCGAAGGAGAGCTTGTACAGGTTGAAGGAAGCTTATACATAAGTTGAAGGAGAACTTGTTGTTGAATGAGAGTCTGTATAGGAGCGATGAATCGTATACAGAAGAGAAGCTCATATGGTTGGGAAGAAATGATTAGGGTTAGAGTTTCTGGAAAGAATCCTACAGAATCTCTCTTTGGTTGAGGGATTTTTCAATTTCTATTAGGGTTAAAGTTTGGAATTTTTCAATCTTCTGAGAATCACAAACTTCTAGGTCAAGATTTTGATGACTTTAGGGGGGAAGAATTTCAGTTTCGCGGTTTGAGAAATGCATAAAGGATCGGCTGAGAAAAATATACTTTGATGGAGAATGAGTGTGTTGATGAACACATGTCACGGTAGGGTAGTACAGTACAAGGGCGGTTAGGAGACCGTCGTGGGCCTATGTTACAAATGGATTTTTCTATTTTTTCCTATGTTACAAATGGATTTTTCTATTTTTGTAAAAAAAATTGCGACAGTTGTCCTTAACTGTCGTGGAAACTGTCGCAAATAATAAATAAGGATAATTTTTATGTAAGAGTCGCAACCCAAGTGTTGCAAATCAACAAATTTCTTGTAGTGTCCTCCCCTTCTTAAATTTTCAAAATCTTCTCCCTTTTTCAAAACCTTCTTGTTTTCAAACTTGAACCACTTTCTCAATAAACCTTGACTTTGTTGAGTCTTCTTCCCCACAGATAACATTTCAACAATCAACACCAACAATACTCTGCTCTTTGGATCAAACATTGCATTCTCTTTAACATCCATACATTTTTTTGGATTAATCACTGTAAGACCCTAATTTTTGACCCCTAAGATTCCACATCTCATTTTGCATCTTTACCACAAACAAGACCACACATTGGTTCCCTTATCCCTCTCATCTTTGCGTTTATGCCTTGTAGTGTTTACTGATCATCTGTGTGTTTTCTTATTCACTTTATTGCTTTATTTGTTTATATTTTACTAACCTTAACCAAAATCCAAAAATATTTTTTGCTTTTCTTTCAATAACATTTTCAGGGGAAGAACATGTCAAAAAGGCCAAAATAACAGTCCCACAGCTCGAATGAATTTCATCTGAGCAAAGTCAAAGTTGATCTGCAAACAATTCAAAATTCATCTGATCAAGAGTTTCCAAGATTTAATTGATTATTATTCAAGAGACTCCAAGGTTTATGTGTTTATTTTCATGCCTTCTTTGACGAGCAAAAGAATCGAGCCGAACCACAACAGTGCATCAAATGCTCATTTTTCACAAATTTTGCACTAAGTAACCGGTTAGCAGATATGCTGTAACCGGTTACCCTCGTGAGATTTTGAAAAAAATTCAGAAAATTCAAAATTCAGCAATTTGTACCAATCTCAGCCCTTGATCACATTCGGAATATTCTAGACCATCTTATTTTAATTCCCCTACATCACTTTGATCATTTCCTACCATACACCTTCACTAATCACCACTCTTTTATGAATTTCCCTCCAAATTTGAATTCCAAGCCTAATTTTCAAATTCCAAGCCAAATTCCAAACCACCAAATTCCCAACCCTAAACTCTTTAAATAGAGCCCTCATTTCATTCATTCTACAAGCTTTTGAGAGCCAAAGAACCTCTTGCAATTTCTCTCCCCAACCACAAAATTCACTAAAGCTCACTTTTCTTCTTTTGAAAGTTAACAAGAATTCACATTGAATCTTGTTCAACTTTGAGATAAACTTTCATCCAAGCTTGTTTTCTTCATTAATTCTCATAGATCAAGGCTTTGGAGTTTGGATCTTGAAGCAATTTGAAGGAATTTTCAGATTTGAAGTGGTAATTCATCTTTCACCATTGTTGAAGCTTCAGTTTCACCTTCCATAATGTAGATATTTGGTGATCTTTGTTACTTGATCCTTTGGATCTTGTAATTGTGTTTAATTGCTAGTTTTTATTGTTATTTTACTTTAAATTTCGTGCAATTTCAGTTCCATGATCATAAGGTGTTTGTACAAAGTTTTGAAAGTGGATCATGCTGAATTTTGCACAATTTTCTGCATTCTGGTGCAGAGTAACCGGTTAGCAGATATGCTGTAACCGGTTAATCTGTGTTAATTTTGAAAAACTGCACTATTTTGAACTAAGTAACCGGTTAGCAGATATGCCGTAACCGGTTACTTCGAAACATAATGCACATTTTGGCTTGTTTTTGGGACTGTTTTGGTTCCTTTTCCATTTTCTTCCCTTTCCTTTTGTTCTTAGCCTTAGATCATATAATTGTGTGGTTTAATTTGGCTTTCTCTTCATCTATTTCTCTTTCCTTTTGATCGATGAAAGTCTTATGGATCATAGAATTCCTTTGTTGAATTTGATCAAGACTAGATCGCTACCTTCTTTTCTTTTCGTGCGGTATTGCTTTCGGATGACGATCTACATATCGTACATCTAGCATGAATTAGCACAAAGAGCTATTGACCGACCTCGTTGTAGGGTAATTACTCCGTAAATTACTCGGCGATTGCTTAACATAGCGTAACATTATGTCCCTTATCGGAAAATAACTCAATGTTGATTGATCTTTTGTATTAGGTTCAAAATCTATGAAGCTTGTTGTTGTAGAGGCTTTGATTCTATCAATCTTCTAACAAGTCTTCATTAACCTTGACCTAAGTACATTATTCAATCATTATTGATCACTTACTCTAACAACTAACTACTAGTTATTAACTTCTAACTTCTTTACAATTCCTTCTCGCTCCCTATCTCTCTTTTACTTTTATGCAATTTTTCCTTTGTCCGTTGGACACATGTTTATGTTTCCGCATATTTTTCCTTTGTCCGTTGGACACATGTTTATGTTTCCGCAATTTTTCCTTTGTCCGTTGGACACATGTTTATGCTTATGCCTTTTTCTCTTTGTCCACTTGGACCAAAAACATTAATAAAGGCCAAAACCTCTAAAAAACTTGTTCTTCTAATCTTGGACTATGGTTACTATCCTTTGCAATGGACATGGAATTTTGCACCTAGACCTTGGACTTCAATGCTATTCTTGAATCCTTGGACTTAGAACTTGGACATCCAATGCTATTCTTGAATCCTTGGACTTAGAACTTGGACATCCAATGCTATTCTTGGACCCTTGGACTTAGAACTAGGACCTTTTCCCTTTGCTTTGGAATTATGGTTCGAATACTTCGAAGCATTGTGCTTTTGCATGGTTTATGGTGAAGATAACTACATTTGTGGTTAGATCTTTCTTATCCTTAGCTTTTACTTTATGCTTTAGGATAGTCACTTCTTCTCCACCCATTCTTCAATTTTCAAAACTTTATCCCTTTTTCAAAACCTTCTTGATTTCAAACTATCACCTCTTTCATAATCAAACCTTGACTTTGTCAAGTGATTTTACTCTTTTCTTTTCATTTCTTAACAAATGCTAAACTACATAAGCATATTGACACCTTTTTCAAAAGACTTTAAAAAACACCAAACTCATTCAAACTCCTTTTGTGCCCTCGTTCACTTTCTCGTTTAAAACTTTTTCATATGTTTAGACATGATTCATCTCTTTAAGCGGAATTATTCGCTTGGAAATGACGACTTGTCTTTACATTTTAAAATCAACCAAAACAAACAAAATTTCATTCTTTGTACCACGAACTATGGGGTTTTGATCCTACATTGCACATCGTGGGTACGTAGGCATGAGGCGACAAGTCTCTCCAAACACAAAAATCTTAAAAAACAATTTCTCTTCTTATCTCCTCAATCACCTTTTCAAACAAACATTTTCAGACCAAAAGCGTAAATATTTCAAAGGGCTCCTGTAGCGAGCGATTTTGGACGCGGTTCTTAAGCGCTGGTCGCTCTCTGCGGTTTGAGCTTTAAACTACAGGTCGATTCATTTTTTATCCTATTGTGAGCTGAATAAGGAAGGGAAATAGATGTCTCCAATTAACCCTGCTTGCATACTGAGTTTAAACAGCAGTCTGTTAGGTTACGGATGCTATCAATGTGGGGGGCCTTTGTACTGGTTATTTGTATTTTCGCCAATACGGTTCTCTTTCTTTCTTTACCTGGGCAGAAGGTTTCTGGCGGGGAACAAGGATTAGGATGTTAGGACTGATGCTTTTGAAATACTGCTTTTAATTGATGGAGATATGGGATTTTGGTTTTTTGTTGATTGCGCTCGCTAAGATCTTTTCTTTCGATCTTATGCCTACGTATTCCCGTTTACCAAAACAGGGAAATCAGAGCGTTCGTAGTTCCTCCTATTCTATGGGAGGAAATGAGTGTTTTGGTGTCTTGTTCAAAGCCCAAGACGTGAAGCGAAAGGTGGTTTGTATCTTGTTCAAAGCCCAAGATGTGGAGCTGAAAGGTCTATTTGTGTCTTGTTCAAAGCCCAAGACGTGAAGCTGAAAGACCTCGACTTTAGAGAGAATTTGTCATCTCTAAAGAGGGGAGAAGGAGAATTACTTTAACTGGGATACGCGGATCCGAGCAATGCCATAATTTCCGAAGAAAGGGTTTTAACCTGAAGGAGAAGACTTTAACTCAGTGTAGAGCAATGCCATCTTTCCTTAGGAATTTCTCATGCTAAAAGAGGGACAGTGGCATGGATGTAGATGATCCAGAGGCTTGCCGCTTACAGCGATTAGATGAAAGGAAAGGAGTTGTTGATGTTTGTGTACTGCGAACGAGGCACATTTTTGATGTTAAAAGGTTGATTGGACCAACCAGTGGTTTTCTTATACGAAGCCTAAGAGGAGGCTAATTTCCGCTAGGAAAATCATTATACAAAGCCTAAGAGGAGGCTATTTTGTGTCTCGTACAAAGCCCGAGAGAGAGGCTAAAAGTTTTTGACCCAGTGGGGCATATCGTTATACAAAGCCTAAGAGGAGGCTAGCAAAGAGTTGACTCAGTTGGAGAATCTTTTATACTCAGTAAGAGAGTGTTTTTGTATCTCGTACAAAGCCCGAGAGAGAGGCGAAAAGGTTGTTTTGACTCTACTGGGGAGAATTTTGGTATCTCGTACGAAGCCCGAGATGGAGGCTATTGTAACTGTTTCAGTTGAGTGACAGATCCAATATACTGATTTAAAAGAGAAAATCAGTTCTTATATGAGCAACACTGTACTCAGGGATTTAATTTGAGGATCAGGGATATTTCCTTCTCTTTGAGGAAACAGGAAATCCAAAGGGTATTGAGACTGTCCGAGTCTGCGGGTTTCCTTCCTATTTAACGAAGGGTGCTTGAGAATGTCTTTGAGACTCAAGGAAGTTAGACTGTCCGTGTCTAGAGTTTTATCTTTTGTACTATGCTTTGAGAAACAGTAGTAGACTCTATGAAAGGACTGTTCTATGAGGATGACTAGGTTATGTTCTTATACCTCTAGGAGGTCGTTAGGACAATTTGTACGAAGCCCAAGAGGAGGATGGAAACTTTTAAGAAGCCGACGGGTCCTTGTACGAAGCCCAAGAGGAGGCTATCATTCCCGGAGGAAGAGATCATTATACGAAGCCTAAGAGGAGGCTGTGAATACTTCTAAGAAGCCGTAGGGTCCTTGAATAATGCCCAAGAGGAGGCCGATGCTTTTAAGAAGCCCGTGGGTCTATCATCTCCTTTCCATTAGGAGAGATAACTCTTTTAAAGATGAAAACCACTGGTAAACGTGCGAGGTTTACTATCCAGCGACTTTTAGCTTTTAAAGAGGGTTCCTTAGTTAAGGTCCAAGATTATGACCGTAGTGGGTACCCAAACCCCGAGACATTCAAGGCAAGCTATCCACAAGGAATAGATCAAGTCAGGAAAGTTCGAGAATTTGGAAGAAACTCAAAGATGCCATTCACGGAGAATACATTCATCTTGGGGAGTAGAGCTTCTTGACGATTCCTAAGGAGGACAGCCGAAGAGAAGACTGTATCTGGTGCTCCTATTGGGGATCTAGGCGTCTATTTCTACGAATAAGTGAAACGGCGTCACCTAGTTCTAGACGTAGTTGCCGGGGAAACTCGAAATATCTATACTATTATTACACAGTAGATATGAGTTTATGAAAGGAGACTTACAGTGAGCAGCCCCACAATACAGTTTATAATATGAAAGTAGTAAATGAAAGCGATAACCACTTACTCGGTTGTAGAGCTTCCATGCTGTTTGGTTAGTTGTTCAACAAAGAAAGATTGAAAACAACAGTATATTCAAAATCAAAGGAGAAAGTGCTTTGAAAAAGAAAGATTTGGGGCTTACAACTCAAGGAGAGGCCCATGGTTTTATCAGTGAGCGCACTGTTAAATTTGTACAGAGGGACTTATACAAGTGACTGTGGCCCAAAAAGGTTTTCTGTACAAAGGGATGGGTCTTACACTCTCTCAAGAGGCCCAAAAAGGTTTAAAGAAAAGAGAGGGGCTTATAACACGAGGGTAGGCCCAAATGATTTTTCGTTTAAAAATGGCGATCGCGCCGAGGTTTTCTTTTAACGCAGAGGGACTTATACAATAAGTGAGGCCCAAAATGTTTTGGTTAAAAGGGGGATTGGGTCTTACACTCTAATAGAGGCCCAAAGTGTTTTAAAGAAAAAGAAATGGGTCTTACTACTCGAGGGTAGGCCTAGATGGTTTTTATTTTTAAACGGGCGACGATCACGCCGTTTACTTGTACAGAGGGACTTATACAATGAGTGAGGCCCAAAAAGGTTTTGTACAAGGGGGGATGGGTCTTACACTCTCTCAAGAGGCCCAAAGTGTTTTAAAGAAAAAGAAATGGGTCTTACTACTCGAGGGTAGGCCCAGATGGTTTTTGAAAAGGCGACGATCGCGCCGTTTATTTTTTGACGGTATCGGGACTTATACAATAAGTGAGGCCCAAAGATGATTTGGTCAAAAAAAAGGATTGGGTCTTACACTCTAATAGAGGCCCAAAGTGTTTTGAAAATGATTTATGAGGGTTGAATTAATCCAAAACCCTAATTTGTTTTCAAAATGTATTTAATTGAATAAAAATTCAATTAAAATGATCAAAAATTGTTTAACACATGGAAAACAAATTGTGATCTTGGATTAATGCTTCAAAAATTAAGTATTGACCTACAAAATAATTAGAAAGCATTAAAAGTTGCAAAATCAATGTAGAAAAAATATTTAAAATGCCAAAAACAATTAAAATATTAATTCTTTACAAAAATATCAATTATATGAAATAAATAATATTTTTGGGATTTTTTGATAAAATAAAATATTTTAACATTTTTGTGAATTATTGAAAAAAAGAATCAACTCAAAATCATTAAAACTCAGAGAGAAATTAATTTTTGAATCAATTAAACAAAAATCACAAAATTCAAATATTTGAATTTGTAAAAATGGCGCTAAGAACAAGCTGAAGAACACGCGCGTGTTCTTGGTTTCTCAGATTTGCGTTTTCTATCCAATCTCCATGAATACGTAATCATATCATGCAATCCACATATCATTATGCTCGTCTCAACCTCACGATCAAGTTTATAACACTTAATTTCATTTAAATTAAACATAAAACATGAAATCACGAAGAAACCTCAAGAACCCTAATTTCTGCATGAAGGCTAGGATTTTTTATACACGATTCAAACAATGCAATTAATTGAGGGAAAATATTCCATGCATGATTATGAACATATGGCCAAATTATTGTGCGAGGAAATATGCATAGATTGAGAGATGACCAAGTATGTGCTTACCTCCAAGCCGTGACAGCAAGTTCAAAGTGATTTTTGATTTGGAGGTGTTACAGATGAGTGGTGATGATCTGAACAGCTTCCCTACACCCTATGGATTGTGTTTGGATGGTTGGACTTGATTGAAATTGGCTGGATCATTTTGTGGTACCTCAGCTGCACCTTGTTTGAAAATTTGAGCAACCAGCTGGTGATTTCATGAAATTGATGTTTCAGAAGTTATGTGAGTGTTTGATCAGCTCATATGTGATGTATGTGAGGTGTGTGAGTGATTGGTTTGTGCATAATTGCTCTCAAACTCAAAACCCGATAGCTACCTTGCTAAGAAAGGCATTTTTGCCAAGAGAAAGAGATTTTGAGGAAAGCATCTGTTAGATGGCTTTGGTGTACTTAAACTGACCACAATTGAGCTCTATTTATAGTAGAGCAAGTTTGTTTTGCAAGGAATAGTGCATGGCAGCTGGTAAATAGGTTTGGCCAATGTTGTCCAATGAGAATCCAAGGCTCCTCTAGCCATTGACTAGAGGTTAGGGCACAGAGCTTTGGTCCCCTTGGTCTTGGATAAGTCCTGACTGATTTCAGATGAGAATGGCTCAGTCCATGCCACCTTGATGGTTCCATTGAATGCCTCATTCCAAATTTGAAGTCTTGTCCCTATTTTGGCCATTCTAGGTTCAACATGCTATTCCTTGTTCCTTGGACCTTGGAGGCTTGGCTCAGTGATTGTCCCCTTTAGATTCAATCCTCTGAGGTGTCCAAGTGGATTGGAGCAATTGAAATTGGCTGATTTTGGCAAATCGAGCCAAAGTGCAAATTCTGCCTTGCCTTGACAGATTTCAGCAAGGCAACTTGCCAATGTTGTATCTCATGATGTAGGTTGAATTTGGCAATGTTCTTGGCCATTTTGGAAAGCTCTTACATGATACAACAACTGTTTGAACAAGTTTGGTTTTGATCTCTTTTGATTCCAAGTGAAAAATCCCCCTACATTTGGCAAAAAGTGAGGCAAAATCTGACTTAGTGAAAATTTCACTAAGTGTTGGAAAAAGTGACTTTTTCACTTTTCAGCCACTTTGATCACTCCATAACTCAAAATCCTTAATGAATTGGAATGACTTGTAGTTGAAGTTTTTGTAGGTGATAATGAGGGCTACAAATCCATCTTTGGATGAGAAAAAATGGTCTTGTGGTTTAGGAGTTATGGTCCTCCAAAGTTGGTACCTTTGCCACTTTATTTTTAACTTAGAAAATTTTCTAAGTTTTATGGTTACCCCTTTTACAAGTTATCTCACTTTTCTTGATTTTTCTTGATGAATGATGATTCAAATCACACATTAACATCATTTTAGGGTTAAAAATCCATTTTGGTGAAAAATCTCAAAAAGTCAAAGTTGACTTTTGTGCACAGTTGACTTTTTATCAGATGAATTCCAAACTGTGCAATTCTTCAGGAAGTCATGTCCTTGACCTAAATCAAACTTGATGGACATGTTCCATGGGTGTCATAGGGTATATTAAATCATGTATTAGGGTTTGGGAGCATGTCTTGGTCAAAAGTCAAAGTTACAGTTGACTTTTCCCTTAAAACCCTAATTGTGGTGCAGATGAAAATGAGACTTGTTGCTCAAGCTTCTTGGATTAATCCATTGTTCCAAATGGATCAATATGGTGTATTAGAGACCCTCAAATCATCTCTTGAGGTCTTGGCTCATGGTTTGTCCCAAAAGTCAACTTAGGGGTGAGTTAGGTCAAGAAACCCTAATTCCTGATTTTTGATGAATGCATCCCCTGAGGCAAAATTGACTTGATGCATGGGTTCATGAGGTTCCATGAAGTATATTAGGTTATGTTTTAGATCATTGCCTTGTGCCCAGATGAAAATTTCCATCTGGAGGCCCTGGTCGACCAAAACCCTAATTTGGTGACACTGTCGATCTTGAGACTTGATCCACCTAGAAGGGAGCAGCCTTGTGCTTAATCCTTGAAGTGGGAGTCCTTTTTGATCCATTGTGGATGTTTAAGAGATTAGACAAGTTGAAGATCATGTCATTTCTTGATTGATCCTTTGTCTAAGCACTCAGAGAGGGCTTGAAACCCTAATTTTGATTGTATTGGATGCTCACCCATCTTTGGGGAGACTGATGAAGCATGATGGTTCATCCATATTGTGATGATGATTTTCACAATGATGGGAAATCTAAGTGGTCAAAATTTGGGGTATTACAGCTCCTATAGAGTAATATAGACGTTTTGGGTGCTAACACCTTCCCATTGCGTAACCAACCCCCCTTATCCAGTCTCTCTTCACTTGTTCTTGTTGTAGAGCTTGTTTAGGTTTTGTTCGCTCTTTTTCCTTTCCTTTTTTGGATAAAATAAAAGTGCGGTGGCGACTCTTGCTTTTCGAGTTAAGTTAATCAAAAGCTTATACTCGCGATTTTGCCGCTACAATCACCTCATGGTTAAGCACCCATCTATGAATCAATACTCCTCATGCACATTTTCCTTGTTAGTCCCATGCTTGGGCAAACCCTCATTCTCATGCATGTCTGCCTTGTTAGTCCCATGCTAAGGCAGGCCCCTTTTTCTATGTTTCTCTTGTCATACCCAGTGCTTAGACAAACTCTTTTTCATGCATATCTGTCTTGTCAGACCCAGTGCTTAGATAGACCCATTCATGCATGTTTTCCTTGTCAGTCCTAATGCTTAGGCAAGCATCCTTCATGCATGTTTTCCTTGTTAGACCCAGTGCTTAGGCAAACACCCCTTCTTGTAAGTCTTGATCCCTGGATCTAGGAAAAACCTTACAACTCTACATTGGCTAATCACTATCTATTTGTTAACTCCACACTCTTTGGTTCAGATACACATACCCTATGGATTCAAACAACACACTTTTGGTCCAAATAATACTACCACAATTCAAGCAACATTTTCCCAATTCAAACAACTCTATTTCAATTCAAGCAAGTTCTCTTTCTTTTTCTATTTAAGCAACTCTTTCTTTTCATGTTATCAAACAAACCTTTTTCAAAACAATTTTTCTTTCTTTCCATAAAAAAACCTGTTATAATTCGTTCCTTAGCAGTCAGACTAAAAGCTCGGAGCATCCGAACAAGGATCAAGTCAGCTAACATTTACACACTTCTAGTATATGATTATAATTATTACCTAAAATCAACCAACACATCTGTATTTTCTACCATGAACTACGGAGCTCTGATTTTCTCATTGCACTATGAGAATACGTAGGCACGAAGGTTCGAATCCTTCGCGAGCACACTAATTTAAAACTTTTCCCCTTTTCGTAAGTAACCTTTAGATAGTAACACTCATCCACGCAAATAACAATCAAAATGGTTCCCGTTGAGTACATCGGATGTGAGGGATGCTAATACATTCCCCTCATATAACCGACTCCCTTACATGTTTCTCTTCCCCTTGGGTTTTATCGATATTTTCCCTTTTCTTTTGAAATAAATAAAGTTTGGTGGCAACTCTGTTGTATCTTCGAGCGTGAGATGCGCTCGGGTATTTTTTTGCACTGCGACACATGTGAGTCTTTAAATTAGGTCCCTCAGGTGAGACTTTACATTGAGTCCCTCAGGTGAGACATTAAGTTGAGTCCCTCAACTGTCACTTGAGGTGAGTCCTTCAAATGTCACTTGAAGGGAGTATTAAAACATCAATTGAAATGATTCATAAAGCATCATAGGTAACACACGCAAAAGATTAAATGCAATTAATGTTGATTTTGTTTCGGGACGCCAAATCGGCATGGGTTCCTTGCATGTGTCAAATCGTGGGGAATATTTTTGCAATGAATGACATACATTTTGAGCGGTTATTCATTACCCCTAAGGATAGCTTTCAAATCCCTATGAAAAGGAGTTTAGCCCTCACTATTCACCTTTTTAGATATTTTTTCCTCCGAAGCTTTTGTCTAAACTCCATCAAACTCCATCAAGGTCATAGTGAATTCGCTTTACAATTTCACTCAGCGCATGTAGGTCTTTACTCTTCTTTCCTCCTTTTCTTCTTTAATGGCAATCGTTGGGGATTTTGATTAAACCGATTAGGTGATAAAACCTTTGAACATTAGAGAATGGTCTGAAATGTATATGAGTTGCATGAGGAATAATGAACGGATGTGTGATTCGATTGACTATAGGATCTTAGAAATAGGCGTATTTGGAAGTTACAAAAGCACTAGTAGTTCTACGGGTGATAGTGACTGTCTTGCTTCCTATTTTTCCCCATGAAACACCCAACAACTGATGGTGGTGGCCATAGATGTTAAATATATGAGAGATGAATAATTCGAGACCTTGTACAACAATGAGGATAAAGTGACCTATTTTCAATGTTAAGTTCTCTTTTCCTTCATCGACAACAATGAAGATGATATTATCGAGGCATGTGTTGAGAGGTAACAGATTAACATGGCTACCCTACTGTTAACCTAGAGTTTCAAGTTAAAGAAAAGTCAACAAGGGAGACAACATTGAGGAAATACTAAGTATTGATATTTATTTGCAAGCTTCGACAAGAACAAATAAGTCAACTTGAGCATTTCGACTAGCGTGTTGAACATGGTTCGGAAGAATCTAAAGAACAGATCTATATGATTATTCAACACCATGTTTAATTTGAAGAGTTCTACATACATCAAGGACTTAGAATATTTTAGAATCCAAAGACTAGAAAGAAGTTGTCTAATGTTGAATGCAGAATAGGGCAAGTAGTAAAAATATTTATTTTCGAAAATAATTCTCTCCGGGATTTATGTCGTGTCCACAGAGATCGGTTCGAGGGAAAGAATGTCGTTCGACAATCTCTCGCGTTTATGAGTTTGGATTAAAATGGTTTAAAACAAGAAAACAGGAAAGTAAATATTAAAACATAAAACAAATTCATTCTTCAACAAGACAAACTTATCAAGCATGCACATAATCGACTCCTCACAGACTTAAACTTACCGACCAATTATACTCCACCTACAATACTCCTCAATATCACCCAGCATCACTCACAATAAAGGTTATGTCTAACGCAAAGTTGAGAAAACAACCGTGTTACCATTGCCGATACTTTCGTACGTTAGCTCAAGGCACGGATGCATTAAGCTTCGACGCCTATTGAAGATTGTTAGCTCTAAATCTATCTCTAGAGTACAGAAACTAATAGATAATCATCCCTAATCGAACTTTGCGAGGGTTATGTCTAACGCAACCCAAACCCCGCGCATAAAGCAAAAATCAGAGACAATCACCAATAAAGATTTGTAAAGCAAGTTTTATACAACGCCATGGGCGACAAATATACATGAATTCAGAATAAATACATATACACAACCCAATAAATGAATAAAACACAAAGAAAAAGAGAAATGAACCAAACATCTCGCGGTTTGTCAGAGCCGGCTGACGATCAATCCACCTCGGTTCATCCGTATGCAAGCTCCCATGTTGTTTTCAAAGCTAATCTACTGAAAAATGAAGTTTGATGGAGTTTGAGCAAGAATCCCCAAAACCATCCTCTAAAAAGTTACATAATTCAATTATATACAAATCAAATTTTGGCAGGTTCGCTAGGCGAACCCTTCCATTTGCTAAGCGAATGCACGAAAATGGCACTTAGGTGCCTCTGAACAGTTAAACCGTCTTTGCAAAATTCTAGAAGTTCGCTAAGCGAACGATTTATTCGCCTAGCGAATGCTCGCTAGGAAGTTCGCAAAGCGAACTTTGGTCTCTTTCTCCTCTGCCAAAATCTGGACTCCTTCGCTGGGACCTTCGCCAGCTATTCGCTAAGCGAACATTCGCTGTCACACTCGCTAAGCGAACATGACAGCAAAACAGCCCCTTATTTGACCACAACTTTTGAACCGTAGCTCGGATTGACGCACGGTCGGAAGCGCTAGAAAGCTTATTCAATGCTCAATATAACAATGGCAAAATCTCCTTACTTGAATACCTACAAAATTGAATGAAAAGCAATTAAACTCAACGATATATACAAGAAAACGCAAAATACACATGAAAACGTAAAGTAAACGTATTTACACATAAAGTGGGGTTTATTCAACCAATATTAACACAAAGTAACGATAAGTGCAACAAAACTTATTTACAAAAATAGGTACAATTTGCACTTATCAAACTCTCCCCAACTTACATAATTGTTTGATCTCAAATAAAAATCAAGCGACTCAAAGAAACAAAAGCAATAACCAAAGAATCACGAATTAACAGGTTTTGAAAACGGAAAACAAATGTATGGTTCAAATGAAAAATGATACACACAAAGTAAATACTTACCACTAAACTACGACGATAACATGGTCACAAAACAAATGTAAAATACAAAAATAATGCCAAACCTCCTAAAACAACACAAGTTCAAATGTGAATCACACCTAGCAAAAATAATCATCGGTAGATGAAAAACACAATATGAGGTACTTATCACTCACACAACAATCTTGCAAACAAAAGACTAAATTATGCAACCATCCAAAAATCATATTGACATACAAAGGCAAGAATAACAAGGACTTTCAAGGTTGTAACGTGGTCGGGTAAACAAACAAGAGGCAATTTCTAAAGGTAATTGAAACAAAAACTTGCGTAAACCTAAGGGAGTGATAAACTCACAAAAGTTCAAACACCAAATTCCAATTAACTTCTTCCAAAATACCAAGTGTTACACAAAACACAATACTTATTTAGCACAATTATTTGAACTCTTTTTGTTTCCTTTCTCAAGGATTTTCTTTTTCTTTCTTTTATTCTTTTCTTTTTCTTTGTCATATTTTTCTCTTTTTTTTCTTTTCTTTTTCTTTTCTCATAGAATCCAACCAATGAGTAAACAACCATTCTATCCCCAACTTGAATTCAACCAAATCATTAGGTGAATACTCCCTACTTTCTAAGGCAAGGAAAAAAATCCATACAAAAACACAAAGTTGAGGTCCAAGAAAAAACAAAATCCAATAAAAAATAAGTGAACTAAACACTCATAGACAAGCATTAAGTTCAAATAAAACATGGATCAAAAAGCTCAAAGGGGTTATGAATTCTCACACACTCACAAGGTGAATGACTATTTGGCTACGTAGTTGTGCTCAAAATGAAACAAAATTTCCTTGATCATTTTCATGCATTCATATAATCAACACAAACAAAATATTAAACATAATAAAATCTAGTTAGAACAAGAAAGTCGGTACTCCGTGCACATATGAACAATAGAAGGCTTCCTCACAAAAAGGTTGGGAACTAAAGTGATTCACAAAAAGAACAAGTATACAAAAGAATGAATGGCATGAAAGTTTGTAAAAAGCCTAAGTATCATGAATATGCTAAAGTATAAAAAGCGATAAATACATACCTCGGACGTGTACAAAACTTAACAAGATCATTACCATACATCCGCAATTTGAAACGATCAAACTTTGAACAACACCAAATTTCCTCAAGCTATTCAAATCAAGTTCATTGACAAACACGAAAACTATTATTATTAACAAACTGAAAACCCGGTAAAAAATTCATTAAACAAGTTGTAAAGTGAAGATTTGAGAATTTACGAAAAATCCGAGTACAACTTGTTTAATGAATACTCACCACACTACCTAAACTAAACAACAACAAAAGAAAAAAGTATACCATGCTTGTTTTACGTCGTAAGCTCGACGCCTTTACAATGCTTAGCTAGTATCTTCCTTCCTTCATGCCATAGTGATGCCTCACCACGCAAACCAAAAGCAAGTGCCCTAACCAAACACATGAACAAACGTTACGGGAACAAAATGTATACAACACTTGAACAAACATAATGGCAACAGATAATATATATGATATATACAAAACTCAAAAACAAAGAAACTATCGCAATGTGATTCAATATCAAAACCAATCCCCGACAACGGCGCCATTTTGTTGAATGCAGAATAGGGCAAGGAGCAAAAATATTTATTTTCGGAAAGAAATCCCTCCGGGATTTATGTCGTGTCCACAGAGATCGGTTCCAGGGAAAGAATGCCGTTCGACAATCTCTCGCATTTATGAGTTTGGATTAAAATGGTTTAAAACAAGAAAACAGAAAAGTAAATATTAAAACATAAAAAAAATTCATTCTTCAGCAAGATAAACTTATCTGGCATGCACATAATTGACTCCTCACAAACTTAAACTTACCGACCAGTTATACTCCACCTACAATACTCCTCAATATCACCCAGCATCGCTCACAAAAAAGGTTATGTCTAACGTAAAGTTGAGAAAACAATCGTGTTACCATTGCCGATACTTTCGTACGCTAGCTCAAGGCACTGATGCATTAAGCTTCGACGCCTAATTAAGATTGTTAGCTCTAAATCTATCTCTAGAGTCCAGAAACTAACAGATAATCATCCCTAAACGAAGTTTGTGAGGGTTATGTCTAACAAAACCCAAACCCCGCGCATAAAGCAAAAATCAGAGACAATCACCAATAAAGATTTGTAAAGCAAGTTTTATACAACGCCATGGGCGACAAATATACATGAGTTCAGAACAAATACATATACACAACCCAAAAAATGAAGAAAACACAAAGGAAAAGAGAAATGAACCAAACATCTCGCGGTTTATCAGAGCTGGTCGACGATCAATCCACCCCGGTTCATCCGTATGCAAGCTCCCATGTTGTTTTCTAAGCTAATCTACTGAAAAAGGAAGTTTGATGGAGTTGGAGCAAGAATCCCCAAAACCATCCTCTAAAAAGTTACAGAATTCAATTATATACAAATCAGATTTTCACAGGTTCGCTAGGCGAACCCTTCCATTCGCTAAGCGAATGCACGAAAATGGCACTTAGGTGCCTCTGAACAGTTAAACCGCCTTTGCAAAATTCCAGAAGTTCGCTAAGCGAACGATTTATTCACCTAGCGAATGCTCGCTAGGAAGTTTGCAAAGCGAACTTTGGTCTCTTTCTCCTCTGCCAAAATCTGGACTCCTTCGCTGGGACCTTCGCCAGCCATTCGCTAAGCAAACATTCGCTGTCACACTCGCTAAGCGAACATGACAGCAAAACAACCCCTTATTTGACCACAACTTCTAAACCGTAGCTCGGATTGACGCACGGTCGGAAACGCTGGAAAGATTATTCAATGCTCAATACCACAATGGCAAAATCTCCTTACTTGAATACCTACAAAATTGAATGGAAAGCAATTAAACTCAATGATATATACAAGAAAACGCAAAATACACACGAAAACGTAAAGTAAACGTATTTACACATAAAGTGGGGTTTATTCAACCAATATTAACACAAAGTAACAATAAGTGCAACAAAACTTATTTACAAAAATAGGTACAATTTGCACTTATCATCTAAGCACTAGAGTTCTTCACAAAACTACCTTCGATAAGTAGGAAATTATATGACTGGAGCAATTACAAACATGTAATAATAGTTTTCAGTAGTTTGTAAGTTCTGACAACATGGAGGTGCTTCAGATCTTTGACTTGTGGTTTGATTATTAATCTGAACGTGCTTCCCACAGAAGCATTCAATAACATGCATGTTTGACTCTTGAGGCCTTTGATAAAATTTTGCATTTGCTCCAAATTATTCATATTATGATTTGGGCACCTGCGCAATAAAAGTTTAAAACCTTTCCCATGAGTCATATAGTGATTTAGTGTCTTGTTGTTCAAAATTTACAATTTCTGTTCTTTACTTAGTAAACTCAGTTATGGTGAAAAATCTCTCTAACAACTTATCCTCCAGCTCCTTCCATGTTCGAATTATTCCATTTTGAAGGCATAATAACCAGCCTTTAGCCCTTCCAGTTAATATGAAACCAAACAACCGTAGCTTGACTTGGTCTTCCGTGACATCATCTGATTTTCACATCGAAGCGGTTTCCTAGAAGCATGCAAGATGCACCCACGGGTCTCTGATTGTATTTCTGTAGAACGGATTGTATCTTAAACCTGAAAGAACATAATTCTTAATATCAAATTTAGCAGGACCTGGTGGTACAAACCCTCTAAAAACCTGTCTGCCGTTGGTTTTTTTTTGCAATAATCCCCCCGTAGAAGCTAGTTGAGATTTTAGCTCACTCTATTGTACACCAGTTAAGACCTTCAACGACTACTTGAATTATGGTAGTCTCAATCTTCAACTGATCTATTCTTAGCATCTATTTAAAGAAGAAGATTAAAAACATTCTTTAAGCTCTTGGAGAAAAGACTATAGAGCTGAATCTCTACCTCTCAAGAGAATGAATACAAGTTGAATATTTCGTGACTATGTTCACATAGATGTGATACCAGTTCATATAAATGAGTTGAGAGAACTTGTTTGACACAGAAAACACAAATGAGAGAAACACACTTCAAAAGAAAATATAACCAAAAGGGTTAAGTGTGTTAGAGTATAGTGAAACATATTCACATATGTTATAAAGAAAGAATATGTGAATATGATCAAGAATAGAAAGGCACAAAAAGAAAGAAATATGTGCAAGGAGAGAAGAAGAATGAAAACTTCATTCTTCTACACTCAGGAGCAAACAACTTATATTCTGATTAAGAGTGTAAACCCTTGTGTATCTACTTATCTAAGAAGCACACATGTAAACACAAGGTTAATACCAGATTCTTCAGTTAAGATAATTTGAAGACTCTAGCCTCTATGATCAGAGTAAGTCTCACTCTGGATAGATTGAGCAGAAAGTCCTAAATTTGATGTTTAGGCATTGAATTCTCATGCTTATATGCAGAGCACTAAGTCCTAAACATAGTTTAGGCATTAAAGTCTCATGCTTGTGGGCAGAGCAGAAAGTCCTGAACTGGATGATTGTGCAAAGAAGTATCTTGCTTGAGGGCTAAAGCAGAAGTCTCTTTCTAGGTGATTAAGCAAGAAGTCTTAAGCTGCTAGCTTAAGCAATTATAATCAGTATGATTATAATTAAAAGCTCTTGTGCTGCAATGGGACTTGACTACTCTCAATTAAGAGGAACCAGAATGTATTGTGTGTATCTTTATTTACTTCTGCATTTATATTCTGCTGTGTAACAAACTCTGAAGTCAGACTCTGATCTGATTCAGACTCTTACTTATATCAGAATTTGAGCTTGACACCTTAGGTTCGGAAATAGGGTTAAGAAAAGGAAGTAAAACTTTTCACTACTATTACTCACTCTGCTATCAGACTCTGGACGTGGTTCGAAATCTGATGGTTCAGAAATAGTTAGTGAAAAGAGTTTTTGTATTTGGGTATACACAATTTAACCCCTTTTCTTATGTATTTTTCTCACCTTCACATTGTGTGAAATTGGGGTTTTCAAAGCATGATAAAACTATAGTTTTTTTGGGTTAAATCAATGGAATAATATTAGACACTAATATTAATTAACATGCTTTTGTGTGGTAGTTGTATGGGTAATAATTATGCATTATTTGGAAGTGTTTGAAGTGATTTTGAGAGAATTTATAGGTTCTGCAAGTGCAAAATGCAATTTTTGGTTCTGTTAGCAGGGTGACGAGCGTTACCCATGTGACTCCATATGCATCATGCACTGTGAAGCGCTAACTCGCATCAGCCAAATGATAGGGAGGTCTTCATGGCCTTCAGGCGAGCCCAATCTCGCCAGGTCCTCACAGTGTGAAGTGTTGGGTGCTGGGAAGGATGAAATGTGTTATATTGGTGATGGGTTACCCCTCATCGATTCAAAATGTGTATTCTGACCTGTTGAGTTGGTTTTTAATGATGATTATGTCGAGCGGTCCGTGATTGGCTGTTTTTTGGCGCTTTGTGATGAGTATGAGTTGATTTATTAATTTATATAATTAATTTGAGTAATATTATGCATACTTAAGAGTTATTTGAAAATTTTGAACATGTGTGATAAAGTGAAAGTAAGATGTGGTGCTGATTTTGTTGATGTGAAGTGTGATTTGAGATATGAATCATTACTAATGCAGTGAAAATATATTTACTTACAGTCATAGTGGGGTTGTTTTGCATCTTTTGTTGTCGAGTAATTATGTATAGTCAAAGTGAGGTTGTAATGCATTTTGTATGGGATTCATCATATGTGTCGATGTTGTGAAATAGGCATGTTCGCTAGTTCAGAATGGGGACTAGTGGCTTGTCCCAAGCCTTGAGTGGGGGCTTGGAGCTTAGAGTGGGGGCTCGGAGTTCATAGATATTGGGACCCGGTTTGTATGATGAACCAAACATTGAGTCGGTACCACATGTATATAGATTTGAGGTTTGAATCTGATTCAGAGTGGGGACTATGACGAGCATGAGTCGAGTCATTGTTGCATCATGGATGTTTATGCGTTGGTGTGTTTTCTGAGTATGTCGAGTCATTTTTACATCATGGATGATTCAGAGTGAGAGAGGTGAATACATGCATTGGTGTGTTTTCTGAGTATGTGGATGGTTGTGTTGATGTAAGAATTTATCATGGATGTTTATGCACCGTGTATTATTTGAATGTATTCTCACCCCTTTTCTGTGTTGTTGCGTATGTGCTCCTCTAAAGTAGAGATAATGAAGTACTTGAATAGGAGCTTGAGGATAAGGACAGTGTTGTGTCTCTTTAGCTGCTTGTCGTTCGGGCCTATATTTGGAGTCGCTCTAGTACGTAGCACAGGGGGAACGGGACATCCTATATTTGTTTTGTTACATATCTTCCTGTTTGTTTTTATTCCGCGATGAACCATTTTTTGAACTAATAATTCTGTTCAGGCTTTTATGCCAAGTGCTTTTGTGATTCTGTTGCTTATCAAACAATTTTTTTTCATTATTATGTGACTCTAAATGTTTTTTATTATGCGAATAATATCCTTCTTGATATTTATTGATGTTTTATACGTGTTTTATCATTTAATTGCCGAGTCGGGAAGTAGGGTGTTACATAGTAGTATCAAAGCAGGTTGGTCCATCCGGCCAGGATTTTGAATTGATAATTGTTCCCTAGTCTATCACATGTGTGTACGCTATCAATGCCTTGTTTCTTCTAATGTCTATTTGATGATATGTTGAATGGTTGAAAGAAATGATTGTGTGATGCTTTGAAGTCGGTGGCTCAGGCGCTCCATAGACAGTAGAATCAGGAAAGCAATGAGTTTTGCGGATTTGGAAAATTTTATAGGAATAATCCACCAATGTTCAAGGGTAGATATGACCCGAAGGGTGCTCATGCATGGCTGAAAGAGATTGAAAAGATTTTCTGATTGATGGTCTATACTAAGGAGCAGAAGGTATTATTCGGTACTCATATGTTGTCCGTGGAAGCCGAGGATTGGTGGGATAATACACGTCAGAGGCTAGAGGTTACTAGTAGTGAGATTACCTGGGTTGTGTTCAGAGTGCAGTTTTTGGAGAAGTACTTCCCTAAGGGTGTGCTTAGCAAAAAGGTGATTGGATTCCTTGAGCTGAAGCAAGAAAAATCGATGGTTGCAGAGTATGTTGTTAAGTTTGAGGAACTAGTGAAATGTTGTCCGCTTTACAATAGTGATGTTGATGAGGATTCTAAGTGCATCCAGTTTGAAAGTGTTTTGCGTCCCAAGATCAAACAAACTATTGGTCATCAGGAGATCAAACGCTTTTCTGTATTCGTGAATAAGTTCCAGATTTATGATGAGGATAGAAAATTTAGATCTACTTACTACAAGAGTATTAGTGAAAATAAAGGAAAGAGACAGATTCGCGGGAAACCTTACAGTGCTCCAGCCGATAAAGGGAAGCAAGTGGTTTCAGATGAGAAGAAGCAAAGTGGAGGAGGGACTCCTACTTCTGTGAGATGTTTTTAAGTGTGGTGAGTATGGACATCATGCTCTTGAGAGCAAGAACACAGCAGTGAACTTCTTCAAGTGTGGGAAGCCAGGTCTCTGCGTTGCTAATTGTATGAGTAATAATTTGACTTACTTTAACTATGGAAAGTGAGGTCAGATTAGTACTTAGTGTGAGAAACCTAAGAAGGCTCAGTCTAGAGAGAATATTTTTGCTTTGTATGGAGTAAAAGCTAGTGCGTCAGATAACTTAATTTGAGGTAAGTGCTTTATCAATAATATTCCTTTGATTACTATTATTCATACGGATGCAGCACATTCATTTATATTTGCTGAGTGTGTGTCGAGGTTGAAATTAGAAGTGTCTGCTATGAGTTGTAGCATGGTCATTCATACCCTTGCCAATGGGTCAGTGACTACTTCATTTGTGTGCCAAAATTGTCCTTTGACGATTTATGGTAGGGATTTTGGGATGGACTTAGTGTGTTTGCCTCTGAGTCAGCTTGACGTTATTCTAGGAATGAATTGGTTAGAGTTCAACCATGTGTTTATCAATTTCTTTGATAAGTCGATGTAGTTTCTTGATTAAATAGATAGTACAGAGTCGAGTTTCATGACCCTGAAATAGGTAAAGATGTCCTTGAGTGAGAGTGCTCAGGTGTTGGTACTTACATCGCTGAGTAGGGGGCGCGCAGATGATTTCACATCTACCTATACTGTGTAATTTTCTTGAGGTATTCCCATATGACATCATTAATTTTCCGCCAGAGCATAAGATGGAGTTTGCTATAGACTTAGTACCTGGTACTAGTCCTGTGTCGATGGCTCCTTATAGGATGCCTGCTTCAGAGCTGAGTGAGCTGAAGAAACAGATAGAGGATCTTCTTCAGAAGAAGTTTTTCTGACTGAGTGTTATGACGTTGGGAGCTGTCATACCCTAATTTTTTACTTCCAAGATGCCACCACATTTGTATCATTGGCATAACATTCATCATTACATTTATACATGTCTTTATACATCACTAACCCATCACAAGTACAAGATATGTGTGCTTACTTGTTTCACAGGTTAGGTGATCCCCCTAAAGCTCAAGCAAATGAATTATCAAGGGATAAGCATCATATTCAACACCACAAGCCCCTTTGTCATCCATAAAGATTAAGAGCTTTCATTCATCAATAATCAAGTGCAACATGGCATCACAAGCTCATCAAGCCTCAATATCCTCAATACATCCAAATTAGGGTTTGACCTAATTCATTCCCTGAGTTGACTTTTGAAGCAAGACAATGATCCAACACCTCAAGATATGTTTCAAGGACCTAAAATGCCTCATAGTAATCCCTTCATATGATTGAATTAACCCAAAGGACTTGATTCATAAGCAATGCAAGAAGTTAAAATCATCTGGTCCACAAACTAGGGTTTTTTTATGAAAAGACAATTGTACCTTTGACTTTTGACCAAGACATAATCTCAAACCTTTGGACATGACCCAAGACACTCAAAAACAATTTTGGAATCCATCCATGATGTTTAAAAAGCTCAAGGGTTTGATTTCATAAAGGATCACAAAGTTCAAAGTTCATTTGATACAAAAGTCAACTATGGTCAACACCAAGTTTGACTTTTGAAGTTTTTGGTCAAACATAGTCTCTTCAAGTCAATAATGATGTTAATATGTGATTTGGATCATGGTTTATCAAGTAAAATTAAGAAATGTGAGGTTACTTGTAAAAAGGGCAACATTGGAGTTGAATTTTTTCGAAGTTATAAAATCCAATGATTTTTACCCTACTTTGCAAGGGCATAACTTCCAAACCAAGTAACCATTTTCTTTGATCCAAATATCAAATTGAAGAGCTTGTTACATACTACAACTTTGTCCTTGAGGGTGGATTCCAAAAAAATGCATAGATTTTAAGGTATAAGGCCATGAAGTTAGAGGTTCCATACTTTTGAACCTAAACACTTAGTGAAATTTTGGACAAAAACTGTTTTGTGTTTAAGCCAACTTTAGGGCTATTTTTCACTATGATCCACAATGATTCAAGACCAACTTTGAACATCAATGTTGAAGTATGATATACCAGCTTTCCAAAATGATCAAGAACATCAAAATCCTTTACTTGAGCCAGAAGTTATGGATGTTGCAATAAGGCTTGATCAAGCTGAAAATCCTAGACAGATTTGCAACATGTTTGTGCCACATGATTTGGATAAGTCTTGCAAACCTGAAATCTTCACAAGATCAACTCCAAAATGATCATACAAGCATGTGCTCTCCAAAGCACAACTGATTTTTCAAAATTTCATCACTTGGCATATGAAAGAAATCATTCAAAAGGTAGAAACTGAGGTTTTGTCCTCTAGCATTAAAGTGCTATAGTGAATTTGAGAAAAAATCATCTAATCTATTAGAACATGATCAGAACATCAAGGGATGGGATGAAACCTTGAGGAACAGAGCTCAAAAGATCAGAATGTGAGCCATGTGAAGAATAGTCCATGTGTGCCTTGGCTTTCAAGCTATAGGTACATGACATCACTTCTTGGATAATAGCCTACATCCAAATCCTTTCAAGCTCAAAATATCATACACATTTCTCCTATAAATAGAGCTCATTACTAACATTCAAAACACACCAAAACATTGCCAATGCTTGTTTTCTCATAATTCCTCTCTCTTGCAAAGTTCAAAGTTCTCAAAGAGTAAAAACTTGGAAATCTCAAACGAATTCATTTCCACTCAATTCAACCATCCACACACTTCACATACATCATGTGTAAGTGATCCAAACATTCAAACACTAACTCTAACATCAGAATCATCAAATCACATGTCATTTATTTCATATACACCATAAGCTGCAGTTTGAATCGAGACAAGTGATCCAGGAGGTTTCAACTCATTCTAAGCATTGCAACACCATCCTTGAGGGTCAAAGAAGCTGTTTGAATAAACAAATCAATTATGTAACACCTCCAACAGAGAATTCGATTCTCACTTGCAAGGTAAGTTTCCTCTAAACTGAACTCTATGATTCATGCATCAATTTTGATCATTTGAGTTATAGACATGTTTATCATGATGTTGTGATCATTTTCCCTCAATTAATTGTCAAGTATGATGATCATATGAGATTTCATATTGAAAAGTTCAGTTAGGGTTCATATGGTTTTCAAATCAATTTCTTTGAATACACTGAATTTAAATGAAATTGAATAGAACCATTCAATTCCTTTTCAAATTTCCATCAAGTTTCATTTTTACATCGTGCCATTTGGATGTATATTCTGAGAGATAGCACTTGGAGAAGATGAAGATGATAAAGCTGATGAAGGTGATGGCCATGACGCCATTTTTCATATTGTAATTAAAGTTTTAATATATTATTTTATGATTCCATATTATATCTTGAATTGGCATTGCGCCCTAGTGGAAACACTAGTATTTGTGTGTGTGAGCGAGTCCAAGGTCTGGGGTTTGAATCTCCCTTGCCCCAGACCTTTTGGCTTTTATTTTTTAAAAATATTTTCACTTGAAAAAAACTCTCTTTATTATTTTCATCATGCGCTATACTAACAGCCATGGCACATGGCTCAGTTGGTAAGGTTTTGAGCTCTCCACCCTAAGGGCGCAGGTTTAAGCCTTGGTGGGAGCAATTCCTATTTTTTTATCACTTTTCTTTTCAATTTTTTTTCACAACTTCACACAATTATTTCACATAGCAAAATTGATCTTTTTGAGCCATTTTTTTGCAGACTCTTCATTTATCTTCCCTATTTTGGGAATCCATGAAAAAATGTTGAAATAATATTTATTTAATCATTTTTTATTAGGTTGAAAAGTGGTACATTTTAAGTGTTTCATACCTTTAAAAATGTCTTTCTTTTTATTCTTTCCTTAACCTAATTGATCATGATTATTTATGTGGATAATATGCTTTGTCTAAGTCTTGTTTAATGTACATAACATGCTTGTCTTGACTTAAACACAATTCATACCATGTTTAATTTATTTTTCTTTTGAAAATAATTTTGATTAAATGTTTAATTAGGTTTTCCCTTTTATTAAACTTTCAAAACATCTTGAGGATGACTAAGGCTTCCACTTGAGTTTGGATTCCCCCAAAGCCTTTGATTCAACCATGTTTGAATGCCTTATCCATATGTTTATCTTCATTTTAGGATTTTATTTACCCTTCACTATATTCACTTGATCCTCGATTCATCTTGAATATTTGCTTACTTGAGCTTCCTTGTGATTGAATCTTTGCTCACATACTCAAGTATTTCCTTCATAAACTCTTACCATGATGAATATGTCTCTGTTTCTGATACTCATTCACATGTTGATATATCATGCTTAATTATACCATGATAATGTCATCCTCGATGACTACACTTGTTTAAAGGCTTAAATCAAACTTGTCTTGTTAAGTTTCTCTTGACATTTACAACACTTGCATAACTGTTGTTTTTCAATACTCATCCCTAGTTTATACTCAATTCAAACTTTAGGATTCCCTTCAAACTACAACTTAGTTAAAATATTAGGTTTCCCTTGTTAAAATTCCAACTATCAAGTAGCCTCCTCTTGGGCTTTATACAAGGAAATTTCACAATCAAGTAGCCTCCTCTTGGGCTTTATACAAGGAAATTCCAACTATCAAGTAGCCTCCTACTGGGCTTTATACAAGGAAATTTCACAATCAACTAGCCTCCTCTTGGGCTTTGTACAAAAAAGTTAGACTTCAGACTCAACTCTTCCACAAAGAGATGAGAATTCCCTTTTGGAGTCCTAAAAGTCAACCATAGCCCCTTGTGGCTTCAAACCTCAAAACTTCAAGTCAAACCCTAGCCAACCTTTGGCTTCAAATTCAACACTCCCCAGAGATGAGACAAGAATCATCTCTATGGAAGAGATGTCTCTTCTATTCCCTCACTAAACATAAATCAAACATTTCAAACTTTTCTCCATTTAAGTGATGTAAGTGGCACACTTGTTGATTCAAAATCCAAGCTAGAGTCCTTCTCTTATTATGGTGTACAAAAACACTTCTTTCATTTAAGTGATGTAAGTGGCACAGTTGTTAATTCTATATCCAAGTCATAGGCCCTTCTCTTAAAATGCAAAGACTCAGTTAAAGGAAGATGTAGCATTACTCTGGATTTTACATCCAAGTTCAAAGTTTCTCCCTTTAATCCCTTATTTCTCAAAAATGTTTGTGGTGAATAGGTGAGTTATCTCCCTTAAGATGACAATTTGTCTCTTCTCAAAAAACCAACAAACCCAATTCCACCCATTAGTAGGTGGAACTACGAACGCTCTGATTTCTCAACTTCCTTTTTGAGAATACGTAGACATAAGATTGTGAGATCTTAGCGAGCACAATAACAAACAAAACCATTAGGTTCTTACACCTTTATCTTAGCTTATTTTTACACTAAAAAAACAACAAAAACATTTCCACTATCATCACTCATTCAAAACCAACCAACAAATTCCCATTACATAGTAAGTGACTTAAAACAACAGTAACGCAAATATATGCAAGAGGTTCCTATAGGATACTATAGATACTTAGGGTGCTAATACCTTTCCTTTGTATAACCAATCACAATTTCCGATCTCTCAAGTGCATTGTTTTTGTATTGCACACAGTCACAGGTTTATTCAAATTTTTCCCCTTCCCTCCTTTTGGGATAAATTAAAAGTTCACATGTAAAAGGGCGAATCTTTGCGCGGCTACAGGAGCGCCAATGTTGTTAGTCAAGAAGAAAGATGGTAGTATGAGATTGTGTGTTGACTATTGACAACTGATTAAAGTGACGATCAAGAACAAGTATCTACTCTTGAGGATTAAAGATTTAATGGATAAGTTAGTGGGTTCCTGCGTGTTTAGCAAGATCGATTTGCGTTTGGGTTATCATCAAATTTGAGTAAAGCCTAAAGATATTCTGAAGATTGCTTTCAGGATATGGTATGGTCACTAAGAGTATTTAGCGATGTCGTTTTGTGTGTCTAATGCGCCTAGAGTGTTCATGGAGTACATGAATAGAATATTCCATCCATACTTAGATCATTTTATGGCTATATTCATCGACGATATTCTGATATATTCAAAGTCCAAGGAAGAGCACGTGGAGCACCTAAGAGTTATGATACAGACCTTGAAGGATAAAAAGTTATATGTGAAGTTGTCCAAGTGTGTGTTTTGGTTGAAAGAAGTGAGTTTCCTTGGTCATGTGGTTTCGAGTGGTGGTATTTTCGTGGATCCAACGAAGATCGATGTTGTGTTACAATGGGAGACTATGAAGTACGTTACTAAGATAAGAAGTTTACTTGGTTTCGCTCGTTACTGCAGAATATTCATCGAAGGTTTTTTTGAAGTTAACATTGTCTTTGACTTAGTTTAATTGAAGGGGTCATACTTATGTGTGAAGTGTTCAGTGTGAAGAGAGTTTCCAAGAACTCAAGAAGAAATTGAAATCAATTGCAGTTTTGATTTTTCTGAATCTAAGTGAATCCTATATGGTATATTGTGATGCTTCAAAGATGGTTTTGGGAGGTGTGCTGATGCAGACTGGTCAAGTTATGGCTTATGCTTCTAGACAGTTGAAAGTTCATGAGAGGAATTATCCTACGCATGATCTAGAATTGGAAGCAGTGGTATTTGAACTAAAAAAATTGAGGTGTTACTTGTTTGGTTCCATATTTGAGGTGTTTAGTGATCACAAGAGTTAAAAGTATCTACTCGATCAGAAGGAGTTAAATATGAGATAGAGAAGATGGCTCAAATTCCTGAAGGATTATGACTTTGGTAAAGCCAATGTAGTAGTAGATGCTTTGAGCGGGAAGTCGCCGCACATGTCAATATTGATGGTTAGATAGTTGGAATTTATTAAATAGTTCAAATATCTGAGTTTGTTACGTGAAGAGACTCCTAATAGTGTGAGGTATGTTAAAGCTGACCAGTGGTATCCTTGAAGAGATTAAAGAAGGTCAGAATGTTGATTTAGAATTAGTACACCGTCTTGTGTTAATCAATCAGGGCAAAGGAGGTGATTCAAAAATCAACGAGAATGGTGTGCTAAGGTTAAGAGACAGGATTTTTGTACTAGATATGCCAGAGCTTTAGAAGAAAAATCTTGAGTAAGGTCATAAGAATGGTCTAAGTATTCATCCTGATGCCACAAAGATGTATCAAGACTTGAAGAAGATGTTTTGGTGGACATGAATAATTAAGGAAGTAGTTGATGTTAATTTATGTTTGTTTGACTTGTCATAAGTCGAAAATTGAGCATCATAAGCCGTCATGTCTGATGCAATCATTGAGTATTCCTGAGTGGAAGGGGGACAACATTACCATGGATTTTGTGACAATTTTTCTGAAGACGACAAAGGGATGTGATTCCATCTGATTTATTGTTGACAGACTGACTAAATCGACTCACTTCATACCGATTAAGATCGGCTATCCTTTACAGAAGTTGGCAGAGTTGTATATTAAGAAGATTGTTAGCTTGCATGGTATTCCGTCAAGCATTGTGTTGGATAGATATCAGAGGTTTACTTCAAGGTTTTGACATAGTTTGCATGAAGTGATGGGTACTAAGCTGAAGTTGAGTTCTGCTTATCATCCTCCGACAGATGGTCAGACAGAAAGGACTATTCATTCTTTGGAGTAGTTGCTTAAAGTTTGTGTTTTGGAGTAGGGAGGTAACTGGGACAGTTACTTACCATTGGTTGAGTTCACCTACAACAACAGTTTCCATTCGAGTATTGGAATGACACCGTTTGAGGCATTATATGTTAGAAGGTGTATGACAACTTTGTGTTGGTACGATTCTGGAGAAAGGGTGGTGCTTGGACTTGAGATAGTTTAGCAAATTATTGAGAAGATCAAGATGATCTAAGAGAAGATGGAAGCTTCGCAGAGTCGCCAGACGAGCTATCATTACAAGAGGAGGGAAACACTTGAGTTCTAACAGGGAGATCATGTGTTCCTAAGAGTTACTCATGTAACTGGTGTTAGTCGTGCGTTGAATTCTAAGAAACTTACGCCGTGTTTCATTGGTCTGTATCAGATTCTTTAGAGAGTAAGATAAGTGGACTACCGTGTGGCGTTATCGCCGTATCTTTTAAATCTTCATGATGTGTTTCATGTGTCGTAGTTGAGAAAGTACATTCCTTATCCATATCATGTTATTAAGTTGGATGATGTTCAAGTTAGAGAAAATTTGACAGTGGAGACTTTGTCGTTGAGAATTGAGGATCGTGGAGTGAAAAGGTTGCGATGCAAAAAGATCGCTTCAGTGAAAGTTGTTTGGGGAGGTCCTGTTGGTGGCAGTGTGATGTGAGAGCTCGAGAGTAGGATGAGAGAAACGTATCTGGAGCTATTCTCGTCAGGTAATTTTTGAAGGCGAAAATTCTTTTAAGTGGGGGAGAGTTGTAACACCTCGATTTAATTATTCTCTTATTTAAATATTTATTTAATTCAATTGAGTATTTTATTTAAACGATTATTTTTGGGAATATGTGACATGTTTAGTAGGTGACAGTATTTGTGGTGTTTTTTGTTAATTAATTTGTAATTAGAGAGAATATGTAGAATTGGGCCAATTTTGGGAATAGTGGGAGTTTAATGGTGAGAAGAGAATGGTGGAGATTTAGTTGTGTAAAAAGTGAAATTTAGAAGAATTAAAATAGTATATATTCTTAAGTTAGACAATAAATTAGGTTTTTAGAGACTATTTTCATCAGTAGTGAAAACAAAGGAATATGAGAAAAAAGCTTGGAAATGAGAGTGTTAGGGCTTAAGAGAAGAGATAAATTAAAGGTTGAATTGCTGAATTTTCTAGAATTACAAGGTAGGTGGATTCTTCATCTATGGATACTTGATTCATGAAAGGGTAGAAAGGTTTCCCTTAACCTCCAATAGGATTTTCTCTTCTTGTTAATAGTGTTGTTTGGAGAATATTATGATTGAAATTATGTTTCATGCCATGAGTTAATTGCAATTTCGTGTACATTTTTTATGTTGATTGTGTCATATGCTATTTGTCCATAAACATGAGTTTGGGTGTGAATTTGGGGTTTTCAAAGCATGATTAAATTCTGGAATTTTAGGTTAAATCAATGGAATAATATGATAGACTAATAGGAATTAACATGCTTTTGTGTAGTAGTGTAGACATATATTTTCGACACCATGTCTTGGTAGGTAAAATAATGTTCTTTAACTAAAGAAAATGACTACAGATGAAGAAGAAAGAAAATGAAGGTATTCATAAGAAGCTTTCGACACTTCGACAAAAACGGAGTTTCGACATTTCGACAGAAACATAAGGAAGTTTTTGTCAGACAAGGTTTAAGGGACGTTTATTACTTTTCGACAATTCGACAAGGTAAAGAGGCGCAACGTTTCGACACAAAGGGAAAATTCAAATTCAAGAGTTATAACGTTTGGCAGAAGACGCGTGGAAGCTTTAGGAGAAAAGAAGACATGCAGAAGGCCAAGTGTCAAAGATTTAGAATTTTTCCGTTATTAGGCAGTTATTGTATTTGTATATAAATAGGATAGTTGTTGTAGAATTTGAGTGTGTGAAAACTTGTACTAAATTCCTGTAAACACTCAAAGTACCCATGCGAGAGAAAAGAGTTTGTTATCTGGAAATGTACGTGTGAAACACCATCTTTTAAGTTTATAGAAATTCAAAGTCTTTTATAATTGCCTTTACTTTTCCCAGTCATTTATCCTTTGTCAGTTACTTTATGCAAGTTTTAATTTCATTCAATTTATCTTTTCACCAGAAAGTTGTTATTTAGTTCTTTAACCAAACCATTCATACATAAAAGACATAACAAAACAAACCATCAAAACACCATTATCCTAAGAGTTAGATAAATTTGCACATGTATCCCAGGACTTGTGTGGTTGGTCCTGCAAGTAACCCAGTTTTATAAGAGATTGGTAAACCAGAGGTTGTTCGCCGAAATCAACAGCGAATAAATTGGCACGCCCAGTGGGACCAGTGCAAAATTTTAGAATTTTTTACAGAATAACTCTTAGCCAAATAGTTTCTACTTTGTTGTATGATTTTGAGAAGCGGTAAATTAGCCGTAACCGACGTAGAAAGACCTAAAAGAACCAGAGTAAGAAGAATGGCGAATCGGCCAAATAATCCAAATCCAAATGAAACCATTCCAGTTTCCAACCCTATCCCTTCAACAGGGGGAAATGTGGATTCAAGCCCTGTTCTAGAGGAGGCTATGCCTTCATCAACAATATCTATACCAGCGGTTTCGCTCTCCCAAAATATGCCTAGTTCTTCCACAATGGGACATTCAATGCCCATGGGGACGCCTCCTCCTGGAGGACATAATAATAGGCCATTTCAGACAAATTTTTTCATGCCTATGTTTGGTAGAGAACAACCATATGGAATGCCAACTTCAGTGATGGCAAACTTGCAAAATGCACCATCCTTGTATTCTGATGCCATGGTCCACGTGTCTTCACCACTACAAGGGTCGGGATATGGTGGAAATATGAGTAGATTGAACCAACCCCTACCAAATTTCCAAATGCCAGCAATTACGAATAATTTTGCGCAAGTAATTCGACAACAAATGGACGAAAGTAATCATGATATGGTCCAAATGTTGACATAACAAATGGGAGCAGTGTTTAATCCTTTAATACAAAACACTACCCAAACCAACCAATTGTTGGCTGCGCAAATGGCACGTATTGCTGACTTTTTTGGTGTTCCTCAAATGCGACAAAGAGAACAAGTAATTCAAAACCCAGTAGTGAATATCGAAGAGGAAACCACAATAAATCAAAGGCCTTTAGAGAATCCTCAGGCAAACCCTAGAAACCAAGAGGCAGTGGTCGAACAGCCTCGTGTCGAAATCCCCGTTCAACAAGAACCTATGAGGGTAGTAGTCCAGAGAGGCCAAGATGCTGATGATGTGTTGCAACAGCGAATACGATATAATAACTTGCCTGCCGAAAACAATTTAGCAGCCATGGTCGAAAGGATAATGGCGCAAAATTGGGTAAATGTAGGATTACAAAGGCCTAGTTATGCTTCCCCATTATCTGAATATGTTCTACAACAGGAATTACCCCCAAGGTGGAAAATCCCCAAATTTACCAAATTTTTAGGGGACACTAGCGAATCCACCATAGAACATATAGCGCGTTATTTGATCGAAGCGGGAGAAATAGCCCATAATGAAAATTTGAAAATGAAATACTTCCCAAGTTCTTTGACAAAAAATGCGTTTACCTGGTTTACATCCTTGCCTGGGAACTCGATATTCACATGGACCCAATTAGAAAGATTGTTCCATGAACAATTTTATATGGGTCAGACTAAGATAAGATTGAAGGAATTAGCCAGTGTTAAAAGGAAATTTTCAGAGCCTATAGATGATTACCTAAATAGGTTCAGGTTGCTTAAGGCAAGATGTTTCACACAAGAACCAGAACAAGAGTTAGTTGAAATGGCTGCAGGGGGTCTAGATTATTCTATAAGAAAGAAATTAGACACTCAATATTTGAGAGATATGGCACAATTAGAAGATAGGGTAAGACAAATTGAAAGGCTAAAAGCTGAGAAATTTAGATCAAATAAAAATAAAAAGGAAAGAGTGGCCTATGTAGGAGTGTGCCAGGATGATGATAGTGACGAAAATGAACTAATTTTGTTCGATGAACAAGAAATTGATCTGGCAGAACTAAAGTCAGGTCCACCATACGCCTGTAAAGTACTAACTTCGTCGAATGGGAAAAATCCAGTCGAACCTGAAAAGAATGATAGGTTTCCTAAAAGAACTTATACGTTCGACGTCACCAAGTGTGATGAAATTTTCGACTTATTAGTCAAAGATGGTCAATTAATAAAACCACCAGGCACTAAAGAGCCTCCTGTGGACCAACAGAAAAAGAGAGGTTTTTGCAAATACCATAACTTTTTGGGTCATAAAACTTATCAATGTTTCCTTTTCAGGGATCTTGTTCAGAATGCAATCCGTGATGGAAGACTGAAGTTTGGAGACAAATCAAAACAACAGATGAGGATTGACTCAAACCCCATGCAGGTGGTCGAAGACAATTATGCTGAACCTTCCATTGTGAATATGGTGGAAGTCGAAGTAGCCTCTGATTGTAGTTTTGAAATGGTGGAAGTTGCTGAGGGCTTCGACAATAATATCAACATTGTGGAGGTTGCTGATGACCTCCTAGACAAGCCTGAGGTGGAAAAAGTATCCAAGGACTTTGTAGACCAGCCAGTGTTGATCAAGATTACTGAAAATCTTGATGTAGGAAAGTTGAATGATTATATCAGCAAAGTTGAGACTACTGAAGGTTTCGTCAGTAAGAACAAAGTTGGAGATACTGAAGTCTTCGATAGTCAGAAGAAGGAGGAAACTACTGAAGGTTTCAACAACCAGAACGCAGTTGGAATTACTGAAGGTTTCGACGAAGAGAAAAACAACAAAATTGCTGAAGATGGAGTAATTTGGGATACTTTAGGGGAGCCCAGTGGAAAATTCGACTATCTCGTAAAATACTCTGCACCCCCAAGTTCTCGTATTGACATCAACAAAATCCAGCCAACTGGATGGGGCTATTTCTTTGAAGATACTGATGAAGGAGCAAATGATAATGCTCCTATCATCAAAGAGGAGGCTACTGAAGGCCTTAATCATGACAAAATAGAGACAATGAGAGTTGCTGACAAGATCAACACTATGGAACCAGTCAATAAGAATGTTGCCAGAATCAAGGCAGAGGTTGTTGAAGGCCTTGTGAAGCCCGCTCCTTATGGGATTTTGCGTAGAACAATGGAAGACCCTAAAGGAAACTCAGTCGAGCGATGCTGCAAACTCATCTCCAGGGACCTACCCTCAGGGGGAAGCTTCGACCAGGCGAAAGGGAATGCTGAAGAGGAGGCAAGACTTATTGAAAGAATGAATAAATTAAGTATCACTGATGACCAGAATGTGGATATCAACATGGTGGAAATTTCTCAGAAGAAACAAACAGAAACTGACGAAGAACGCCGTCGAGAAGAGTATCAGAAGTTGGCTTACCCTAAGGAGGAGGAGAACTTAGTCGAATTCATCCAAAGGTGCCAGAGTAAGAAGGCTGAAGTCATGTTGTGCCCACGTTGTAGTGCGGTGTTCGACAAGAAAGCAGCAAGCAATCTGGAGGGGGTGGAGAAAGCCAAAAGAAGAGGAAACTGGGGGGCAATCCCAGCAGCCAGAAATGGAAGGTTCGATCCAAGAAGGAGTGAGCATCACAACCAAAGGTTTGGCGAAGGACGTCATAGAACTTACAAGCCATCTGTCAAAGCTGAGGATGATAACTGGGTCCAACCAATCAGAGATGCTCAAGGGCAGAAAAGATGGAAGAATTTTGAAATACAGAGAGGTTCCTCCATGGAAGGAAAAAGGGAGGTCGAAAAACAGAAACCAAGACCATACCCATCAGAGAACTATAAAGGAAAGAATCCCATGTCAAGGTCTCAGTGGAGAAGGTTCCAAAGACAGAAAAGAGCAGAAAAGGAGGCAGCAGAAAAGAACAAAATCAAAGAAAACACTGTTGATGAAAATAAATCTGAGTCAAGCAAGAACATGCAGATAATGAACAAAGAAGAGTCTGTTCCCAAAAACGAGCCCTCTCAAAAGGACAAACCAAGCAACATGGTGGAGATGTCGAAGCCTAACAACAAGGTGCCAGAAGACGATGAAGTGACTGATGATTTTAGGTCAGACTCAGAAGCATATTTTGATGTCACATGCAATGTGGTTTCAGTGCTGCCTAGAGACTATGATAGAGTGATGGAGATCGAAAACGAAGAAGATGATGTTGAAGACGAAAGCATGGGGCTAAGGCCTGTGTGTTATTATATAATGAACAATGGTTGTGTCGAAGAGCAAAACGCTTTCTTTGAGAGACCAGATGATGCAATGAAGGTACACTTAAAGCCTTTGTTCATAAAAGGAAAAGTGGAGAACGTTGGTGTCAACAAGATATTAGTAGATGGTGGAGCTGCTGTAAATTTAATGCCCCATTTCATGATAAAAAAGATTGGAAAGGATGACTCAGACACAAAGCCCCACAACATGGTGTTGTCAAATTATGAGGGAAAAGTAGGAAGTACCATGGGAGTGATCCAGGTGAACCTAACTGTTGGAACCATAACAAGACCAACAATGTTTATAGTGATAGCTTCAAGGGCGAATTATAACTTGCTGCTTGGAAGAGAGTGGATTCATGGGATAGGAGCTGTACCATCATCCATGCACCAACGAATAGCCATCTGGAGGCCAGATGGGATTGTTGAGAATATTGAAGTAGATCAAAGCTATTTTATGACTGAAGTAAACAATGTGAATAGTCGAAGTTTCGACAAGAATTTGGCTCACATACCCCCCTGCAACCCCGCAGAATTCGACTTGAAGGCAACTGACAACGCCTATTGTTCCATGTACCTTCACCCAACACATGGTTTTCAATGGGACAAAGAAGTAATTGGTGAACCAAGTCACGTATGGGGAACTTCTCATATTGAGCCAACAGGTTGGGGAAGTGAATTTGAGGATTATGATGAGTGAAGCCTCGACGATCGAAAGAATTACGGCTTATATAGCCAAAAATAAACTCAAAGCGGCCCTAGAGGCCGAAGTAAAATACATGGCTGTCGAAGCCAACATAGAAGATTTTGAAGAGCAATGTCCCCAAAGGGATATTGAAAAAGGTTATGACAACAATCAGACTGGCGAATGGCAGAATCAGAAGCTTGACGCCATCTATGATGACGAACCCTTGGGGTTCGAAAAGGATCTAGCATTGACTAACATGAAAATGGTGGCACAAGATCCATTAGAAGAAATCAATTTAGGACTGGGGGCAGAAAGAAGGCCAACTTACATCAGCGCCAAGATGGATCCTCAGTTCAAAGTCGAAAGAGTCTAATTGCTAAATGAGTACAAAGATTGTTTTGCATGGGATTACGACGATATGCCAGGATTAGACAGGAGTTTGGTCGAATTGAAGCTGCCAATAATGGAGGGAAAGAAGCCAGTAAAGCAGACTCCCAGACGCTCCGCACCAGAAATCTTGTCGAAAATAAAAGAAGAGGTCGAAAGACTTCTAAAATGCAGATTCATCCGCACCACCAGGTATGTCGAATGGATTGCAAACATAGTTCCTGTAATTAAGAAAAATGGCAAGCTGAGGGTATGCATTGATTTTAGAGATTTAAATTCAGCTACCCCTAAGGATGAATATCCTATGCCAGTGGCAGAAATGCTCATAGATTCTGCAACAGGCCATGAGTATTTGAGTATGCTTGATGGATACTCTGGCTATAATCAAATCTTTATTGCTGAAGAAGATGTTCCTAAAACAGCTTTTCGTTGCCCTGGAGCAATAGGAACCTATGAATGGGTAGTAATGCCCTTTGATTTAAAAGATGCTGGAGCAACTTATCAAAGAGCCATGAATTCAATTTTCCATGACTTTATTGACACCTTTATGCAAATATACATTGATGATATTGTGGTTAAGTCCGTTTTAGGAACAAGTCATATAGACCATCTTCGACAGTCCTTTGAAAGGATGAGAAAGTTTGGTTTAAAAATGAATCCCCTTAAATGTGCTTTTGGTGTGCAGCCGGGTGATTTCTTAGGTTTTGTGGTCCACAAGAAAGGGATCAAAATAAATGAAAACAAAGCCAAAGCCATAATGGAAGCGAAAGCGCCATCGACAAAGAAGGGATTGCAGTCTCTACTAGGGAAAATCAACTTTCTCAGAAGGTTCATTTCCAACCTTAGTGGGAAGACACAAGCCATTTCACCTCTACTTCGACTAAAGAAGGAAGATTTCACATGGGGGCAAGAACAACAAGATGCCTTCGACAAGATCAAAGGGTATCTGGCTAGTCCTCCAGTTTTGATGTCTCCTTGTAGAAAAAGAAGTATGTGGTTATACATTTCAGCATCAGACAAAACTTTGGGAAGCATGTTGTGTCAAGAAGATGAAAATGGCGTCGAAAGGGCCATCTATTATCTCAGCAGAGTCCTAAATGATGCTGAAACTAGATATAGTGTGATAGAAAAATTATGTTTGTGTGTATATTTCTCTTGTACAAAGTTAAAGCACTATATAAAACCTGTTGATGTATATGTTTTTTCTCATTTCGACGTAATAAAGTATATGTTATCTAAATCCATTTTACATAGTCGAATTGGGAAATGGGCTTTGGCATTGACAGAATATTCCTTAAAATATTTGCCTTTAAAGGCTGTTAAGGGACAAGTGGTTGCTGATTTCATAGCTGACCACTCAATAAATGAAAATGAAGTAGAATATGTCGAATTAGAACCATGGAAGTTATATTTCGACGGTTCCAGTCATAAGAATGGAACTGGTGTTGGAATACTAATTATTTATCCTGACAAAATTCCAACAAAATTCAAGTACAAAGTCGAAGGCTTATGTTCCAATAATGAAGCAGAATATGAAGCTTTGATTGCCGGACTTGAAATATTGTTGGAATTGGGGGCAACAAGAGTCGAAATAATGGGTGACTCTGAGTTAGTGATAAAACAATTGACAAGAGAATATAAATGTGTCAAAGAGAATCTGATTATGTACTTTGTAATAGCTAACAGACTTCTCAAAAAATTCGACAATGTGGCCATTAGACACGTTCCTAGATTGGAGAATCAAGAAGCAAACGATCTGGCTCAACTTGTGTCAGGCTACAAAGTGTCGAAAGAAAACTTGGAGAAAGCTATTGAAGTAAGGGGAAGAGTCATATCCACCAAATTGGCTCCTTCATATTTGGAGATAGTAAAATTAGGTTATGGGGATGAGGAAAATTTTGAAATTTTAAATATAGATGATTCAGAAATTGAAGATTGGAGAAAACCTATCAAGGATTATCTACAAGACCCAAATAAGAAAGTCGAAAGAAAAGTAAAGTACAGAGCTTTAAGTTATGTACTTTTTGGAAATGAATTATTTAAAAAGACTGCAGAAGGAGTCTTGCTGAAATGTTTGGGCGAAGATGAAGCTTACATAGCTTTGTCGAACGTGCACAGTGGTGCATGTGGCGCACACCAAGCAGGCCACAAAATGAAATGGTTATTATTTCGACAAGGAATGTACTGGCCAACAATGTTGAAAGATTGTGTCGAATTTGCAAAAGGTTGTCAGGAATGCCAAGTGCATGCAGGTATACCACATGTCCCTGCAAGTGAGTTGCATTCAATTATAAAACCTTGGCCATTCAGAGGTTGGGCTTCGGATTTAATTGGTGATATTCGACCAGTTTCTTCAAAAGGGAAGAAGTACATTTTAGTTGGAATAGATTATTTCACTAAGTGGATTGAAGCTATACCACTGGTAAATGTGGATCAAGAGACAGTTATAGAGTTTATCCAGAAACATATAATTTACAGATTTGGGATACCAGAAACAATAACTACTGATCAGGGATCTGTGTTTACTGGGAAAAACATGCAAATGTTTGCAAAAGACACAGGTTTTAAACTCTTAACTTCGACACCTTATTATGCCCAGGCAAATGGACAAGTCGAAGCAGCAAATAAGGTTGTGATAAATTTGATCAAAAAGCACGTGGGTAGAAAACCTATAGGCTGGAATAAGACGTTGGATCAAATTTTATGGGCTTGTCGAACATCTCCTAAAGAAGCAACAAATGCTACCCCATTTAGATTAACGTATGGACATGATGCAGTTCTACCAGTTGAGATTTATTTACAGTCGATTCGAATTCAGAGGCATCATGAAATTCCGTCAGACATATATTGGAATATGATGATGGACGAGTTAGTCGATTTGGACGAAGAAAGATTAAATGCGTTGGATTTATTGAGAAGGCAAAAAGAAAGAGTCGAAAAGTTTTACAATAAGAAAGTGAAATTTAAGACCCTTTCAGTGGGGGATCTTGTTTGGAAAGTAATTCTTCCTATGGATCGAAAAGATAGATTAATGGGAAAATGGTCTCCTAAGTGGGAAGGACCTTTCCAAATTTTAAAAGTTTTTTCAAATGGCGCATATGAGGTCGAAGAGATAGATAAAGATAAAAGAATACTAAAGATAAATGGCAAGTATTTGAAAAGATATAAGCCAACATTGCAAGAAATTAAAATAGCAGTCGAATAATTGTAAAAAGAAAAGCAATATGGCAGATTAAAAAATCTTCTCGCCAAATAATACAGATCCATTGTCATTACAAAAAGGGCTTTAAAAGCCAAACAAAAATTACAAGTATTCAAACGGGAAAAGATGCTTTCAGCTTCTCAAATTTCGACTTCTGGATTTGAAGGCGTCGCTCATAAAGTGTCTTGTTTTTAGAAATCTCCTCAATCTCTTCGCCAAGCTTACGGGCCCTGTCGACATGGTGCACACCAACTTCTAGCTCTTTGCGGATTTCTTCCTGGTCATTCTTCTGCAGTTCTGCTTGACGTTTTTCCGCCTGTGAAATTTTGCCTTGGAGGACAACAATTTGTTTTTTCCATTTTAGAATGTTTTCACCACACAAAGCTGCTTCCCGCTTATTTTGCTCAGACACTTGCTCCATTTCAGTTACCTTGTTGGACGAATTCGACGCAGCTTCCCACTCAGCAAGTTGGGTCCCTGTTTTGTTTTCAAGCTTCTTGGAGTACTCTCGAAGTCGGTTAAAGTCAGTTGCCACAAGATCTATCAAGGTAGTAAGGTCCAACACCACATCAGTGACTTCAGGAGGAGCTTCCAGGACATTGACTTTCTTTAGGATTTTCTTCAAGTCAAATTGAGCAGAGGAGTCATTCTCCAGAAGTTGAAATAAGTCAATATCAAGGACCTTCTGTCGAATGTTTGCCAGCGATTCGTCCATTGATTTGGCATCAGAAGTAGTTCCTGAGGTGGTTGAACTACTGATGGTAGTATCAGCGAAGTTATAGCGGGAACTGAGCATGGTCTTTAGATACTCAAAAGGCCTTTGCACCTTCATACTTTCTAGCTCCTCATGAGAGAACTGGGTCGAAGTCGTCCCGGTCGAAGCAGCTTTAGTTGTTTTACCAAGATTTTCTTCGACGTTTTCTGTCTTTTCGTCAGTATCAGCAGCAGGAGTTGGTGGCCTTTCATGTTCTTCTTCTTCTTCTTCTTCTTCTTCGGCATCACTTACAGCCTCCTCATCTTTCTCTTCGTCAGCAAATTCTGAATGGGGGGGAGATTGATCTTCAGCTTCATTTCTAGTGGCAGCCGCTACAGTAGGCATCACGGTATCCCCATCAGTTTCGACGAAGTCTTCAGTATCAGGACCAGTCTCTTCTTCCACTACTTTTGGAATTCGTATAGAAATGGCAACAGGTTGATCTACTTCGGTGGCTGACTCCTTCGCTGAATGCTTAGGAGAGGATTTGGAGGCGCTGGCTGGGTTATAAGTAGGGTCACTGCTGGTCTTGGGAAGAACTTGGATCATAGGGTGTCCATGAATATCAACAAGTACCTGAAGGATAAATAGGTCAAAGAAGCGAATACAAGTAAAATAGCTTGTTAGCATCGAAAGGAAAAGAAAAATCATACCTTTGGAATTTTGGTCTTCAGGCTAGAACTTTCACTTTCCGCTAGAGCAGGAGTGTTTTCCTCACCTGGTTCCTTTGATAGAATTTTCTCTAAAAATTTGGGAGTAGGAGGTTTCTGTGGGAGGGGTTTGGTTGCCTTTTTCTTCTTTTTGGTGGGTTTTACCTGATCTGGGGACTCATCACCATCATCAATTTCATCAGCTTTGACTGCTTTTGCTTTTCTTTTCTTTGGCGTTGGTGGGGGTCTTCGACTGCCCTGTGGATCAAAGAAAATTTCATTAGTTAGTTCAAGAAAATGAAACACTTGGACTATAGAGAAAAAGAAAGTAAATTGATACCTTCGTCAAATGTGTCTTGGCAGTATCTTTCTGAGGCTCTACTTCTCCTGCGGTTGTTGCTTCGACTGTGGCAGGTTTCTTGATTGGAATCTTAATAGCTAGAAAAGAAGAAAAGGGAAAGAGTCAAGCATAAAAACATATATTCGAATAAATAAAAAGTGAGATTGAACTGCTTCCCGTTTTCCACACCTTCATATATAGGGGTTTCCACGCGAACGTGTTCTAGGCCAATATGAAGGTGACCTTTGAAATTGTCCAGGGTGTACTTAGTCGGAACACTCGCTTGGCACGTTTTTGGTTGTCCTGGCAAAGAACTTTTAGATGCTCCCCACAAATGAACCAATCTGGAAATGGAGGGCTAAAAGCCACGCCAAATGCAGCAGATGGTAGAGGGGGAAATTTTGGGCGATAAAGTTTAAAAGCTACCTCATAACGTTGTTCTGGTCGAACATACGAGGGTAGTTTTAACTCATCAAGTTTTTCTGTAAACTTTTGTTTCAAAGTAACTGCTGCTTCGCGTATGGTTCGACTAAGACCATCAGGCCTGTAGGCAGTTTCAAAGTATTTCTGGAAAGCTTGGATTTCTTTGATGTGTCGAGAAGTACCTTTCTTGGTCCTGTCCTGCACAAGAGCGAAGGCTTTAGTCAGTTGAGTGGTAAAAGAATCCATGTTGAACATTTGAGACTCATAGTAAGCCTTCCACCATTCATCAAACTCTTGAGTGCAGAGGAAGTTAGGTCGAAAGACCACTGGTTGGATTTCGACCAGGTTAGAATACGTCGCTAACAACTCAGAGCATTCGTCTTCAGTATGGGTCATGTTGTAATGAATCAGAGAGCCTTTCCTGGAGAAAAGAGGCCTTGGTACTATCTGTATCAACCCAAATTATCGAGAAACCAAGTTGGGTTGATAGTTAATAAGGGAAACTTTGAGTTTCGAAGGGCCAAGTTTGGATACTAAAAGTCTTGGAGTAAGGAAGGATTCCCAGACGTTGAGGAATTCGTCTTCCAGTGATTTCGATTCTAAGGGAAGCTTTCTGGTGAACCATGAGGGTCCAACTTTCCTTTCAGCAAAAGGAGCCATGTTGGGTGTAAAACTATAGCGTTTCGCAAACATCATGACATAGCTAGTAAAGGTTTGTTGAAGACTCATGCCTTCGTCATGAGGTGTCAGCTGCACCAAACGAAGACCTTCGATGCGTTTGTCCCCTAGAACGGTTGGGTCCACAGTGGATTTGTTGGGAAGAGAAGCTTCGAAAGTGGCATTGAGCCACAATTGTAAAAGCCAAAAAGGCCCTGATAGCAGCAAAGTTTTCTTTTCCTTGATGTTTTTTAAAGTGGTGACTCCTTCGCCAAGGGATTCATATAGATTCGTCAGGATCATCTCGCTAAGACATAGCTTGTGCCCAGCATGAAGCCGATTCGCTATGGTGATATAGCGTTTCGCCACCTGGAGAGATCTGGAGCAGAAAACGCACCTCGACAGCCAAAGGGCCAGGAAAGCTACATGTTCTTGGTCAGAAACTTCCTTGGTTTCCTTGTCATGGTAATTGGCAATATAGGCTGTGAAGGTGGCCTTATTGGTGTCGAAACCTATTGAATCATCAGCAAGCAAGTTGGGGTCATAGTCAACTCCTAGGGGGCTTAATCCAGTGATTGCAGCTATGTCGAAAAGCGTAGGAGTGATCATCCCACAGGGAATATGGAAATTGTTGTAGGTACTATCCCAGAAATAGAGAGAGGCCAAAAGCATGGAAGGGCAATATCCTGGCCCTACTTTCGACAATTGAATAAGATCATAAATGCCCATGGTTTTCCAATCATTGCCCTTAACCCTTTCTATCTTTTCCAACCATGCCAAATAGTCAGAGGGATCCTTCGACAGAGGACAGGACCTAAAAATCTTAAAATTGTTCATGTATTCTAGGGTTATTACTTCGTCAGAAGGAGTCCCTTGGCCATCTATTTTGGATTTTTCATCTATAATCTTCTCCTTCTCCGTCCTAGTCCTAACACCATTCGCTATGGGTTTGTAGCGATGGTAGGTGGGAAAAAATTCTCGCACCTTAACTGGGTCTAGCTTTAAGTCTGGTAGCGGTCCTAAAATTGCATGAGATTTTCCAGAAATTAAAACGGGAATAAGTACCTGAGATTGGTAAATGGAGCGCTTTTCTTCTTCATTAGGAGGTTCTGGAATGTACTCGTGATTCCCCACCACTTTGGGACCAAGAATCCTCTTCATCGGTGCTAGACTGTTGGACTTCCGAGAGTCTTTGCCGGTGATCTTTTGAGAAGTGGAGGAAGCCATTGTTGGTTACAGAGAAAATGGAAAAGGAAATAAATAAGATGAGGTTTTGAAAGAACTCTTGGAAAGAAAATGAGGAAGATGAAGTTTGAAGAAATAACGTAAAAGGGGAAAAAAATGAAATTCTCAGCTTATATATAAGGTGTGAAAAAAGAAACGGTTGGTATTCTGAAAATGGAAATGGAAAAGTAGTGGGAAGGTTATGGGATACGTGGTGAGTGCGAAGTGGGTAATGTTGACGGTGGCAGTTAGGGTTTGACCCACGATGTGATAGGAGTAGAGTAGGAATGATGAGAGCTCAAAAACGTGGGCTGAAATGACGTTTTGGGAAAAGCGCAATGATGGTTCTAACATTTCTAATGTCTAAATCATATGAACAGTCTCTAGTCGAATAGTCCATGGCGTCGAAAGGCACTGGCAAAAAAATGTTTTTCTCCCTTAGTCGAAAACACATTTTTTGGGGGGCAATTTGTAGACATATATTTTTGACACCATGTCTTGGTAGGTAAAATAATGTTCTTTAACTAAAGAAAATGACTACAGATGAAGAAGAAAGAAAATGAAGGTATTCAGAAGAAGCTTTCGACACTTCGACAAAAACGGAGTTTCGACATTTCGACAGAAACATAAGGAAGTTTTCGTCAGACAAGGTTTAAGGGACATTTATTACTTTTCGACAATTCGACAAGGTAAAGAGGCGCAACGTTTCGACACAAAGGGAAAATTCAAATTCAAGAGTTATAACGTTTGGCAGAAGACGCGTGGAAGCTTTAGGACAAAAGAATACATGCAGAAGGCCAAGTGTCAAAGATTTAGAATTTTTCCGTTATTAGGCAGTTATTGTATTTGTATATAAATAGGATAGTTGTTGTAGAATTTGAGTGTGTGAAAACTTGTACTAAATTCCTATAAACACTCAAAGTACCCATGCGAGAGAAAAGAGTTTGTTATCTGGAAATGTACGTGTGAAACACCATCTTTTAAGTTTATAGAAATTCAAAGTCTTTTATAATTGCCTTTACTTTTCCCAGTCATTTATCCTTTGTCAGTTACTTTATGCAAGTTTTAATTTCATTCAATTTATCTTTTCGCCAGAAAGTTGTTATTTAGTTTTTTAACCAAACCATTCATACATAAAAGACATAACAAAACAAACCATCAAAACACCATTATCCTAAGAGTTAGATAAATTTGCACATGTATCCCAGGACTTGTGTGGTTGGTCCTGCAAGTAACCCAGTTTTATAAGAGATTGGTAAACCAGAGGTTGTTCGTCGAAATCAACAGCGAACAAGTAGTTATATGGATAACTATTCTGCACTGTTTGGAAATGTTTGGAGTGATTTTGAGAGAGTTTTGAGGTTCTACAAGTGTATAACATAGTTTCTGGTTCTCTTAGAGGGTGATGGGCATCACCCATTTGACTCTCAGGGTGTCATGCACTGTGAAACGCTGATTGGCGTCAACCAAATGATGGGGAGGTCGTCATGGCCTCCAGGCGAGCGCAATCTTGTCAGGTAGTTACAGTGTGACATGTTAGGTGTTGGGATAAGACCTCCCAGATACTTAACAAATATCCAGAAGTAGTTCTTTTGTCAAATCTATCTCCACACCAATCAGATTCCGAGTAGAACATCAGCTCTGAATTAGCCTTTCCTTCATTAGGGAACAACACTTCATACTCCATAGTCCTCTTAATATACCTCAAAATCCTAACAGCAGCTTGGTAATGAGACCACTTTGGTTTACTCATGAACCTACTAACCATTCCAATTGCATAACAATTGTTAGGGTTGATATTACACAAATACCTCAGAGAGCCAACCAACTGCTTGAAATTTGTAGCATCAACAACATCACCTTCAGTGTAAGAATCCAATTTATGATTTGTTTCTAACGATGTAACAACATCCTTATAATTCAACAGCTCGAATCTTTTCAGAAGTTCAAGTTCATACTTCAGCTAATGCAAAATGATACCCTTCTCAGAGTACATAAACTTCATCCCTAGAAAATATGTCATCTTTCCTAGATCAGACATCTCAAACTCATTCATCAACACCTTTTTGAACTTACCTATCTCATGTTCAGAACTCCCTGTTAGCGATATGTCATCAACATAGAGACACACCAGAATCATATTGCCTTCAGAAGTATGCTGAACATAAACGCCATACACCGTCTCACACTTTATGAATCCTTGATGCTTGAAAAATGAATCAATTTTTAGATTCCAAGCTCTAGGAGTTTGTTTCAGTCCATACAACGCTTTATGTAACTTGTACACCATCCCTTCCTGATTCTTTTTCACAAATACAAGAGGTTGTGACACGTATACCTCTTCTTACAATGGACCATTCAGAAATGCAGATTTAACATCTAAATGCATCAGAGGCCAATTCCTGTTAGCAGCTATTGCAATTACTAGTCTGATTGTCTCATGTCTCGCTACAGGAGCAAACACTTCAAAGTAATCTAACCTAGGTTTCTATAGAAATCCTATTGATACTAACTTGCTTTGTGTTTGCAAATTGATCCATATGGATTTAGTTTCTCCTTGAAACCCTATATGAAGTTGATGGTATAGCCTCAAGTTCTTCTTTCATGGCCTTCAGCCACACTTTCTTCTTGAGCGTTTTTTCAACACTGACTGGTTCAGAGTCTACTAACATGGTACATTGAATGACTTCCCTTTCAGAGTCTACTTCAGTATCTTGCAATATGTTAAACTCCACAAATTTCCTTGGTATGTTTATGATTCTTTGTGGCCTATGAACTTGTTTAGAATCATCTTCGGGTTCTGGAACAGTATTAGATGCTAGAACCCCAGAAGTACCACCTTCAGTGGCTTGACCATCTTCAGAGTTTGGAATATTCCTAGAGTCCGAATCACCACCAGAGTCTAAATCACCATCAGAATCTGGATCAGAATCATAGTCACTTTTAGAGTCTTCTTCAACATCAAAGTCACTTTCAGACTATGGCTCATCTTCAGAATCAACTTCTGATTCTAACTCATCTTCATAACCTTCAAATTTTGATTCTTCTTTAGAATCTTCAGATTCTGACCCATCTTCTAACTCTGACTCATATTCAGAGTCTCCTTCAGAATCAGAAATTGTCAATCACACGGGTTCATCATCATCAGATTCATAAGCAATCAATATCACTGGTTCATTACCAGAATCTCTTCTGGCTATGTTTACTTCTTCTGACATCCTTTCCTTGTTTGACCAACAATCCTTAACAAAGTGGCCAAACCTATTACAGCAGTAACATTGAACCATTCTCTTGTCATACTTCTCATTCACCTTCTGAGCGCTCATCTGCCTTCCTGAAGTTGAGGTTTCTGACTTTGAGACCTACCATGTATTTTCTTGGCCTTTGACCAAGACTGCTTCTGTCCTTCTTGACAAAAGAAGCTTTCAGAGTCTGCTCTACCTTTCTCTCATAGGTTCTTTCAGTCAGACGCAACTCTTGTGCCTCTAGAATGCTTTGCAGCTCTTCTATTCTCATGGTGCTCAGATCCTTAAAATGTTTAATTGCTACCACAATGTAATCAAACTGAGGAGTAAGAGATCTAATTACCTTCTCAATGATCCTTTCATCAGAGAGAGTTTTTCCACGCGACTTCATCTCATTTGTGATCAGAATCACTCTAGAGATGTAGTCAGGTACCCTCTCATTGTTCTTCATGATGAGATTCTCATACTGCTTACGTAGAGACTTAAGCTTTACCTTTTTCAGTGATACATCAACACCGTAGCACCGTACCAGCGTGTCCCATACAGCCTTCGTCGTCGTCGAGTCAACAATTTCTCAAACACGTTAACATCCACACACTGATGGATTTAGAACGACGCCTTCTGATCCTTTTTCTTCAGATCACGCTGAGCATTCCTCTGCACATCCGTTGCATTTTTTGAAAGTGCAACCAGAACGTAATTGTCATTGACGAGATCAAGAACATCTTGAGCGCCAAACAACACACACATCTGAATCATCCAACGATTCCAGTTCTTGCCATCGAACACTGGAAGCTTGGTACTCCTATTACAATTTCCGTTCATCTTTGACCTGGTGCAATTCACCCAGATCTCACCAGACACTAGTGTTTCCCAATCCTGCAGAATCAAGAAATGTGATTCTGTTACGATTACGATCAAGAAATTCAACATGAATTCAAGAAACGAAATCAATCACACAACGCCTCACCGTTCACTCGTGTTTCCCTGTGGATTTAAACTGAGCTCTAGATACCAATTGTTGGTGCACAAGGTGAAAAAGATGAAGATGAAGGAAGATAATATATATATATATATATATATATATATATATATATATATATATATATATATATATATATATAAACAAATTCTAACAAACTTCCACTACTTTGGTAAAATAATTACAGTAAAATGGTTGTACATACACTGCACTATAATATTCAATAGATACAATTGTTGACAACTACAATACTATACATATACACAAATAAAAGTGTAAGTAGATTAAATATTAAAATACTGAATTACTCTAGAACAAAATTAAACCTTTGATGTTGGGTCACTATTACTATATCCAACACAACTTCAATAGACCCTTGCATGCCTAAAACGGTTACAGCAAAATGGTTGCACATACACTACACTACAATACTCAGTAGATACATCTGTTAACATCTACAGTATTATATGTACACAAATAAAAGTGCTACATAAGATAAATATTAAAATAGTGAATTACCCTGAATAAAATTAATCCTTTGATGTTGGGTCACTATTACTAGATGCAACACAACTTCAATAGACACTTGCATGCCTAACACGAACGCAGATCTAATTCTTACATTGTTATTGTACAAGCACGCATATACATTCAATAATGTAAAATACAAACCATGTATGTGAATAGAGAAATTAAAAAACGAGGACCACTCAAAAAAGTCTTCCCCAAAATGAATACATAAATTAAAAGTCGACCCTAGCAACGCCATAAATGCTTAGTGAGGTGTCACTTGAATTAAATGTAGTTGATAAGTTTAAATTTTCCACGGGTAACATGAAAGAGACAATGAAGATAGTGCATTTATATTGCACTTCAACTCCATCAATAAGAATGTTCAAATAATTAAAAACTAGTAACGATCATTTAAGAATAATTACGTAAATTAAAAAAAAAAACTAGTAACGATCTGTCGAACTAATGATGTTTAACACACAGAAATCCGGTTAAGAACTAGTAACGATCTGTCGAAGCTCCAGGGTCCCCCTTTCAGAACATACTCTAAATCCCGTTTTGTGTTGAACTTGAAAAGGAAAAGGTTCTTGCTTAGATCTTGAACTTCCACCGTGTGTTTTAGTTTCCAAGCGTTGATCACCGTTGTTTTGAAAGCTTTAGAATTGAAGTTGCTTTCCGTCCAGAGTTTTCCGGCAAGCGTCCTTTGGAACGACTCGTCTGCACAAACCTCGTCTTCCTCTGCTATCACCCCTTCTTCTTCTTCCTTCGTTAAAGCTATTGTTCTCCACTTTTCCATTACAGATTAGATTAGAAAGGGAAATGAATGGCCTGTGAAACGGAGATGGAGAAGAACCTGACTCATGCAGGTAAAGAAAACCAGAGATCTGGAAGAGAAAAAGCCGCCACAAACCAAGGAGGTAAGGGTGCGAAAGACACGATAAGACTCTAGAGAGAGAGGGTCTGCCTTCTCTCTAGAAATATAAATAAAGAGTTTCAATAAAATAAGTTAAACTAATTTAAACCAAAATTAAAATAATAAAATATAATAACTAAAATAATGTTCAAATAATTAAAAATACCTAAATTAAATAAGATAAAATATCAAAACAAAAACAATACAATATACTTAATTAAACAACAAAAAGTTAATTTGAGTTGAACTCCGACAAACAAATCATTATTGACAACAACAACAAACAATATTAATTTGAACGATATTCAATATTGAGTTAGACAGTGTAACTATGTTTGAATGACTATAACATGACAAAACTTAGAAGTTTGTATATTTAGTTTTAATATTAACATATTAAACTTTTAAAAACAAATTATAAAAAATTGTCAATTTAATATATTTTTTTGAACTGTGCGCTTTTACCAAATCGAGTCTGATTCTTTAGTTTGAAAGAGTTTGGACAGTTCAATCCAATTTTAATCCACTAATGATTTTTAAAGGTTCACTCAACTGAATTCATCTCCGATTCTCACTCCAATCAATTGAACCGGCCGATTCAGTCTGATTTTTAAAATATTAATTGCACTAATCGCAACATCTGCAATCACAACCGTATCAATAACTACAACTGCAATTTAAAGCATGCTCCAGAATCCAACTTAGTGAAGTAACATGACTCAACAGAGCACTTAGTGTATTGAATGTGGTGTACACTATACTATACTGCAGTTAAATTAAATTTTTACTATTCTCTTTCTATATAATGATATACACTAATGAATGCAAATTTAATTTCTTATCCCTTTTATGCCGCTGACAAATTCTTCTCTTTCCATCTCATTAATTTTCTTTCACATAACTACTTCAACTATTATATATTCTTCTTCCATTCTCTTTCTTTTCCAATTTCTTTCTTCTCCATTTTAGTAGCACATATTTTCAATGGGAAGATCACCATGTTGCGAAAAGGTTGGTCTAAAGAAAGGACCATGGACACCTGAGGAAGATCAAAAGCTTTTATCTTACATTGAAGAACATGGTCATGGAAGCTGGCGCGCTCTTCCTATAAAAGCCGGTAATTTAATTTTGTTAAAAATGTTTGTATTTCTTCGTAAAGTCAGAGGATCCGAATCCGTTAATCGTTGATTTGTTTGTAGGACTTGAGAGATGTGGTAAGAGTTGTAGGCTAAGATGGACTAATTATTTGAGGCCTGATATTAAGAGAGGGAAGTTTAGTTTGCAAGAAGAACAAACTATTATTCAACTTCATGCACTTTTAGGCAACAGGTTTGATACATGCATCTTTAAATTTTTATTTATTTTTTATAGTTTCTAAATAAAATTTGAAGTCTGCAATTAGAATTGTGGCCGTAATATAAAGGTTTCAGAAATCTTTATAATGAAATCATAATTGCAATTATAATTATGATTTTAAATTACAGTTTATGTAACTGATTTAACGAGTTTGATGTTTTGCAATTGTAATTTTGTTCGCATTTAACGTATTTTATCACACTTTGATAAAATATAACAAATTTCAACGTCTCTCGAACAACATCGTCATTTGAATCACATCAGTCACATTTTTTAATTTTTGATAAAATATAAAAATTTGTAACATAACTGTAATCACAATTTAAAATCATAACTAGGTGATATTTTTTACATTTTGGAGTATTATCAAAATTTATAAGCATATATATTTAATTTTTTTCTCATGATTTTAAATTACGGTCTAGAATCACAATTGTTCTATAAAATAATGGATTTTGAAATCTCTGCAACGACATTACAATCACGATTTTGATGGCATCCGATGCATTTTTGTCGCAATATAAGGATTTATGCTATTTTTTAACACCATATATTTTACTATTACCATTTTTTAACACCATATATTTACCTTTTTACAACTCCCTAAATCTCTTAAATGCCATGGCATCTCAATTTCCTTGAAGAGAAAATCCTAACCCACATTTTCAACGCCATTCTTAATTGTTCTCATAGCCATGTTCAGTTTACTCCCTGACACCGTATTTAATTCAATGTGGACCTAAAATGCAAAAGATAGAATAATTCTCCATTCTTCCTCACCAAGCCAAATAATTATTGGCCCCTAAAATATGACTTCACCCCTTACCTGCATTCATGACTTTCAGCGTCTTTTAAATAACGCGTAGTAACCTAAAAGCAGATAATTTCACAGATTTTAGATATGTAGGACTCTAGAGCATGATCTGAGTAACTCGATAGTATTAATCTGAAAGTAAGTGGTTTCACCGATTTTAGATAAATTCTAGGGTTAAATATATTTTTGGTCCCTATAAATATCTCACTTCATTTTTAGTCCGTATAAAAAAAGAACAAATTTTGATCCCTACAAAAATTTTATGCAAGCAATTTTAGTTCTTGTTATTTTTTAAAATTTTGAAAACTATTTTATTACCCCTAAATTTTTAATTTTTTAATAATTTTTTTCATACATGTTTAGATTACTATAAAATATTTATTTACCAAATTATATAATTTTTTAAAATGAGAAGAATTAAACATGAATTTTTTAAATTTCAAAAGATAATGGTAAAAGTAATGAAATTCTCGACTTATAAATTAAAATTTGAGTTTTTTTTTTTTCGAGAAACTTTTTATAACGTTCTAAACATATCAGCAGAATAATCATTCAAAAATACACATTGGTTTAACAGTAGGGACTAAAACTACGTGCATAATTATTTTGTAAGAACTAAAACACGCTATTTTTTTAATAGAGATCAAAAATTAAATTCGGTAATTTTATAGGGACCGAAAATATATTTAATTCTAAATTTTAATATCATTTTAAGATTTTAGATTTAAACTAGGTTTGGTAACACTATATAGGTCACTACTGCAGCACGTTTCAAGTTTTTTCGTGTGATTTTAAATAGTTGATATGTATAACTTCTATTTCATTACATATAAATTGGAATATACACACATTTTTCTCTTAAAGTTGGAATATACACACATTTTTCTCTTAAAGTTGCATTACATATTAATATATATTAAAAATCACTATAGTAGTTTAATTTATGCATGTATATATATGTTATTGTAATTTTTTCTTTTGTGTTATACATTAGGTGGTCATCAATAGCCACACATTTACCTAAGAGAACAGATAATGAAATCAAGAACTATTGGAACACACATCTTAAGAAAAGGTTAACAAAAATGGGAATTGATCCAGTTACACACAAGCCAAAAAATGAAACCCTTTTCTCTGATAATCATTCCAAGAATGCTGCAAATCTTAGTCACATGGCTCAATGGGAAAGTGCAAGACTTGAAGCTGAAGCAAGATTGGTTAGAGAATCAAAGCTACGTTCACAATATTCATTGCAACAACAACAACATCATCAACTTGGAAGTAATAATAATTCGGTTTTTCCATCACAATCTTCCTCATCGGCTTCATCGTCTTCGATTCAAGTACTTGATGTTAAGGAAGAAGGTGAGAAAGAGTGGAAAGGTTATGAAGATTCAACACATTTGTTAGAGTTCAAAGATCTCATTGAGGGTTCATCAATGGCTTTTAGTTCTACCATGCAACATGATATGTCAATGATCAATGTTGCCGAGGAGGGTTTCACTAATCTCTTGCTCGATAATTCTAACTCCGATGACCCGAGTTTGTCACCGGAGAGTGGCGGAGAGTGTAATACTTGCGACGGAAATGATAACGGCGGCGGTGAAAGTGGAAATGATTTCTCCGAAGATAACAAGAATTACTGGAACAACATTCTTAATTTAGTTAATTCTTCGCCTTCTGATCCATTATTCTAATAACTAAAAAGCTATTAAATTATCTTTAAAAATTAGTGATAAAAAATATATAATTAGTCTCTAATTCTGATGTCTCTAGCCCTAAACCTTAGAGGCAATTGGACGAGAGTCTGATTTATATTTATTTTTTTCTCTAATTTTTTATATTATTAATTTTTTTTAAGTATTTGTTAATTGATGAGATTGAATTTGTGTATGAAGTGTGCATTGTAGAATGTTATTTAAACCTAGTTAAAAGCTTGTGATTTTTTCATGACAAGTGCAAATTAAAAGAAAATAAAATGGTTGATTTCTAGGGTGGATTTTGTAGATGATTTTCTCATAAAGTATTAAATTTCATTGGAACTAAGTTATGGAGAGTGTCAGAAAACAATTCAATCAGACATTTCTGTAAAACAACAGATCTATGTTTGTTGAATGTTTGGTCAAATGTTGATATGAAATTGTTTTGAATTTTTCTTTTTTTAATTTGAATTCCGAAAATAATGTATAACTTAATAATATTAATATTATTTATTATAAACTCATACACAATCAAAAAATATTAGAATTTGAATACAAATAATAACATTCAACTTAGCAATATCGATATCTGTCAGCTGAGTTAGACTTATCGACAAATATGTGATTTTTTACTAGTCGGTAAATTTCGTAGGTTGAAAATATATAGGCTAAAATACAGTTTTGGTCCCCCTATTTTTCAAAATTCACAGTTTTGGTCCCCCTGTTATTTTTTTTAACAGTTTTGGTCCCCCACCCCTCACTGTTCATGTACGGACGTGTACTGTTCATGTACGGACAAATTACTGTTCATCACTTTTTTTAGGCCAAAATTGGGGGTGGGGGACCAAAACTGTTAAAAAAAAAAACAGGGGAACAAAAACTGTGAATTTTGAAAAACAGAGGGACCAAAACTGTATTTTAGCCAAATATATAAAAGTGTATATCGACAAGTTCAACTTAACAATATAAGAAGTATTTACTATGGACTTTTTATTGTGGTTGGTTTCATGTCACATTCATGTTGCTTTTCAATGTTTTCATTCATTTATTAATTGCACGTGTTTGTATTTAATTTCTTTTACTTTTCTTTGGTGATTTATGTAACAATTCTATTTAATATTATACTCTCTCCAGTCATAATTATAAGCCAAAATAATTACTTTCACACTAATTAAGAATATTAGTTAAGTGTAATTAATTTTCTTGGTTTCATATATAATTAGAGTAAAATTTACTATAGTATCTTTAATTATATTTGATTTTTGTTTTCTGAAGGCAATTTATAAAACAAAGCTGCACAAAGGGTGCAGAACCCTACAAAAAAACCACACTAAATCCCTTTACAACTCAAAACAGGGACCGTGTACCAATGGTAAAAAGGAATAACCTTAGACGGCCTACTTTGAACACACCACTTCCAACTAAAAAATTTAATGCTATTTAAAATATTAACAACAGCCAAAGATTTCGACTCAAAACACAGGGCGTTCCTGCTATACCAAAGGAACCAAACCGCTGTGCTCCCCAAAAGAAAACCAACAAGGCTACCGGACTCTTTCTTGATAGTATCGTAATACGAAGAAGCGAAAGCATCCCAACAACTAAACCCACTGCTACTAATACCCAACCAAGTTTCCATACCTTTCCACACTTCAATCGACTTAGGACAGTCAATAATGATATGCTTTAACATTTTGAGGTCGCAGCCACAAGACACACACTTCCTGTCACTCTCCGCAAGCAGAATACCACGCCTCACCAGTTGATCCTTAGTTGGTAACATGTTCCTCGCGACGCGCCACATAAAAACTTTAGCCGTCAAAGGAAGCTTCGAACTCCACACCTTACTGATGACGTCCGAAACTTCATTTTCCTTAGTAGTTGCTTCACTAGAATCCCACAGCAGATCGTAACAGGATTTGACAGAAAAATTCAGCTCAGAACCACCTGAGACGAAAGGTTCCCACCTGAAAATGTCCTCTTCTTTCTTGAGAACGACAGTCTCAAGGAAGTCCACTAAGTCTTCCTCCTCTCTTGCCATAACAGAACCTGCAGGATACACCTTAAAAGGTATGTGCCAGGTCCAAACATCACCTTGCCACGAACTTAAACTATCAACAGAACAGTTTTGATCAACTGCATAAAGAAACAAGTTAGGAAAAAACAATTTCAGAGATGAATCAGACGCCCATCTCGAATGCCAAAATGATGAATTAGCACCATTGCCCACTGAAATAGAGACAGAAGAAGTAAAGACGTCAATATCCGAAACTTTGTTGAAGCTTATGCTGCGTAAATCACGCCACCATATTGATTCGTATCTACTCACAATCTCTCCCACATGACAACAAGTTTTCAGAGCAAGATTACCATACTTAAATTTCAACAAACTCTTCCAAACACAGACCTCACCATTAACCATCCTCCACTTCCACTTTGTTAGCAGCGCTTTGTTAAAACAGCCCAAGTCTCGAATCCCAAGACCTCCTTTCGATAAAGGTCGGCACACCGTTTGCCAATTTACCCAGTGAACTTTCTTCATGTCTTCGTTCCCTCCCTATAAGAACCTACACTGGATACGTTGAAGGGCCTTAAGAACACCTGCCGGAACTTTATAAAAAGAGAAAGCATATAAGGGCAAGGCACTAATGACAGACTTAATAAGAACAAGTCTACCACCAATTGAGAGAAATCTTCCCTTAATTATATTTGATGAATCAACTACCAACATTAAATGTTATTGAATTAAATTAAGGGTATATTGGTAATACAAACATTAATTACTTTGAAAGTTAATAACTTTTGCTTATAATAGTGATCAAAATTTAAAGTCTTTTTTTTGCTTATAATAGTGACCTGAGGGAGTATCTATTTGTAGAAAAAGTTGTTCCAAATGATTGATATTTTAAAATTTTAAAGGTGATATTAATTATATTTGTCTAATTATATTAATTAATTAATATTAAAAATACTATTTTTTAACTTGTTTCTATTGCTCATTTACAATAATGGTAAATATATCATTATAATCACAATTTAATAAGAATACTTTTTATTTATATAATTTTTTGAATATGGCAAAATATTAAATTGGTCAATTATTATAGGCAGATGGAAGTAGTGTTTTTTTTTCTTAATTTTTAAATATTTTCATATAGGGTTTTGATATTTAAAGTTTGATTTTGAGGTATGAGTAAAATTTAACTAAAGAATATTCTTGCTAAAGTTCAAATTTGGATTTGACTTCTTCCTGCAGAGTTGTACGGAAAATTTTCATAAACATCGATGTCTCCCAATAATTAAGTGGATTAGACTCTATGAAACATAGTTTAGTTACTATCTCCGTTCCTTTTTAAGTGTCATTTTTTCATCTTTTACACATACCAATAAAACTAATTATTATGGTTACTTTTTAAATCATAATTCTCCTTTTACCTATAATACCCCTACTTATTTATTATATTTATTTTACTTTTTCTCTCTCTACAATAAATACATAGGGGTAATTTTAATAAAAGTGCAATTAATACTTCTTTGAACTTTACAAGTGACAAATAAAAAGAAACAAAAAATTATTCTAAAAGTGACGCTTAAAAAGGAACGGAGGGAGTAGTTTTTTTAATTTATGATCTTAAGAAATCATGTACTTTTGATTTTTTTTTTTTTTTCTCTTTAGTATGTGTGGTTCTATAAATGAATAGATTTTGACGATTGCTCAATAATATTAAATACACTAAATATACATGAATTAAAAAGCACAATAAAATCTTAAGATTTGAGTAGTGTTTAGCTGATAGGGTCGGAGTTAATTTTAAACAATTTAATTATTAAAGTTAGAAATAAAATTTATATTAGTTGGACTTTTGTTGTTTAGTTGGTTGAACCTTTATTTTACTATCCATTAATAATATTATATATGTATTCTCATTAAGAAATAAAAAATTATGAATCAAATAAAAAATGTTATCTTTTTATTTTACTTTTCTTTAGATAGTTTTTAATATTCTCTCTTTATCATAGAAACCATAGTCTTAAAGTTTTGATAGGAAAAACTTCCTATCAATTGGTGCTTTCATTTCGATCTCATTCCTACTAAATGTGGTTCGTGTAGAATTTTTATGGAGTAGAAGAATCATATTGGTGGATCCTTTCGATTGAAAAATATTTTAGAGCCAACAATATTGTGGAAGATGAGGAGAAGATGAAGGTAGCTGCAATGGCAATGAGGGGTTGTGCTCTTAAATGGTGGCTATGGAGGATTCAACCTCATCCATCAATGTCTTGGAATATTTTTATAGAAATATTTCTTTGGCGTTTTAAACCCAAATGGGAACTCCCTTTCATGGAATCAGACGAGGAAATGAAACCAGTGAAACCCATGAAAGAATCATCTATTCATGAAGATTTTGTTGTGGAATCGGTAATTGTTCATGAAATGGTTTTAAATCCTACTTCAAATGTGAAGCAGCAGTCGGTCCATCCCTCTATTGTGACATCTACACTTTGTATTAAAATCTCAGATCTGGAGGTAGAAGAAGATCCAATCTCGAAATCTATTGAAGAAGATGTAGACGAAGAAATCAATAAAATAAATCCAGAGGAATCAGTAGAAGAACATGAACCATTTCTACTTCAAGAACCACCAACAATTAATCTGTAAATTTCATCAACATATTTGTCACAATCATCTCAAAAATCGCCCACAAATCTAAAGCAACAACAAATCCAGTCGGTATCTTTTTGGGCATCGTCACCTTGTTCTACAGTCACGCATTCAAGTTTTAGGCCTGAGTCTCATTTCAAACACATAGGTTTAAAGGATGATGTAAAGTTTACCCTTCCACCAAAACCACCGGAGAGGGCGTCCACTACTACTATTCTATTTCACTCAAAGAAACTTGACTTTATTAAAAAAAATGCAACCACTACTAATTTCGGATCCGATTGCAACTCAAATCCTCATTCTAATGTTAACCTCATCCAACATTGATTCAGAACTCCTAGTCGACAATGTTGATATTGTGAAATCTTAGTTTGAAGCTGGCATTATTTTTTATTTATTCTCATATGTCAGAGAGAAATTGAACGACACTATTTCTAGAGTTTTCATGAATTTTGACTCTGCGAGGTGGGTAACAGATGGTTCCAACAATGTCTTTTCCAATATCAGAATTTGCCACATTTCTCGCCTCAGCGGTTGTTATTTCAATAGTGATGAGCTTCCTGTAAATCTGAAACCATCTAAAAAAGTTGTTACGCCACCTACTTTAATCAAAAGGACGAAACAACCATTTTGCGACTATGGATCACGGCTGAAGAAATCTCTATTTGTAATAGTGACTCTGTCATGGGTCGAGTCGCCCCCACCCAAACCAACATATTAGAGCTCTATAGTTGCCTTTGAGACGAGTATCACCCTTCTCGAGTTCAACATTGTGGCGCCTACTTCGAAAATTCTTAATGAAGGTGCACATGGTCATTCCAATGTCAAGGAAGAAATAGTAGTGGGAAGACGCTTTGCAATGTTTAAAAATTACCATATAGATGGCAACAAAGAGATGATAGTTATTGGAACCATGAACATAGTTGGTTCTTTCACCTCTTGCTACCTCACCATAGGACCATTTTCGCGTTCGGCCGTGAACTATAACGTTGGATGCAAAACAACAGCATCAAACACTGTGATGGCAATTGCTGTCATGTTAACACTGTTATTTTTAACACCTTTGTTCTACTATACTCCTATGGTGGTACTAGCAGCCAATATTGTATCTGCAATTCTTGGACTTATAGATTATCAAGCATCCATCCATTTGTGGAAGATTGACAAATTCATTTTTGTCGTTTGCGTTAGCGTATATTTCGGTGTTGTCTTTGACAATGTTCAAATTGGCTTAGTCATAGCAATTGTGGTATCAGTACTTCGGTTACTGTTATTTATCGCACGACCAAGAACATCTGTTTTAGGGAACATCCCAAATTCTGCAATATACAGAAATATAGAGCATTATCAGAATGCAAATCGTGTTTCCAGAATTCTAACTCTAAAGATTGACGCACCGATTTACTTTGCCAATGCAAGCTATTTAAGAGAAAGAATCTCAAGATGGATTGATGAAGAGGAAGACAGAATTAAAGCTACAGGAGAGACAAGTATGAAGTATATTATATTGGATAAGAGTGCTATTGGGAATATTGATACAAGTGGAATAAGTATGCTTGAAGAGATTAAGAATATTTCTGCAAGAAGAGAGAAACAACTAGTTTTGGTGAACCCTGGAAGCGAGGTGATGAAGAAACAAAACAAACCCAACTTTCAGAAAGAAATTAGGGGAAATTGGACCTATTTGACAGTAGAAGAGGCTGTTAGAGCTTGTAACTTTGTGCTCCATGTATTCAAAACAAATTCCGAATCAGAGAGTTGGAATATGGTACATAGGGTGTTAAGTGGTTTACCAAAAACTAGTATGAGAGCATACACAGTCTACTGGTTCTCAATTTCAGGTGACAAGTACTTTGGGGTAGCTATGCTAACTAGTGCGGTTATAACCATCCATTATGGTGTTGATGAGTTGTTTGGGTCACTTGGTGGATATACCCTTATTTTTTTCAATGATAATGTTTTCATTAGATGCTTCCATGCTACAAGGAAAGACATTATTGTTTTCTCTATTCTACATATCTTTATGGGAATAATTCTTCACTCAAAGCCAATATACAGAATAATTTTAAATGCAGTTCATGTGCTTGATGTAATTGGGTTTGGCTGTAGAGACTATGCTGTTACAAAGGGAAATCTTAATGTCTTACTTGAACAACTGTCACACCACCCTCCGGTAACGACCCTCCATGCAACTGATCAAAAGGAAAACATTGAAATCATATGGTGTCAGCAACATGTTCCTCAATTTTATGGCACATTTGATATAAGGTGGTTAGAGACAAGTTTAGTAGATCAGTTAAGCTATAAATCAAGTCATTCTTTTCTAGGACTTGGTAGAAATCATAAAGTTTACAACCTTGAGGACAAGGTTGTTTTTGAAGGGGTAGGTAATGATAGGATCATGGAGTTAATTTTAGACAATTTAATTATTAAAGTTAGAAGTAGAATTTATATTAGTTGGGCTTTTGTTGTTTAGTTGGTTGGGCCTTTATTCTACTATCCATTAGTAATATTATATATGTACTCTCATTAAGAGATAAAAAATTATGAATCGAATAAAAAATATTATCTTTTTATTTTACTTTTCTTTAGATAGTTTTTAATATTCTTTCTTTATCATAGAAACCCTAGTCTTAAAGTTTTGATAGGAAAAACTTCCTATCATTAGCTCTCTTAAGACTATAATATATAGACTAAAAAAGTAGTTCTACAAATATCTTCTTTCAAAAATCTCTTTAAAAAATTTCTTTGAAAAAGACAAAAGTAGTTTTAAGTTTCGACGATTGATTATGGTTATATATATATATATATATATATCAAGTATGAAATCTATTATGTCCTATAATCGATCATTGATTGTGCAAAATCAATTATGAGACATCTTTGCTGAGTAATCGATTATGGTGTAAATCTAAGCAAAAGTTTTTAAAAGTTTTTTAGCAGAATCGATTTTAACCTTGTCTTACTTGATTATGGATGAGTTTTAGACTTTTTAATTATTTCCTTTCTATGAAACTTTATGATATCTCAACTATATAAAGAGGTTTGGTGATCATTTTAAAACATACAATCAATCTGAAAACCTATTAAAAAGTCTTTTCATCTTCTCTTACTTAATTTTATAATTTTTATTCACCTTATATATATTTGTGAGTTAAGAGATAAATACCTATATAGAATCTTGTATTATTGTTATTGTTATTTTTTTATCATTGAAAATTTTAAGAGACTTTTTCTTTTAAACTTGTAAGATATAAATGTTGCAAGTTGAACCTATGATTAAAAGATTTGTGTAAAGGTGGTAAGTTGAACCTTTGTTAAAATTTAGGTTGATATAGGAAGATCTCAATCTATTATTCTTGGGAACTGCAAGAAGTGTTGGGTGTGAATATGGAAGTAGAAAATCATTTTAGAGGGGGTGAATAGACCCGAATTAAAAACTCAAATGTCGTTTTCTAAATCAGAATGTTTTCAAAAATGAGTTGCGAGCGCAAGATTTGATACAAAAATGAAAATTATACTATTCAAATATTGAAGTTGAAGTTGAAGTTGCAAGAATTTCGTTCACTACTACAAATAATATATTTCATGACAAAACTTTCATCTCACCCAACAAAAAATTGAGGTATAATGCCAAAGCGCGCGATGTTTTATTTTATTTTTTTAATAAATACAACACATTCCCTCTGGTGCATTTCTTTTATTTTATTTTATTTTTTAAAACTAATGATCTATTTCTTCTGTTATATTTAATAAGCGATGGATTAGATAATCAGATTTTATTATCAAAGCACTTGTTAATGAGATTTACCCTAAATCTAACTTATATATAATCGCTCCAAACTTGTACGCATCATACTTCGAGATGGATTGCAAGACAAAAAAATCTTCAATATTCTTCTATCTTGAGCAAAACATTTTTTATACTCTTGCAATCCATCCCAACATAATGGTGTTGATGTTGTTGTTGTATTTTAGGAATAACCTTCTTATATTGTCAATCAAAGAAACATTCCTTAATTTATTGTTTTCCTCGGTTGACAACATTGAGAAATTTATTCCTAAACATGTTGTAAATTGCAAGCACGTGTATCTTGTTCTCTTGTATGTGAAAGTAGTTGTCATAAAAACATTTACTCAAGATAATGAAATCTATGAACATATCTCTGGGATGGATTGTAAGTGCAAAAAAAAAAATTTCTCTTGGTAGGAACAAATAACTTATCAGAAATTTGATGCATGCAATCCATTGAACTTGAAAAGAATGTGCACAAAGGGTATACAACAATATTCTGTGTAAACAATGTAATTTAAAATAAAAACTTACTCCCATCAATTTTTTACCTAAACCGAGAGGTATGTGGCGCTTGGGATTGAACATATTTTATTGTATTTTTTATTTAAAAAGAAACACATTTTACCTTAGTTTTGAATAATAACCAAGTGAAAATGTAAGTTTGTTTATTGAGTTTCTTCACCGTTCTTAAACAAATATTTGTCGTCCATTTAATGAGTAAAAAACGCTCAAGACACTAGCATTAGTGATCCGCGTGAAACCTAAAAGACATTATAAAAGCATTCTGAATATTAAAAATTGATAATGAAACATTTGACATGAAAACTTTGAAACTTAAAAAAGTATTTATTTTATTTGGGAAAAATTCTCTATGATAGATTGTAAGAGCAAAAAATTATTTACGTTCAAGGTTTGTGTTATTAAATAATCATATAAATGAATATTAATTTTATTTATCTAACCTTTAATTTTGTATCAGAAACAAATGAATGCAAATTCCACAGAGAATATATTGCATGAGGAAGTTTCAATCGGTGTTCTTAGAATATCAGTCAAAATACCTGCAAAAGAGCATCAAAATGATCATAATATATAATATGTACAATAAAATCGGAAAATAACATAAATATACTAAAACTAATAGATATTCTACTAATATTAACAAAGAAACCAATTGAAAGGGCCTTAAAATATAGTTAAAAGTATGCACAAATGGGCCCTTAACAATATATATATATATATAGATATATATATATATATATATATATATATATATATATATATATATATATATATATATATATATATATATTCTCGGTTTTGGTTAGGGATGTAAATGGATATCCATGGGGACGGATACTATGATATCCGTATCCGCCCCATTTGATAAATATGATATTCATATCCGCCTCATATCCATGCAGATATCCGTTAAGCGGGTAATTAGCGGGTTTTACGATATCCGCGGATATTTACAGATATCCATGGATAATATTCTTTTTATGAAAAATATTTTTTGAAAAAATATTTTTTACTTCTTTTAAAGACACGAAAAGTTATTATCACATAACATCGATACAATTCGCTCTTAATTTAACAATAAAATTTCATCGCATTAATTTTTTTCTTATTCACCAAAATATAATTAGATCCAAACATAATATTCATACATTTCCTTTTTAACCAAACAAATAAAAGATATTGTGATTATGAGTTATGATGGAAGAGCAGACGATAGAGGAGTAGAAAAGGAGACACTGGTTTGACAGAGGAATGACGACATCAGTTGGTTGGACTATGAAATTGTTGAAGTGAGATATGAAATAATTAAGAGTTTAAATATGAAATGGTTAATCAAATTTGAATAAAATGTGAAAGGTTTTTTTCAAAGAAAATTTCAAAAAAATAAAGAAATATAAGAAGACTAATTTTTTTTAGAAGATGAAAAGATCAGGTATAATAAATTAATAATATTTAGATAATTTTTATATTTTATTAACGGATATCATTAAATCTGTATCCATATCCATTAACAAACGGGTATTTAAATATCCATTTATTTTATCCGTGGATATTCATTAAACTATCCGTCTCATATCCGTGACGGATTTTATCCACGGATATCCGCGGGTACGGATATTTTTGTCATCCCTAGTTTTGGTCATAAACCAAAAGGTATATGGCGCTAGTGTTAAAAATATAAAAAAGCTATTGATGGAGATCGAACTAATGACCATTTCAACTATCTCCTCGGTTATTTTAAAATCGAGGGGTATATTGGACAATTTTTATGACGCCCTTCGTTACCTCACCTTTATAACTAAGGTTAAATCAACTTCGCGTCCGAGGTTAAATGTGTTTTTTGTAGTAGTGGTTGCAAGACTTTGAACACTCAAAATAGAGGAAATTGATTTTTCACTAAAATCACACTGAAAATTATGATCAGAATCATAGATGTTTTTAGAGAAATGATGAGAAAAAGCTTTTATAAGTGTTTGGGATTATGCACACAAAATGGTTGAAAAAAGTAGTTAAATTTGAATCAAGAAGAAATCTATGATTTGAATCAAATTTGCAAGTGTAGTGGAATAAAAAGGATAACAAAATTTTGAAAACCTACCAGTTGATTCAAATCAGGGAAAAAGTGATTCGAATCATGAGCCATGTCATTCGAATCATGAGCCATGTCATTCGAATCGTGTGCAAAATTTGATCTGAATCAAATGCCACAACCTTTATAGAAAATTTATTGAAAAAGTGAATGATTTGAATCATGTACAAAGTTTGATTTGGATCAAATCAAACAGAAGTCAGTATCAGGAAAATGATTTAGATCAAGTGCAAAGAGCGATTCGAATAAAATGACCTAGTTTAGCTTTGTCCAATTTGATCAGGATAAAAAATTTGTGTGAAAACTCAATGATTTAAATCAAACATGTAAAATCTCAATTTTCTAAAATTTCAAAGGCACTTTGCGGTTTTACTTTGAATTAAATTTAAACGAAAAATAAAAAATGTTTTCATTCCAATTACACGTGCAATTGATCAAAAACCATCATGATCAAGATCAAATATAACAAAAGTTTTATGCATGCTAAAAACGAATATTTTCAAACTTGATTCTGAGAAATGCAATCATGAAGGATACTCAACAAATTTAAACTAAATTAAGGATGAAAGTGATAAGACAAACAACAAAATAACCAGATGTAGACGCTCCCCCTGAGTGAAGTAGGTACATGCAACTACAATCTCCCCCTTTTTGATGCTTGACAAGTTTTCACTTGGAATTGAGTCGACATTTGAGTATAACGTGTATGCTCCCCTTGAAACATTGCACATAAACTACTCACAGCATAAAAACGCATAAAACAATTCTAAACTCATTACAACTTCTCCCCCTTTGACAACATCAAAAAGAGATAGTTTTAAATGTATCTAAAACCAAGAAAACAATTATACACTCCGCAAGTGCACAGAAATATTGTAGTAATATAAAATATTATCGAACCCACTGGGACCAAATTATCAACCTATTGTTATCTATCGCGACTTTGTAAATCTAAGGCGGTGATTAATAATTTTGAATGGAAAAGAATTTAAATAAGCTTTTGAATCAATTTATAGAACGAGAGACCAGAATATGGCTCTCGTCGACCTCTAGTACTCATTAAGTCGTTAATTATAATTAAGTTGGGACAATATTTCTTTATAAATAAAAGGAATTACCTTAAAGGATCTGCTCGCTTTCGCATACTCGAAACCGAGTTTCAGCCTAAAATCTATCCCGACCATTTTCCCTTGGTGGGCGTGTTAAAGTGCAAAACTTACGTTTTTGAAATTTTATTTATTTTAATTACTAAAAAGCTGCTTAATGTAGGAAAACTAATTTAAAGGTGTTGTCAGCTTTCGCTCGTCCAACACCGGATCGTAAGCACTTAAACGTCCGCTTAAGCTATTAAGACTACCTTTTTGAAAACTTAATTTTACTTTATTAATTAAAAAGATACTTTAACATTGTAAATAATTAAGAACTACATTTTATTTCTAAGTGTGATATTGGTTCCATTCTTTCAAATCAATTCAAAAACAAGAAATAATTTTCAGCCATTAAACAGTTCCCAATTAATCATAATTTTACGACTTAAATGCAAGCACCATCGGTACGACCGTCCTCATATTCTGGACTCGATAGATTTAGCCGGACATGGTTATAAAACAGAAACAGTGAAACTTTATTAAATTACTCGTGTAATACATACAATTAATAATAGTAAAGTAGTACGTACAGTAAAAGTGGTATAAAAATAAATAGTAGTAGTATATAAAAAGCAGTAGTAATATTGAAAATATAAAAGAAACAATTATAGTTCATAACTGCGAATAGAAAATATCAGTAATGATATGAACCTGCAGTGGAAAATAAAATGCGATAGTAAAGGCTTAAAGAAAATAGAAACAATATAAAATAGTAGTAATATAAAGGAAAGCAAAAACTTGAAAATTAAAGAACCTATAATAGGATTAGATCCAATTAGCAGTACATAATTGGTACGATAAAAGTTTGAAAATAAATTCTAGAAAAATTATGCTGGCAGGATTAAAAGTCAATTGATCCAAGAGTACAAAAACTGATAGCAAAAACTCAATTCTAATGTACACTTATTACTCACTGTGAGCAAATAAGCGCTTTTACAAAGTGATTATTTATGCCTAAAATGAAAACTCTAAAAATTTGGATCATAAAAATTGAACTCTAAGGTCCCTTTTATAGAGCTAAAATTCATGCAAGAGTGTCTCAAAACATACAAGAGGTAGTGGAGAAAAAGAGGGAAAAGTGGAGAAAAACTACAGGCATCTGCACTGGCCTGGGTGAGGGCTGACGGGCATCAGCCTGTAGAATCTTCATTTTTCTTCTTTTTTGAAGGTTGACGGGCGTTAAGGCTCGCCTGGGTGAGGGCTGACGAGCGTCAACTCTTCAAAACTTGTATTTTTGTCCCGTTTTCGCCGTTGTTCACCATTTTAGCCCGCACAAGTTTCAATTAACAAGTACATAAAATACATGAATAATACTAATGTAACACAATAAAAACATATGAAATGACACTAAAATGCAAGTGAATCGAGTCAAAATATACTATGTATTCCCGTGTTATCAAACTCCCCTTCACTTGAACCATTGTTTGTCCTCAAGCAAGTTAGCTAGCATATAATCAATGAAATGCAGTAGCATAATTATAAAGACATAAAGCATAACAAAGTATCGAAACTACTCATATGTAGATGATGAAAATTATCTCAACTAGGATCGACTCAATAGGTACTTATGCAACACTAAAGGCATTGTAACAACAGAAACCACTCTTATGGACACAAGTCTCCTTCCTATGCAAATTAGTTTCAATCATGACTTTGAATAAAAGTATAATTTATATATTTGTTTTGATCCTCTTTCGTTCTTGGCAATCACATTAAGTCCCTTTATCCCTCGTCTTACATGGTAAGTGGTGTGTTAGTGATTATGATCCAAACATCTTTTCTTTCAAATTTTTAATTTTTCTCTCTTTTTCAAAGATGTCTTTTTCTTTCTTTTTAAAGGATTCAACCACTTAATTTTGGCTAAATAAACGGATAAGGGTTGCCTAACTTAGTAAATGCGGTTTATTCATTTTTATTCATCTTTTTCTTATCAATGGATCATTCACTATTATTCGTCGACCAGCCTACTTAGTGACTACAGATGGTGCCTGACTGGGTATAAAAACAACTTTGAAGATTTTTCACAAACAGAAGCTTAAGACTAAGTTTCAAAGGTAATTTAAACTAGCATGCATATTCGGGAGGCTTGAGGTGTTAAGACAATACCGATTTTGTTGGATTTTCCTCAAGTTTCCTCAACCTAGCCTCACTTCTTCTCACAACCTATATACTTTTGAAACGAACTAATCAAGCTTAAGTCTTTTCAAAAAAATTGGTAGGGCTCAAGGAAACAGGAAGTCTAATAAAAAACGGGAAACCACGCATAAATGACTCGACAACACGTGCAAAGACTCAAAACGTATACTACATTATAACATAAAAAAACAACAATGACATAAAACTAATATATTAGCAAGATACAAAAAAATCGAAAGTAAATAAATGCGGTAAACGCCTCCCCTACACTTAAATCTTACATTGCCCTCAATGTACAATAATAAGTTTAAGAGAGGTAGAAAGAATCTGGTGAGAAGATCGAGTTAAACGATCCAGCTCTTTATTTTCTTCAAATTCAATTAAGCAAACATAGCAGCTAAAAAACCATGGGTTGCCTCCCACGCAACGCTTCCTTTAACCTCAGTAACTTGACTTGCTTAGCCATTTGAGTCAGAAGGGTGCCTCTTTCAGACTTGCATCATTGGTAGTGTGCTTAAAATTATATCCATTTCTTTTAGGATTCCATTTGAACATCTCAAACCAACCTTGGTACTTTCCCTTTTTCTTTCTTTCTTTTGTGAGGGGGTTCGTACTTGAGGTCTGGTGGTAGAGTTTTCTTCTTCACCTTGTTGATTGTCCTGTGTGCTAGAGTTACGCCTTCTTTCTTAAGACTTTGGTCTTGAGTGGTGGGGTTTTTATCTAGCGTCTTCTTGTAAGCCTTATATTTTTTTCTCTCCTAGAGAATGTATCTCACTAGGGGTGCTTTTTCTATGTCAGAAGGAACTTATTCAGGAAGGCTTTCATCAACATGTCCTTTAACTACGTCGAGTCTGCAGCAAGAGCTCTTAAAAGTAGGGTTTTTTATAAGTTAAAATAGGAATTCTATATTTTCATCCCTTACTTCAAATTTGAGCTTTCCACGCTTAACATCTATGATTGCTCCGGAAATGGCAGGGAAAGGTCTTCCTAGCAGGATTGAAGTTTCAGTGTCTTCTCCTATCTCCGTCACAACAAGGTCCGTGGGAATGACCAGTTGTCATATCCTCACTTGTAAATCTTTCACAATCCCAAAAGTATACTTTATTGATTTATCTGCTAGCTGCAGAGACATTCTAGTTGGCTTCATGTTACCTAGACCCAATTTCTCATAAATGGTCAAAGGCATCAAAGTCACACTTGCTTCTAAATTTCATAATACTTTGTCGATGATGTATTTTCTGATAGTACAGGGAATTGAGAAGCTCACTGGATCTTTCAGTTTTTGTGGCATTTTGTTTTGTATAATGGACACTCTTCTGTGAGTGCCACAGTACTGTCATCGTTAAGCTTCCTCTTATTTGATAACATTATCTTGAGAAACTTAGTGTATGAGGGTATTTGTGCAATGGCCTCCGTAGAGAATAATAATGTGGAGTTGCTTCAAGAGCTCCACGAACTTTTTAAATTGGCCTTCTGTTTTAGACTTGAAAATTTTTCTGAGGGCATGGCATAGGTGGCTTATATGAGGAAGGAGGTACATATGGTTTCTCCTTCTCAACCGTCTCCTGAACTTTGGGTGCCGAACCACTATCAGTTTTCGATACTCTTATCGGAGTACTATCAGTATCTTTCTCTGTTGTTCTTTCTACATTTCGTCCTACTGTCAAGTTTCTCACTTTAGGATCAACTAGACTGTCTAATTCTATTCTGTTTCACAGTGTGTTGGCGTTAATGTGCCCTTTTGGTTTAGCTTGTGGTTGACTTGGAAATATGCCAGCAGGGGCAGCAATTGCCTCATGTTGTTAGGCCACTTGAGTTATTTGAGTCTCAAGCATCTTACTGTGTGTAGCCATGGTGTCAATCTTACTTGCCAAATGCTCGATCATTTTATTAATGTGAACATATTGGTTCAAGAAATCCTTGTTTTGTTGAGTTTGAGCCGTGACAAAGTTTTTCATCATGGTCTCAATATTAGACTTTTAAGATGCATTAGGAGTAGAAGGAGGAGCTCTTTTATTTGGAAAACCAGGTTGGTTTGCAGGTGCAAGACTTGGCGTAAACAATACATTATTGTTCTTGTAGGATAAATTTGGATGATTCCTCTATCTAGGATTGTAAGTATTGGAGTAATGGTTACCTTGCACATAGTTTACCTAATCTGGGGTAGTCTGAGATAACAGCTGACATTCAGGAAAGGCGTGTCCTTGAACTCCACAGATTTTGTAGTTTGGAGTCATAATAGCTACGGTAGATTGTGGGGTAATAGTTAAGTTGTCGATCTTCTGATTAAGTTCATCGACCTTAGCACTCACATTATCTGGGCCATTGACTTTAAACATGCCTCCATTTTTTTGTGCTTTCTCAACTTGAGCACATTCGGTTCCCCATTGATAATGGTTCTGGGCCATTTTTTCAATAAGCTAGTAAGCTTCATTGAAGGGTTTGTCCATTAAAGCTCCTCCAGTTGCAACATCAGTGGTCATTCTTGTGTTTTAAGGTAGACCGTTATAAAAGGTATGGATGATAATCCATTTCTCTAGACTGTGATAACGACATACTCTTATCATGTCCTTGTATCGTTCCCATGCTTCGAAGAGTGATTCTCCATCGGTTTGTCTAAACGTGTCTATTTGATTCCTTAGCACTGTTTTTTCTTGGTAGGAAGTATCGGGCAAGGAATGCCTTTTTGAGTTCATCCCACGTGGTTATGGAGTTGGCATGTAGAAATTATAGTCATGCTCCAACTCTGTCTCGTAGAGAAAAAGGGAATAAGCGCAATTGTATGGCTTCAGGATAAACTCCATTACTTTTTAGTGTATTAGTATATTGGATGAAAACAGAGAGATTAATATTATTGTCCTCTGCCGGGTTTCCAAAGAATTGGTTCTACTGCACGATTTGCAGCAGAGAGGGATTCAATTCAAAGTTGTTGGCCTGGATTGTAGGATTAACAATACTCGAATGTGGCTCGTCCTGATATGGGACAACATAGTTCTTAAGAGGACGGTTGTCATTTTTCACAGCCATAGGAATGATGTATTGGGCATGAAGTTCTTCAAATCAGTGCTTGATATGGAGGAAACGCTCAAATTCGTTAATTGGTTGTTCTAACTCGTTTCCTGATGAGCGGGTGTTGGGCATACAACCAAAAGAGGGGAAAAATAAAAAGTACCTTAGTCTATACGACACAACAACGAAATCACGATATTGATTATTAGGTCCCCCACAACGGAGCCAAAAACATGATACGCTCTACAAGTGCACGGGAATATCGTAGTAGTATAAAAGATTATCGAACCCTTAGGGACCGAATTATCAACCTATCGTTATCTATCACGACTTTGTAAATCTAAGGCGGTGATTAATAATTTTGAGTGGAAAAGAATTTAAATAAACTTCTGGAACAATTTATAGAACGTGAGACCGGAATATGGCTTTTGTCGACCTCTAGCGCTCACTAAGTCATTAATTATGATAAAGTTTGGACAATATTTCTTTATAAATAAAATGAATTAACTTAAAGGATATGCTCACTTTCGCGTACTCGAAACCAAGTTTCAGCCTAAAATATATCCTAGCCGCTTTCGCTTGGTCGGCGTGTTAAAGTGTAAAACTTACGATTTAAATGTAAAACTCCGTGTTTCAGCTTTTGTAGTAAATAAATCGATTCAAAACAGGGAATAATTTTCAATCATTAAATAGTTTCCAATTAATCATAAGTTTATGACTTAAATGCGAGAACAATCGGTACGACGGTCCTCACATTTCGGACTCGACAAACTTAGCCGGACATGGTTATAAAACAAAAACAGTGAAACTTTATTAAACTATTCATGTAATACATACTATTAATAATAATAGTAAAGTAGTACGTACAATAAAAGTGGTATAAAAATAAATAGTAGTATATAAAAAGTAGTAGTAATGATGAAAATATAAAAGAAACAATTTGTAACAATGAATAGAAAATATCAATATGATATAAAGCTGGAGTGAAAAATAAAACGCGATTGTAAAAGCTTAAAGAAAACAAAAACAATATAAAATAGCATTAATATAAAGGAAAGCAAAAACTTATAAATTAAAGAATCTGAAATAGGATTAGATCCAATTAGCAGTGCAGAACTGGTACAACAAAATCTTGAAAATAAATTCTAGAAAAATTATGTTGGCAGTATTAAATGTTGATTGATCCAAGAGTATAGAAACTGATGGCAGAAACTAAATTCTAATGTGCACTTATTATTCAATGTGAGCAAATAAACTCTTTTACAAAAGTGATTATTTCTGCCTAAATGAAAACTCTAAAAACTTGGATCATAAAAATTGAACTCTAAGGTCCTTTTTATAGAGATAAAATTCGTTCAAGTGTCTCAAAACGTGCAATAGGTAGTGGAGAAAAAGAGGTGAAAGTGGAGAAAAACTACTTTAACTAGCGAAAAAAACTAAATTTCAACGTCATGACGGACGTCAGCACTGGCCTGGGTGACGGCTGACGGGCGTTAGCCTGTAGCATCTTCATTTTTCTTCTTTTCTGAAGGTTTACGGGTATAGAGGCTGGCCTGGGTAAGAGCTGGTGGGCGTCAGCTCTTCAAAACTTTTATTATTGTCCCGTTTTTGCCATTTTTCACCGTTTTAGCTCGCACAACTTTCCAATTAACAAATTACTTGAAATACACTAATAATACCAAAGTAACACAATAAAAACATATGAAATTACACCAAATGCAGGTGAATCAAGTCAAAATATACTATATATTTTTGAGTTATCAAACAACCACCAACGAATAATTTCAATGAACTTATAAGCTTAACAGCTAAGAAGCATATACAATAACAATTATCGGACATTCAACGAAGATAGTCGTATCACAAGTAACACAACGCAAATGGACATGCAACAGTAACATTCAATAGTTAACAATTAAGTGATTAAACTTGTAAATCAAGGTATGCATTAACAATCATAGATAATGCATGAACAAGTAATCAAAAGTTCAAATGCACATAATTGGCAACACACGTTTAAAAGACTTAAATGCAAATAAGAACAATCAAATACATAAGCTAGATATGAATGAGTAAAATATGAAGGAAATAAGCAAACCAATTCATAACTATAGAACAAATAAATACATAGAAAGATATAGGGATTATAGAGACATACCATTGTAGTTCGGTAAAAGTTACGATTTGCTGCAAAATAGTGTTAGTGACAACAAACCTATATATAGAAAATGAAACTAGAATAAAATTCTCTTTATATTTAAGGCATGAAGAGTCTAAGACTCCTAAATCCCTCTAAATATTGTGAATGGATTCTGATGAAAACGGTTTTGTAAAAATGTCAGCAAGTGACTTTTAATGTCAATGTACTCAAAAACAACATCTCCTTTTTCCACATGATCTCTAAGGAAATTGTGTTGGATTTCAACGTGTTTGGTCCATGAATGTAGTACCAGATTATTAGTAAGACTTATAGCACTATTAATATCTCACTTAATCAGAACGCAACCAAGTTTTAAATCATAGTCTAATAATTGTTGCTTTAGCCATAAGACTTGTGCACAACAACTATCAGCAGCTAAATATCCTGCCTCGTCGGTAGAAAGAGCAATGTTATGTTGCTTCTTACTATGCCAAGAAACTAAATAGCTTCTAAATAAGTGACAGGTACCACTAGTACTCTTCCTATCCAACTTACACCCCTCAAAATCGAAATCAGAATAGCCTACTAAGATACAAGCACTTCCTTTATGGTACCAAATACCATGATTGAAGGTTCCGTTAAGATACCTAAAAATACGTTTAATGATCTTAAAGTGGAAATACTTTGGCGATGCTTGATATCTAGCACACATGCACACACTAAACATGATATATGGCCTACTTGTGGTTAAATAGAGTAAGGATCCAATTATACCTCTTTACCTGATTACGTCAAAATCCACTCCTCTTTCATGTTTGTCAATAAGCACATTTTAAGTAAACACCATACTTTTACACCAATGACTTCAGTTTGCAAACTTCCTCTTGATATCTCCCAAAAATTTGATCCAACAAGTGATCTTTTGCGATTGTCCAATCTTGAGGTAGTTGGTTCGAGGTATCTAATTTATCATCCTCATGTAAGCTTTCCTCTTTATCTTTTATAATGTTCTCGTCCTTTATTGAAGGTGGAGGATCCTCTTTGGAACTTTCATCGTTGATGAACTTATCTGTTATCAAACCTAAAATATCATAATAAATGTCTTTCCCCATCTTTTGGGGTGATTACTCATCAAAAACAACATGAATTGACTCTTCTAATGCAAAAAAAAAAAAAGTTTAATGTGAATAAGATAAATAAAGTGCAACTACACTTAGATAAAGGAGAATAAAATGATCATACCAATTACGATGATCTATGACTAAACTTTTTGCACAAGTAACATTAGCATATTACAACACTAGCACAGTAAAAAGAATACAACACAATCACAAATATGATTGGATACAACTTCTTTTACTTATCTTAAGAATCCATAAGGATTCATAGACACTCCTGCACAAAACAACAATAGATAGAACTAGGTACCCAATTAGTTAGGTCCTTGGGGGTTAGTTGAGTTACATTTAGGAATCCAAGTCATTTTACCATTGGGAACTTGAATGTTCCTAACATGACAAAGAGGCCTAATGTGACCCTTATCTCCATAATAATGGAAAATAACTTTAGATGAAATGGTTCTTCTATTTATTTTAGTGACATGAGGATTTTTCTTAAAAACCTTCCCTCTTTCACTCAAAGAACTAGAATAAGTATGAGATAGTGAGTTAGCATGTGTTAATTGTCCCTTAAGAATTTCAATTTCAAGTTTTAAAATTGGACACTCAACACACTCCACAACTTATTTCATTTCAATTAAAGTATCTGAAACATTACAACGCTTATCCATAAGAGATGTATGAGCTTTCTTGAAACAATCTAAAGCACGGTTAAGGTTATTTATCTCATTTTCAAGTGTTGAAATCATTTCTTTTTGGAGAGAAATTTTCTTAAACGCTTTTATGGAATCGGTATACATGTCATTGAACGCATTCGAAAATTCAATGTAAGTATACTCATTTTCAGAAACACTTCAAGAGAATAACACTCTTGACAAAATAGTTGACCACTAGTACAACTAAAAATTCACAAGTATTTTTTACTCACGGGGCACTAAGATAACTTTTAGTAAAAGAATATAAAAGAGAGAGGATAAGAGAAGAAAATAACAAAATGATGGTAGAATTATGAATTTTGGTGCAATGTGAAATGAGGAGAAGCCTCCTTTATATAGGAAATTATTTGACTAAAAAAGGAAATGATCCATGGACCAAATTAAATTTCATAATCGATTGATCCATAAGGATTATTGATTATGAGCCCCAAAATGCGTCAACTCTAATTCCCAAAAAATGGAAAACCTTTTGCAATTAGTGTTCTAATCAATTAAGAGTGTTTATAATTGATAATGAAGTTATTTTCCTCACTCTAGTAAATTAGAAAACCTACTAAATTGATTAGGCGGTGTAAAAACATCCCTAATTTATTATCAATACTTCTTAGTAAATCCAAGACAAACCTTTATAGGTTTTCAAGAAATTTAAGGTGTTTTAGCAAATGAAAAAGGTTTAAAACTATATTTTTCAAGTATGTGTGTGTGTGTGTATGTGTGTGTGTGTGTGTGTGTGTGTGTGTGAGAGAGAGAGAGAGAGAGAGAGAGAGAGAGAGAGAGAGAGAGAAACAAACAGACAGACAGACAGACAGACAGACAGAGAAAGAGGGAGAGAGAGAGAGAGAGAGAGAGAGAGAGAGACAAACAAACAGACAGACAGACAGACAGAGAGAGAGAGAGAAAGAGGGAGAGAGACAGAGAGAGACAGAGAGAGACAGAGAGAGACAGAGAGAGACAGAGAGTTGCCTTAGTATTTTAGGAGTTACTCTTATACCTATATAATACACTAGTCAATCAGGCACAAAATCAAGTGAACTTTGACACTTCCTTTCTTTCACACTCTTAAAACTTCAAGATCCCTTGCTACATTTACCATGGATTTGACACTTCAAATTGGATTTTACTTCTTTATCTAATAAGTCTTGAAATGACTTCTTGATAGATGTCATCGTCAGAGGTTGCATGATCAAAGATCTTCAAATACTCCACCAAACGCTATCTGGCATCATGTGTTCTCATCATCAAAACCATCAAGGTTAACTAATTACTTCAATCATTATACATGCAAGCACATAGTTCCACAGACATGTGAGACATCCTATTATGGGATAATTTCCTGATCTGAAATTCCAAATTTAAGATAAATAAATGTTTGAATTATGCAAAAAATTATCTCTTGAGTTTACTTAAGTATTCTGACTATGTTAAGATAAACAAGAAGCCATATCTTGAACTTTAGCATCAACCACCACTCTGTTATCTATTCAATTTATCACTCAAATCAATCATCCTCAAAGACTTCATATCATGTATATAACAAAGATAAAAAATGAACTAAACATTACAAGTTAATCATTAGGATGGTTTTGAATCAGAGATCAAACTCAAATTGAAATAAGGTGGATATAAGACATGTGTGATATTACAATGAGATGAAAAATACACATTGCCACTATAGGTGACTGTGACAGAACTATTATTCGGTAGATTGACCTTAACATGCCTATTCGGTACAAAATCTTGAACTATTCTTTCTGCTAGATAGACCAATTACAAATGCCTCTATCATGACCATGTGATCTCCTAACATCATGAGCATTCAAAAGAATGTTGGATTCATCAATATGAGTAGTTTACATTGAAAAAGTGACAAATGAATTCACTAAAAATAATAATAAAAAGGTTTAATACATCTTTTAGTCCTTTAACTTAATTTAATATTTCACTTTAGTCTCGTATCTAAAAAACGTTACATGTTAGTCTCATAAAATGGTTCCATTAGTGTAATCAGTCCCTTCCGTTAAATTTTGTGAAAAACATTAATTTTTACTGAAATGGAAATCTAGTTGGATTTTTTTATATATGTGGTGTTAATTTTTTGGAACTATTAACTATGTGGCTTTATTGTCCTTCTCTATTAACATACAAACTCCTCTCTTTCGTTCCTCCTTTCTCCAAAACCCTATCAGCCACTTTCTTCTCTCTTTTCCTTCTTAGACATTCTTCTGACTTCAAGATATCTTCTTCTTACTCTGTTTCTATTCATCTTCTTTAACTCAATGTTTTGAAGTGTAACAGATCTAGTTTGTTCTTCATCAACCACAAAATAATTTTCTTCCGTTCTTGAATTCAATGTTTCTCTACAGAAAGCTTGCACTTCAAGGTAAATCACCCTGATCATTCCACATAGTTAACGTTTTTTTCAAAAATAAAACAAAATATTATTTTTTAATATTTTTTAACCAAATATTATTTTTTAAACAAAATATTATTTTTTAATATATGTGCCGACTCGGCTTACCAACCTGTCATGCCACATAGTTAACGTTTTTTTCAAAAAATTTAACAGCAAAGACCTTTTTGTATAACGGAATAATATTTAGGGGACCCATATATAACATTTTTTTATTAAGGAACTAAAGCGAAATATTAAATTAAGTTAAAAGACTTGAAACTAATTATGCCTAATAAAAAATACATCACACTACATATACTCTAATTTAAATTTGCTTACTAATTAACCAATCTAAATATAAATTAAAAAGCAAACTTTGTGCATAATATATGAATTCTACCGAAAGCTAAAATATGATTAGAAGTAAGATCTGAAAAACTCGTTACCAAAAAAAATTACACTTATAATTAGCCCACTAATTACATTATTCCATTACACAGTCTTTAATTAAGTTGAGTGTAAAATCTTTTAGAAATATCAATAAAGTCAAATGGAACCAGGACTGAATCGTGAACGAAATCACTTTTTTTAAAGTATTTCAAGCACTCTCAATATTTTAGAGTTGGAACGCAGGAATACCCAGGATAATTCAGTCTTATATCGAATTTGCGTAAGACCGGCGAAAAATCGATTTGCAGTGAAGAATGTTTGAAATTTGTTCAAGAGGATATTCGATTTGTGATGTGATTTCTGAATTCAAGAATGAGATATTTATAGGTCATGTAAGTGTTGTTTCACAAGGTTGTGATCATTGATGAAACAACATCTTTTAACTAAAACTTGCATTGTTTACAAGCATTGCCTATTTTCATTCCGCAGTAACACTTCACGAAGTAATGCTTCTCTTCAAATTCAAAAATTCAAACGCATGCATCGACAAAAACGAGATCAATAGTAAGGTCGGCCTCCGCCCACCGTTGCGCCACCGGCACCGCCTCATAACGATGAGAGTAGCCCAATTGCTCAAATGCGTCGTGCCTAAGTGCTCAAGTGCCGCCTACAAGCCTCCACTAGCGCCTCTACGCCCACGCCCTCGGACCCGGTCCCAGAGCTGGTGTTGCCGGTGGCGACACCCGCTAGGGGTGTATGGAGGAGACAAGTGGCATAATGCTTGGGACCACCACATTTGTTCATATGCCACTTTATCCTCTTTTGTCCTTTTGTTGTGTTAATGTTCTTAACTCTTTATAAAGGCTTTGAATGTGAGTAAATCTTTCTATGTAGGACTATTTCCCTTACATTTATTAGCATTTACACCATTTCACTTTTCATATTATTTTGGAACACACACACATAGACATTGAATGTTCATGAATTTATAACAATCTCCCACTTGTTTCAATAGTGACAAGACCAATTACAGAAAATAGAAACAAAGAATGTTAATATAACTTAGTATCTTTTGGTTTGAACTCAACCTTAGTAAGAATAATGCAAAGTCTAATCGGAATGCTAGGTAGCTATGCTTTGAATCGTTATCCCTTGTGATTATACAGGTGTTACCTTACACACATTCTTTAATGGTTCTTCGCCTACATCTCTCACCTAGAACTATTTATGGCCATGTGTTTTTCCTATTTTTCGTGAATTTTTCATGAGAGAAACTCCAACTCTAACTTTGAGACGGCACCATCTCGAAATTCACATAGGTGAAGTTCATATTGTATCATTTTCCATGTGACACATACCCTTGGTATTGAACTTCATTAAGAGTTTAAATAAAAACTCAACCCTCATTTTAAAGGTCAAAATTATCAAGAAATGTTCGAAAAACATCCAAATCAATGACTTGTTGTTACCCATTGAATCTTGAGGTTAATGTTCTACTAATGTAAGATTGGGTTGTCGCCGTTGTCGGAACTTTTACTCAAGGAGTTTCAACCTCATGCCTCTCGAGGTTGTTTTTACTAAGTCTCTGGCCAATGGCTTAGTAAATGGATCAGCCAAATTATAGCTTGTTCGTATATAGGTGAGTGAAATGATTTCATCTTTAATCAATTTTATCACGAAAGAATGTCTAATACCATTGTGCCTAGACTTTCCATTGTATACTTAGTTGAATGCTCTTGCTAGGGTGGCTTGGCTATCACAATGTATCAACACTTTTGAAACATTTTCTTTAGCCAATGGGACCTCCAACAGAAGGTCTCTCGACCATTCTGCCTCTTGACCAGCGGAAGCAAGATCCACAAACTATGATTCCATTGTCGAAAGAGTAATGCATGTTTGTTTCTTGCTCTTCCAAGAAATGTCACCTCCGGCTAATATAAATATCCACCCAGTTGTAGATTTATGATCTCCAAAACTCGATATCCAACTCGCATCGATATATCCTTCTAGTATAGCAGGAAACCTACCATAATGAAGACCAAGATTTTTTTGTCTTTAAGAGGTAACCAAAAATCCTGGTTATGGCCTTCCAATGTTCACCATTTGGATTACTAGTAAATCTACTCATCTTACTAACTGCAAATGTTATGTCTGGTCTGGTGCATTTCATTAAATACATTAGACATTCAATTGAACTTGCATATTCTAAATGGGCTTCAGTTCTTCCATTGTTCTTTTGAAGTTTGACACTAGGATAAAATGGAGTGTTTTCTACCTTAAAGTGCGGGTTTTTGAACTTATCCAACATTTTCTCAATATAATATGTTTGACTAAGTTCATAACCCCACTATTTCGTTTTACTTTGATCCTTAAAATAGTTTCAACTAGTCCAAGATCTTTCATCTTGAATGTGGAAGTTAGAAATTTCTTTGTTTCTAAAATTCCATTTATCTCATTGTCAATCATCAACATATCATCAACATATAAAAACAAAAATATTACAATGTTTCCACACACCTTTGTGTACAAACATTTGTCACAAGAATTTGGAGTAAATTCATTTGAAAGTATGACAGAGTCAAACTTTTGATGCCATTGTTTTGGTGTCTGTTTTAAACCATATAAGGATTTGACAAGTTTGCATACTTTTTGTTCATTTCCAGGAAGCACGTAACCTTATGGTTGTTCCATGTAGATTTCCTCATCGAGATCTCCATTTAGGAATGTTATTTTAACATCCATTTGATGAACTATAAGGTCATTTGAAGAGGCTAAGGCAAACAATACTCTAATTGTTGTTGTTCTTGCCACTGGTGCATATGTGTCAAAGTAATCAACACCATTTTTTTGTCTAAATCCTTTTGCTACTAATTTCGCCTTATATGTGTTTAATGTATCGTCACTATGATACTTCCTTTTAAACACCCATTTGCATCCAATGGGCCTTGAACCCTTTGGAAGATCGACAAGTTCCCAAGTGTGGTTTGAAATAATCGAATCCATTTCGTCTTGGATAACATCTTTCTAAAATGAAGAGTCCCTTAAAGTCACTGCTTCTTTATAGGTTTTTGGATCATCTTCTAATTGGAGAATAATAGGGATCTTATGAACACTATTCTTGCAATTTCCTTCAACTAGATAAAAGGAAATAAGTTGAGAATTGATTTCATCTAGACCTAGAGCTTTAGCTTTTTGGGTTCTTTTGCTTACCCTAGGCTCAGATTGTGTTTCAACAATCCACGAGATACTTTCGGGTTGTATTTCAATAATTCGTGAAGAGTCTTAATCACGAGATTCTTCACTCATGGGAATCTCATATTCCTTATCCGTCATGATAAGGTTTTCAAAAAACTCCACATCTCGGGATTCAACAATTACGTTAGACTTCAGATTTAAAAGTTTGTATTCTATGTTGTTGGATGCATATCCTATGAAAGCACATTTGACCCCTCGAGGAGCCAATTTCATTATTTTAGGATCCGTATTCTTGTAATATGCTACACACCCACGCACTATAAAATAAGTGATATTTGGTGATCTGCCTTTCCATATCTCATATGGAGAAATACAGGTTAACTTTAAAGGAATCCTATTCATTATATGACATGCGGATAGTAATGCTTCACACCATAAATTAAATGGCAATTCATAATGCATTAACATAGCATTTATCATTTCTTGATATGTTCGATTTTTTCTATCGGCTAGACCATTTTGTCGTGGTGTACGAGGTGCAGAACATTCATGTATAATTCCATATTCTTCACAATATCCGTCAAATTCTATAGAAAAGTATTCACCTCCCTTATCACTTCTAAGGACTTTGATACTTCTACCTAATTGATTTTCTACTTCCGCTTTATAGATTTTAAAGGCATTAAAAGCATCATCTTTAAGCTTTAAAAGTTATACTTGTTTGAACCTAGAGAATTCATTAATAAAGGTTGTGAAATTCCAGTTTCCCCCACGGGTTAGCATGACATTAAATTCACACAAATCAGAGTGCACGAGATCAAGCAAATTTGAATTTCTTTCAACACTTTTGAAATGTTTTTTTATCATTTTTTATTTTACACATATTTCACATTTTTCGAAATCATGAATATTTCATGAGATCAATCTGAATTTAATTAGTCTTTTCATAATACTAATACCAATATGTGTTAATCTAGAATGCCATAAAGAAATAGATTCAAGCATATAAGCAGAATTAGAAATTCCATTAATAATATTATTAGTAGTAGTACAAAGTTTGGTCATTCCCTCAGCGGAATATCCTTTTCCTATAAATACACCATTATGGGTCAATATAAGTTTGCCTGATTCATATACAGATTTAATTCCCGGTTTACCCAACATATCCCCAGTAACAAGATTTCTAATCATGTCGGGGACTTGAAGCAGCACATTATCAAGAGTGACTTTCTTTCTGGAAGTGAAGTTGAGTTCGACGGATCTGATTCCAACTTTAGATCGTACTTCATTTCCCATTTGTACTTCATGTCCACCAATTGCCTCATAATAGATTTTGAAAGCAGCCTTGTCATAACATACATGTACGGTAGCACATGTGTCATACCACCATCCTTGCACTTTGCCTTTGATTGTCATTATTTCGCTCACCGCAATAATTATCTCGTCATTTACATGAACTGCATTGATCTCATTTTTTGACTTATTGTGCCTGCAATCTCGAGTATAGTGGTCGGGTTTTCCACAAACGAACCAACCACTTTTTGGAACTTTCGGACCGCCAGAACTTTTGAATTTGTTATGTTCCTTTTTAGGCCCAAGATGACTTTTCATGCCATCGTGTTTCTTTTTCCATTTGGCAGTCACAACATTGGCTTTGGAAAGGCCAACAGATTTTGATTTTTCCCTTTCCTTCGATTCCTCCTCGATTCAAAGATGTTTCTGGATTTTCTCTAGAGATAAGTTCTCAGAACTATGCAACAATTTCTTTCTATATCCTTTCCACGAAGGTGGTAATTTTGCAATGATTGCACCAACTTAAAAGGTCTTAGGAATGTTTATTTTCACAGCTTTTATTTTATTCACGAGAACCTTTAACTCGTGCACTTTGGGAAGAATGAGCTTGGAATCTATAAATTTGAAATCAAAATATTTAGAAATTAAAAACTTCCAGAATTTAAACTCGAGTGCTTTCCAGAATTTTTGTTGCAGACTGAGTATCCGTGTAGAGGTTGTAGAGACGATCAGATAGCGTATTCAGAATATGTCCACGGCATAGCAATTCGTCCTCTTTACGTTTCTTACGCTCCTTTTTAAGTTCATCAAAGTCATCGTCGGTTGGTTCTGTAATTGGTAGTAAGTCAGGATCTAAGACATAGTGAACCTTCAGAGCGATCAATAGGAATGTCATCTTATATTGCCATCGGGTGCAGTTGGTTCCAAGAAAGCGATCCAACTATACAAGGTCCTTGTTCATAACCTTGATGCTTGAGACTGCAATGTCAGAAGCCATTATCTGAATACTTTAAGACTATTAGAAATATCGGTAAGGTCAAATGGATCCAAGACTGAATCGTGAACAAAATCACTGTAATAGCCGTATTTTATTTTGCTATGGATAATATTAGTTTTGATCAACTGGGTTCCGGTGTACTCTGAGAAATTATTTGCAAAGATAATTCGAGCAACCGATGAGCTCAGATCAGATCAAATTAATATTATTTGACTCAGAGGTTTTAGCAAATTGGTGCTATAGAGATATTTTGGATATTTAGTAATGTTATTAACTAATAAATATTTCTCTATATCATTTCTTTTCCCCTCACTTGTGCCAAAATAGAAAGGAAAGATAGTAAGAGTAGAGAGAAGGGAGAGCAAAGAGAAAAAGAGGAGTAAACTTGGAAATTGAAGAACAAGCTTGGATCTTCATCATTCCTTCTTCAAATCATCTCTCAATCTTCATCATCATCTTGTTTAGAGGTGGGTTCTAGTTAGAACTTAAGTTTTAGAAATTTTGGAAATGTTAGAGTTTAGGTTAGAATGTTGGATTGTGAATAATAGTATGAAATCGATGTTTTGACGGTGCAAATGCGAATAAAAATGTGTAGCATGACTGATATATGTGTGTATGTGATGTGTGATAATTTATTTTATGATCCATTTAGGTTATATGAGTTTCTATTGGATTTTATGTTAAAAATTACAGGTTTTTATACTTCTGGTTCAGTGGTAACCGATTACTCGATTTGAGGTAACCGGTTACATGCAGGAAAAACTGAGTTCTTGCATGGAAAATAAACTAAGTAACCGGTTACTCATTTTGAGGTAACCGGTTACCAAAATGTGCCTCTAACCCTCATTTTGATTCTGTTTTGAACAGTGCAGCTTGAGTAATCGGTTACTCACTTTGGGGTAACCGGTTACCACTGTTGTGAATTGTGAAAAATGTTTAAAAATTCATATCTTTTGGATCGTGATTCCGATCGAGGCATGGTAATAGTCATTGGAAAGCTATCAAAATATCCTACGTGGTAAAAGGGAAAAATATTGATTACAATACCCGATTAAATAAATCGGAGGGAACCCAAAAATAGTGTTAACCTTATGGGTTAATTTATTTTATGCTTTTGGTTATTCTATTGTATTGTATTACATCTAACCTCTTATTGAAAAAGGAAATTGAGTGACAACATTTTTAAAATATGGATTAGGAAGAGTGATGAACTTTACCATGAATCTATATTAGAACCTAATAAGGTGACTAGGAATTGATAGATAATCTAGATGGCGATGCTCGTGCATTCGATGTAGAAAGGTGTATCCTTGCCGAGTAATGGTCTAGATGAGAGTGAAACACTAGTATGGAACATGTGTGAACTTTGTGTTGGTAAAAAGGCGAATGTGGCCTTGTGATTGTCGAATACAATCACGTTTGTGTGTGAGATCACGTAATCGTAATCGTTTCCCTTGAGTTGCAGTTTCATGAGCTTCGGGCTCCTCTGAAACGTATGCATGATTACTTGGTAGGTTTGATTCCCGCGTGTAGTACAAATGGAGCCTACGGGTAAAGAGACTTGTGATGGTTAACAGGCCATGAGAAGTGACGGTTCACGGTTAACAGGCCGATGGATCTGAATCCATTTCGTATGCCAAGTAAGTTACGAGGATCCATGACTCGGGTCAACTTCTAGACGTAGAAGCGGACGGGAAAAGGGGATGCCTTGGTAGGGTTATCGATTAGTGATATTTTGAGTTGATGAACTCATGAGCATGTTTCCATATAGTGTGAGATTGTGAACTCAAGGTCATTTCCCTTCCCTTTGACTTGAGTTAGGATGATAGAACCTTGTAAAGCTGAGAGAATCTATAAGATAGGGAACTCACTGAGATTTAATATCTCACCCCATGTTATTGATTATATTACAGGTACTTCAGGTTCCGCGAAGGGTAAGGATAAAGCCGTTTGATTTTCCTTACGTGTCTTGCCTTTTTGGATGGCATGGCTTCCATTGTGGAGATTTGTTTTGAGATTATTGTTTTGATCTAGTTCTTAGTACTTTGGAACATCTTGTATACATTATGCCATAGTTTTAGTTCTTTTGTATTTTTGGGCATGTAATATATACAATGTGTTAACTAGGAACTTATGGTATTTCAATACCAAAACTTGGATTCATGTATAATATATATGCTTTGATGTATGTTATTATATATGGGTGTTACAGTTGGTATCAGAGCAGGTCGTATCCTCGATCTAGCCATGAAATAGTATAAGTACTTCTTTCCGTTTCATATGTGTTGTGTCGCCATTGGTCTTAAGTGTTATATTTATGGCATTGAGCCTGATCAACTTAATCCTATCTGTATGATGTTTAGGAACATGGTTGACAGACGCAGAAGCAACAGTGGTAGACCCAGAACTACTCCTGCTGAGACAAATCCGCCAGGCGGTGAGGAATATGTCCCATGGCCCTAGTTTTTACAACAGATGTAGACCAATTCTTGCAGCAAATGGTACAACAGATGATTGGGAATCTTCATCCTCCTGTAGTTGTTCCAGATGTTGTAGGTGGAAGTTTTCGGGATTTCATCCGTATGAATCCTCCAGAATTTCATGGCGGATTAGATCCTGTGAAAGCTTGTGAATGAGTGGTTGGTATGTAGAGAATCTTTCTGATAGTTCAGTGTAGTGAAGAGAATAAAGTGGTGTTTTCTTCTCACTCATTGAAAGGTCCTGTTATGAGGTGGTGGGAGAGTGCTTCAGCTTTAATGACTATCCAAGATGTTCCTAAAGTCTGGGAGCAATTTAAGATTACTTTTATGGAGAATTATTTCCCTAGCTCCTTGAGGACCCAAAAAGAGTTTGATTTCCAACAGTTGAGGCAAGGTACTTTGACTGTGGCTGCTTATGCTGAGAAGTTTGAGATCATGGCTGCTTACTCTAGGCAGGTCGTGTACGCTCCGGATGAAAAATAGAAGATTGATCAATTCCTTTTTGGATTGAAAGCTGAGATTTCTCATAGTGTGTCTCAAAGAGAGTTCACTACTTATGCTGAATTGCTAAGGCAATGCTATGTGGCGGAAAACAGTTTGAAGAATGTTCAAGCAGAGGGAGTTTTGAGTAGGTCGAATCAGAATGATAGTGGGAGATCAAACCAACAGTTTAGGCCTAGACAACAAGCTTTCAAAGGAAAACAGGTTCAGAATTCTAGAGCAAGTGCACCTCCTGTGTGTCGTACTTGTGGTAAGATGCATTTTGGTAGATGTGGCTTCAAAGGAGTGAAGTGTTATCAGTGTCAGAAAGTGGGTCATGTGGCGAGGGATTGTCCTCAGAATAGGAATCAGACGCAAGGAAAGAGTATCGGTCGAGTTTATACGTTGGATGCAAGGAAGACAAAGGGTGATAACTCTTTGATTGATGGTACGTGTTTCGTTAATGGGAATCCTTATTTTGTATTATTTGATTGTGGAGCAACACACTATTTTGTGTCGATGCAATGTATGAAGCGACTTGGGTTGCAAGTTATTCCGTTGTCTCCACCCATGGTGGTTACTACTGCCATGGATGACATGGTTGAAACACCTTTAATGTGTGAAAACTGTGTATTATCTGTGGATGGAAGAGTTTTTCAGATTGATCTTATTTGTTTGCTGCTTAAGAAAGTAGATGTTGTTTTGGGAATGAATTGGCTTTCTGCTAACTCAGTATTTATTGGTTGTGAAGAGAAGCTAATCATCATTCCATCTGTTGAAGCTACTCCGAAAGATGTGTTAACTACTATTTTAGTAGGTACAGTTGGAATGATAAATTTCTTGATTGAGAAGGAAAAGTCTGTTCTTTTGGTTCTCACTAAGGAGGAGAGTAGCGACCTTCAAGTTCTGAATATTCCTTTAGTCTGTGAGTTTTCCAAAGTTTTCCCTGAGTATGTCACTTCTCTTCCTCCGCAAAGGGAAGTGGAATTCTCGATTGACCTGATACCAGGAACGGCTCCTATATCCGTTTCTCCGTATCGAATGGCACCACTTGAGTTAAGGGAATTGAAGGATCAATTGGAAGAATTAATGGCTAAGCATTTTGTTCGACCCAGTGTTTCGCCCTAGGGAGCTCCAGTATTGTTAGTAAAGAAGAAGGATGGTGGAATGCGGTTATGTATTGATTACTGGCAGTTGAATAAAGTCACCATCAAGAACAAGTACCCATTACCCAGGATAGACGACCTGTTAGATCAATTCAAAGGAGCCTGTGTGTTCTCGAAGATTGATTTACGGTCGAGTTATCATCAAATCCGTGTAAAGAGTTCAGATGTATCAAAGACCGCGTTTAAAACCCGTTATGGCCATTATGAATTCTTAGTAATGTCTTTCGGTGTGACGAATGCTCCAGCAGTTTTTATGGATTATATGAATCGGATATTTCAAGCTTACTTGGACCAATTTGTAGTGATCTTCATTGATGACATTCTTATTTATTCTCGTACTTTTCAAGAGCACGAAGAGCATTTAAGAACCGTTTTATCGATCCTACAAGAGAGACACCTTTTTTCCAAGCTAAGCAAGTGTGAGTTTTGGATGTCGGAGGTTAGTTTTCTTGGTCATGTCATATCTCAAGGAGGTGTGGCGGTAGATCCATCAAAAGTTGAAGAGGTGATTAATTGGGAGAGACCGAAAAATGTTTCTGAAGTTAGAAGTTTCTTGGGACTAGCAGGTTATTATATAAGGTTTATCAAAGGCTTTACTCAATTGGCTTTACCAATGACCAAGCTTACTAGAAAGGATTGTCCTTATGAGTGGGATTCGGCTTGTGAACAAAGTTTTATGAGTTTAAAGGAAAGATTGACGACTGCCCCTGTTTTGATCATTCCTGATCCTAGCAAGTCATATGAGCTATTTTGTGATGCATCAAAGATGGGATTAGGAGGTGTCTTAATGCAAGAGAGTCGCGTGGTGGCTTATGCTTCTCGACAATTAAAAATTCACGAGAAGAATTATCCAACTCATGATTTGGAATTGGCGGCGGTTGTTTTTACATTGAAGGTGTGGCGTCATTATTTGTATGGGGTACGTTTTGAGATGTTTAGCGACCACAAGAGTTTGAAGTATCTATTTGACCAAAAAGAGTTGAACATGCGTCAAAGGAGATGGATGGATTATTTGAAGGATTATGACTTGGAACTAAAGTACCATCCGGGTAAAGTGAATAAAGTAGCGGATGCATTAAGCTAAAAAGTGTTGCATAATGTTGAGTTGATGATGTTAGAGTATACTTTATTGGAAAAGTTTCGAGATCTTAATTTTCAATTTATTTGGACTTCTAATGGTGTGATTATGGGAAACCTGAATGTTAATTCTACTCTTAGAGAGGAAATTCAACAAGGGCAAGTGTTGGATGAGAAGTTACAAGAAGTGTTAGTTCAACCGGGTTTCATGCGAGCTACCGACGGGATCATTTTATTTAACCAAAGGATTTGTATTCCGGATGATGCGGTGTTGAAAAGAAGGATTTTAGAGGAAGCGCATAAAGGTGCTTTTACTTTACATCCTGGTTCTTTAAAAATGTATCAAGACTTAAAGAGGGACTATTGGTGGTTCAGTATGAAAAGAGACATTGCGGTGTATGTATCGGAGTGTGCGGTATGCCAACAAGTAAAGATTGAACACCAAATATCGGGTGGCTTATTACAACCACTAAAAATTATGGTATGGAAGTGGGATAGTATTTCTATGGACTTTGTAGTTGGATTACCCCGTGCACAAGGTGGTTATGATTCTATTTGGGTGATTGTGGATCGGTTGACGAAATCTGCGCATTTCTTGGCCGTGAAGACTACTTACAAGGAAAGTCATCTTGCAAGGTTGTTTATTTCAGAAATTGTGAGGTTACATGGTATTCCCTCTAGTATTGTTTCGGATAGAGATCCAAAGTTTACTTCAATATTTTGGAGAGCTTTTCAACAAGCTATTGGGACAAAGTTGTGTTTGCGTACGTCGAATCATCCTCAAACGGATGGTCAGACGGAACAGATGATACAAACAATGGAAGATATATTAAGGGCTTGTGTACTTGGAAGAGGAGGAAATTGGATAGAACTTTTACCGTTAATTGAGTTTTCGTATAATAATAGTTATCATGCAAGTATCGGTATGGCTCCTTACGAGGCATTGTACGGAAGGAAATGTAGGACGCCTTTGTGTTGGGCAGAAGTTGGCGAAGATAGAATTTTGGGACCCGAGATTATTCAAGAGACTATGGAAAAGATTAGAATGATTCGTGACAAAGTTAAACAAGCACAAGATCGTCAGAAGAGTTATGCGGATAACCGTAGGAGACCTTTAGAGTTTGATGAAGGTGATCACGTATTTTTGAAGGTTACTCCGAGATTGAGGTTGAAAGGACCGTTTAAGTCGCGGAAATTAAGTCCGAGATACGTGGGACCATATCAAATTTTAGAAATGATTGGTGAAGTAGCTTTAAGATTAGCCTTACCGCCTTCTCTGTCATAGATGCACGATGTTTTTCATATGTCTCAACTCAGGAGGTTTGTTTCAGATCCTCTTCAGATAATTCTACCAGATACAATTGAGATAGAAACAGATTTGACGTTTAAACCTCAACCAAGCCGTATCACAGGAAGAGAAACTAAGGTACTAAGGAATAATAAGATTCCTCTTGTGAAGGTTCAGTGGGATGCGACGCATCTAGGTGATGCAACTTGGGAACTTGAATCGGAAATGTGGAATGCTTACCCTCATCTTTTCAGGTAATCTTTAAATTCGAGGACGAATTTCTATTTTAAGGAGGGGAGGATGTAATACCCCGTATTTTATTTTGCTCTGGATAATATTATTTTTTATCAACTGGGTTCCGGTGTACTCTGAGAAATTATTTGCAAAGATAATTCGAGCAACCGATGAGCTCAGATTAGATCGAATTAATATTATCTAACTCGGAAGTTTTAGCAAATTGGTGCTATAGAGATATTTTGGACATTTAGTAGTGTTACTAACTAATAAACATTTCTCTATATCATTTCTTTTCCCCTCACTTGTGCCAAAATAGAAAGGAAAGATAGTAAGAGTAGAGAGAAGGGAGAGCAAGAGGAAAAGAGGAGAAAACTTGGAAATTGAAGATCAAGCTTGGATCTTCATCATTCCTTCTTCAAATCATCTCTAAATCTTCATCATCGTCTTGTTTAGAGGTGGGTTCTAGTTAGAACTTAAGTTTTAGGAATTTTGGAAATGTTAGAGTTTAGGTTAGAATGTTGGATTGTGAATAATAGTATGAAATCGATGTTTTGACGGTGCAAATGCGAATAAAAATGTGTAGCATGACTGATATGTGTGTATGTGATGTGTGATAATTGATTTTATGATCCATTGAGGTTATATGAGTTTCTATTGGATTTTATGTTGAAAATTACAGGTTTTTATACTTCTGGTTCAGTGGTAACCGGTTACTCGATTTGAGGTAACCGGATACATGCAGGAAAAACTGAGTTCTTGTGTGGAAAATGAAATAAGTAGCCGGTTACTCATTTTGAGGTAACCGGTTACCAAAATGTGTCTCTAACTCTCATTTTGATTCTATTTTGAACATTGCAGCTTGAGTAACCGGTTACTCACTTTGGGATAACCGGTTACCACTGTTGTGAATTGTGAAAAATGTTTAAAAATTCATATCTTTTTGGATCGTGATTCCGACTGAGGCATGGTAATAGTGTTAACCTTATGGGTTGATTTATTTTATGCTTTTGGTTATTCTATTGTATTGTGTTACATCTAACCTCTTATTGAAAAAGGAAATTGAGTGACAACATGTTTAAAATATGGAATAGGAAGAGTGAGGAACTTTACCATGAATCTATATTAGAACCTAGTAAGGTGACTAGGAATTGATAGATAATCTAGATGGCGATGCTCGTGCATTCGATGTAGAAAGGTGTATCCTTGCCGAGTAATGGTCTAGAAGAGAGTGAAACACTAGTATGGAACATGTGTGAACTTTGTGTTGGTAAAAAGGCGACAGTGGCCTTAAGACGAATGTGGTCTTGTGATTGTCGAATACAATCACGTTTTTGTGTGAGATCATGTAATCGTAACCGCTTCCCTTGAGTTACAGTTTCATGAGCTCCGGGCTCCTCTGAAACGTACGTATGATTACATGGTAGGTTTAATTCCCGCGTGTAGTACGAATGAAGCCTACGGGTAAAGAGACTTGTGATGGTTAACAGGCCATGAGAAGTGACGGTTCACGGTTAACAGGCCGATGGACCCGAATCCATTATGTATGCCAAGTAAGTTACGAGGATCCATGACTCGGGTCGACTTCTAGACGTAGAAGCGGACGGGAAAAGGGGATGCCTTGGTAAGGTTATCGATTAGTGATATTTTGAGTTGATGAACTCATGAGCATGTTTCCATATAGTGTGAGATTGTGAACTCAAGGTCATTTCCCTTCCCTTTCACTTGAGTTAGGATGATAGAACCTTGTAAAGCCAAGAGAATCTATAAGATAGGGAACTCACTGAGATTTAATATCTCAACCCATGTTGTTGATTATATTACAGGTACTTCAGGTTCCGCGAAGGGTAAGGATAAAGTCGTTTGATTTTCCTTACGTGTCTTGGCTTTTTGGATGGCATGGCTTCTGTTGTGGAGATTTATTTTGAGATCATTGTTTTGATCTAGTTCTTAGTACTTTGGAACATCTTGTATACATTATGCCATAATTTTAGTTCTTTTGTATTTTTGGGCATGTAATATATACAATGTGTTAACTAGGAACTTATGGTATTTCAATACCAAAACTTGGATTCATGTATAACATATATGCTTTGATGTATGTTATTATATATGGGTGTTACAATCACTTTCCTTAAAAGTATTTCAAGCACTCTCAAATATGTCTTAGAGTTAGAACGCAGGAATAACCATGATAATTCAGCCTTATATCAAATTTGCACAAGACCGACGAAAACTCGATTTGTCGTTGTCGTACCTCAAAAAATACGACCCTTCACGAAATGTATCGCGGAAAATTAGTTCGAACAGAGTCGCCGCCGAACTTTATTTATTCCAAGAAGTAAATCGATAAAACCCTTGAAAAGAGGAAAATAGTCGTCGCAACCAAATTCTATGTTTGAGAGTCGATTACACAATGGGAAGGTATTACACCCCTTGTGTCCATTATACTAAACGGGAACCTCTTAGTCAAATTGTGATTGAATGTTAACTTATGATATTTCTTTTCTTCTAATGCGAAAGGGAAAAGAAAAGGGTCGCAAAAGGTTCTGTCTAGGATCACTTGCTAAAGGGAAAAAGTTGGTTTTTTATTAGGGTGCTCACCAAGGATTGAGGTCCTAGTGCCTAGTATTCTCATTGTGAAATGAAGAATCAGAGCATGCGTAGTTCAGAGGACTACGGTGGAGAAAAGAAAAAGGTATAAGGTAGCTCGCCAAGATCTCGCAATCTCATGCCTACGTATCCTTATAGTGCAATAAGGAAATTAGAGCTTCGTAGATCGAGCGACTACGGGGAAAAAGGTTGAAAAGAAAAAGTTAGAATGAAGCTCGCCAATATCGCGCAATCTCGTGCCTACGTATCCTTAGAGTGCAATAAGGAAATCAGAGCTTCATAGTTCGAGCGACTACAAATTGTTGGTTCGTTTTAAGGAGTGATCCTTTAGACATATCGAGTGAATAAAGCTTTGTTTGCTCGCTCTTGGAGGCTGAAGTCTTTGATGTTTCACATCAATATGGATAAAGCATACTCGTTTTTTAAAGATGTTTTAATCGTGCGGGGCAAGAAGTTGAGTTAATGTCCTGAGTGTTTTGTTTGGATGACGATTACTTGAATGGCCAAGGAAGGCTCCTAGTATACAAATAATAGAGAGAGAGAGAGAGAGAGAGAGAGAGAGAGAGAGAGTGAAAGAGAAAGAGAGAGAGAGAGAGAAAGAGAGAGAGAGAGAGAGAGAGAGAGAGAGAGAGAGAGAGAGCGTAGAAGGATCTAAACCACTCTATTTTTCATCTAAGTCTTTAGGAAAATAAGTTTGATTTAATTTATTATGAAAATGGTTTGAAGTGAATTGGATTAGAAATTTTTTAGAGACGACGATTGTTTGGCTAATGAGTAAGGTTACTCGTACCCAAACAATCGAGAAGAAGAATTGAAGGCTCGAGACCATCTCCTTTTTCATCTTTAAAGAAATAGTGTTTAAATATAGGTTAAGTATTTTGAACGACGAATACTTGAATGGCCAAGTAAGGCTCCTTGTACCAAGTATTCGAGAATAGAATAGAAGGCTCCAAACTACTACTTTTTCGTTTAAGTAATTTGTGAAAATACTCGATGTTGATCAAGATTTAAATTTGTGTTCAAAGCGTAGTATGGATTTGAAATGATTTGAAGGGAGAACCTAATTAGTATTGGGTTAAGGTTGATTGCGACACATGAAGCGATCGACTTACAAGTTGGGGTAGGGCTTGATATATGTATCAAGGATTCTTTGGGGCATGATTTTAATGACTTTTAAATGTGCAATGATAATAAGTAAGTGAAACTAAGGAAAGCGATGAAAATTATTACACGTCATGGGAATGGGGATACATTTTGTCAAATGGAGATATGAGGTAATGAAACGATTAAAGCAAGCACAATCAAACAAACGCAAGCAAATAAGTGTCCATACAAAGCAAGTTTCATTGTAAGAAAGCTCAAGAGTAAGCTATGTGAGGTTGATGGCGATGCTAAAGCAATCAACTTACAAGGGTGTTAAAGTGGGCTCGACATTGAATCGAGAATTAGTTCCTTTTGAGAAATGGTTTGAAATGATGTGAATCGATTTTTAATTAACAAACTAAATCGATTAAAGTTTGATTAAATTAATTAATTAGGTTAATTAAGATTAACTATCAAAATTATTCAATTAAATCAAATAATCAAGTTAATTTAACTAAAAAAACAATAATTAATTAATTAATTTAATTAAAAATGAGACTGGAATAACAAGGTCAAGTGAAAAATAATCGAAGTGCGCCAAAATGTGCACCAAAGCCAGTTTGTACATAGCGACCACATAATTGAAGTGTCGTATGTTTGGGTCATAACGCGATGAAATTTTCCATTGATGTATGAAAGTTTGGCGGCTTAATGACATGAAACTGTCGAATCCAAGGATCAAATTCCAATTTATCACTATGCCAAGTGTCATGCTACTATTGGATTGAGTGACCAAAATTTCAAAAAATAACCACTTGGAGATGGGCACGTGTCACTTAATTAAAGAGAGGAAACAATTACTATTTTTCTGATTTTAATAATTAAACAAATAAAATGTCAAAATATGATTGGTTAACAAGGAAAAGTGAGGATAACACATGTGAACCTTTGATTAAAATTGAATCGACGATCCAGATTAAATTAAAGAAGCAAACATAATTTAAAATGTCGAAGTTGCCCCTTCTAGATGATTTAATTGATTTAAATCAAATTAAATCAGTTAAATCAAATAAAAATCACATATTTCTAAATGCACGTGAAAAAATTAAAATAAAAGCATGGAAAATTCTATTTTATTTTTATGAATATTTTGACGAAAAAATAAAACCACTGAAAATGAAAAAAAGTCGGGCGGCAAAATGCCCGAAAAAATAAATTGACTGCACAAAAATGATCAGCGCAGAATAAACCTATTAGAAAAATACAGCATTTGGTCAGATTTTGAAATAAATTTTGACCGGTAAAAAGGCTTATACTTATCAAAATGTGGCTAAAAAGTCGTCGAAAAATAAAACAAGCACATCAGTTTAAACTACGCGAAATTTGAGAAACAATTCAACCAGTCTGCCTGTCCAAAAATATATTCTAGCTGACATTTTAGGCGTTATTCATGATGCCACTAAAATAAGATGAAATGACAAGATTCTTGATGAATGTCTAAGATTAATAAGATGCATGATCAGATGGAATGATCATGGTATGTTGATGCAGATGAAAAGCTTAGGGTAAAATTTAGGGTATGACAGTAGCGAAGAAAGTTTGGAATTTGTTCAAGAGGATATTCGGTTTGTGATGTGATTTCTGAATTTTGGAATGAGATATTTATAGGTCATGTATGTGTTGTTTCACAAGGTTGCGACTCTTGATGAAACAACATCTTTTAACTAAAAGTTGCATTGTTTTCAAGCATTGCCTATTTTCATTCCGTAGCAACACTTCACGGAGTGTTACTTCTCTTTGAATTAAAAAATTCAAACGCATGCATCGACCAAAATGAGAGCAATAGTGAGCTCGGCAGAAGGTCGGTCGCCGCCCGCCGGTGCACCACCAACGCCGCCTCATAACACGTGAGTAGCCCAATTGCTCAGATGCGTCGTGCCTAAGTGCTCAAGTGTCGCCTACAAGCCTCCACTAGCGCCTCTACACCCACACCCTCATACCCGGTCCCGGAGTCGGTGTCGCACCGGACGAGGGGTGTATGGAGGAGACAAGTGGGGTGTATGGAGGAGACAAGTGACATAATGTTTGGGACCACCACATTTGTCCATGTGGAACTTTATCCTCTTTTGTCCTTTTGTTGAGTTAATGTTCTTAAATCTTTATAAAGGATTTGAATGTGAGTAAATCTTTCTATGTATGACTATTTCCCTTATATTTATTAGCATTTACATCATTCCATTTTTCTTATCATTTTGGAACACACACATGGACATTGAATGTTCATGAATGTATAACAGAATCTAATTCCCAACACAAAGCTAAAATTTGATCTTTTATTTTTATAAGTAATACGATTGCCTTATCAATTTTATGCTATGAAGCACATACTCTGATACGGACACCGGAATACGGCAGAACACCGACACTACGACACCGATAATATAAAAAACATAAAAAAAACCGACACTGTTACATATAAAATTGTATTTGAGCTTCAATTATCCATATATTATTAAAAGAGTTAAAAGTATTCCAGTTAAAATTAATATCTTAAATTCTTTAGCGATGATGTTTCTTCAATACATATTTAATACTTTTAGATTTGTGTCGATCTATGTATCGATAGATAAAATTATATGCTTGAATGCTTTTAAAAAGATTTCTGTAAAACGTCTTAACCATGGCTAAAAATAAATATTATGCATTAGACTTGTAAAAATTTCTAGAAATTTATTAACAACCTAGTTGTGGGTAACATTTGCACTCTTTTAATTTGAAATGAACACAACTCATAATGGAGATTACTTGTAAATAAAAATAAGGGTTAAATAGTGTTTACCCCCTGCCATATAGGTGTGTTTTGGTTTACCCGCCTGAAGTTTTTTTTTGTGATTCCCCCCTTGTAAAACCAAGATTCTGTTTGCAGAACCCCCTATTCCTTGTTTGACTGACTGGGCATGGAGAATCTGCACACATGACATTTAGGATATGCTGACTGGATTTATTTTTAATTTTTTTATTTAACTTTTTTTTAATTTACGTTTATTTTAAATTTTTTAGAATTTATTTAAGTTATAATTTTTTTATTTATTTCGTATTTTTTTTAATCTTATTTTATATTTATATATATATATATATATTAATTATTAAAATTAAACAGATTGGGCTTAAAGCCCTTGCTTCAATTGTTAATAGCCCATTAAGACACCCTGTCTTTCCATTCATTAAGGTCTATGTGAATTGGCTTTATAAAGTCTTGTGTTATTTGTGTTACAATTGATGTGGGACTAAATTCCCACACCCACTTCACAACAAATAAGAATACATCTGCAGTGAAAATGAAACATCACCATAGCCCTTCATTTCAAACCCTTCAATTCTCACTGAACCAACACCCAGCCTTCACAAAAATCACGACAACCAAACTCGAACCAACAACTGAATCAATCTTTATGCGTTTTAGAGATGTTTGCTGCAGTGCATTTATTTCCTTGTTTACTGAATCAATCTTTATAACTTTCTTCGTTTTCTGATGTGGATGTGGTATATATTTCCTTGTTTGCTGCAGTGCATTTATTTGCTGCTATCACCATTTTTGTTTGAGTTATGACTCATCTATATATTTGTTTTCCTTCTGTTAACTTCCCTGTGCACTCAAGAACTGTTATATAGTTGCATTTCTGTTGAGCCAAAGGATTTACATGCACAACCAAGATGACAAAGTGGACATGCCGGTCCTTGCAAGCAATTCCGTCAATTGCACTATTAACTAATAGAAGGTTTTTGGTGAGTTTTGTAAGAAGCTTCATCTAAGGACATGTCGGCTAATGTTTGGTCTTTGTTGTCAATTATTTCATATAGTTTGAAATGCTACTTTATAAGATATGTTCCTGTGAATGAAGGAACTTCGTGGTATTATAAAAGGCTCTACCTATCTTTGTGGGTGTCAGTCATGCAACTATTCTAAGGTTAGTAATTCCTTGGTATACACTCTGACCCGACACCTTAATAATGGTTTTCAAATATCTTAAAACCTATAGATTACTTATTGATTGATGCTTTATATTATTAGGGTCTGAATGCTTATGAGTTTGAAAGGCATGCCGGTTGCAAAACAAAACATCTAAACAATCATATTTATTTTGAGAATGGGAAGACCATTTATCAAATAGTACAGGAATTGAGGAATTCCCTGGAGAGTTCATTGTTTGACACAATTCAAACTATTTTCGGTACACCAATTAATCAGAAGGCATTTCGCATTTGGAAAGGTAAAGAAATTCTTGACCCCTCCACTTTAAACAAAAACTAACAACTTCTGTAACATGAAGGACGAGTTTTATTGTTAGGTATGTCACTAATCCCATTTTTTTAACTCTCTTGCAAATGGTCTTCAGAATCATTTCAAGCAACGACACGTGAGCTTCAGCGTATTTATGGAAATGAAAGACGCAACCTCTAAGTCTCCACCACCTTTGTGCAAACTTAACATAAGTTAGGTTCTAATTCTACTGTGAATAGCAAGAGATACATCAGTTTTCAGTATTTTTCTTAGAGAAGTTAGTATTGTTAGAAATGTTATGCATTGATTAGCTATGAATGTTGTAAATGAATTTGTTGTAGTTAATGCATTAATTTTGGTTAAATGTTGTAATTGTGAAAATGAATTAGTGTTAGAACTTGTTACCAACGTGATGGCTTGTGTTATGGCATGCAGGATGTTAGTGAAATTCTGGTGTAACTGGTTAGTGGTTAAGAATGGATTTTCTCTTTTCTTCTGCAGTTACCAGGTAACAAGTACTTGTATCTATCTGCGTTGTTACTTTGATGGAGATGGATGTGGAAGAAGATGAATAGTGGGGCTGTTAGAAGTGAGAGTTTATGGTTTTTTTATGTGTGTCCATGACGAATGGATAGAACCATTAAATGTGAGAGAGAGGTCTTGAGGTCTGTATGGTTATCAAGAAGTCCCACATCGAAATGTGTAAGAGAAAAATAAGTGTTTATATACCTCTTTTGCATACAACAATATAAAACTTGAGTAATTGGTTAATCTGAAAATGCTATTGGGTCTAAAAAATTATGGGTAAGCCCAATTAAATTTTTAATATATTTTCATTAAAAAAATATTAATAAAAATAATTAAAAATAATAATACGAAAAAAAAATTAAAAAGTAAAAAATAAAGATTAAAAAATTAAAAAAATAAATATAAAAATCCACGTGGCAGCCAACACATACCCAGTCAGCAAGGTCAACACGCCACGTCATGGAATCTTGAACCCATGGGTGCATCAGGGTCTTTGTAAATGGAATCTGGAAAAGTTGAGGGGGGAATAAAAAAAATTCTTAAAAGGGGATAAACCAAAACACGTCTATATGGCAGGGGGGTAAACACTATTTAACCCTAAAAATAATGGTTGCTTGAAAATGACAAATAGAAGTTAAAATGATACGAGTTATAAATTTAGTTTCTCATTGGACTTTATCGTGTAGCACGTCATTATAGAGGTTAGAATAATCATTGTTTGAAAATGACAAATAGAGGTTAAAATGATAAATTTAGTTTCATCTTTATCTAAACATGAATTGGAGGAGAAAGACTATTCATCTTCTTCCCAAACAATGTAGGATTTATGACCTTTGGCTTTATAGCCCTTCGTCTTGTGGAATTTTTTTTTTTTTTTTTGCTTTTGCAATTATTTAAACTTAGACAACCGTTTCTATAGTGTTCAGATTTACCACATTCATAACAGGTCACTTACATTTGCTTCTTATCTTCCTATTTTTTTGGTGGGTTGGATTTTCTTAACTTTATCAAAAAAATTATTTGAATGATTAAAATCATCTCTTAGAGTGTGTTTGGATGAGGTAATTGAGAATTTTTAGAAAATTTAAAATTCTAAGTAATTCAAATTATTTAATTGAAATTCATTCATTTTTTAATTCTTTTGTTTGGATGGAGTATTAAAATGATTCATTGTTAAATTTTAGGGTCATTTTTATAAATTTTAAAATTTTTGGGTCAAATTTTAAATATTTAAAATAGGGATCAATTTGCAATTTTTGAAAATTTGAAGAGATCAATTTGTAAAATTTGAAAATTATTAGAGACTTATTTTCAATTTTTTGAAAATTTTGAGGGTGAGTTTGAAATTTTCATAAAATATGAGGACCATCTTGCTAAATTTGTAAAATTAATAACAAACAATTTAATATTTGCATTATATAGAGTGAAGAAGCAATTTGAAATTTCTTACTTTTGGTGTCATTTTAAATTCCTTAAATTTAACATGAATAAAATACTCCATAAATTTACATCATTTTAACAATTCTCTATATTTTTTGTCCAAACAATGGATTTTGAGTAAGTCATTTTAAATTCTCTCAAAAAATTACTTTCCCTCATTAAAATGCTTCATCCAAACACACTCTTAATGTATTTGTTGCAGTGTTTCACAAACAAGCACATTTCTTCTTTTTTCAAAGAATCTTCATTGGGGTTATCTTCATATTCCTCTACCTTGACTTTGGAAGTGGATACCTTCAAGGAGATGCTCATCTTGTCCACCTTAACCTTTTCTTACTTTTTTCACATTTGCTTCCCTTACTTCGAGTCTATTCAACTCGTGTTCATGCTCAATAAGTTTTCCAAATATAATGGAAATGTCTAGAATTTTAAGATCATTTGACTTTTATATAGTAGTCAATTTTAGTTTCTATTCCCTGCACATATATCTTAACATTTTGTTAGCACAATCTTGGTTACATAAAATCTTTTCTAAATTTTCTAACTTGTTTTTTTTTTTTTTTTTTGATAATCAAAATCAGTAAGGGGATCCAAAGTGGACCAGATTACACAGAGATTGATCTGCAGATGAATAGCAGACCAATACTACACCAGAAAAAATACAAGTTAATCTCCCTAAGGCCTATTGAGCCCCAACACAGGGATTCCACACATATAAATTCAGGGCCTGATGTATTAACATGACAGTTCAGTGCAAGGATTACACTAGGAATGACAGTCACTAATTTGATCCATAGGATACTTATACCAGGCATATAGATCTCTCTTTGCTTTAACTTTAGGATTCAACCCTTTCCAGTTCCATGAAGTAGTAATAACAGATTGGAATATGTCCTTAAAGTCCACTATCGTATCTTTGAAAATGATCTGATTTCTGAACCTCCATATACTCCAGCAAGTCACCAGCCAGAAATAACCCAAAATTTGTCCTCTCCCTAATTGTTTAGCCCACCCCAAAAATGAATCAATGCAGTTATTTTCCATAGGTTGTTCCACACCTAACCACCTTTCAATTTTTTCCAAAGCAGTTTAGTTTTCAGACAGGATGTGAAGATATGAGAAGTATCTTCTACTTCTTGAAAACAGAAAACACATGAGTATTGATGAGGGTCCGAGATTATGTTTATGAGAGCTAGATTCTGACGGGTTGGCAGCTTATTGAGGAACATTCTCCAGCTAAATACTTTCACCCTGATGGGAATTTTCACCTCCCACATACAATTCAGAGCTTCAATTAATCGACAGTTTAGAATCTCAGAATCCAAATTCTGAATCAACTTTAAATAGCAGTCCTTAACACTAAAATTAGATCCAAAGTTACAAGGCCATAAGATAGAATCCTCCACTTGCTGAAGCGAAATTTCCTCAATAGAATGGATTAAATCAACAGCAGCCACACTACTTTCCTCGAATGGAATAATATTACTTCCCACTAAATCCCACTTCCATCTATCACCAATCCATGTTCCACAATCCTTAACCAACACCGACTGATTTGTGGTTGATTCATATAGCTCAGGATATAGATTCTTAAGTGCTGATCCGCCAATCCATTTTGTGTGCCAGAAAAGAGTGTTCCTTCCATTTCCAATTTTCCAAGGAAATAAATTGAAGATTCCTTGAATATTTGTAGAATAACATAACTGAAAAAGGTCCTTCCACCAAGCAGATGCCTGCCTAGGATTATTCAGTGGTTTGTCAGTAAACAGATTACAAATGTCCCTTTCATACTTAGCTTTAATGATTCCACTCCAAATTGCTCCAACTTCATTTGTTACCCTCCATAGCCATTTTACGATGAGTGATATATTAAACATGACAATGTCTTTTATGCCCAATCCACCTTGATTTCTAGGCTTACACACCATGGACCACTTTATCCAAGCCACACTCTTTTTGTTCCAATCTCCAGCCCAGAGGAATCTACGTTGAATAGATTTGATTTCCTTCAAAACTTTGGTAGGAGCCAAATAGAAAGAAAGATAGTGTATAGGGAGGTTGGTTAAGACTGAATTTATTAGAGTCACCCTGCCTCCAATGGATAGGAATTTTCCTCTCCAAGATGATAGTCGTGCCTTGATTGAGTCCATGACTGGTTTCCAGAAAAATGTTGTCTTATGCCTTCCTCCCACAGATAACCCAAGAAATTTGAATGGAAATTTGCCCACTCTACAGGATAGGAACTCAGAAACTGCCTCCACTTTATTCTTCTCAATTCCAATACCAAAAATAGAGCTCTTACTATAATTGACCTTTAAACCAGAAACAACTTCCAAACCTCTCAGAATCGATTTAATCGCCCAAGAATTAGTCCAAGAATCATCACACAAAATCAAAGTGTCGTCTGCAAATTGTAGTAGACTAACAGAGGTGTCTTCGTTAATCTTTACACCTTTCAAAGAATTGTTATTTTCAGCCTTCTTAACAAGCAGTGCCAAGCATTCAGTAACCAGAACAAAGAGAAAGGGTGATAGTGGGTCTCCTTGGAGCAGACCACGGTTTATTTTGAAATCTTTAGATGAACAACCATTAATTAAAACTGAGCCAAAGCTGTTGAAGATAAGACCTTTAATCCAAGCAATCCATCTTGTGGAGAAGTTCATAGCTTCCATGATTTTGACCAAGAAACCCCAATCAATACAATCGTATGCTTTGGAGAAATCAACCTTGAGCATAAATCCTTTTTTCTTTTTCTTGTTCATGAAATCCAAAATCTCATTGGCAACCAATACACCATCGAGTAGTTGTCTGCCAGGGATGAAGGCCGTTTGATTAGCGGACACCAACTTCCCTATAACCCTGCTCAATCTTGCAGTAAAAATTTTGGAGATGATCTTGTGGACGCAACCTATTAGGGCAATAGGCCTGAAATCCCCAAGTGTTTGGGGACTGTCAACCTTAGGTATTAGGACAAAGAACGAAGAACAGACAGATTTTGGAAGTTTAGCATTAGAATAGAATTCATGAATACAGTTGGATATATCCTTTCCTACGATCTCCCGCGTCTTCTTTATGAAATTCAAATTGAAACCATCCGGACCAGGACTCTTGTTGCCATCACATGAGTTTAGTGCCTCTAGGATCTCATCACTTGTGATCGGTTCAGTCAGGATTATGTTCTCCTCCATGTTGAGTTTCTCTAGACCACTCAAATCTAGACAAAACCCTCTCAATGATTTGTTTTTGTATTTCTCCTCAAACTGATCATGTATGTGCTTCTTGACTACCTCAACCTTCTCCTTTTCATTTAATCCAATGTGCAGAGTTGATATGTGATTATTTCTCCTCCTGTTATTGATAATGGAATGGAAGAATTTTGTATTATTGTCTCCATTAACCTGCCAATTTGTTCTAGCCTTTTGGAACAATATGCTTTCTTTAAGAAGTAGGTTCTTTCTAATGTCTTCAATTGACTCAGTTATCTCTTTCAAGATGGTATCAGGAATGTCAGCTTCCAAAGCAGCCATATCGCCCTCTAAATCATTTAGTTTCTCGATGCTCTCTTCAATCTTCAGGTCTAGCTTCCCAAACACATTTATATTCCACCATTTTAGTTTATCTTTAAGATTCTTCATTTTATGATTCAGAACCTTAAAGGCATCACCAGCAATGTGCGTTGACTCCCACACTTCTTTCACAAATTTTAGGAACTCAAGGTGTTCGAACCAGGCATTGAAAGATTTAAAGGGTTTTGGGCCCCAGTTCTCATCACTCAGCACAAAAGAGACGGGTCTATGATCTGATATCTCTCTATTTCCCACCTTCTGATTAACTGCCTTCCACTGTCTACAAAGATCTTCAGATATCACAAATCTATCTAGTCTACTCATACACCGCCCATTGGAATTAAACCAAGTGAACCTGTTGCCTATTACTGGCAAGTCAACAAGCTCCATATCCTCAATAAATAGCCCAAATTCCTCCATCTCAGATGAATTAAACCCTCCCTTACCTTTTCTCTCTTCCCTATTTTTTATTGCGTTGAAATCCCCTCCCAGAATCCAATCCCCACTAGGTAGACAGGATTTGATTCTCACCAGATCACCCCATAATCTCCTTTTATCTCTTAGGTTACAAGATGAATAGATATTAACTATGTATATAGACCTACCTCTGAATAACCCATGCACCCCTAGGTACCCACTCCTAGCAAAACTAGACACAGCCTGAAATGAATTCTTATTCCAAATAGAGATCATACCTCCCGATTGTCCATTCGATCCTGTCGCAGACCAATCAAAATCTCCATTTCCCCAAAAGCTAGTAGCTAGCTTATCATCAATGTTCTAGCATTTTGTTTCTTGTATAAGGCAGAAATCAATTCTCTCCTTCTCGATTAAGTGTTTTATTCTCCTCCTTTTTATGTAGGAGTTGCACCCGCGAATGTTGTGGGTTGTGATATTCATGAAACCCTTATAGCTTTCTCCTTCAAATTCTGAATTCTACCTCTATCCCTTGATTCCAATCCTCTAATAATACTCTCCAATGCTTCATCATCTTCCTCTCCCTCTACTCCAAGTTCCTTTAGCAATGCCCAAACCTTGGTAGGAACATCATCGTATTTCCCCTTAATCCATTCATTACCCATTTCAACATCCCCATCAGATAGTGATTCACAACACAAAATTGAACCACCCGAGTATCTAGACATGCTATCTTCTTTCTGTGGGGATATACAAATTGTATCTTCTTGTTGAACAATTGTGGAAGAGTGTGGTTTAACAATGATTGATGAATGTAATAGTGCAGAATAGTATGAGGGTGCAAACGGGATCTGAATATTTTCGTATATCTCAGACAAAGACTTTTTCTTTCTAATAAAAGATGAAGGCCCAAGAATACAATTGTTATGGGTCGGGTGTGCTTTAGGCCCACAATTCACCACATGAGGTTCAAATTCATTAAAGCCCGAATTCATGGACTTGGGTAAAGCCACGTGATTCACCTCTTCCCTCCTATGTTGACTTGCGCTTTCCACCAAAATCTCAGAATCATGGTTTCCCAACTTCTCACTCCAACCTACTGTATCATGTCCCTTCAAGTCTACTTTTGCTGAATCTTCATTAAATGCTCCGATTTCAAAGGACGAAATAGGTTGGTTTTCGATACCGCTTCCAAGAACTACCTTTTGGGCTATCACTAGATCCTTTCCCAAGTTGTCAGAATCATGATGAACTCCTTCTTGTACGATATTGATGTTCCCAATGTCTGGCCCCTCTCTGTCCTCGCCGCCCTCTTTTGAATTTTCAGATTTCCGATGAGTTCCATTCTCTCTCCTTGTTTCTCCTCCGTTGACTGAGTTTCCACCATCGTTTTCTTCCTCGTCGGATTCATCTTCAGTCTCATCCACAAAGGATTCATCATAATCCAAATCGGAATCCACTGAGCCCTCCTTGCGTTTGTAAAACACTATTCTTTTAGGCCCATGGTTGTCCTCTAAAACTTTGATGCAGAATAACATCCCATTAATTTCCACATTAATCACCTCATTAAGCTTGCTGGTATATTTAGTCCTGATCAGCACTCTAGCAACGTCAAACTTTGAATGTGATTCTGTTTCCTCATCGCAGTGAATAAATTCTCCAACCCTACTGAATATGAATTTAAAAAAGTCATTTCTCCATGCGTGACATGGAATACCATAACATTTAACCCACGTAAGCCGGTTTTTATCGACTTCAGTAGGAGACCATTGTCTAATATCAGTGAACCATCTTGACAACCAAGCTTCCTCCTCCTTAATCAAAGTCTTAACAGCATTTTCTTCAAGGTATTCTAGTAAACACATCTTAGCTCCCATAGGGGTTATTTTAATGTGAAAAAATCCTTCCCTATTAAAGATCTCTTGGATATTATACGCATTCCCAGGCAGCTTAACATCCCCCACAAATGCCTCGTTAAACCTCTTGATATCCTCATCCTGAACTTCAAACGATAAGCCTGTCCAGTTGGGTTTGTTCAGCTTGGAATCTCTCTTGATATCTTTAAACTGAGGTTTCAAATTTAATCTTCCTGCATCAACCACATCTGCATATGATTTACCCATTATGTTCTTCTCCCCTACCCTTCTGTCTTTATAAATTCTTGTCCCTGCGTTTTTCTGTTGTCCCTAGCTGGTAATTCTGTCTTGCATCGCTACTCTCCTAAACCTTGGTTTGTTAACAAATAATTTGCTACCGTTGATTTGGATATTGTCTAATGTCAAGGCCAAAGATCTCTCGTCTTCCACACCTCTGAATCTCACAAATCCAAATCGATTTCCTCTGATTTGCATTGTATTTTTCCGGGAACTCTGTAAAGAAGAAGGAGGTTACATCTTCAATATTCTCTTCGTTTTTCCCTCTTCTGTCAGTCCATATTGACACCCTAATATTTTCTTTCCCACGGTTCCTCCTCTTGACCGTCTCCCAATCCATGTTGACCCACTATCACTTAGTATTCACTCCCCTCTTATCAACGGAATCCTTAGATTCACCCCAAAACACGAGCCAAGTCCCCTTGCCCTAAAGCAAGGAGTTTAAGCCGAAGACTAATGTATAGGATGAACCAGATACAAGACCAAGAGCAGAAGAAATAATTCCTTGTCTTTATTAGACCCCACATAATAATCTTTTTAATACAAGAGAAAAAGTTTAAGCCATCAAATTATACAAACACAAAAACCTTTCAAGTTTCAATCTCTTCCTATCTAGTTCCTATGGAAGATTTTCAGAAATCAAAATCTATTGCAAATAGCCATTAAATTATGCAACTAGAAAACTACTATGGACCACCAAAACCTTATGATCTAAGAAGCTATAACTCTTCCTATGTACAAAGTTCTAAGGATTTGAAGTTGAAGAAAGGTAAGAGCTTTTCATCTGGTTCATCTTTTTCGAAGTCTTTGAGCTTTGTAAATGATCCTGAAACAAAGTGCATCTGCATGGAAGTTACAGTTTGACCATACTCAATACATAATAGCTTATATTCTTCTGTTAACGTGTTAAATTTAGATTGTTTGACATCTTCAGTTCCCTCATTGAGGACTTGAAGAATGTCTCGTACTGAGGACTTGAAGAGTGTCTCGTACTGACTTAGCCATTTTACAATGTGAAATAAAGAAAAATACATTAGCGCTCAAGAAAAAAATGAGTATATTTCTAACTTTCAAATCGTAAAAGGCTTATTTAGTCTCTTCATCGTTCTATTATTTAGGAGGTTAGTTAATTTCAATGTCATCGATGATACTCTTTGAAACAAAAAGATCATCATCGATTACAACCCAAAATATTTTATCTATTGACATTAAGTGAACAAACATGCACTATTTCTAGTATGTATAGTTTCTCCCTTGAATATGGGTGCTTTATTATACACCCATTTTGGATCTCCCTTTTCCATATTCACAACTTTTGAGTTGGAATACATTGTTAAAAAAACAGCTCTAATGTCAATTGTTAGGTTGAATATAGGAGCATAATAGTCTAGAAGGGGGTTGAATAGACCTCCTAATAAAAATTCACTTTAAAAAATTTTCAAAATGGAAACTTTATGGTTCATGTATTGCTTAATAAATAGAAAATATAATGAAAAATAGATTTATTAAGTTGCAAGTCGCTAACATACAATGTGCTAATTAGTTGAATTTGATTCACAATGAGATATTTGGAATGAAATTTTATTAATCGAATGGAAATCTAACATTACATATTTAAACAAATATAATCAATAGAAAAAATATTCATCTAACAAGATCTAACACATAACTATGCTTAAACATTAATACTAGGAGTGTCAACACATAACTATTCTTAAACATTAATACTAGCGGTGTCAAAACAAATCATAATACTAGGGGTGTCAACACATAACTATGCTTAAACATTAATACTAGCGGTGTCAAAACAAATCTTGCCCGCTGGTCGTAACTGTTTTGCCCACACGTTTTTAGACGTTTTTGCAGGACAATACAAGGTTATATGGTCACTCTTTAACATGTTTACCCCTTTTTTTTAGGTTCTTACGAATGTATGCATTAACATCCCATTTTTTTGTAAGTTCTTACAAATGTATGCATTGACATAAGGATTGAAACTATTCATATTAGTGCAATGTGTCATCATTGCTTGCAACTAATCCAACGAAAACTATACACAAATTTCAGAGTATATTAGTTCGATGTGTCATTATTACATTCAAAGAGTATTTGATGTGTCATTATTGCTTGCAACTAATCCAACGCAAACTATACACAAATTTCAGAGTATATTGTATTTTTTTTAAACTAACACACTTTTTCAAAAAAAATTCCAAAAAAATCAAGTTTTCAAACTATTTACAGAAATGGCTGGGTTTGAAAACAGGATATTAGGGTGGCGCCATATGAAATTGCGCCTCAGTTAGAGGCCACAAGTCATTTCATATGGCGTCTCAGGCCATATAGTTGCCCTAGGAAAATTTCCTGAGGACAAGCCATATGAAATGGCGCCTCAGGGCATTTTCTTTTTTTCTTTTTTAAATGTTTGTTTTTAAATTTGTGCAGAGGGCACGGTTAGGAACAGTAGAAAAAGAGTGTAGGCATGCATTGTTGAGTCATGCAGAGTGTGATCTTGTCAATAGTGTAGCCATGCAGAGTTGTGTAGGCATGCAGTCTTGTGTGGTCATGTCAAGGATAGTGTGTAGGCATGCAGTCTTATGTGGTCATGTCAAGGATAGTGTGTAGGCATGCAGAGCAGCACATGGCTCTTTAGCAATGCTTTTCTAAAGCAATTAGACTAAAGAGAGACGTTTCTTGTAATATTTTTCTGCCTATTAATACACATGAAATATACATCTTATCATCGCTTACATTCAAACCATTTACAATCTGCAAACTATTTTTCTTCCAAACTTTAAAGTTTGTAACCCATTTCTTCCTAACACAAATTCAGATATGGCTCAAAGACCACAATACTTGATAACTGCACATATCCTTGGTGAGATATTTGATTGTCCAATGAGTGGTTTCAATTTTAGGGATACAGAAGTGACTAGGTTTTTAATTGATAGAAGAATAAATTTCTATCATTTGAAATCCCGGTTAGAGAAGAAATTGCAGTGCGGTCCTGTTGGGCAAATTATATTCAAAAATCCTATCTTTTTTTAGGGGCATGTTGTGTGCAAATTTTTTCAGATGAAAATACGGGATGATGAAGATGTGCGTAATATGTTTCTTAGCCATGAGCATTCCGGTTTCAATGAGGTTGAGTTATATGTTACGTTACAAAATCAACCATTGTCTCAACAACTTGAGGTATCGCAGGTTTTCAACGATTCTGACAACGAATAAGCTGAGGTGGATGCAGTTGACGAGGAGGAAGAAGAAGCGGAGGACGTTGTTGACGAAATGATAAACGGAGACGAGGCAGACCAATTGCCAGACAGTCATGTTTATCGCCCACCCCAACACATGACAACACTAAGCCTAGGCGACGATCACCCATCAACAGATATTATTTACGACCCATACAAACAGACGGATGAAGTACTAAAAGTTGGAGACAATTTTCGTACAAAAGAAGATTGTGTTCGAGCAATTAAACAATACCATATGACCTTGACTGCAGATTATAGAGTCGATCGAACAAATCCAACTCTATACAAGATCTACTGCCGCAACGAGGCCTGCCCCTTTAGACTAATGGCATCTTTCCGGAAGTGAAGTGATTCCTAGAAGATAGGGTCAATGGGTCCGGAGCACACTTGCATACTAACCAATCCAAGTCAGCATCATCGCAAGCTCGGCTCTCAGATGATCTGCAACGAAATTCTATCAATCGTGAGCGACAACCCTTCTGTGAAAGTCAGTACCATCATAACTCATATGGTGCAAAGATACAACTATACTCCCTCGTACAGGAAGGCGTGGATTGCTAGGACGAAGGCGGTTGAAAGGATTTTTCGAAATTGGGAGGACTCTTAGAAAGAACTCCGAAGATACCTCGTCGCCCTAAAACAATATGCTTCAGGTAATGTTGTCTTGTTAGAGACGTTGCCGGCATATACGCCTGACGGGAATTGTGTAAGTGGAAATGGCATTTTCCACAGACTCTTCTGGGCGTTTGAACCATGCATCAAAGGATTTACGTTTTGTAAACCTATAATTCAAATTGATGGAACATGGTTGTACGGAAAATATAAGGGCACGCTACTAATGGCCGTGGCACAGGATGGCAACATTAACATTTTCCCTATCGCATTCGCTCTAGTTGAAGGGGAGACTACTGGAGGTTGGAGTTTTTTCTTAAAAAATCTCCGACAATATGTTGCTCCCCAACCTGACGTATGTCTGATCTCCGATAGGCATCTCTCAATCGATAGTGCTTACAATAATCCTGATAACGGCTGGAAGGATCCTCCATCGAGCCACGTGTATTGCATTAGGCACATTGGGCAAAATGTCATGCGGGCGTTCAAAGACAAGAGCCTACGTTCAGATACTACCGGGACGAGATCAGACAAACAAACCCAGAAGCATTGAGTTGGGTTGATAACATACCACGAGAGAAGTGGACAAGGGCGTATGACAATGGGCGGCGATGGGGCCATATGACAACAAACCTCGTTGAGTCTATGAACTCAGTATTCAAAGGCATCCGGAACCTAACGATAACCGCTCTTGAGAGGTCAACTTATTTTAGGCTCGTTGTGCTCTTTGATACCAGACGTACTAAGTGGGTTTCGGTCATACAATCTGGGCTGCTGTTTATTGACTATTCCATGGCATTCATGAAGGACGAGGCAGGAAAGGCTAACACACACGTCGTCACAGTCTTCGACCATTTTGTAGGACACTTCAGTATTGTAGAGTCTATTGATCACAACGAAGGATTGCCTAGGGGATCTTATTGAGTGGAACTAGATAGGAGTTGGTGTGACTGTGGAAAGTTTTAGGCATTTCGTATGCCTTGCTCCCATGTCATAGCAGCCTGTTCCAAGGTCCGACTGGACCCAACCAACTATCTCCATGTTCTTCACCAAGTCAGTACTCTATGTAATGTGTATCATAAAAGCTTTCAAGTAGTCGCAAAGGAGGACTACTAGCCTATATACGAAGGCGAAATTGTGTGGCATAACGACTTGATGCGAAGAAATAAAAAGGGTCGCCCTATCAGCAGCCGGATTCAAACGGAGATGGATACAGGTGAAAAAATGGTGAGGTTGTGTAGTTTGTGCCGCCAGCCAGGCCACAATCGCACTAAGTGTCTAAATGTATTAGGTCCTAGCACAGCGGCATAATTACTTATGTAATCTTGTTTATTTATAATAAGACCAAATTTCATTTCATTGATGGCATATATAACTCAATACAACAACATAACAAACTTAAACGAAGCATCACTTAACGAAACCTATTACCAAATCATAAAATAACAATAACAATAATAATAACAATAACAATAACAATAACAACACATAAAAGCAGCTTATCTAGGCAATTACAACCATCAACTTAATTTCCTGTTGTAACATCATCATCATGAGGACGCCAGCATCATTTTGCACTTTCCTCCAACTCCGGGTGACTCCGTCTGGACCAGACTTCTCAACCTGCCTCTCTATCTTCCTGATCTTTTCACCTGCCTGAAATTCTTCTGGTAGCCAGCAGCGAAGTTCCCTGTGCAAATGCTCCAACGTCTGGGTGTTCCAGAGTAGCATCTCCAACGGAGGCTTGACAGCTGAATATATAACTAGGGCATTTCGTTTCATCAGTGGAAACTCTGGCCACTTTTCCTCCGTTGCTGATGACGACGAGGGCCGGCTATTTGAGGATGAAGACATCATGTTGAGTAAGGGAGATTTTGGGAGAGTTTAGGATATTGGTGAGGGAAGGGAGGCAATTAGAGTTTGGGTGACAATTGTTGTGCAAAAACAAGTGAGGGGGAGCCCTTATTTATAAGCACAGCATAACATATAAAATAATATAATTTTTAGTATATTAAAAAAATATAAATTAAACATAAAAAAAATTTAAAAAAATAATAATAATAAAATGGCCTGAGGCGCCATTTCATATGGCTTGACCTCGGGAATTTTTTTAGGGCAAATAAAATGGCCTGAGGCGCCATATGAAATGGCTTGTGGCCTCTAACTGAGGCGCCATTTCATATGGCGCCACCCATGTATTGGGTTTTCAAACCCAGCCATCTCTGTAATTAATCTGAAAAGTTGGTTTTTTTGGAATTTTTTTTTGAAAAAGTGTGTTAGTTTAAAAAAAATTCGAGTATATTAGTTCGATGTGTCATTATTACATTCAAAGAGTATTTGATGTGTCATTATTGCTTGCAACTAATCCAATATCCAATGACAAATCATTGAAAATTCCTTAATCTCTTCTACTTATTTGAGGATCACAATTGTCTCAGTTACAAAAACTTAATAGTTATCTTTTCAAACTATAGTTCTATGCTTCATCTTGAGTGAGTTAATATAATTGTTGTCATCACTCGCTAGATATGTATCCAAAGGTTCTGCAAGTGTTAAAAAAGGGAAAGGAAACATTAGTAGTCTGATGTTTCATTATTCTATCTAGTTTAAAAAACTGAAGAACAAAATATTAGCTTTGAACCTCTAAGTTTCACCTTTCATATTTGACATGCAGTCAATGCAACTGGACAATTTTTCCACTCCCAATGCATGCAGTCAATGCTCCCTAACATACCTGGAAATCCTCGTACCTCTCCCATTTGCATTAGGCGTTCAATGTCTTCATAGTTTGGTCTTCGCAAATATTATGCACCAAAGATGCTGATCACTCCTCTTGTAAAGTTATCAACACATTTTAGTGTCGTGGTTTCGTCAATTCTCAAATATTCATCCACACTGTCAGCAGATGTTCCATATGCCAACATACGGATAACAGCAGTGCATTTCTGTAATGGTGAAAGACTTGCCCTACCTGTTGCATCAACCATCATGCGAAAATATTTATTATGTTGACCTAGAGCTTCAACAATACGAAGGAACACATGTTTATGCATTCGGTACCTTCTACGAAACTGCTCATTTGTGTATACCGGAGTTTCTAAAAAATAATCTTTGAACAATCGATCATGACCCTCTTCACGATTCCTCTCTATATGCCTTCTTTAACGTCTAGGCCTTCTAGAAATCGAGGCTTCTTCTTCCATAAACAACCTCACAAGCTCTTCATCCATGTCATCATTCATATAATCCATGAACATTTTTGCAATGTGGGAAGGATTGGAAGGATCCATGTGAAAGAAGTTTGATATTTAGTATAAGATGATAACAAATTGTAAAGAATGCAAGATGTTAGTGTGCATATTAATACTATTTATAAGACTACTCTGAATAATGACTAGTTTGACTTTGAATAACGGCTAGTTTGAATAACGGTTAGTTTGACTAACGGCTAGTTGGAATAACGGCTAGTTTGAATACATAATCATACTAATTAAGTTCAAAATACATAATCATACTAATTAAATCCAATAAATCTAATCATATCAATTAAGTCCAAAATACATAATCTTACTAATTAAGTCCGTATTTTTCTCTAATCATGTCGCACAACATTTCATGAGCTTGTAGTTGTCTTGTATCCATATTTGATGTATCTTTTGAGAGTATTTGCAGATCATTCATCTTCAATCTTTCCTCAGCACTCTCAGCCTTCTTAATCTTTGCATCAACCTTTTTTCTCTCTATCTTAACTTTCTCACCCTCAATGCGTGCATAGTCCCGTGCAAACATTAACATCAAATCAATTTTTTTTAAAAAGTCATCTTTCAAAGAATCATATTTGACATTGGGAGTAGAAGACATTTCCACAAGCTTTTCTTTCTCCTTCCTTTTGGCTGCCTTTTGACCGATTGGACGACGAGACAAAGTAGGTGATGATGGATCATGTTCGTTGCTCACTTGTGGATTAGAAGATGAAGAATATGCTCCTGAAGCCGAATTCTTTGTTCTTTTTGTAGAAGCTTCTGATGAACCTGCTTGCCATTTAGGTTCATCTTTCAATAATCTTCATGCAGCTTCAAAAGTAAACTTTTCACCTTTATCTTGGAAATAGATTTTATATGCAACTTGCATGATATTGCTCTCGGAACTCCCACTTTGTTGTGTAGACACAACTTGTTTGTAGCATCCAACAAACTTCTGAACAGATGGATTAATTTTGTGCCATCGACCTTTTAGTTGCGTCGGTTTTCTCTCATTGTAATTGATGTCACGATGCTTGTTGTAAGCTTCACTGATCCTCTTCCAAAAACTATCTCCTTTTTTATCAGCCCCAACAATTGAATCCTTTGAAACGTTAAGCCATGATTGAATGAGAACTTCATCATCTTTTTGTTGGAACCTTTGTTTATGCGTATTCATAACATGCACGGATGCAACTTGTTCACCAAGGTTAATAGTTTCCAAACTATCTTGAGTGCAAAATTGTGGTGTTTCACGTTCATCATCATTTGATTGTGCAACACTACTACCTATTTGAGTCCCATGAGGCATATTGGGATTAGTTTATTGAGATTTAAATTGTTGATATTGATATGGATAAGGTGGTGTATGAGTAATTTTCAAAGTGTGGAATATTTTGTGGATTCGGAATGAACTGGGAGTTTTGAAAATGTGGATGTGAATTTGAGATAAAATGTGCATTTCCAAAGTATGGGTTGTTTTGTTGATTTGGAATAAAAGAAGGACTATCACCATTTTGCATAAAATTAGACCAAAAGCTATATTGATTGGGATCCATTGACAAATAAATGTGAAGAAGAAAAAAATTTAAAATGAGATCAAATCAATAGTTCAAAATTAAACTAGTTGTAAATAAAATATTAAATCAAATGTTTTTTTATTTATACTAGTAGTTATTAAATATTATAATAATTAAAATAATATTAGTTTTATCATCAAAACCAACGCATCTTATCATTTTTTTAATAATCATTTTATTAAAAACTGCGCATTACATAAATAAGACACTTTTTATGAGACTGAAAAAGTATTATATTAGTGATAATAAATAATAATATCAATTAAATATTATTAAAAGAGAACAATAAATTGTTTGTTACCGCTGGAAAGCCTTTTTGCCAAGAGAAAGGCTTCACATGTAAAATACTAGGGGTGGACAACGGTCGGAATCAGACGGTTCCGGACTGAAAATCCTCATCCGAAAAAAACCATCGGCGGTAAAACTTTAACCCACCTCCGACCGTTTGGGTGTTCGGTTAACTCAGCTAGCGGATTTCACGAATAACGATTTACTCGGTTTGGTTTAAACGGGTTGAAGAAAAAGAGTAAAGAAGAAGAAGACGCCATTATCATTGAAGATAACCACCCTAAAATTCAAACTCAAGCTGAGTTGAAATGGAAATATGTAAAAGAAGATGTCAAAAATACTATAGTATTTGAACTTTCAACAACAAACATAATAAGAGTCAATTAGAGACAAGTTTTTGGTTTTGTCTCTCTTCACCTTCTTTTACATACAGTGAGCAGAAGAAAATATTAGAAATGTTCAAATATTTCTGTAAACTATAAGAAGTAGAGAAATCATAATAAAGTATAAAAGTATAATTAAAACTGTAATTTCCAAGAAAAATTTAATGATTACAGCTACTAGTAGCTTAGACTTATTAGCTTAGACTTATTAATGCATATGTAACTTTTGGCTCATATTTTATTTTAAGAATAATATATTATTATGACAAGATGTGGGTCTCAATACCAACTGTAATATTGAGTCAATTTATTGCTTAAGCTATAATAAAAAATTGTTGCTGATGAAATTAATTCGGACGGTTATGGTTTTCAATGGGTTTATTTTTGTCATCCAAATTCGACCGAATAAACTCATGTATAATCGAAAAATAGTGGTTATGGTTTTCAATGGGTTTATTTTTGTCATCCAAATTCGACCGAATAAACTCATGTATAACCGAAAAATAGTGATTCATTGAGTCAATTTATTGCTTAAGCTATAATAAAAAATTGTTGCTGATGAAATTAATTCGGACGGTTATGGTTTTCAATGGGTTTATTTTTGTCATCCAAATTCGACCGAATAAACTCATGTATAACCGAAAAATAGTGGTTATGGTTTTCAATGGGTTTATTTTTGTCATCCAAATTCAACCGAATAAACTCATGTATAACCGAAAAATAGTGATTCATTCACTGACAACTTTAACCGATTCGTCCGCGTCTACAATTTGCTCTCGGTTCTTATGGTTTCGGACGGGCTCGGTTCTTTTGTCCAGCCCTACTCATTATACTCTTGACAACATAACATTGAATTGCATTTTGAAACCGTTAATCATGCTCTTAGTTCGATGTGTCATTATTATTTGATGTGTCATTATTGCTTGCAACTAATCCAACGCAAACTATACACAAATTTCAAAGAGTATATTAGTTCGATGTGTCATTATTACATTCAAAGAGTATTTGATGTGTCATTATTGCTTGCAACTAATCCAATATCCAAATGACAAATCATAGAAAATTCCTTAATATCTTCAACTTATTTGAGGATCACAATTGTCTCAGTTACAAAAACTTAATAGTTATATTTTCAAACTACAGTATATAATTGTTGTCATCACTCGCTAGATATGTATCCAAAGGTTCTGCAAGTGTTAAAAAAGGGAAAGGAAACATTAGTAGTCTGATGTTTCATTATTCTATCGAGTTTAAAAAACTGAAGAACAAAATATTAGCTTTTGAACCTAAGTTTCAACTTTCCTATTTGACATGCCATCTTGGGCTTCACTGCTGAGTTTATCCATCTATTCAAACTTGATGTATCCTTAGCTTCAATGCTGAATCGTCCATCTATTCAAACTTGATGTATCGTTAGCTTCAATGTTGAGTTAGTTGATGAATTCAAAATTGATGTGGTAGTAGAATATATAGTGTTACACTAAATAATTTATAAAGATGTTCAAGGATTGATTGCAGACTTTATTGGAATCATCTTTAACATATTCAATGTAAGAGCTCATAATGATAAGAATTAGTTTTTCAAGAACTTAAAATTCATTCATTTCAGTTTTCACAATGCAAATGTTTCATGAAGTTTTATAGTATAGAAGCAGTCTTAGAACTCTCCCAAGCTTCAAAAACTATCAGTGTGGCACATGCACATCCAAGGCAAGAAAAACAAGATCCTATGGTTATCAAATGCATGGTGTGAAGAGTTGTCAAATGCATAATGATAGATGCTTTGATTTTAATGTAAATACCTATATCTAAAGAAAATTCATCATCTAAAGATGAAGAGAAGTATAATGAATGTATTATTACAAAAGATAGGATGATGAGGTCCATTAAAGTACACTTGCATGGTTGCATTTGCTCTCACTGCAACTGAAAATTTTCATGGTGAGGAATCTCAAACATGAAACATACTCTGAACCTGTTAAATTAAGAATTTCATTAAAAAAACCAATAATCAACCATGCATGATGAGATGAATTCATTGAACAAGAATGGAACTTGTGTATTGGCTGACAAACCAACATTTCAAGCTCGCACATCAACATTCACCCAAAACAACCAAAGAACAAACTTCCAAGAAGAAAATTCTCAAGTTGTTCTGAGTGAATGTTGATGTGATCTACATACAACCAGATCAAATCAGCCCTTATACACATAATCACACATTGCATGCACTTAATATTGTATAGAACAAAGTCACAAAGTATCAGAGACATATCTACAAACATCTACCATGCATGAAAAAACATTCATAATCAATGTACATGCATCAACATCAACCATTGAAATTACAATAAACTCATATTTATACAAAATATTAACACAAATGCAATACTGTTTGTGTAAATGTATGGGTCATACTGGCAGCAAAAACATGAGAAGTTAGATCTGCAAAGCGGTTCCCAAAAATTTGATTTTGCACTTATAATTAGGCCAAAGATAACATTTTTCAATTACACAGCCTTTTTCCAGTTTAGTGCAGAATCTAATCAAACCATAAAAAAAATTAAAGTAATAACAACAACATAAACAACCTTAACATAAATCAAATATGTTTCAAACAAATAAGTTGAAAAGGAATGACAATAGTAAACAACAACAGCAACGACATGCAAATTAGGTGGTGAAACCGCAAAGTTTCTGTGACTCGGTGAGGGGGTTCAAAGGTTGTTTTTCTTTGATGGGATTTGGAGCTGCTATGAAATTTGATATTGATGGGTGCTGAATGAAGGAGGAGGTTGGAATTTATAGGTGGGAGAATGGAGAAATTAGGGTACCTGTATTTGGGCCTATTAGGGTAGTTGGGCCGAGATTTTAAGAGCTAATAAGCCCATTTTGGGTTTCTTGGAAAACTTACTACATACTACATAGGACACAATTGTTTCCCTTGCATATCAACACGTGTGGAGGATAACCTGGCAATGCAACCTATGTACTTATCACTAAGGATTGGATTAGGATTGTGTGATTTTTTTTGGGGGAAAATAATTTTGGATCAATTTTGTCCGCTCGATATATCTAGCCGTCAATAATAAGTTATGTGTACGTAAATTTATTTTAAAAATTTTAGAATTAAAATACATCACTAATTAGAATTAGCAAAACGGGCGACCCGCCGTATCTCACCCCATCATAAATCCGCCAAAACAAAAAGCGGGGCCGGCAAACCCGCCAAATAAAAATAAATATAAAAATCTAGTTTGCTAAACTAAGATGATAGTTTGGCGGACGGCGGGTTTATCCGCCTACTTTTTATTTTTATAGTTTATTTTTTTAATAGATTAATAGATTTGTTTTTACGTTTCAATTAAATTTTTCACTTATTTTTTAAAACAATTTTTATAAAACATTTTTTAACAAATTCAACTTCAAAAAATATTGCATATATTCTCAAATAAATGTATAAAATAAAACCATCAAGAATTGAAATTACTAAAATTAACTAAAAATATGCGGATTTAAAGTGGTACAAGCTAAACGAATATGTGCAGTGAATTTTCACTGACGGCGAGCTTTAACGGGTGACGGTTTTTAGCAGGGTGAACTTTGATGGCCGACGGATCCAAAATCTCAACCCAACCCACCATTTTTTTACGGGTGCGCAAGACCCAGCTACGATTTGTTTTACCACCCCTATCACCAACATCCAAATAAGAAAGACACGCGGCAAGTTTAAAAACTTGTTTATCTTCACCCACCGTCTTCAATGGAACCATGACAAGCTAAATCCTCCAATAAAAAATCGTATAACTAAAACATAATGGACTTAAAACATGGAGGGAAAAATGTACTATCAACACCAAGAAACAATCCATGTTCTTGAATCTAAGTCTCATTAAAGTTATTTGTCAACTATGAAAACAAATTTTCATTACAAAAATAACAGGGAAGATGTCAGTGAATAACAATGATTTTCAACTTCAACCACACTTTTTTGGATTTAAATTAATTTTGACATAAATTTAAATTAAGCATTCAAGATTATGAAGTTCCAAAATTAAAAGAAGGGGGAGACTAAAAAGAATAGGACATCAGCAGTCCTCAATTTTCATCTTTTGAAATATAATTTTTCAAATGCCACAAATTTTGTATTTTAGTGCAATTTTTTAATTTTTTTTTTACCTTCCATCTTGGAGTCAGACACCCAGGGTCCGCCATTCAGAATAGAGCACTTTTTTTTTAATATATTTTTTGACTTTTTTTAATTATTTTATAATGGTTTATTAATATTTAAATTAATAAAAAATTATTTAAGAATACTATATTAATTTCAAAAATTTTTCAATTTTTTTAAAAAAATATTTAATAATTAATTGTGTTTAGAAATATAATTTTTATTAAAATATAATATGGAATACTAAATATTATTAAAATACAATTTAAAAAAAAAAAACTCATAAATAATATATAAAATTTTAAATTACAAGTAGATGATGCCATAATAAAAAAATTAGGCTTAATTGCAATTTTGGTCTCCCTATTTTCATTTTTTTGACTTTTGGTTCCTCTATTTTAAAATTCAGAATTTTGATCCCTCTATTTTTAATCCCCTATTTTAAGTTTTATTTTGGATTTTAGTCTCATTTTCAATTTAAAATTCTGAATTTTAAAATAGTGGGACCAAAAATAGAATAAAATATAAAAATAGGAAGACCAAAATTTCAGATTTGAAAATATCAAAACTCAAAAAAAATGAAAATAAGGGGACCGAAATTGCAATTAAGCCAAAAAAAATAATTTCTACGTTGATTCGGATCTTCAACAACGAAATGACTACCGATTTCACATCTTGCAGAAACCCAAACTCAGTGACCACAACCTAATTGTTCTGTTGAAGCAAGTGGATTGCGGGCGGATATGTAGAGGTTGGGAAAACGGGTGTTTGATTAGGGTAAATTTCAAATGGCTCAAAATTCTAAAAAAAGTCATGTTGAGGAAATTCGTTAAATATTTGTGTGAGTTGGGTGGGGTTTGGGGCTGAAGGTTCAATGGTTGCGACATAATAGTCAGACATATCGAATGTTCATGATGGTTGATTGGTATTTGAGTAATCAAAGTTTTGCGGTGGGATTGGTGTGTGGCATCGTGGGGGGCGGAGGCATGGTTGTTGTTGGGATTGGTATGTGTAGTTTGTTTGTTGTTGCGGTGTTTGGTATGTGTAATGGGTTGGTGTATGTTGTGTTTGTGTTTGGTAGTTTAGTTGTTGGTATGATGTATGTTGTGTTTGGGTTTGGTAGGGATGGGTATATTAATTTTGTGGTTCGTTTTGGTTGGATGTGGATGCTTGGGAATATTGAGTTTGGGGGTATTGGAAATGTGGTTGTGGTGGAGTCAGCACAAGTGATGTAGAATACTGCTGATGGGGGTCAATTAAGAATTGTTCTATTGATGCGTATTGTTATGTAAGCCTATGTAATGCATTCAAATACTCTTGAGTTGGCTTCATTTCTCCCTGAAACGGTACCCAGTCAAGCATAGTTGGCGTCTATTTGCCAACGATCTTATTCAGCTCTATTTAAAACCATGTGGTTGTACTTCTATGACTCTTTGCATAGTCATGGTATGGTGTTCTTTGAGGCATTTAGGAGGGTTGGGTATTTCTTAATAATACCCAAATTGCAATTTAACCTTATCTGACTTATGCATTTCAACTATCCATAAGCAAAAGATATGTGTTGTAGCACTCCAAATCAAGTTGTCGTCATTCTCTAATGGTGGTTATCCAAGATATGACCTCCATATAAACTGTTAATGTATAAATAATCAATATCAGTGTAACAAATAGTTATAGGAATATAAAAAAAAAGTAACGGTACTTATATTACGTTGTCTGGCGACATGCGATCAATGTAGAAACGGTAACTAGTGAGATGATAGCGAGGGTTGTGAGAGCAATTTTTCTTCTTCTTGTTGTCTGCAACCCATCTAAAAAAATAGAAAATAAATTGAAAAAATTAACATATTGAAAATTACAAAGAAATCTCATAGTAATACAAAATATTGAGAAAATGTATAGGTCATACTGGCAGCAAAAACATGAGAAGTTAGATCTGCAACGCGGTTCCCAAATTTTTTGATTTTGCACTTATAATTATGCCAAAGATAACATAGTAAGATTCAAAACTGTAAAATGAAAAAATGAAGCAGCACATGTTTCAAACAACTAAGTTAAAAGAGAAATACAATTATAAACCACAACAAGACATGTTAATCAGTGGGTGCTTCAAAGGTTGTGTTTCTTTGACAGGAATTGAAGCTGCTATGAAATTTGATGAAATATTGATGGTTGTAGAATGAAGGATGAGGTTGGAATTTATTGGTGCGAGAATGGAGAAATTAGGGTAGTTGTATTTGGGCCAAATATATGGTTAGGTTGAGATTATAAGAGCCTAATAAATTCATCTTGAGTTTGTTGATAATTTTAAGAGATAGCTCTTCCCACCCTTAGTTGGTAAAGAGTCACCATTCAAAAACTTAAAAATGAGTCGGTCTCCCGATACTGCTATTCACATCAAAATGTCTGGTAAGTAAATTACTTTTATTTTGTCAAAAATAAATATAGAAGCTAACATTCGTATTGATTAAATGGTGAGTTTGTAGGTTAAATTTTGAACTAATTCATATGACACACTTTAAACTCAATATAGTATGTTTATTTCACAACTAAAGGATATTAGAGATATTAACTTTTGAATTAACCATCATAACAATAAATTTCGGGTTAACCATCATAACAATAATTTCTCTCTTGAGCATTATTTTTGTTATAAATTTGACATATTTTAATAAATATTATATAATTTAATCAAGTCATACATTTATCACAAAATACTATCAAATTTATTTCAAACTTATGATTTTCACACAATATGTTCTAGAATTTTTTCGAGTTTAATCCCTTAAGTGAAATCAAACTTGTTTTATTTACTAAATTTCACAGTAAATAGTGTCCGAGAGTGAGTTCGAACCCAAGACTTCTGGTTAAGTTAGAAGAGACTCTGTCATCTCATTCAAATGCTCTTGGGTTACTAATTAAAAATATTGAAAGACTCATAAGTTGTGGAAGACTTTAAATTTGTAAAAAAAATGAAGAAGACTTTGAATATGTTATTGTGGTATTTGGATCGAACTCTAGTGCCGACAATGGTAGATTCATGGTTCGACATGAATTGTGCATGTTGTAGTCGAAGTTTGTTCAAGCATGCTGTCGAAATATGTTAGCTTTATATTTAAGTTAGAATGTCAAATTATGCCTTGCTTGTAAGCCCAATTATTAAGTTAGCTTGTAGCCTAAGTTAGTTTAGTATTCTATAAATAGACTAGTTCTCCCAGGTTGTTGAGAGAGGTTAATTGTTGGTATTCACTTGTAATCTTTGAACCCTTATTGAGAAAGCAAATAGTAAAACACTTTAAACCAATTCTTATTCTTCTTCTTCCTTCTTCTTTATCTTTCTTAAAACCAAATAGGATTTCTTGTGTTGTTCAAGAAACTCAACCTTTATCTCATAACTTGTTTTGTTATTGACGACATCGTTTTACAACAAACTGGTGCGGTGAGCGTAGAGGAGACGATGTCATCAACAAATTATGAGATTGAGAAATTCACCGTTGTGAATGATTTTGGTTTGTGGGGCTTGAAGATGCAAGCCCTTCTTGTTTAACAGGGTTTGTTAGAAGCGTTGAAAGGATCAGAGAATATGGACGTTGCCCTATCGGAGAAGGAGAAGACAACAATGATAAAAAAAGCCCACGTTGCCATATGGAGGTTGCCCTATCGGAGAAGGAGAAGACACCAATGAGCCTTGTTGATAAGGTTATGTGGTGTATTTCAAGGAGAAAACTGCAGCTAGTATGTGGACGAAAATTGAAGGTTTGTACATGACAAAATCGTTGGTTAATCGCCTCTACCTGAAGCAAGCTTTGTATTCATTCAAGATGAGTGAAGACAAAGCCTTGATTGAGCAGCTGGATATGTTCAACAAGTTTATTCTTGATCTTGAGAATATCGAGGTCAAGATTAATGATGAAGATCAAGTGTTACTGGTGTTATGTTCTTTACCTAAGTCTCACGCTCATTTCACAAAAAAAATTATTGTATTGAATAGATTCGTTGACCTTTGAAGATGTTCAATCTACCTTGTAGTCTAAGGATTTGAACGAATGAAAGGAGCAAAAACCATCTTCTATTGGTGAAGGTTTGTCCATTAAGAGGAAATTCTTGAAGAAAGATGGTAGGTTTGATAAGAAGAAGAGTAAAGTTTTAAATAATTCTTATGGTGGTGATGCTTCTACTATTAAGTGTTATCATTGTAAGAAGGAGGGTCATACAAGAAAAGTATTCCTTGATCGACTCAATATTCGTGATGGAAAGGATAATGGTAATGCAGCCATTATGCAAGATAGTTATGAATCATCTGATGTCCTGGTGGTTTTAAGCAGTGACTCTAGTAAGGTGTGGATTATAGATTCAAGGTGTACTTAGCACATGACTCATAACAAAGACATGTTTGAGGAATTGTGTGATCAAGATGGTGGATTAGTGATGTTGGGAAACAACAAAGCTTACAAAATTGCAAGTATTTGATATGTGAGATTCAAGCTCCATGACGAGTCAATAAGACTATTGAATGATGTTAGGTATGTACCTGATCTTAAGAGGAATTTGATTTCTCTTGGTGAATTTGACAAGAAAGGATATGTTTTCAAAGGAGAGAAAAATATACTAAGGGTAATGAAGGGTTCGAAGGAAGTCTTGAGAGGTGTGAAGAAACAAGGCTTATATACCCTTAAGGTTAAGGTTGTAAGTGGTTCAGCAGATATGGCATCCACAAAACTTGTGTCGAAGACTGAACTATGGCACAAGAGACTTAGCCATGTCAGTGAATGAGGCTTGGTCGAATGTCAAAACAAAATCGGATGTATGGTGACAAGGTCGAAAATTTAGAGTTTTGTGAACCTTGTGTATTTGGTAAATCTTGTAGAATGATGTTTAACAAAGGTAAACAAAGAAAACATGAATCCCTTGAATACATTCATGTTGATCTTTAGGGGCTTGCAAGGAATCCTTCACCCTCAGGTGCAAAGTATTTCTAATCCATAGTTAATGATTATTCTAGAAAGTTATGGATATTCATCCAGAAGAATAAGGATGAATTCTTTTTGAAATTTTCAAATGTTGGAAGACTTTGGTTGAAAACCAAACTGGCAAGAAGGTCAAGAGGTTGAGGATCGATAATGGTCTTGAAATTTTCAATGAGGCTTTCGACAGCTATTGTGTTGCATATGATATTGTAAGGCACAAAACTACTGCAAGCACTCCCCAACAAAATGGTTCGGCTGAAAGGTTTAATCAAACCATTTATGAACGAGTAAGGTATATGTTAGTTAGTGCAGGATTGAAGAAGGTGTTTTGGGCTGAGCCAGTCATGACTGTAACTTACCTGATAAATAGGTGTCCCTCGACAACTTTAGGGATGAAAACACCTGAAGAAGTCTGGTCGAAATATCCACCTAATCTCGAAAGACTTAGAGTATTTGGTTGCTTAGCCTATGCTCACATTAGGCAAGATAAGGTCGAACCTAGAGCTCTAAAATGTATGTTCCTTGGATACCCTAAAGGAGTCAAAGCTTATAGGTTGTGGTGTCTTGAGCCAGGTTAGGGGAGGTGTATCATAAGTCGAGATGTAGTTTTCAATGAAGCAGAAACGACTTTTAAGAAAATTGATAAAGCTGGTCGAAGCGCCAAGATCACTGAAGAAGAGCTGGAACAGAAAGGGATTCATGTTGAGGTGGAGTATGTTGATGTTAAGTCGCATAACCCAGATGAAATCGAAGAAGAAGCAAAATTTCTTTTCGAAGCTGGAAGACAGATAATGACTACTGTTGAAAAGTATTTCGGGGGGTGTTTTATCGCATCCACAGAGATTGAATGTATATTGTCGCCGTTCTATAGTCGAAAGCGTTTTAAACTTTTAAAGTAACAAAGAGTTTGGTATTTTCGTATCGGATGATTTGCATAAGAATTTAGTATTCAACGGTAAAGAAATTGGTTTTAAAGTTTGCTAAAAACATGTCAAGATTAGGGTCCGATAATCCGTTTCTAACGTATTTACTCGATAAAGGATGTGAACTTGTTAACGATGAATATAACCACATATCCTCTCAACAAGTTTATCTCTAACACTTGTTGTAAGATTTATCATATTGATCCTTTGATGATCTCTGACTCAAAATACCAATATGATAACATTCAAGATCAATACTTATGAACATCAACTTTCAAAACTATCTCTAGCCTCATGATTATTGATGGATTGAAACTTAGGTCAAGTTTTAGAACATATCTCTCGATCATAAACTAAAACAAAATATAAACCATATAAATAAAGTTTTTCCTCTATATTTATCATCAACAAGGTTCACAAACTTAATATAAAGATCAATACATACAAAATGATGGATTACCTACCACTAATCTTGACACAAGAGTTGCTTAGCTACCCATTGTCATGGTAGCTTGATCAACAAGTAATGGACAAAGCTTTTGTTGCATCAATCTTCAAAGATTCAAGGATTGAAGCATAAAAGCTTTGGATCCTAAGAAAAATAATAAAAGATGAAGTTTTTATGCTCCAAAGAAGTTTCTAGGTTACAATGATTCTTTGTAAAAGTGTTATCTCCAAAAATATCTACAAAACACCCTAAATCCACTTTCTGCCCAGACAAATTCGCCAGGCGAGCTCCAAAATTCGCTTGGCGAAACCTTTAAGCTCAGCCACATGATAGAACAGTGAAGAGAAAGCTGGGAAAAATATCTGAACTCGCCAGGTGAAAATCATCTTCGCCAGGCGAATCTCTTTCGCCTCATCATCGCCTGGCGAATCTTCCAGCGAAGCACTTCTAGTAGCTACTGGAATTGAAAATAATTTTCGCCAGATGGCTCGTCAGGCTATCGCCTGGCAAATTTCTCCATTCGCCACCCCTTCGCCTGGCGAAGGTCCTGAAGCTTGCAGACACGCAACTTTTCTCATTTCTTCGTATTTTCTTCCGATTTTTGCCGCGTCCTTTTTACGAAAAATGCTGCTAAACTAACAAAAACATCAAAGAGACCAAATATAGACATTGATTCAAAAATCACTTTAAAATAAGATGATTCGCATTCAGGCATTTGGAAAAGAGCTTAAAATTACAGTAAATTGATCTAAAATTCATTTAAAACCAGACACCTATCAACTACCTACGGGCAAGAGACAAGTCGAGAAGAGTCATCAAGCCACCTCATAGACTTGGTTATGCATATCCCATTGCTTATGCCTTAATATCTACAAGTAAGGTTCTTGAAGAAGAACCTATAGACTATAAGAAAGTTATGAGGAGTCGAAATAAGATTGAATGGGTGAAGGCCATGGATGATGAGATGAAATCTCTTTGTGATAATAAAATTTGGGAGCTAATCGAGAAACCTACAGGGGCCCAGTTAGTCAGCTGTAAGTGGATTTTTAAGGTTAATGAAGGAATCGAAGGAGTGATGTCGAAGCGTTTTAAGGAAAGGTTGGATGTTTAGGGGTTCACTTAGAAAGAAGGTGTCGACTTCAATGATGTGTTCTCACCTGTTGTAAAGCATAGATCCATTATAATGTTATTTGCCATGGTAGCGAAGTTTCACCTAGAACTTGAACAAATGGATGTGAAGACGGCCTTCCTGTATGATGATCTAGATGAAACAATCCTGATGAGGCTGTTAGACGATGGCTATGGATCTAGAAGGGGGGTTGAATAGATCCCTTGAGTTTTACACGCAAATAGTCTACAAAAATTCTGTTTTAAAAAATTGTTTAACAGAAGCTACCACTGGATAGAACGTCTACAACAAACCTTCTACCGAAAGGATCGGATATGCACGAATATATCACGGATGAGTATGAAAGAGAAAAATCCAGTTCTGAATACTACACTTAAAAATGCAGACAACAAATTATCACTTACTTGATGTTTATTTCAATCCAATGAGGTAAATTGATAAGCAATTTAAAGCAATGTGTTCAAATTTTGCTTTGAAACAAATTATCAAACACCTAGTGTGCGAAAACACACTATGTGCAGAATTTCTATGGAGAATAATGTGCAGCTGCTCCAAAATACAATTCAATGAATTGTATCGATTTAACAAAACAATTTATCAGCGTACAATTATTCTACGACAGAAATTTCAATAGTTTGCTACTTCACAAATTCGAACACAACTGAAATGTAAAAGAGTTAAGGGAAAGAGAAAACAAACGAGATTTGATTAGGCAGTTCCCCAATCGTCCTCACTTTGGGTACGTCTGCCCCCAACTCCGCAAAAGGAATTGAGATATATATATATATATATATATATATATATATGTAGTTGTTGCAAATTATTTATTACAAGAGAAAACTATGAACATTCAAACCCCGAACGTCTTCGATCGTTGATGCCGAATTTTCTCTTCCCTTGATTCAAGATGAATCAAGTGCTTCGAATATGGTTGATTCAATTACCGTCCCACGCTACTAAACCGAAAGAAAACACCGTTCTTCAGTTACCTTCACTCGGTCAATTGAAATCTTCCAAGAATTCGAACCCAAACCTTCTTCTACAATCCTCTGATTACAGCTACTAAACCGAAACAGTTGCGCCAATTTCCGGTTACCTTCGCCCAGCCGAATCCCTGTAGAATGAACAGTTTGTACAAAAACCCCCAAAATCTCTTCGATTCTTGGAGGACAAACCCAACTGGTTTGATTCAAGAAACACCTGCCAAACTCTCAACCCAGAAGATGAAGATCACACTTCCTAAATTCTGAACGTTATCACTTCGATCAATGGGCGACACAAACAAAGATGATTATGTGTGATTGTTTGTTTACACAATGAAGAAGATGAAGATGAAGAGAGGAATGACATATATTTTTCACGTTTCTTGTTTTTGTGAAAAATGAAGACCAAAACTATTTATATGAAAAATATGACCAACAAAAATAATAACAGAAAAATAACAGAAAAGAAATTAAGTGAAAAAATGCAAAAATAAAGGTCATGCGTCGACCTCCAGTATCCATGCGTCGACGCATAAGATACGAATTTTGAGTCCTCAGGTTTGTGCGCTTACCCGCAAGTTTTGGAGGTTAGCGCATGAATTCTGGGGTTAGCGCATGAACTTAAGGGTCAGCGCATGAAGTGCAGATTTTTCAGGAAATTCAATTTTTTAGCATTTTTACCAGACCAAGGTCAAACATACATGCTAGACACTACTAACACAATAGTGGACCTTTATTTTTGGAGAGAACGAGATCCTTTGCATCTAGACACATGACCAATAACGGTAAGACGCTATATGCCCGACACGTGAAGTGATACCGCTCAAATTACAATCTAATATGTCTGTTGACATCATTAAAACAAGATAGCTAGAAGGATATCCCTCACAGAGGCAACCTGAAGGGTGTGCAGAAAAGGGAAAGGAAGATTAAGTGTGCAAGATGAATAGGTCTTTGTATGGCCTGAAACAATCTCCTTGGCAATAGAATATGAGATTCGACAAGTTAATGGCACACATTGGTCTCACTAGGAGCCAGTTTGACCACTGTGTTTACTTCAAATTTGACCTGGAAATTCACTTGTTATTTTGTTGCTTTATGTGGATGACATCCTTATTGCAAGAAAAAGTATCGAAGATGTTATGAAGGTGAAGGTTGAACTCAATAAGGAGTTTTACATGAAGAATTTGGGAGCTGCCTCCAGAATTCTTGGAATTGACATCCGGAGAGATAGAAAGCATTCGAGATTATGCTTATCTCAAGAGACATACCTGAAGAAAATTCTCGACAAGTTTGGTATGTCAAATTTGAAGCTTGTTCAAACACCGACTAATCCTCAGTACAGGCTAAGTACAACTCAAAGTCCTAATACTGAAGTTGAAAGATATTGTATGAATAACATTCCATATACTATTATAGTAGGTTCTCTGATATATGTTATGGTCTATATGAGGCCATGCATATCGTACGGAGTGAGCCTTCTAAGAAAGTATGTGGCCAATCTTGGGAATGCGTACTGACAAGCATTAAAATGGATTTTTTTAGGTACATCAATGGGTCTCTAAGCAGAGTCCTAATTTATGGTAGAGCATGTGGTGATGATAGCAAGTATGAAAGAAGGATTTGTTGACTCTGATTATGCAGGTTGTATGGATTCCATAAAATCTATTTTTGGATATGTTATCATTATATTTGGCAATAGCAATCAGTTGGGAAACAACACTTCATAAGATTGTTGCCTTATTAACCACTGAAGCGGAGTATATTCCCCTTAATGAAATTGTGAAAAAAACATTGTGGCTTGAAGGTTTTTTAAGGAGCTGAAACTTCAAGGTCGAGTTATCACTATTAAATGTGATAGTCAATGTGCAACACACCTGTTAAAGAATTCAGCCTATCGTGAGCGAACTATCCACATTTATGTGAGGTTGCACTTCGTTAGAGAGATAATCGAGCATGGAGAAGTCCAAGTGTTGAAGGTTTTGACCGATAATAATGTTGTTGATATGATCGCTAAGACATTGCCCAATAGCAAGTTTTTCCACTGTATGCAGTTGATAAAGTTGCATGATGAAAGCTAATTTGTTCCCTTGTTAGTATAGAGTTTGTTCCAAGGTGGAGATTTGTGGTATTTGGATCGAACTCTAGTGTCGACAAGGGTAGCTTCATGGTTCAACAGAAGTTGTGCATGATGTAGTAGAAGTCTGTTCAAGCATGTTGTCAAAATATGTTAGCTTTGTGTTTAAGTTAGCACGTCGAATTGGGTTTTGCCTGTAAGCCAAATTGTTAAATTAACTTGTAGCCTAAGTTAGCTTGGTAGTTTATAAATAGACTAGTTCTCTCAGGTTGTTGAAAGAGGTTAATTATTGATATTCACTTATAATCTTTGAACCTTTATTGAGAAAGTGAATAGTAAAACAATTTTAATCGGATAACTTTGTGTTTGTTCAAGAAACTCAATTTTTATCTCATAACTTTGTTTTGTTATTGACGACATCATTTCACAATAGTTATATGGGTTCTCTCACTTATAAATTCTCAAGTCACCACAAAATATATATATATATATATATATATATATATATATATATTGTAAAATTTTAATTATTAACAAAATATGTATAAAATATGGTAAAGAAATATCAATTAAAAATGAAATAGAGACAAAAAGGGTGTTACTTTTTACATGCAAATTCAAATATACCTGATTCAAACTCTGTGAGATGATATTTTTCTGATTAGCTACCATCCCACTGTTTCATCATGGGCCAAGTATCTCTATACCATGTACTGTTTTAATCCAGCAACACATTTCCACTTTCATTAAATAAATAATTACTATTCGTAAACAAACATGGAGATTCCTTTTCGTGTCTTTTTTTATTCATATATAAAAATCAAACTTAGGAGAATAATGGGTATAAATTAAGATTCAACTGAGGTATTTAATTTAATTTATGTGGCTATCAACTTTTCATATTTTAATCAAAAGTAAATTGGTCTGCATGTGCACATCCTATGCTACTTGTAGTATGATAGGAAAATCAAATACTAGTACACCTTTGAAAATGTCTCCCAAACTGAGGAAAAATTCTACACATTTTGCCAAAGTAGAGTGTGATAAGTCTTCCTAACTCACTACACCTTTGAAGAACCATGACACAAATGCCATCAGTCAACTATGATGGCTAAACACTCTAAAAACTACTTACGGATTTTCCTCTTTAGAAAGAGAGAAAAAGAATGAGAGATAAATAATAGAATAATAATAAAAAATATATGAGATCTTTAGGAAGGTGAATGGAATAAGAATAGGAAGAAACACTCTCTTTTGAATATGGACACCAATTAATTTAAAGTATTGGTACTTTATGACCGCCATCAATATTTTAATGAGATTCATATTACTATTTTTGTAGTCCTATTAATTTATAATGAAAGATGTTTTTTTTAATTAACAATGATACTAGTAAGATACCCGTGCGTCCGCACGGGTAAATTTGTTTTAATATAATATAAAATCACATATGCGTTCACACAAGTCATTTATTTGATGTAGTATAAAATGTATTTTAAATGTAAATATAAATTTGAAATGAGTAATTAAATTGTAAAATTTACAATGATAAAATAAACTCAATTATAAGTTTAATAATTGGTATTATGAATACTTGAATCCTAACTAATTAGCATAAAGTATGAAAATGCATTGAAAAGTATTATATAATAGTTCTTTACTTAGCAAACAAAAAAAACTGAATTAAGAAGCTATGTTAGAGTTCCATGTTTGGTAGTTGATTATGTAATAGGAATAGAGTTCCATGCAGCAGGAACCGTTTGATTAGCATCAGACATTCTTGATTTATGTCGATTATATTTGGAATTATAAAATTTTGCTTTTTTGGTCTTCAGATCAAAATCTAACGTCTTGTAAAATCTTGACTACGTGAAAGCAGTGATTACAAAATATTTAAATTTCTACAAGCAGGCTTAATAGATGTGTTAATCAATTTCTATGGTTATATGCAGTCTAATAATTGATATATTAAACATATTTCTGCTATCATTAAATGGAAGATGTAAAAAACTCTACCTTTGGCCAAAATTCAGTCTACTCAAACTTTCATCACTTTGTTTTCTATTATGTTAGGTCTACAAAAATAAGTCTTCATTATTAAAATTGAGTAAACACAATTATAATTTTATGTTTATCTAAAATCAAGGCAATTTTTTTTTATAAACTACTAACACCATTCACCTTTCATAAAAAAAATGGTACTAAGAAAGTATGCTAGTTTAAAATCAAGTAAAAATCATCATACAGATTATTTTTCTTTCTCAAATATCTTGATTTGAATACCATGTGCATCAACTGTTTATGGCATAAATCATGTCGTTGAATTCGAATAGTCTAGATTCGAACATCGCCTTCTCCACTTTCTTTTAGATTGTATTCTCTCTTCATTTCCTCCAAGACTGAATCATTGGTGAATTGATAGACAATTATTCATCTCTTTAGCTCGTTGACGACATTGCCAAACAACTGAAAGTGTTCTCCCTAAAGCACATTCGACATATTTCTTTGTATACTGATCACACTCCATAAGTACCTTATTCTTCATTTTGTTGCGTAAAGCTTCTTCAACTTTCTTCTTGACGTGATTCTCGCGTGCATCTTGAACGTAACCCATTGTTCGGCTTTCACAGATTGAGAAGAACAAAACAACGCAGTCTCTATAGCTTCCGGGTGGTAAATGTGTTCCTAAATCAAGGTAACTTATGTCCACAGAAACAGAGACTATAGAACATCACATATTTACTATTTCATTAAAAACAATACCATGAAACACTTTCTCTTATTTACAATGACTGATGAGTGGAAGGCACTGTAACACAGACTCCAATAACACATTAATATCAAACATGCTTTGAAGAACAAATTTAGTAAAATGTTCATTCCTTGTGAACAACACCCAAAGGATCGGCTTCCTCCTGAGCCTTGTATAACAGTGCACAACCATACTTGTAGTATGTGTGGACACACTCAGGAGCAAGCTCACCATAATGTGCAGAGTGACTTGATTAGGACACAATCAGAATATGTGAGTACAAAGTAGAGTAAATTGGAGCTTAGTAAAAAATTAGACGTGCAATTGATTTTTGGACATTTAATTGATTTGTACATGGGTCCTACAAGAGTATCACGTTGGTTTGACAATAAAGAACCTAGAGTATTACAAAGCATGAGATATAAAGATACACATCTTGAAACAAAACCAATTCATACATAATATTACAACATGGAAGGTGGGAAATTCGTCATGCACTATTTTAGATTTACATAATTTATCCCTAACCTTAAGTTAGCAACTCACATGTTATGACCACAACTTGATCCCCGGTTAATCCCACTAATAACAATGTTACAATCAAAACAAAAGAAGTTTTAAACATAATGATAAATAAAACAACGATGAAAGTAAAACACTTAATTCAGAATTTGACATAGAGCATACCATAAAATTTTAGACGTCTCGTAGTCTCGTCTATTGTATGGTACTGCGGGCCAGAGAACGTTGTGAACCAGAGAAAAAAAAATCTGTTTAAAAAATGTTAATTTAAGAATTTTACTATATGATAGAAGCAACCATGAAGAATTTAAGCACAACATATTAAGCATATAGATAGGCACACCTTAGCTCTAGCAGACCTATTGTTTGAAACTTTGAGAGGTTTTTTATGGCAAACATCATCAATGGAGATGTCACCCAATGAGCACCTGGAATAATATTCCCCTGAGAAATAAGTTATGCAAAATATTGATACTCTTGGTGTTTCATTGTTCAAATTCAATAAAGTGTATGATAGCCGCAATGTGTTTGTACTTTGTATGAATTGAACATTTTCAAATAAAGTATTATAATAAACTTATTAAGCTGTAGGCAATCTGGATGCTTAGCCCAGTTTTATGCTATTTTAGAAGTTATGAGGTTTTGATATAATAATATATAAAATTAAAATAGGCACTGGTGCATTTCTACTACAGAAACTCTTGTTCCAATACCACTCACTCAATTTATTGTTTGTCACTAAAAAGAACACACTCAACGCACTCAAGCTTCGAGCAAGATAAAGTTTATTCAATTTTCATATCATAAAGTTTATTCAATTTTCATATCAACGCACTCAATGTTTGTCACACTTCAATTTAGCGCCTCTACATACCATATTCTGGGAGAAAAGAAAGTCAGAGTCAAGTAACAAAATTTTACACAAATGTATGTGAGATTCCTTATATTTGAAATCATATTTGCACCTTGTAATTCAATATTCTTAGTTGACATTAAAGTCACACAGAACAATGGGAATAAATTATTCGATTTTATGGTTGAGAAAAAATAGACTTGGTTTACATGATATTTCCCACAAAAAATTTACAAAATTATCTATTATTATTTTCAATTTTCACGGTTAATTAAAATATCACTCTCTCTTTTTATAGAGATATAGTACATTCATTTTAATAATTGACATTGCAATAGAAACCTCAAAATACTGCAACCTCAAAAATGGTTTAAACTAATGTTCAAACTACATACCTGAATTGTTCATGGGGTTGCAAGCAGCTATAGACTCAGGTTCCTTTATCTCAACAACAACACAGTCTGACATTAAGAGTGTCAACTTCGTAGCATTAAGATCGTCTTCAACTCTCAATATCTTTTCCTTGAATTTTGTCTCATCAACCAAATCAATAGCTGTAGTTTGGAAGAAGTTAGCAGTTAGCAGTCTGTGCTCTATGAACATCATTGATTGCAGCCCAGATAAATATTTTTTAGCAATAATCTTGGAAGTTGACTTAAAGAGATATAATTCAGAACTACATTTAGGTAAGAATTTAAAACCAGCCTTCTGAATAGACTAAGTATTAGATATCGATTCGGGAAGATAATAGAATCCCCAAGAAATCATCCATTTGAAAATGAAAAGCTTTGAAGCTTATTACCTGCTCCAACAACTGTATGAATCTCCTCAATGAAAAGGATAGTTTGACCATCAGATTCCGTTACTTCTTTAAGAACAGCTTTCAGCCTATCTTCAAATTCTCCTCGGTATTTTGCTCCAGTAATAACTCAGCCCCTAATGTAACTTAAACCTTTTAAGAGAATTGGTCCATATGAAATAATGAATGTTACACCAGTCATAACCTATATTCCTATACAAAGAAAATAATTAAACATCTCACTGTAAAATCCAGATTAATCAACTTCCATGACTTGTTACATCCTACTCCCCATTTCCCCTACTCTCAAAAAAGGAAGGCGAACAGTTTTGCAGGAAATAGTGACATCTCTTTCAAGCATCCTTCAAATAGAGTTATTAAATTCACCAATGAAACAGCATGTCTAAACCGTAATAAATAAGTGAAGTAATCACTATATTGACTTTGGCCACATATTAAAATCAACACAGCTGAAGTTAACATTCAAGAAAGTAATAAGAATGATTGCCTGAAAAATGACTCAATGAAGCTAGAGAGCTCAGCAGTTAAAAAGGGAGAAAAAATCATAGAGATCACTGGTACAACAATATGAAAATTAAAACGAACCAGGTCAGAGAGTTTAGGATTCTTCATGACATTCTCAATCTGCTGCATAAGAATAATGATTTTATCACCCCCATCTGTATCAAATAACTCAGCTCCTTCCGGCGACCACTTGCCTCTCGTATGCACCTTCAATACCTACCCTATTGACTGTTGTTTGTTTACTCTGCCTGTCACTAACATTTACATGTAGAATATAAATATAAACTGTGTCCTCAAGGTAGAAATGAGGACACAATAATAAACCAGTTCTTACTTATTTTTTACTTCTAGGGCAACAAACTGATATGATTAACAGTAATAATATAATATAAAACAACTTACCATCAAAGGACAGGTTCCATTCTTGAATAATGACAGTGCCTTTGTGCGCTCATGCTGTGATTTGTCCCCACTAATTGACACAACCTTCCAACCCCTGTAGACATTTAAAAGTAGCTTATACAATTATACCACAATAACTTAGAGCTGTAACCAAAGGTATATATTGTTTTAAAAAAATTTAGCATATTGCTACAATAGTAAAAAAGTACCCTTGCTGAAGCATTTTTTCAACTTGTGTGGTTTCCCATTTGTACAAAACAAAAACCAATACTCGATTCCTGAAAAAGATACAAGATCTTAGTAAAAAGAGGGAGTTTACAGCCTTAACAAAGACCCAATTGAATGAACAGAGAATCACAGGAAGACATACTTCTGAGATTTGTGGTACTTCTCTAATAAAACAAGCACATCCAAGACCTATGAATGTAACAGGGATTATTGATATTAGTTAAAAGCATACACAAAATTACATATCAAAATGTAAATTTGACAACATTCACACCTCAACTATTTGCATGACATCATGATTGGCAGATAAATCCTTTGAGCCTACAACAACCTGTCACAGGTTTAAATATATCCTCTTTGGAAATCAATGACCATATAAGGGATAATATATATTAAAAAACGATGTGAATGATTTTCCAAAGAATTGTACACAGAGATTCCCTGCAGCATAGTCGCTGAAAATGATTACTTGCCTAGCAATATCAAAGGACAAGATCACACGATAATGAATAAGGTATGAATTGGTTTTTTGAAAAATACCTTGGTTTGCTGTGGAGGAGTGTTTCCAAGTGTAAGCTTACAGTAAACACTCGGGTTTCCAACAGACTGCTTCATATTATTACCGCACTTGATAATCACCACCAATGTCCCCGGCAAACACTGCAATAGAAATTCTGCCTTCTCCTGAAACCGAGGTGGGCCAGACTGGATTAAAAACTGTAACAAAGGAATAGCGTCTGCGGCTGCTATGGACTGAGCTCTAGAAACTTCTGTTGGGCATGCTGACCAAGCTTGTCTGAGCAGAAAAAGTGCATCCAAGGTAGCTTCCTGAGTAGCCTTTGAACCTGTCTTTAAGGATGTGACCAGATGTAGAATGCTAAGTGTTGCTGGTTCAGTTGCTCTCAGTCGCGGGAAGTTGCTAAATAGAGAATTTAAGGCTTTAAGATACTCATCATTCACAGTTCCAGTAGCCCATAAATCCTTTTCATTAGCAGCTACAAGACCATACAAAACTTTGTTGGGCAATGTTTACATACTGAAGAGAGACAATAAATCATAAATGAGAGTATTCTGGTTGCTTGTGCAATAGCTAGTGCAGCTTAGTTCATATGAATGTTCATTACGGGTAAGTTAATCTGTTTTTGAACATCCCAAGACTATTGGCTGACAAGAATGAGATAATATAAATTTCTTACGAAAAAAATTCAAGTAAAACATGGTAAATATGTGGAACACTTGGAAAACTCAATAAGATTTGCAGTACCTTTTGTGCCCTTTGCTGTTCTGAAGTGAAATATAGCAAGTAGGTCTCCTTTATCTGATTCAACTGCCAACCAGAGTTAACATTGTACCCTGTATTAAAAATCTCTCCTGTCAGAATTAGGTCATGAATGTAGCGCCCTGTCATTTAACAATAGAGATAGGAATCCCAAGTAACCAAACTAACTCTCATGCAAAAATGTATACATCAATTCTTACTAAATAGGAGTATTTTAATGCAATGTAATAACTATACTTGTAAACAACCAGTCAACCACCAATATGAAATCATATTCCTTGGACCTCAATAAGCATAATAAACTGTGTACGGGGTTCTCTACAAATAGCTTTGGGAACAGGTATTACGCAGTGTTTATAGCAAGCTTGCAGGAGACACATCTTTATACTCATTGCGCTGACAAGTACAGTAGGTAGCACAACAATTAGTAATGGCCCCTATCATCCCCAACGACACACCAATTGTGCCAGCATTTTGTAGTTCCTATAAATTAATGTGTCTAAAAACGGGAAAAGCATGGAATCTAGCAAATAATTTGGAAATCTAAGCACAAGAGGCTGTTAAATCCATCCTAACTGTGCAGAACAAGTTTCACTACTCGTTAATAGTAAAGAGCCAATGTGAATGAAGGCCAATGAAAAAATAAGGAGGATATGTGTTAATGACAAAAACAATGGAGATCAATGAAAAAGAAATGTTAAGAATCATACGATGCAAAAATGCAGTTACACATTTCAAATAATTGTTATCTACAACAAATTACTTATTACACTTCTATGAACGACATAAAAGATAGATGAATTGCAGGGTGCAGAGCTTCTTTCCTTCGCTTAAAACAGTACTAACACAAGTATGTCAATTTTTTTTAGAAGAGACTTGTGAACTTAAAACAAAAATAGTAGCAATTACTGAAGCATAAGCTGTCTATACACACACCTTGGGACACTTAACCTTATAAGGCAATAGTTTCCCATAAGTTGCTCCTGATGCAACAATAACAAACCTATAATAAAGGTTAGGGGTGACTCGAATGAATAGAAAGTGAAGTAGAATTAAAAAAGACAGCATTCAACTCACACGTCTAAATGAATATAAAAATTGCATAGATGATATCACTTACTTTGAATACATCCACAACCTTTTGACCAATTTAAAGGTTTGAGATATGTTAAAACACAATTGTGCAACTGGACCTTCATATCTCCTAATGCACTTTTCTAGTAGTTGAAATTCTTCGACACGGATAAGTAACTCTGCCTTCGTCGAGTCACCATAAAATTCCAACAAAGGCCCTTGGATGCAACATTATATGCATTACAGGCCATACAACTTGACAGACTTTTAAGGTCTGAAGGAGCAGAATAGTGCATGCCTACATGTATATAAAGGAATAAATAAACCTTTTTTTAAGTATAAAATATGTTACAACATCTCAGCACCTACAAGCTTTTCATAATGTAGAAGTTAGTTATTTGAATTATGCCTACCTGTAAAAGAACAGTGTAACTGAAAGCCATGAACAACCAAATAAACTATTGAAAATGCAATACAATTTACTTATATTTTCAAATTACAAGTACTTATAGGTCACAACCTGCCATTCCTGCTTGTCTTTCCCTATCCCATACGAATAGATGAGCCAAGATGAACACAGCTTGTAAAAATAGAAAAATACAATTCAAATGATAATAATTATAATAATAACTAATAACATGGGATAGAGAATAAATTGATCTAATTTTAATTTGTAATTAAGGCCATTCGCATAAAATGGTTCTGAATCTATATTGGCATTTGGCCTTAATTACTGTAAAATCATAGACTTTTCAAATAGACATTACTGTAAAATTAAAGGTTTTCCCTAGATAAGAATAACCACCAATATTGGGATTTCATTAGCAGTAAAGATTATGATTTTTTCAATTGAAAACTTAAAACATACACAATAAATACTAATTGACATGATTTATTAATTCTAATTCTAATTCGTGATTCTAATCCAGATAATTAATATATGAATTTGATTTATTGATTCAAAAACTCTCCTCAAGATAAAATCTACTAAAGTTTAATAGGTCACAACAGAACCAACTAAGAACTTATCCTTCTAGAGGAGAAAGAAAATGTGTCAAGAAAGGGTTGTTGGCACACGAAACTATATCGCAATATTTTGGAAGACAAAAACAAATCTGAATCTAGAACTAAACTCTGGAGGTGACCTACACAAATTAAATGTCGCTGAAAGCTCAACTAACGCGCTGACACGCACCAATGAGGGTGACAGCCGGAATTGGTAGACGCAAATGGGAGTGTGTGATATGGATTCTGAACCTGCAACTTCAGGTTTCAGAGATCAACAGATTCCACTCAGAGAGGATTCTCGCCCAAAAACTCCCTAGATAAGTGTTTTGATAGCGACTGTGGTGTTCCATTAAAATTTGTAACTAAGATAACCATTAGATGTTTCAAATGCTACTTACTTCCTTCCCATTAAGATTTGTCATGACAACACCATCAACGACACGAGACTTACTTGCTTCAGCATGAGCTTATTTAGGACCAACTGTATACACCTACAGTTATTTGTCAAACATCAGAAAAACAGTTCTAATACCATTGAAGGTATTCAGAAAAATGTCAGAAAATTGAGGATTTGTGACTATATCTTGTTGTTAATGTGGGATCCATTTCTATAAAACCACACACCATCTCACCTTATCCACGGAATCATCTTTGGCCTTATTAACTTCTTGTCTTGGAAGTTCCTTTATAATAGAAACCGTTACCCCTGCAGTAATTTCCGAAGGCTTGAATTTCAAGAAGTTAAAGCCTGTTTAAAAAACAAGGAGGATATGTGTTAATGACAAAAACAATGGAGATCAATGAAAAAGAAATGTTAAGAATCATACGATTCATTGGACAAGGCAATGTTAATGAAAGCATTTTTGCTTCCGCCTGCAGTTTGTGTTTTGACGACATCACGAAGAACTCCAATGACATCTGTATAATGTATAAAACTGATAAACGAACGACAAAAAAACTAACTCCTAAAGCGAGACGTAATACACATAAGTACGATGAAGCAAAATGATGCACAAACTCTTGCAATGGACTCGGGAGGAAGAGTACCGAGCAAATCCGTCATGAGATCCAATTGGTGCACCACATTTTTTCCAGGAAACAATGGCCTCCCAATAAGCACTTCTGCAAATATGCATCCAATGCTCCAAATATCAAATCCAGGGGTATACTGCATAGAAAAATCATTATATCATTAATAGAAAAATCAAACTCAAAGATTGAAAAAAATCAACAGAAAAATCATTATCTCAACCACTGAATGAAGAGTTAAAACAACAATATATCATAATACCAACACATTTCCCTACACATTTCCATATAAAAAAAATCAAACCTAATACCAAAACCATCAAAACCAGAACTCAGAACTAAAACCAGAACTCAGAACTAAAACCAGATATCATAACACATTCAAATCAAAACCTCCATCCAAACCAAAACAAAATCAGAATGATTAAGAAATTAAGAGAGCAGATAAAATCAGAACAGCATGGTAAAATACAACTTTAAATTGGATCATACATAACACGCCCAAACTTAGATATCAGACGAAATAAAACAAAAATGGAACCAAATATAGTAGAGGCAAACCGTGAAAGGATATGAAGAAAGGATAAACCCACAAATCCTTGAGCAGCACAACCGATTCGTGAAACCGTTTAGGGTTTTGGTTGAAAGAGAGAACACGGAGAGAGAAAGGAGTGGTGGTAGGCGTGGATATGGTGGAAAAAGGGACGACTGAGAAAGGGGTGGTGGAGATGTTAGGGTTTGAAGGGAAAAGGGGGAAAAGAGAGGGGAGACGAGAGAATACGAATGAGAGAGAGACTGAGAGTGAAATGAGAAGAGAAAAAAAAAGAGGGAATGTGATGTTTGAGTTGAAACAAGCCACGTGGCCAAATGAGCCATTTTGATTGGACAATGAGTTTTCATTTAGTAAATGACGTTTAAGGGCATGTATTAATAGGTTAATTTGAAATTAAGGAAAGGGCATTAGAGGTGGTTTGGTAGCATATTCCATTTATATGTAGTTAGTTGATTGGATTCAAAACGAGGACAATGGGTCCTTAACCCAAAGAAACAAAGAGCAACAATACAAATCAAAAAGAGGACCAAGCCTCAATAAACTAAGGAATTCGCAGGATTAGACCTCTTCTACCTATGTCAGTATTAATTTCCAACAAACAAATCTTTCTAAACCTCTTCTTCATCACTTTATGAAAAAACATGGAATTGGAGTCACCTTCTGCTATCGACTTATGTCTAGATTTTTGCCTAAAGATACTTTCTTTGAAATGAAAATATTGCCAAACCTTACTAGAAGCCATGGATTTACTAGCCACCATCTTATCAACATCAAACACCTTCTCGTTATAAAAGTGTGTAAAAAGTGTAATCTTGAGAAAATCCATTATTCTTTGATCTTGTATTAGGTGATTATAATTGGTATCTTTCCTAATAAGTGGTATCATAACTTTGGTTTATTATGCAATTTAACTTGTATTATTCACAATGGATGAGTCAACTTCAACGACATCAGTAACAATAATTAAGTTAACCTCTTCAAACTACTCCATTTGGAAGTCCATAAAGGAAGACATACCTTATTGCAATATTTGTATAAACCTTAGCAAAACAAATGGATCAAGCCAAATGACAAGAATTATGGTGATTGAAGTTTGATAAATATGAAAACAGTTGGACAAATTCGACAATGGATATACCAAAGTATATTTATCATGTGGCATAAGAAACAGTTGCGTTCACACTATAGACAAAACTAAAAACATTTTACGAGAGAAAGGCGAACCAAAATAAATCATCTACTATACAATGATAGACAAACCTTAATTATAGAAATACCTGGAGTATTTTCGAACACTTGAGCGATTTTCAAGGATTGGTAAATTAACTCACTAATATAAAGATGGTGCTTGATGATGAATTGCAAACATTGTTACTTCTGAGTGTTGAGTTGTAATTCCTTGTGTCGAAGCAGTTTAGCTCGACAGAAACAAGGAGCTGACGAATTGTGATAATGTGTGTGTCAAGTTGTAATAGTGTGTCGAAGTGTCGAAGGAGGTTCCTTCACACAGGATTTCGACTTAGGTCTATATTAGTAATGTTAACTATTTTAGGCTTTTATAGTTTTGAGCCTTGACTTGGGGTGCAAGCTAACCTAAATCTATAAATAGGGAGAAACCCTTATTTTTGTAAGAAAAAGTATAACAGACTCAGAATTGAGAAATTGTATTCACAGTTTGCAGTTGCAAGTGAAATAACAGAATTTCCACAGTTTATAGGGAGAGAGTTCTCTGCAGTAAATTGTTCATCTTCCCTTCCCACGATTTTTTCTTTCTTTTCTTTCTGTTCTTTCTCAACCCTTTTCATTGCCATTGCGTGTTTGTTAACAATCTTGAGATCAAGATTGAATAGGAATTCCCAAAAGGTTTTAGGTTAATTCCAACATCTAGTATCTAGAGCTCCGGTTGTGATTCAAGGAAGGAAAATCGTGATGGCGATGAACTATCCGAACTGGCACTTTCTGGCGAGTCTTCTGATTTTCAAGAAAGACAATTATGAGAATTGGTGCAAGCAAATCAAGGTGGTTTTCTGTTATCAAGATCTTTGGGATCTTGTGAAGGAAGGAGTAACACCACTTGCAGAGAACGCGGCGGATCAAGAAAAGGTTGAACACAAAGAGTTGAAGAAGAAAGATTATAACGCTCTCTTTATAATCCATCAGTGTGTTGATCCAGATAACTTTGAAAAGGTTAGTGATGTAGAATCAGCGAAGGAATCGTGGGAGATTCTTGAAAAGTCGTTTGGAGGCGCAGAGAAGGTGAAAGAGTTGAGGTTACAAACTCACAAGAGAACCTATGAGTTGCTTCAGATGGAAGACAATGAAAGTATAACAGATTTCTTCACCAGAGTTACAAAGCTGGTGAATCAAATCAAGGTATGTGGAGAGGTGTTGACATCAAGATCAGTTGTTGCAAAGATCTTGAGATCATTGGCTCCAAAGTTCGACCACGTGGTAGTAGCCATAGAAGAGTCGAAAGACTTGTCAGTATTGACGAAGGAGTAGCTTTAAGGGACGCTTGAGTCTCATGAACAAAGGATGGCTGAAAGAGCTGCAGGAAAGTCGAAGAGCGATATGGCTTTGCAGACGCGTGTCATACCCTAAATTTTGACCACCAAGATTTCCCATCATTGTGAGGATCATTACCACAATATGGATGTGCCATCATGCCTCATCAATCTCTCCAAAGATGGGTGAGCATTCACTACAATCAAGAATCAGGGTTTTGAGCCCTCTCAGGGCACTTAGACAAAGGATCAATCAAGAAATGGCATGATCTTCAACTTGTCTAACCTCTCAAAACATCCTATAAGGGATCAAGAGGACTCCCACATAAAGAATCAGGCACAAGGTTACAACATTCCAAGTGGATCAAGCCTCAAGATCGCCAGTGTCACCAAATTAGGGTTTTGGTCGACTGAGGCCTCCAGATGGAAATTTTCCTCTGGGCATGAGCCAATGCTTCAAAGCATAACCCAAGATACTCCAAGGGACCTCAGGGACCAAATTATCAAGTCAATTTATCCTCAGGGGATGCATTTACCCAAAAATCAGGAATTAGGGTTTCTTGACCTAATTCACCCCTAAGTTGACTTTTGGGACAAAACATGAGCCAAGACCTCAAGACATGATTTGAGGGTCTCCAATACACTAAATTGATCCATTTGCAACAATGGATTGATCCAAGAGGCTTGATTCACAAGTTTCAATTTCATCTGAATCACAATTAGGGTTTTGAAGAAAAAAGTCAACTGTACCTTTGACTTTTGACAAAGACACGCTCCCAAACCTTGGGACATGATTCAATACCCCCTATAACACCTATGGAATATATCCATTAGGTTTGATTTAGGTCAAGGACTTGATTTCACAAAGGATCGCACAGTTTGGATTTCATCCGATAAAAAAGTCAACTGTGCACAAAATCAAGTTTAACTTTTTGGAATTTTTCACAAGTATGGTTCCTTAACCCTAAAACAATGTTAATATGTGATTTGAATCATCATTCATCAAGAAAAATCAAAGAAAGTGAGTTAACTTGTAAAAGGGGTAACCATAAAAAACTTAGAAATTTTCGAAGTTATGGAACAAAATGGCTAGGGTACCAACTTCCAAGGATCATAACTTGAGATCCAAGCAACCATTTTGGATGGTCCAAAGATGGATTTGTAGCCCTCATTAAACACTTCAAAAGTGTCAACTACATCTCATTCCAATTCTTCATGGATTTTAAGTTATGGAGTGATCAAAATGGCTGAAAACATGAAATTGACATTTTTCCAACACTTAGTGAAATTTTCACTAAGTCAAATTTGCCTTACTTTTTCCATAATGTAGGGACATTTTTCACCTTGATCCAAGTCAAACCAGGTCTAGGTGTGGACATCAAAGTTAAAGTATGCCATAAGGGTTTTCCAACAAGTACCAGATCATCTCCAAATTCCATTTGAGCAAGGAGATACAACCCTTGGAACATGGCATCCTGAACTGATTTTTTAAGGCAGAATTATGCACATTTGCTCGATTTGTCCAAATCTGATAAATCCAAGTCTTGTCATCATTTTGGACATATCTGAGGATCAAATCCAAGGGGGGTGATCTGATCTCCAAGCCGCCAAAGTCCAAGAATCTACAAGTAGCATGCCAAACCTAAACAAAGATGCCAAATATCCAATTTTGTTTCCAAGCATTCAATGCATACACCAAGGTGGCATGACTGAGCATATTCCAACTGAATTCAGTCCAAGTTTATCTCTGAACCAAAGCTACAAAGCATGTGCTCTAATCTCAAGTCAATGGCTAGAGGAGACTTGAGATTCCTTTTGCATAACATTGGCCAAAGGCCTGTTGCAGTTGCCATTCACTATTGCTTACAAAACAAACTTGCTCTACTATAAATAGAGCTTATTTGTGCTCAGTTTGAGTACACCAAAGCAACCAAACTGATGCTTTCCTCAAAATCCCTCTCTTTAGGCCAAAATGCCTTCTTTTGCAAGGTATCTCTGAGTTTTTGAGTTAGAGAGCAATTCCATCACAGCTCATGATCGAAACACATCCAATATGTTGTATCTAAGTTGTCCAAACTCTCATATGTGACCTGTAACACCAAAATCACAAAGTCCCCTCTCAAAACCTCAAAATTGGACTTTTTTTGCATTTTTCAAGCCATGCCTTGATTTAGTCACTTTCAAAACCAGATAAAACCTCAAACACATTTCAAATATCATCCTTGAACTGTACCAGATGGTTCCCCACATCTGGAACACCATTTGAGAGAGTTGTCATATTGGTCACTTTTGCCCCTTTTGCAAGAAAGAGCTCAAACTTGTCCCTGAGGAGTCCAGCTGGTGGTGATCATTCTAAAAGCTTCGAAGGGATTAATTGAGAGTGTCCAAAGCATCAAATTACTTCTGACACAAGAAACTTGGCAGATAGCACAAAAAGCTCCTAAAGAGGTAAGCATCACAACTTGAACTCCTTGAAGTATGCATTGCTTTGAAGACCACTGATCATAAACATCTCATACATATTGTATATGTTGTGTTTGAACCAATTTATCATGTAATTCATGCCTGTACCATGAGGTAGCACATAAAATGCAAATGGAGGCCTATTTCAAAACCACTATCGGGTTTTAAAATGGGGACCTCATATGAAAAAACCAAGGGCACCATTGGATTCCTTGTGAAATTCTAGGCAGGATAGACTTAAATTTTGTCCCAATCCATGGAGAAATGAGAAAGATATAACCTTTACGTTTTTGGACCAAAACCTTGCCTTGCCTTGCCTTGGCCAGGCCTAAAACAAGGCACCCCTTAAGTATTCATGGGGTGGTTTTGATACACGGATGTATCACCACCCTAGTGGTAGAAGACGCTCACTGCAACCTAGAGGTCTGGGGTTTAAATCCCCCTCGCCCCGGACCCTCTTTTTACCATTTTTCCACTTTTTAAATATTTTTCATATTATTTTAAATGATTTGGAAAATTAATTTCTCTCTCAATTTTAATTATTTTTTATTAGTTCTTTTTCTGAAAAATCACAAAAATATTAAAATATTTTATTCTACAAAAAAAATTAGATTTATATTATTATTTTAATATAGTTGGTATTTTTGTAAATCAAATCATTTTTATTGTTTTTTAAACATTTTAAAAGTGAATTTTTATCTTGAAAATCAAAACCAAATGAGTTTTAATTCATCTTGTGATTAAAGCATCATTTTTCAAACCTAAACCAAAAATCACAAGTTGTTTATTCAAACTTATTTGGTGTCTCATCATTTTAATAAATTTTCTTTGAATAAATACTTTAAAAAATGATGAAATTAGGGTTTCTTCGATTTTCACCCTAACAAATCTTTTTCAAACACTCATGGGCCTCTATTAGAGTGTAAGACCCAACCCCTTTTCAATCAAAACAATTTTGGGCCTCAGACATTGTATAAGTCCCAACACATTTTCAAAAAACCTCGGCGCGATTGCCAGTTCAAAAATCAAATAACCTGGGCCCCCCCTCGTGTTGTAAGTCCCATCTTTATTTGTCAAAATAATCCTTGGGCCTCTAATAGAGTTGTAAGACCCAACCCTTTTGTAAATAAACCTCTGTGGGTCTCAGTCATTGTATAAGTCCCTCTGCAATTTTCAAAACAACGGTGCGATCACTGTTAAACCTTAGGCCTCTCCTTGAGTATAAGTCCCAATAATCTTTTCAAAACAACTTCCCTTTTGATTTAGGTTCAAATATATATATATATATGTTGTTATCAAAAATTTCTTTAATTTCTTTGAACAACTAACAATACAGCATGGAAGCTTGCTCACCTGTAAGTTTTATTCGCTTACATTTACATGCGTTAATATATATATAACTGTATTGTGGGAAGCTGCGCATTGTAAGTCTTTCTTTCATACCATTTTAAATACTTGTCATATATCAACTGTATATATACTAGTATAGTTATTTAGAGTTTTCCCCGGCAACTAGGTCTAGAACTAGGTAAAGCCATGTTGATCACTCTTAAATACAGTCAAAACTAGATCCCCATAGGATTTCCAGATACATTTTTGCCTTCTCTTGGGCTTAAACAATATGGAACAAAGAGAAAGGCAATATTCTTCGTGAACCTTTTCTCAGGTTGTCACCCCTAGAAATTGTCAAAGAAATTCTACTCCCCAGAGTTGATATATTCTCGGTGAATAGCATCTCTTGAGTTTCTTCAAACCTTAGAACTTTCACTAAATGATATATTCTCGGTGAATAGCATTTCTTGAACTTTTCTTGGTTTGAGACCCACGGGTTTCCTAAAAGCATCCCCGCCTCTTCTTGGGCTTTGTACAAGGACCCTCCGGCTTCTTAGAAGTTCTCATGCCTTCTCTTGGGCTTAATACAAGGACCCTGAAGACCTCTTAAAGGTATAAGACAGAACTTAGTCATCCTTTGCTAGAGCAGTCTTTCTAGTGTCAAACCTCTGACCAATTTTAGGGTTGATTCTCATCCTTTAAAACACCCGCCTCCTCCTAGAGGCATCATACAAAAGATAAAACTCTTCCACACCAGTAGACTTGGACAGTCTAATTCCCTTGAGTCTCAAAGACATTCTCAAGTTCCCTATAAACATAGGAAGAAACCCCGATCATTCTGGATCGATCTCCAGTAAAGTTAAACCCATGGGTTCTAAAACCCAGTCTCTCTCCTAAAAATCCCCAAGCCAGGGTTAGTTTATCATCAGGATAACACTATCCCAAATCAGAACCTCAAGGCATCTGATATCCCAACTCTTTTGTAACCCTCAACAAGAGTTGATTTCCCCATTAGGACATGCCTCGGGATCTCAAGAATCCCCAACATACGATAGCCTCCTCTTAGGCCTTGTATAATGATCTTTTACTCAGCATTTCAGCCTCCTTTTGGGCTTTGTACAATGATTCTCCCTAGTGGAGCTAACCTTTTCAGACTCTCTTGTTGAGTCAATCACCTCTTAGACTCTCTTGTTGAGTCGATCATCTTTTTAGACTCTCTTGTTGAGTCAATCACCTTTCAGACTCTCTTGTTGAGTCCATCACCTTTTCAGACCCTCTTGTTGAGTCAACCCTTTTAGCCTCAATCTCGGGCTTTGTACGAGACAGATAAAAATACTCTCTTGTTAAGTTGATCCTTTTAGCCTCAATCTTGGACTTTGTACAAGATAAATAAAAATACTCTCTTGTCAGGTCAATCTTTGTCCAGCCTCGTCTTAGGCTTGGTATAAAGATTTCCCCTATCGGAAGTTAGCCTCCTCTTAGGCTTGGTATAATGAATTCTCCAGCTTGTTCAGCCACAATCTTGGGCTTTGTACGGGACAGATAAAAGCACTCTCTTATTGAGTCCAACCCTTTTAGCCTCAATCTTGGGCTTTGTACAAGACATAAATCTTCATCTCTTAAGCTTGGGACAATTATTTTCCCCTGCAGAGCCATTTCCTCCCAGCTTTCTTTTAGGCTTTGAGGAATGATTTCCCAAGCAGAGTCAAACTCATTTCAGCCTCAATCTTGGGCTTTGTACAAGACACATAAAAATATCCTCACCAGAGTCAGTTAAATCTCCCCTTTCAGCCTCAATCTTGGGCTTTGTACAAGACACATACAAACCTCCCAGACGGAGTCAAAATCTTTCTCAGCCTCCTCTTAGGCTTTGTATAATGATATCCCCAAAGAGTCAGTATCTTTTTTGCCTCAGTCTTAGGCTTTGTACAAGACGGATATAAACACTCTCTTGTTGAGTCGGTCTTACCCAGCCTCCTCTTAGGCTTTGGGTAAGGATTTCCCCAGTGGAGTCCATCAACCTCTTAGCTTCAACCTTGGGCTTTGATCAAGGCACACAAAAATCAACAATACCCCTTTAGAGATGACAAGTTCTCTCTCAGTCAAACCTTTTAGCTTCAATCTTGGGCTTTGAACAAGACACAAATATACCTTTTAGCTTCAATCTTGGGCTTTGAACAAGACACCAAAACATCTTTTTCCTCCCTTAGAATAGGAGAAACTACGATTGCTCTGATGTCCCTGTTTCGTTTAAACGGGAATACGTAGGCATAAGATTGTGAAATCTTAGTGAGCATACTAATCCAAAACTCTAGGTCCAGTACCTTCATATCAATCAAAACTTAGGTCCAGTACCTTACCAAAAACCTCGGGCAAACCCGAACATTAAATCACTCACTCACTCATACTTCCCAAGAAACTTTCCCAACCCATTAACGGATAAGACACCATCAAGTATAAAGCGAAACCTAAAGTTAATATCCTGTGGATAACCACATATAGGATGGGTAACTAACAACTCCTCATTGTATAACCTGACCCCGGACCCCCCAATCTCTTTAAGCGTTTGTTCAGTTAAACATTTGCGTGCAAGGTTAGTTTTAGATAGCTTCCCTTTACCTTCCAGCTTCATGGGATAAATAAGAAATCAGAAAGTAGCACCCCCTCCTACCATTGCGGTGAGGAAAACCCAGCGATAAGGTGGTCGGGTCACCGAAAAAAATCGCTCGCTACAGGAAAATGGAGACTCTGCTGGGGAGTTCATAGAATGATCCTTGGGGCATCGTCCCCATTTTCCTACAGGAAAATGGCGACTCTGCTGGGGACGTTATTGATCTGTTAGGATTATAGGTTATAGCTCTTAAGAGGTCTAGGATGTTAGTTTTAGGAATAAATATATATATATATATATATATATATATATATCGCTTTTCCTACTTGATATCCGTGTTTATTTTTCTGCTAATGGGACTGCGGGTGATGCCGCATCTGGAAAGTTTGAGTGACACCTAAGATAAGTGATGGCATTAGACGGGTAATCTTACAGGGAGTGACTCCCAAATAAGAGACCCCGGTAGACCATCGAATCAGTGGAGATACCCTTTGCGGATTCAATGCCTATACGACTTCGGTTGTTGAAAGCAGATTGTTCGATTGTGGTGTCCATGAAACTGAGGATTTAGTAGGCTGAGACCTTGTTACTATTTTGTAGTGCGGAAGCTATCAAAAATAGTTGTCACATGATACTACCCTCACTTGAGATTACTCTAAGATACTGCAGCTCGCTCGGGTGAAACAGCTTGTTGTTGTTATCCCAAGAGGGGTCAATGATTTTGAGGACAGGTACAAAAAATCACCAGTACAACTGTTGGAGCTAGAATAGCAGCAAGCAAAAATATATAAGTAACCCAATTTATCGTTCTCCACAAGGATCAGTGCGAGAGAAAGAATGCTATTCAACGGTATCTATATTTCAAAGCTTATGATTCAAAAGTTTTGGTTTAAAGCGAACCAAAAGCAAATGCGGAAAATGTAAAGACGGAAAATATAAAGTAAAGACTTAATTATAAACGGAGTCTTGTTGGAATTGGATCTCATCAATTGATAACATATGCATTCTTCTAATCAAGTAAACACAAATCAATCATTCGTCTAATATCCTCATGTATCACTCACAACAGAGGTTATGTCTAACGCAACGTCGAGAGGCCAACTGTATTGTCTTATCAGTGATGTCTCACGCAACAAAACCAACACAGAGCTTTAAGAGCTGATACTCACACAAGTGTTAGGCCTAAATCTATGTCTAGAGTTCAGTCCTAACAGATATTACTATAACATCCATATCAAATAAATGATTTCTTCGTATTTAAGCAAGATCAAAATACGTACACATGCTTAACCCTTTTTACATGTATTCAACTAATTTGCCCAATGGAGTGAATATCCTTCTCCATCACTATTATCACTCATCCTCGCGATACCGTATCGATCCTACTCATGCTATCCATGCTACTTAATCAACACAATTCAACAAAAGATAAAATGAATATCAACTCACAAAACCATGTCAAAAGCTTGCTCATTGATAGAAGAAAATCTAAGACCAAAGATTTGTAAAGGTTTTGTCAAGACCACAAATAATCAATCAAAGACAACAACAATAGAAAATCAGAATTCATTCACAAACATACATTAGATGAAATACATAAGGTATCAAAAGATTACATCCCTCTCCAACAAGAAATCAAAGATCCTACCTTTTCTCCCTTGGAAATGAGAAGATATAAGCTTTGATCTTTTATTTACAAGTTTCTCTATCCAAAAACAAAACATCATAACCTAAAAAGTTTGAAAATTGTATTTATACAATTCAGGAATTTACACGTTCGCATTGCGAACCATTCATTCGCACAGCGAATGGTGAAAAATGGCACTTCAAGTGCCTCTGAACAGTTAAACCGCCCCAGAAATTCTCGTTACTTCGCACTGCAAAGGATTTGTTTGCAAAGCGAAAACTCGCTTTCAAGTTCGCAAAGCGAACTTTAGCTCCTTTTTCCTCTGTCCAATTCTGGGACCATTCGCTGGGACCTTCGCCAGAGTTCGCAAAGCGAACCTTCACTGGCACTCGCCTTCCCATTCGCAAAGCGAACCAACTGATGCATTCCTCAATTCTTTGACAGCTTGCATAATTTCTTGTGTCTTACACTTTTGATCATTTCATGCCTTATACTGCACAATAACACACATATTACAAGCACCAGAGGTATTTTCTTAATGTTTAGAAGAATAACAACAATCAAGAGTAAAATCAATGAAAAAATGAGAAAAGAGTAGAAAAAGTGCAAAGAAAGATATGTCATTTTTAGGTCAAATCTGCACCTAACAACTCTCCCCAACTAAACTTTTTCTTGTCCTCAAGCAAATCACCCCTCATGAAAACAAGAGGATTTGCTCAAGCATAAGATTCAACCAAAGCCAGATAAATGCGGATAAGCACGAAAATGCGCACAAGCAACATTCACCACTCAATAGAATCGAACAATGACCAAGAATTAAGTTCTTAAACAAATATCATAATGGTTCAAAGAACAACTAAGTTTTCATACTTGAATCACTCTAACACTCCTCTTCAAAATAAGAATGAAGAAATTGACGCGTTTGCAACCGCGGGGAAATTTCACTCACCCGACAAACAATGCAAATAACAATCAATTCATACAACATCTAACAATCAAACATGAAAATATGGAAGCAAAAAGTTCACTAAGGGCTTTAAAGGTTATAGCTTGGTCGGGTTCGCAACAAAGGGACATTTCTAAAGGCCATTGAATCGAAATTGCCGATAAATGATATTTACTCATTACAACTTCATTCACCATTCTCATTCCTTTACCATCAACCTTCTCAAACTTCCTTATGCACAATTATTTCATCTCTATTTTTCTCATCAAACAAGCATTCTTTTTCTTTTGTTTTTCACATTCATATTTACACTTTTTCATTTCATGCTTGTTTGAACTTTTTCAAAGGTTTCAAGCAACTTACCATCTTCTTTTTCATTCTCCCCAACTTAAATTCAACCAAACCTCAAGTGAATGCTCCATGCTTTTTACGGCAAGGAAATCAAAGTATACAATTTTCAAAGGTTCAAGAAGAAATTATTAGAAACTCACCAAATTCAATGATGAACCAAACTTTCAAATTATGTACATAAACAAGTTCATCACTAAAATGAGATTTAAACTATTTAGGCTCAAAGGGGCTAACGAATTCTCACTACTCACGGGTAAGATACTTTTGGATACGATTGTGCTCAATATAAACAAATGCCTTGATCATTTCTAATGCTTCCACAAAATCACAATAATCAAAAGATAAAGCATGAATCAAACGAATTAAACAAAGTTATCGGTCATCCAAACATTTAGTAAACAAAGGAGGTTTCCTCACAATTTGTGGCTTTTGGACCTAAGTGAAACAAGCATTCCAACAAGTTGCAAAATGAAACAAGAATACACATTTGCACAAAGCACAAAATTCTTAAATCAATCTAACATTCTATAAAGCAGTACAATTTACCAGGCATACTTTCAACGTACAAGCATCCATCCAGTCTCGGTCGAAGCTTCATTGAATGCTTTTCTACAAATAGCAACCAATCTAGACGGAGTTCTCATCATTCCTGATCACACTAGAGAAAACATTAAAGGAACACAAATGCATATAATATTAACAAATGTACACAGCTTAAAAATATAGAAACTATGCGGTGCGATTCTGTAACGCCCCATTTTTATTTAATTATTATTTGTGAATATAATAATGAGTTGTTGTAGTTGATTGTATGTTTGTTGTGTACTTGTTATGTTTCATGTGCCCGTAGTAGGGGTAGTGGCCTTAAGGATAAGTCTTGGAGTTAGTAGGGGTGTGCGACTAAAAGCGTAGATAATTGGTGGTGTAAAGTGTATGATTAATTAATCTACTTTTAATTAATTAGAATGGTGTAAAGTTGGATATTAGTGGAATTATGTGAATAATGTGAATTATTATTATTATATTATTATTATTATTATTATTTGATAATATGAATAAAAAATATTAATAGTAATATAATGGGATAATATAATGAGATAATTAGATGTGTAAAGCTGTGAAGGGCATAGTGGTAATTGTATGAAGATTAAGTGAGGGCAAATGAGGCAATTCATTATTTGGAGTATATGTGAGAATGAGAGAGTGGGAAGTCATTATTCATTCTACGTAAAAGTGAAAGAAAGTTGGAGAGCAAAAGGGAGAAGAGACTAGGGCAAGAAGAAGGAGAGGAACCCATTGAGGAAGAGGGAAGCTCATCAATACAAGGTAAGAGTGGGATTTCTTTAATCACTCAAGGGTTAGATGATGCAGGTATGTGGGTAGGAATTATTAGGTTGATGCCATGGATTGTTGTTTGTGGATTAATTGGGGTTTTTGGGAAGAATCTATAACTAAAATGTTTGGGATTGATGAACTTGTTGTATTCGAATTGTTGTGATTGTTGTGAATAATGTATATGTGGTGTAAATGGGTTTTAATGACTTAAACTGGGGTTATTGGGTCGCCGTTCGAATCGTTGGAAAGCTGACTTTATGTACTTTATGTTAAAATTATTTTCAATGATAGATTTCCAACTATTCGACGCGCCATATGTGTTTCTGTGTGGGTTTCGATGTGTTGAAATGTGAAATGTGGGAGTTAGTCGTAGGAATGTGTGTCGTGATTGTTGCTCATGATGTTGCGTGATGTTGTTGATAAGTTATTGTAGCATACCATGTGATTGTAATCGTTGTTGCTAATAATGTTGTGTGATGATATTGTTGACTAGTTATGATATGAGGTGTTGTGACTTAACGGATAAATGCAATAGTTATTGTTTATGAAGTTGCATGATGTTGTTGTTGAGTTGTTGTGGTGTAACTTGTAAATGCACTAGCTGTTACTTATACGGTAGTGTGATGATGACATTGAGTTGTTACGGCATGTTATGTGGTAGGCATGTTTTGATGAGCTATATGCATGTTTCGATAAATGCGTGTTGATTATCGGGTGGTATTGGCATGATGATGAATATGTTATTTGCGTGCATAAGTCGTTGTTGCATGTTGTCATTGATGGTGCATGGCATGTGCATAGTTGTGGGATGGCGTGCCCAGGTGGGGTGTTATCGTCTATCCGAATTCCTTAATGGAATTATTGTTGTTGGCGTGATTGTGTGCCCAGATGGGGTTTAAGCAATCATAGTTGTTGGTGCGATCATGAAATAGGGGTCGTACGTGACCATGAAACAGGGGTCGTTGGTGTGATCATGAGATAGGGATCATACTTGACCATGAAACAGGGGTCGAGAGTTCCGACGGGAACTGTGATCATGAAACAGGGATCGATATTTGTACCACATGCATTGAGTCTAGTTGGTGTCTCATTGCATTCGTTGATAGTTGTGTTGTATTATGCTTTGTGTGATTATCTGTGTTTGTGTTGAAGTGTGTGATTCTCGCTGGAAGTTGTGATTGGGTGAACTAATTGATGATTTATACTCTTATATTTATATCATCTTTCTCTTTTGTTTGATTTGAGAATCTCACCCCTTCTGTTTGAATGTTGCCTCCACGTGGGTAACGTGCAGATAATCAGGAGTAGTGTGGAAGTCGTGGTCGGTGAAAACGAGGTGCTTCACTTTAGTTTGGAGTCTGCTCTGATATGTAACATTGGGAGTTGGGGAACGCTACTATGATATTTTATATGTTAAAGAATTATTAGTTATTTATGATATGAAAACTAGTTTTGATTAATTGAAACCGTTATATTTTGTTGATCACAATGAAGAATTTCCGCTGCATAATAAAGATGATTTTTGGATTAAAGTTGTATTAATATTTATCATATGTTACATGTTTTATTTATGAGCAAGTTCTTGTTGAAAGTAATGCCCTTTTATTCCGAGTTGTTTCATTTTACTCTGATTTTTCGATTAAATTATTCGGGGGAATTTTGGGTGTTATAAAGTGATGCTTTCCTGCAACTGATGAAGGGAAATGATGCAAGTTAGTGGGATACACCGACTCTAGCTGGTGTAGTGATGTTGAGGATAGAAAATCCACAGCTGGATATGTGTTTATGTTAAGTGGTGCACCAGTTGCTTGGAATTCGAGAAAGGAGCCAGTAATGGCATTGTCATCATGCGAAGCAGAATATATAGTTGCTTCTATTTGTGCATGTCAAGCAACCTGAATGGTGAACTTGGTCGAAGAGATTACAGGGAAGAATCATGGAGCAATTACCATGAAGATCGATAGCATGTCAGCTATCAACCTGACGAAGAATCCAATAGCACACGGTCGAAGTAAGCACATCAAAATGAGGTTCCATTATCTTCGAGAGCAGGTAGCAGAAGAGAAGATGAACTTGGAATACTGCAGAACTGAAAATCAGATTGCAGATATCATGATGAAGGGTATGCAGGTCGAAGTTTTCAGAAAACTAAGAGCCATGATGAATGTAGACAGCTTAGACACAATTAATTAGGTGGTGTGTTGAGTTGTAATTCCTTGTGTCGAAGCTGTTTAGCTCGATAGAAACAAGGAGCAGACGAATTGTGATAATGTCTGTGTCATGTTGTAATAGTGTGTCGAAGTGTCGAAGGAGGTTCCTTCACACAGGATTTCGACTTAGGCCTATATTAGTAATGTTAACTAATTTGGGCTTTTATAGTTTTGGGCCTTGGCTTGGGGTGCAAGCTAACCTAAATCTATAAATAGGGAGAACCCCTTATTTTTGTAAGAAGAAGTAGAACAAACTCAGAATTGAGAAATTGTATTCACAGTTTGCAGTTGCAAGTGAAATAACAGAATTTCCACAGTTTGTGGGCAGAGAGTTCTCTGCAGTAAATTGTTCATCTTCTCTTCCAACGATTTTTTCTTTCTTTTCTTTCTGTTCTTTCTCAACCCTTTTCATTGACATTGCATGTTTGTTAACAATCTTGAGATCAAGATGGAATAGGAATTCCCAAAAGGTTTTGGGTTAATTCCAACACTGAGTTCCTTATCAAGAAATTTGGACACGCTTGTGGTTTCATGAGTAAGTCAACAACATAAGATGTTATAGCATTGAAAATAGTAAAAAGAAGCATCCATAAGAAGTTTAGTATTACAAGTGAATGTGAAAGTCTAAAGATAAGTTCAATGGAAGGTCATGGACAATAAAAGACATAGAATGTTCTTATTTTCACGAGAAAGGCCATACGATGAGAGAATGTATGAAGCTCAAAAGAGAGCAGTAAGAAAATGGTGCAAAATTTTTCGAATGAAGCATACAATAGAGCCCCTATTTTCACTGGTGAAAATTATGCATATTTGAAGGACTGCATGTACATGCACCTTATGTCCTTGGATTTAAAATTATTGGTAGTCATATAAGAATGACATTTTGTTCCTTACAAGATCATTGATGAAGAATTCATTAAGAAACCGCCAAATGAATGGAATGAAAGTGAGATTATGATTTTTTTCTTATGATTTGAAAACGAGAAATATATTCTTCTCTTCATTGAGAATGGATGTGTATTTCTCAATATCATATTGTAAGACGACTGAAGAATTGTAGCCTGCTCTTCAAGTTCTTCATGAGGGAAATGAAGATGTCAAGCAATCTAAAATTAATACCTTGTCAGAAGAATACAAATGTTTCTTCATAGAACCCGATGAAACCATGTCTTCTATGCAATTGAGGTTTTCGCATATAATAAACAAACTAGAGAAGTTAGACAATACCACATCTAATCAAGATTGTGCTAACAAAATTTTGAGATCTATGTGCAAGGAATGGCAACCTAAAGCAACTAATATTAAAGAATCGCATGATCTAAAGACTTTAGATATGTCAACTCTCTTCTGTAAGCTCATTGAACATGAGCGGGAGTTTAAAAGACTCAAAGCGAGTGAAACCAATGCAAAGCGCAAAGATAAGAATAAAAATAAGAAGAAAAACATCTCCTTGAAGGCCTTAACTCCCAAGGCCAAGGTAAAGGAAGATAAAGAAGACTTGAGTGATGAATATTTGAAAGACGAAGAGACGGGACTATTTGTGAGGCTCTGCAATAAGTACATGAGGAATAATGGTCGAAAAAATTAGATAGAAACATGATGAAGTTAAAACAAAAAAAACAAACCCTCTAAAGAAGTGGGATGATGAAAATAAGGAAGAAAAGCAAGTGACCTACTTTGAGTGTGGTAAAACAGGACATTACAAAAATTATTGTCCAAGCTTGTAGAAGCGCATAGGGAATAAATTTTTCTACAAATCCAAATCCAAAAATTTTCTACAAATACAAATCCAAAATCTTGAGAAAAAAGATTAAGATTCTTCATCCTCAAAATTCAAGTTTAGATGAAGAAGTAGGTAGTCTTTGTTAGATAGCGCGAAGTAAGAAAAAAGACTTAGAAGCAAATGACTTTGACACATACTTTTCACCTTCTTATAATAATTTGTCTGAGGCGTTTCAAGAAATGCATGCTGAAGCATTAGAAGTTTTTAAGAATAACTCTTCTCAAAAGAAAATTATTTTTAAACTTGAGAGAGAAGTCTTAAAAGTTCAAAGTTCTCTTGAGTCCTTGAAAGAGAACCATGCACTCTAGTAAATGATCAGTTGTGCATTCCTCATACTTTAGAAGAAAAGTATAATTAAAAGGGACAAATGGCACAACTCTCTAAAACACCTAATGTTACTTCTATTAGTTCAAATGATGATGAGCAAAGTTTTGAATAACAAAATAAGAAATATGGTCATGTTAATAGAAAGAATAAAAAGACTATTTATCCTAGAGTTATTTGCCACTATTGTGATGAGAAAGGAAACATTATGCCTAAGTGTTATATTTGGATTGTAAAAGTTCCAAATGATCTCATGAAATGGAGACCTAAAATTCCTAAAACTAACCCCCAAGTACCTAACACTAGTTGGGGACCCAAATTGCTTTGTCATTTTCTTATAGGAATGTCTTACAGTTATAAGTAGAATGTGGTTCCTAGATAGTTGTTGTGCAAGGCATATAACGAGAGACACGTTGTTGTTCATTGAATTCATCAAGAAAGAGAGCGGTTATGTCACGTATGGAGACAACGGTCGTTACTCGAAGAAAAAAAATACGACCTTGAGAAGGGCAATCGCACGCTCGTGGGGTAGACTAACAAAGTCGCCACTGGACTTTATTTATTCCCAAAGAGGGAAAAGGAAAATATCAATAAAACCCTTAAAAGAACGATAATGAAATGTTCGTCGCAACCAATATCGGGTTCGGGAGTCGATTAGGCAAGGGGAAGGTATTAACACCCCTCGCGTCCGTTGTACTCAACGAAAACCATTTAGTTATTTATGCGCATTAATGTTAACTTAAAAATCTTTGGCTTCTCGAGTTATTAATAGTTCAAAGAGAAAAAAGAAAGGGGTCACAAAAAGTTTTTTAATTAATGTACCTGACAAGATTGCGGGTCTTGATCCTACGTATCTCCGAGTGAGATGGAGAACTCAGGGCTACGTAGTTATGGGTAGAAAATATTTATTTGTTGGTCGATTTTAGCGAAATATATTTTTCAAAATTGACGGAAAAACATTGCTTGCTACCTAAAACACTGGAGAATGGAATGTTTTCATCATGAAAACATGGATAGACATATCAATATTCATGGGAAAATGTCGCTAGCTTACTCGCACATATAAGTGGACGAAGCGTTGTCTTGCATCGTCTCGA